>CM055116.1:979898568-981098568 GCA_029206835.1 Rana muscosa | reverse complement strand
GGTGTAATTCCACATATGCCCATGGCATGTTTGAGCAATATATAATTTAGTGACAACTTTTTGTACATTTTTTTTTTTTTTTGGTCATTATTCAATCACTTGGGACAAAAAAAAAAAATATTCAGTGGGCTCAACATGCCTCTCAGCAAATAGCTTGAGGTGTCTACTTTACAAAATGGGGTCATTTGGGGGGGTTTTGAACTGTCCTGGCATTTTATGCACAACATTAGGAAGCTTATGTCACACATCATCCACTCTTCTAACCACTTGAAGACAAAGCCCTTTCTGACACTTTTTGTTTACATGAAAAAAAAAAAATTTTTGCAAGAAAATTATGTTGAACCCCCAAACATTATATATTTTTTTTAAAGCAAAGGCCCTACAGATTAAAATAGTGGGTGTTGCATTTTTTTTTTTCCACACAGTATTTGCGCAGCGATTTTTCAAACGCATTTTTTGGGGGAAAAACACACTTTATTTTTAATGCACTAAAAAACACTATATTGCCCAAATGTTTGATGAAATAAAAAAGATGATCATAGGCCGAGTACATGGATACCAAACACAACATGCTTTAAAATTGCACACAAACGCGCAGCGGCGACAAACTACATTCATTTTTAAAAGCATTTAAAAGCCTTTACAGGTTACCCCGTTAGATTTACAGAGGAGGTCTACTGCTAAAATGACTGCCCTCGATCTGACCTTCGCGGTGATACCTCACATGCATGATGCAATTGCTGTTTACATATGACGCTAGACCGACGCTTGCGTTCGCCTTTGCGCAAGAGCAGGGGGGGACAGCGGTGCTTTTTTTTTTTTTTTTTATTATTTATTTGGCTTTTTTATTTTATTTTTAAACTGTGCCTTCCATATTTTATTTTTTTACCATTTTTATCGTTATCTCAGGGAATGTAAATATCCCCTATGATAGCAATAAGTAGTGACAGGTACTCTTTTTTTGAAAAAAATTGGGGGGTTAGACCCTAGATCTTTCCTCTGCCCTCAAAGCATCTGACCACACCAAGATCGGTGTGATAAAATGCTTTCCCAATTTCCCAATGGCGCTTTTTATATCCGGGGGGGGGACATTCCCTCCCACTGCTTGTAAAAGCAGTCTAGAGGCTAATTATCTGCTAGAATTGCTTTTACATGAAAGCCGACTGCTGGCTGAAAAGAATGATACCAAGATGATACCTAAACCCGCAGGCATCATTCTGGTATAAACATTCAAAGTCCAGCAACATACCAGTACGTTGCTGGTCCTTGTTGGACATGTATTGTAATCTTTTTTTTCATACAGCCTATTGGCTGAACGAAAAAAAGAGATTGATTGGTGGGTATGCCCACCATTAGAATACCTCCCTTCATCCACCCACTTCTAATGATGGGCATATATGCCGAAGCATGGGGGCATCCTCCCGCAAAAAAGTTATGCCGCGTACACACGGTCAAGCCTTTGTCGGAATTTCGACCGTATGTACGCGGCATAAAAGGTTATGCCGCGTACACACAGTCGGACTTTTCCACGGGCAAGCCTCCGTTGGAATTTCGACCGTATATACGCGGCATTAGGAGCAAAATCGCTCCTCCGCCCCTGCTGCCCCCATGCTTCGGCATATATGCTCTTTTTTTTAACTGTGGTGGTGAAATCACCTCCTACAGCATTGGAGTCACGGCTTTATGTATCGTGGGAGCAAACGCTGTTGCTGTCAAGATAAATAGATCCACGCTGCAACTGAATGGCGTACCTGCTAAGCAAATGGTGGTTAACATTAAAACAAAGTAACATTACAGTACAACAGTAAGACCTTACCATGCCATACCTGCAAAGCAAATACCAAAACAAAACCTAGTAAAAAATAAAAAAATGTTTTAACGCAACCTGTGCCTAAAATATATATATGCCGAAGCATGGGGGCATCCTCCCGCAAAAAAGTTATGCCGCGTACACACGGTCGGAATTTTCCACGGGCAGGCCTCCGTCGGAATTTCGACCGTATGTACGCGGCATTAGGAGCAAAATCGCTCCTCCGCCCCTGCTGCCCCCATGCTTCCTCATATATGCTCTTTTCTTTAATTGTGGTGGTGAAATCACCTCCTACAGCACTGGAGTCACGGCTTTATGTATCGTGGGAGCAAACGCTGTTGCTGTCAAGATAAATAATTCCGCGCTGCAGTTGAATGGCGCACCTGAAAACAAAAAATTACATACCTGAAAAGCAAGCATGATAAAACATTGCAGAATAGAATACAGTAAAAAAGAGCAGAACAATAGAGAGAAAATAGAGAGAGAGAGAACAATAAAACGACAACTATTTTTGGTTTTTTTATTTTATATTTTTTTTGTGTTTTGTTTTTTACGTTTTTTTTTTTCTTTTTTACACTTTTTTTTGTAACTTTACAACTGTAATGGTTCGGGTCTCTCAAAATGTAATGGCATCTTGGGAGACCCTGTGTAAGTGTGTCCTTGTCTGTGAAATGCTGTACCCTACGCTAAAACTTCACTTTTGAGTGGTAGCGTTCAAAACATTCACCTTGGCAAAGACCAGGCTTGTCAGGACAGAGTGGACAAAAACTACGGGTGTCACGCCTAAATCCGCGCTTGCTACAGACACGACATCTTTTTTGGGGGTGGCTTTGGGTAGGGGTACTCGGGAGGACATACAAATAATGCCTCTCATGCAGCCGGCTTACTGCATTTGGTAGGGGATGGTGAGGTGCAGAACCGCCTGGATACAGGAGTTCTGTGACTATCTCATTCTGGAATTTTAGAAGAGATAACGTCCCGCCTGAAGCTCTGTATAGCACATGAGCGTTCAGCAAAGCCAATTGGAATAATGATAGAGACACTTTTTTGTACCAGCGTCTCGCCTTACGGTCAATTAGATACGGCGCCATCAACTGGTCGTTGAGGTCCACCCCTCCCATATTTTGGTTATATTCGTGGACACAGAGGGGTTTCTCCACAACACCAGTCGCCGTACGAATTTGGACTGTCGTGTCTGCATGAAGGGAGGTAAGAAGGAAAACATTCTTATTGTCCCTCCACTTCATAGCGAGCAAGTTATTACACTTCAAGCAGGCTCTCTCCCCCAGCCTAAGACGGGCATCTACAAGCCGCTGGGGAAAGCCCCGGCGATTAGGTCGCACGGTGCCACATGCTCCAATCTGATGATCAAACAAGTGACTAAACAGTGGCACGCTCGTGTAATAATTGTCCACATACAAGTGGTACCCCTTTCCGAATAAGGGTGACACCAAGTTCCACACTATCTTGCCAGCGCTCCCTATGTAATCCGGGCAGTTGACCGACTCAATCTGACTATCTTTTCCCTCATAAACCGTAAAGTTCACTACATAGCCTGTTGCCCTGTCACAGAACTTGTAGAGCTTGACCCCGTATCTGGCACGCTTGCTGGGAAGGTACTGCTTGAAAGACAAGCGGGCAGAAAATTTAATCAGGGACTCATCAACGCAGACAACTTGATCGGGAGTAAACAAGGCTGCAAAACGTTCGTTGAAGTGGTTTATGAGGGGCCGAATTTTATAGAGCCGGTCGTATTCAGGGTCCCCACGTGGACGACAAAGTTCATTGTCGTTGAAGTGCATGAACCGCAAAATCTGCTCGTATCGTGCCCTGGACATGGAGGCAGAGAACACGGGCATGTGGTCAATTGGGTGCGTGGACCAATAAGCACGCAATGACGGAAATTTATGTGTGCCCATGTTGAGGGAAAGGCCCAGAAAGGTCTTAAATTCGGTAACCGTAATTGGTTTCCAATTTCTGGCAATTTTAGGCAACTGGGGGTTAGCGGCGATAAATTGACCAGCATATAAATTACTCTGGTCCACAATAGATCTATAGAGATCTTCCGTGAAAAACAGCGAATAAAAATCAATTGGAATAAAATCAGCTGTTTCCACCTGAATACCGGGTTGGGCAGTGAATGGGGGAAGTACGGGTTCTGCAGAAGTGGTGGGGACCCAATCAGGATAGGCGAATTCTGCAGGAAGGGCAGTATGGGCACGACGGGCCTGCCTTTGTCTTCTTGGTGGCAGCGGGACACTACTTGTGCTTGCCACCTCGCCAGCTTGAACTGCACTTATGGGACTCGCCACGTCACCAAGTGTTACTGCAGTGCTGGATGTACGTCCATGCTGTACTAGGCCGCTGGTGCTTGCCAGTTCACCAGAAGGAATAGCGGCGCTAGTACTACTCTGCTCCATGATACGAGAGACCTGCGGTTCTTGCTCCTCAACAACCTCAGAAGATCGGGATCGGGTACACCTGACCTTAGCAGGGACCTCAACTTCGTCGTCAGAGCTATCTGACGTGGGGCCGCTGACATCACTGTCTTCTACGGGAAGATATTCTGAGCCTGAATCTGACAGATACGTGACCTCCTCTTCACTATCTGTCATGCTCAGAATCTCGTAGGCCTCTTTACTAGTGTACCTTCGTCTTGCCATTTTGGGCTCTAAATTTAGGGGTACACTAGTAAGATTCACAGGAAAAAAAGCACCTGACTGTCGTCAGCAAATATATCAAACGCTACAAAAAAACTGTTAGCGATCGCAGGGATCAGGCCTGTCTCTGCGAACGCTGCAGTTATGTGTGTTGTTTTGGTAAGTGACAGTGATCGATCGATACTGCACTTGGGTGGGCTGGGCTGGGCTGGGCTGGGCGGAGGGGCTAAACGTAGGCGCTAGCAGGTATCTGGGCTGATCCCGCTAACACTGCGTTTTTGGGAACCCTAAACCGCTGGGGATGCTAGTATAGATCTGATCAGATACTATACCACTAAGGGGGGTGTATGCTTTGCGCGTGGGTGTTAGCGTTACTGGCACTAACCTAACACTGCCTGGGGCGACGCAGACCCTCTCTGGCGCTAAAACCTAATTGATCTCACCCGCCGGGCGATCAGGGGGGTTAAACCTTTATTGGGTTATATACGGCGGGTGCCCTGATGCTATAAAAAGCAAACTAATCAACCAGCGTCACCCGTAACCTTTATATGGTGATCACTGGTGAAAGGGTTAACTAGGGGCAATCAGGGGGTTAAAACCTTTATTAGGTTAAATATGGGGGTACCTGACACTATATAAAAACCTGACGGGTAACCTAAATAACTAAATAACTTACTGGCTAACCAGTGACACCAGTGACGCTTATACGGCGATCACTGGTGAAAGGGTTAACTCTAGGGGCAATCAGGGGGTTAAAATAATATATGGGGGTATCTGACACTAATAAAAACCTGCGGCGAACCTAAAAAAAAATAACTGCCTATCTAAAACACCAGCGACACGAATACAGCGATCGGAAAAACAATCGCTTAGTGACGCTGAAGTTAGGGGGTGAAAGGGTTACCTGGGGGGTGATCAAGGGGTTAAACCTTTATTAGGGGGGGGTTAGGGGGCTACCCTGGACCTAAAGGGGCCTAATCCTAACTGCCCTGCAACTTTTTACAATCACAGATGACACTAAATGCAGTGATCAGTAAAATAAATGATCACTGCAATCAGTGACACTGTGATTGGGGGCTTTGGGGTGACCTGGGGGGTGATCTGGGGGTGACTGGGGGGTGATTTGTGTGCCTATGTGTACCTAAGTGTCAGTGGACTGTTGGTGCACTAACCTGCTTCCTCTCTCCTCGGCGCCGGAATCGAAAAGACCGCGGCGGGGGAGATGACATCACTTCCTCCTGCCTGTGTTTACATCACATGGCGGAGGAAGCATTTTCATTGGCCGGGAGCGATCGCGAGGGGGGGGGGCGGAATCGAGCGGCCGCCCCCTCATGCCCGACCGCTCCCGAACACTTAACGGCCGCTCACTGCAGTGAAGGGGGGTCCGGATGGACCCCCCAACTGCACAAAGGCGATCACGTAGATCTACGTGATTCTGCCTGTCGGTGCCATTCTGCTGACGTAAATCGGCGGTGGGCGGTCGTTAAGTGGTTAAAGCACAGTGTATACTAATGTCTTACAATTCACTCAGGAAATCCCGGTATTCTGTGACAGACAGCGTAGCAGAACCTTTTTGGGATTTTATAACTTTTCCAAAGCCCAAACAGGTGGAACCTCAGCACAGACTGGAAATTTCATAGATACATTGTTTGCATTCTTTGAGAAACTTCATCAAGCCTCATGAAATCTCTGACTAATGTGAGAAAATAACCGTCATGGTATGTTCCCAACAGCAGTGCACAATACATCTCTACAGTTGTCTTGTATAAACTAAGGAATGCATGCAATCTCTCAGTGCCCCCCCCCCCCCCCCCCATGTAGAACACACTCATTCTCTTTTCTGTTGAATAGCTATCTGCTGGCACACTTATAACACTTTGTCATTAGAAGAAACCCAACGACAGACATGTATAGTGGCGCAAAACCATATTTTAAAGGCAATACATAACAAAGAGTATCATACAGAGCATCTTAGAATTAGATTCTGACATTTTATAATATACTTACTGAAGATATACTGTGTATCGCCTCTGATTTTAATTGCATCCTTTGCTTAAAAAAAAAAAACAGCAAGATCCATTTATCTGGAAGTCCTCAACACTTATTAAAAGCTAAAAAAAATTACCATTAGAAAAAAAAAAAAATTGCTTTGGACCCAGACTTTCTCTTAATTTCCTAAAAATGTCTGTAATATTACTTGTGTCTTATCTCTGCCCCCTTGGAGAGCTCACAATCTTGCAAGTATTAATTTCTGAATTATGCTGGAGCTCATTTTTACAATATTATGGGTACTCAGCCTCTCAAGAAGTAGCAGTGAGTGATGTCATTGGTGCCTTTAGGAATCGGCAGAAGGTTGGGGTTGGATGGGGTATGTTGTTTTTTTTTTAAAGACTATATTCAATTTAATGGGATCTACCAGATACGCATTGCCATGCAAGATCTACTTCAATTATTATTTTTACTTAGGGCCCATTTACTTTAGCTTGTTTTCGTGCCATGAATTTAAGTAGTACTAAATGCTTAGTGATTTTTTGCTTATAGGAGTTGTAAAGGCAGAAGGTTTTTTATCCTAATGCATTCTATGCATTAAGACAAAAGGCCTTCTGTGTTTAGCAGCCTCCCCAGCACCCCCTTATACTTACCAGAGCCACATCTCTTTCCAGTGATATCCACGAATCCTTTAGCCGTCCGGGACTCTCCCTCCTTATTTGCTGAGACACAACAGCGGCACCATTGGCTCCCATGGCTGTCAATCAAAGTCAGTTAGCCAATTAGGGGAGAGAGGGGGCAGGGCTGAACGGCAGCTCTGTGTTTGAATGGACACAGGGAGCTGCAGCTTGTCTCTGGTGCCCACATAGCAAGCTGCTTGCTGTGGGGGCACTCGACAGGAAGGAAGGGGCAGGAGCAGCAAAGAGGCATGCAAGAAGAGGAGGTTTCGGGGTTCCCTGTGCAAAATCAATTGCATAGAGCAGGTAAGAATAACATGTTAGCTTTTTTTTTTTTAAATGGGACTTTACAATCACATTAACCCCTTTTTGTCCAGCCCAGCATCCTTTTAATAGGGTCTAAATTCCCGGGGATGGAAAGAATCAGCCAGTCACATCAGCTACCCTTCGATAGTGTGGCCCGGGAGCTGTCTTTAACAGCTCAATCCCTGTGCTGGGAGCTTGCAGCAAGCGTATTCTAAGCACAGAAATATCAGCTGCCCATTGATAAATATGAGCAAGGCGTGGGTGGTAAAGTCCACCCTTTTTCCTGCCGCATATACTATATGAGTTAGGCAAGTGGCAAGAAGTTAATACATTTTTAGCAAGTACATTTATATGCCCCAGTGCCCCACTTCCCCAAACCTACAAGTAGAAAAACGCATACCCTGTGCCCTTTGGATGCACAGAGCACAAGCAAGGATAGTGCAAGCTCCAAATTCTCTTTTGAAGTAAGGAGGAGCAGGGAATTGGCTTGCAGCTGGGACTATGTATTGGGTACAAGGAGAATCCACTGCATTTCCAGAAAGGAGTGCGCACACAAAGATGGCTTCATGTACGGAGATGGAGCCACCTGAAGACAGGAACCAGAGAAAGGGGAATTTGAAGAGGAGGAATTAAAAGAAAAAGGTAGAGGAAAGGAAACTCAGACATGTATGCATGGTAAGTGCTGAGGTATACAGGCCTATATGTGTTTTTTTTTTTTTTTTGGGGGGGGGGGGGTTTAAAAATACATAGATGCTTTTCCTGCATAAAATATATTTGAGTTAGAAATATCATTCATTACTATGTGGTTAGTTCAAACCTATCTAGGCAGCTTATTCCATGGACATGGTAAATGCACAAAAAATGTATAATTTGTTTTCCCCCTGATTTAGTGCTTCTAAAAGCTCTGTTCTTGAATAGGGATGAGCTCTGGCGTGTTCGCATTAAACACGTGCAGAGCCCGCCAGGATGCCGGCACAGCGCTGCGGTAATTTCAGGCAGGGAGACATTTCCCGATCTCTGCAGCCGAGCATCGGGAAATGTCTCCCTGCCTGTCATTAGCGCAGCGCGGTGCCGACATCCTGGCGGGCTCTGCACGTGTTCAATGCGAACACGCCGGAGCTCATCCCTATTCTTGAATATTTCTCCATATCTTCACATATTGCATGGTCAAAAAATGTGCATTTGAAATGCAGAAAAATGCACTTAAATGCATGCTAAAGTTCAGGTCTTGCAACAAAAACATGCGTTACACCAAGTGCAGAGGTATGAAAGACTATTAGGGAGTTAACAATCAAGAAAATTACATTGCCAAACAAAGCTACAACACGAGAATACAAAATTAGAACTGATGAAGCATGGTATTCTACAAGAATGTAAATAAAGATGGCTATTTAATAATACAACACAAACAGCAATACTGCATGGCAACTAAGCAGAATTTAGCTATTAACAATTAAGATTAGTCAGGGATGAAAGTTAATTAGAATTAGTTGCTATGGAAATAAAAAGAGGGCTTCTGGCTGTTTAGGGCTAATATTATATCAAAGCTACCCCAAGACTGTTTTGTCATTGGGTATGTTTGTCACTCGCTGCATATAATGGTAGAGCATTCTCTGCCATAGCACGGGTGGCCCCACCGACGCCCAACACAGCAATTGCCTTGCTTACAGGGCCGGTAAGGTAGGTTTCAGTGAGTATTGCATCATCTATCTTGGTTTAGTGGAGAGAGAAGTACTTTCACCATTTTAAGTAAAATTGTTAAAAGAAAAAAGACTATTTAAACCCACTGGACTTAACGGATTGTTCCAATATCAGATTTGGCTGGAGTTCCTTTTCAATAAGTGCTGCAGGCAAGTACAAACAAAAAAGTTTAAGAAATACATAAGGAATTATCAGGACAGGCTGCTAGAATAAATAACATTAAACTCCTGAAAATACATCTGTATTCACCATGTCAGAAATTAAAACGCATGCTGCTTCAGATTAAGAACATCTGATGAATAAAGTAAATGTCATAATAGATGTGAAACACATGGGGGGATTTTTGACAATAGTGTGTTCTCTCCCCACTTTGAGTATAACCCTCTAAGCAGAAAGAGCAGGAATGTTTTTGTTTTGTTTTGTTTCATTGTATATAGATGTCCACATGTCCCTGGTTTAAAGTGAGGAGCAAGAGGATTTCCTCCATTAGGGCCAAACAGAGCAGACTTAAAACATACTTTGCAGCCTGCGGACAGATTTTGTGGTAAACAAGTCTGTGCTTTTTATGTATTATTTCTTAATCAAGGAAAACCTACTGTTTTAAGTTTATGATGGGATTGGCCTTATTCATTCTGTTGTACCGGCTTACTATGTCATCCAAGATTTTAAGGACACTTGAAAAATAAAGAATCTTAGGATGCTTCATGCAGTACATTTGGTACTCAGGGACACTAAACCACCACTGGCCAGTACCAGACCTACTGCCTTATGACCAACTCCAGACAAATTCATTTTTTTGATTTTGACTACATAAAAGCCAGAACATCTTTCAAGCTTTTATTCCCATCTGTGTCCTTCGTCTGGGTAGGTTTTTCTCTCACTTCCTGGTGACACCATGTAAGGGAACCAGTTTGCATCCTGTACTGCAAAAATAGTGCGATGATGGTATAGCCTCCCCTTTCCCTTACGGCTGATATACCTGCTGGTACTCTGATGCTTCCAGAACTTGGGAACTTTTTAGTGGTGCAGGTTCTATGCCTACACCACTTTTCTAAGCTGTGGAAAAGGAACAGTTCTTGCTTACAAAACAAAAGGGGCATGCGACAAACCCAACCGGGACAGGGGCTTTTGGAGGGGACTGCAGTGTAGCCTCTTGCCTACTGACTATGGGCCCTGGCTTTTGAGGGGGCTCTATTCTTTGGAAGATATGTGCCTTGGGGACCTTTGGAATGTTTTTGCTTCAGATTCAGGTCCATGTCCCCCCATAAACATACAGACTCTGGGAACCTAGGACCTGGATACAGATTTGGGGCCTTTGTGCCCAAACCAGCATTGACTGCTAACCCCCCAACTCAGAGACTCAGAGCAGATGTTAACATAATCGGCTCAAAACAACCTGATGCTGGGTTCTCCTTCTATAATCTGTTTACTAAAGTGTCTTTCTCTCATGGTATAATTTCCCCATTGTGTGCCTCCTAGGTGTGAATTCCCATTGTTAATTGAGTCACATATTGGTTCTGTCTGTCTGCTATTCCTCTTTGAGATGCGACTAGCATTGTGTCCATTTTACCTTGTTACCAAACTATTGTGGGGTGTTTATATGTTTATGTTAATTAGCTTACTGTTTATGTTTATGGTAGCTAATATTACTGTTTACACTTTGCATTGTTTAGGGTTATGTGATCAAGCTCTTACCTGATTTTGTGTGGTATATATTCTGTGGGGATTTACAATAAAGAGTCAGTTTAGTTTGCACCTAAGCTAGTGTCGTCTAGTTCTTGGATGCAATTCTCAGCTTTAATACCTGGTTCCTGGTTCCAGAGTGGAGGAAGCTCTGTCTTGGTGGAGGAACCCAGGCTAGGTGCCAGGCGGTCCATCACAGGGCATAAACCCCTTTTGTTAATTAGGACTGATCTGCTTTGTGTTCTATGCTGTGTCTGTCACAGATACAGCACAGAGTACAGATGGAGCTGCATGCTATGATTCCTTTTTTCGCCCCCACCCCCACACTGAGATAAGATTGGGAAACAGAAGTCTATGCAGGCTCGGCTTTTGCAGTGTGATCACAACACGAGCAGAAAGAGGGGTGTAAGTTGTCTGCAGACAACTCACATCCCCTACGCTATGTCTGACCCAGTGGGGATCTGAAACAGTTTTCTATGCTGAAAAGTTCTGTGGTCTCTTAGTTAAAGAGGAACTTCAGTCTTCTCTGTAGTGGCTTTGCCCCCCCCCCCTCCTGTGGCACCATTATGGCACATGTGCAAATGTGATCACTCTTTGGGTTCTAGGACAACCTCTCAACACATCTGTGCACAAGCTGGTGATAACCCACAAAAAATATCAAAGGCTTGTGACTTCCCTAATAGCTGTCTTCATGCACGCACAGAATCCTGCGTATGTGCATATATCCAGGGGAACCTGCATATGCACATAATTCTTGACTAGGCAAGAAATGCAGATGTGCTGTTTGCAGCACAAATAAATGGCATCAAATAATAAGGGCCCACTTTAATTAGGTGCAGAACCAACATCAGTTTTTATTTCGCTAACTTGCACGGGTGGCACAGATAGACCTAAAACATATCTGTCTGCTCTGTTAATGTGGTGTGTGCCACTTTATTAGCTTTCCTTTGCCATCATAATGGAGCAGGAAGCTTAGGTGATTATCTGGTTTATTTGCAGAACTGGGATGCCTGCAGGGACCCCAGAGGGAGAGTTCAAGTACTGTGCTAGATGATCCAGAATGTATCCAGAAGGTATGCAATCCATGATCCGAGGCTAGGTTCTGGTTCTATGTTCTGGGCAGGTGGCGATCTAAGGGGAAATCTATAAATCAAACTGTGGTCGGAGCTGGCAGTGTTCAGAGAGAGAAAGAGAGTCTGTATCTAAAGCAAGGTAACAGAGGAACTAGGTCAAAGCAAGACAACAAGTGCACGATTTTGGAGTAAAGAAGCAGATGCTGACAGAAGTTCAGATTTCTGGGCTTGTGATGCTCAAATAGAAAGCCACAGTGCCACAGGTAATCAGGTATAAGGAGGCAGGGTTGCTAGCAACTGGCACGCTGCCGGTGGAGGCACGGCACTGACGGGCAATCAGAGCAGGGGGGTGTGTCAAGCTGGAAAGCGAGCGCTCCTAGAGGTGGCTGCAGCAGATGAAAGAAGGGAGAGAGTGCCCAGCTCTCCTAACACACCTGTAATGAAATTATAGAGAAAAAAACCTGATAGATGTTCTAACCATCCCCATCTCCACTCTACTAAATTATTTCAATTAGTTGCTGTTTCTATCCAGAGAGAGATCCCATCACCTCCTGTCTATAAGTAAAAATATCTTCAATAGGTATGCAGAAAAACAAAAAAAATTCTATTTTGGGCTGACAACACTGAATGGTGTCAGCCCTGCCCAGTTGTGGTTTGCTAAATTACTATAGATCTCCCACTGTCTTCATCCAACAACATAGAGGCAGCCTGAGACAAAGGATATCTCCCATGCCATGGTATGTCTAAGCACTTTGCATTTCAACTAAGAGAGCAGCCAGCAGCACAAGGGACACTGCACAGTTAATGTAAGTGCTGTCCCTTGAGCTCATTAAAAAATTTAACCAAACTTAAGCCCCATACACACTATCAGTTTTCCTGCAGGTTTTTGTCTTCAAGTTTACGAAAACCATGTAGTGCAAGGGCCTGCCTGATTGCATACAAATTGAAACTCTTATGCCCCATACACACGATCATTTTTAATGTCATTTTTAAAACTGACGTTTTTCTTGTCATTTTTTTTCTTGTTTCCTCTCAAGCCTGTCTTGCGTACACACCATCATTTTAAAAAATGTTCAAGCAAAGCGCAGTGACGTACAGCACGTACGACGGCACTATAAAGGGGAAGTTCCGTTCGAATGGCGCCACCCTTCATGTTAGTAAAGTTTGTTGAGAGACGATTCGCTCTTTTCAGTCTTGTGCTTTTCAGTCCGTTACTGCGTGACGAATGTGCTATCTCCATTACGAACGCTAGTTTTACCAGAACGAGCACTCCCGTCTCATACTTGATTCTGAGCATGCGCGTTTTTTTTCACGTCGTTAAAGCATACACACTATCGTTTTTCACGTCGTTAAAAAAAACGACATGAAAAACGACGTGAAAAAAGAGAGCATGTTCGAAATTTTTAATGGCCGTTTTTCACGTCGTTAAAAATGCTCTGGAGCATACACACGATCATTTTTAATGGCCATTTTTTTTAATGGCATTTTTAATGGCATGAAAAATGATCGTGTGTATGGGGCATTTAAGGTTTGACCTCATATTAGATGGTTATTATTATGGGGCTTGAGGCTTTAATAGTCTCCTGTACAAGTTAGCGATTTTTTTGGGTGATGCTAATGTATTATGATAGTTTTAAACATGCTTAATGTAAGTATTTCATCCTTTTACATATCTGATGTCAAATAAAACAAACTTTGAAGTAGTATCCTATGATGTCACATTGCCAAAGAAATGACAGTTTATTGTCCAGTTTCCTGCGTTATATCTGAGCACTAACCCTTGCTGGGAGTTGTACTTTTGCTTGTCTTGAAATAATCCTTGCTCTTGATCATCCAATGCTATTTTAACATGCTCCCCACTAATCAGAGTTGGTGGGATTTGTATTTTTAGAGGCATCTGTCTTCTCATGTTGCTCCTGTGGGAAATCTGTGCTGTTTTATCTTGTGGAGGAATGCATTGTTAAATCATGTATCCCACAGCTGTTCCCTTTAGAAACAACACAAGATATTCTAAAATGTACCAAGCAAAACATGGATAGCAGACAGCGTCTTGTCATGAAGAATACTTTCAAAATGGGATGGATTCCTTTAGGCGTCATGGGAGCATATAAAAGGCGTTCTCTCTGCTAGTTCAGTGATAATCATTCAGCAGACCATATGCTGTAAAACATTATTATTAACTAGATCTTTAGGCCCTTCCATTATTAATGTACGATCTGCTAATATCTATTTTATTTAAATATCTAGTAATTTATCAGCAATATTAGTACTAAATTTATGTCTTCTCTTACACTATCAACTACGATCTGTATTGACTGCAATGTATTCACTTTTGTTCTATAGCAAGGTGATTGATTTGAGCACTGTTACTGATATTTAGAAAGTGTAAGATATGACAATAACTAGTATTCACACATAAAAAGGTATGTAATGTTGACTGCACATAAATGTCAACATACTGGAAAAACTAAGCACATACAATTTTGCTGTTACCCCCCCCCCCCCCCTTCAAACCACCAGAAAAGAGAATGATCCTTCTACTCTGATTATCCTAATTATTGGAAAAAGCGCCTCCCCCTCCCCCCACACACCAATAATTTTTTTTATATATATTAGGGCTGTTACTGATTAAAAAATTTGTGTTCGATTAATCTTTTTTTTTATTTTTATCGATTAATCAACTCATTTTGATTAATTATAAATGCACATAGATCCAACTACTTTTAGCTGATCTCCTTGTAGGCCGATTCCCAGTGCAGCTACCAACCACTGGAAAAATGGATAGCAGGATACAAAAAACACACAAAGGCAGCACTCGATGGGAATAGCATTAAAACTTTTATAGTCTTCAAGTAGGTAACAAAATAAACATTGCACTGGAGATAAAATCGATGTAGCTACATAAACTGTAAAAATGGAGCGAGTAATACCAAACGGTAGCAAAAGCAGTCATAAAAACATGTAGCCAAGTATGATACTGGTATAAAAATGTGTTCAACGATACCACTGCTGAATCCAGATGAGCAGGGGTTAACATCGGTCCATCGGCATGTAGATGTCCTATGAAGGGAACTATCACAACTCCCAGTGGATGGCTGTAGAATCCCAGGTTGATAGAGGGAAGTGATAGAGGGAAGTGTAACAGCCCTTGCGTGTGGCAGATAGTAAGGTCCCGCCGGCATGCAGATATAAAGGCACAGCAAAGGAGCCCTTCAGATGGACACGGCAAGCCCCGGCTGTGTCCGTGACATCACTGGATCTCTGACGGAACTCCCTGAAGACCCGGAAGCCGGCGGAGAGGCGAGTACTGATCAAAAGAATTTTGATCGATCAAAAAAATTAATCGATTAATCGAGGAATTAATAGTTAATTTCCACAGCCCTAATATATATATATATATATATATATATATATATATATATAAATAAATAAAATAGTTCCTGGGGCAGCCACGGCACTCTATACTTGAAGTGAATGCCCAGGTGCTCTTCCTCCTCTGCAAGACCTGTGAGTGCCCCTAGACCAGTGTTTTGTTATTGCTCAGCTGCTCAAAAGTTTGGATACCCTGGCAAAAAATTGTGAAATTTCGAAAATGAAAATATGACTGATCATGCTGAAAAACTGTCTTTTATTTAAGGATATTGATCATATGAAGCCATTTATTATAACTTAGTTGTTTGGCTACTTTTTAAATCATAATGATTACAGAAATCGACCACATGGCCCTGATGAAAAGTTTACATACCCTGGAATGAGACACATAAAGTGGGAAAACACAGTTTAAAATGGCAATTAAAGGTACATTTCCCACATCTGTGACTTTTTAAATTGCAATTAGTGTATAAATAGTCGATTCGTTTGTTAGCTCTCATGTGGGTGCACTGAGCAGGCTAGATACTGAGCCATGAGAACAGAAAAGAACTATCAAAAGGCCTGCGTACAGTGCCTTGAAAAAGTATTCATACCCCCTGAAATCTTCCACATTTTGTCATGTTACAACCAAAAAAGTAAATGCTTTTTTGGGGGATTTTATGTGATAGACCTAAACAAAGTGGCGCCCAGTGTTAATGAGGAGGTAGAGACTCCTTGCACAGATGAAAAGGGCTGCAAGGGCTGGGACAGTGATAATAATGGTGGATTTTTACTACCCGGACATTGACTAGAGTAATGGCACTGCTGGGACAGTTAAAGGGCAAAAACATATAAACCTATTACAAGACAGTTTTATGGTCCAGTTTATTGAGGCCCCAAATAGGAATGATGCTCTTCTGGACCTGGTAATCTCAAACCATGCAGAGCTTATTACCAATATTCATAGAAAAGAACATCTTGGTAGCAGTGACCATAACATGATTTAATTTAATGTTAGCTGTAAGCAACATGTGAGAAGAAACAATCGGCTCCAAAAATTATACAGTATACAGTGAAATAATACCGCACTGCTCAATACTGTAATAATACCCTAATATAAACGTGCACAGCTGCTAAACATTCTTAGTGATACACCACACTGGTTGCAAAATCGTTATAATGAATTCATGTAGTGCTATGTATATAAACCAAATTGAATTACATAAAAAAAGGTGCAAATATCTTATGTTGATAAATCATACACATCAGTAATAACTAATCCACTTAATGAAAAAAACTCTTCTTATGGTCAGTGTTTCCACACAATTCCATCACAGTGATTATTCGTCCTCAAAAGGAGTGCACACCACCACCAGTAAAAATACGGCGCTCACCTCCCAGATGAGTTAAAACTCATAAATAGATCTCCCCACGAGTCCTTTACGATCTCCTCCTCTCAAATTCTTACATTTTTTAAACACTGACCATAAGAAGAGTTTTTTTTCATTTAGTGGACTATTTATTACTGATGTGTATGATTTAACACCATTAGATATTTGCACCTTTTTTTATGTAATTCAATTTGGTTTATATACATAGCCCTACATTAATTCATTATAATGAAGCTGTAAGCAACAAACACATACGGGAAAGATAAAAACACTTAACTTTAAGAGAGCAAATTTTCCAAGAATGAGGGCTGCTCTCCAAGACTTAAGCCCTGTACACATGATCGGATTTCCTATGGATTCAAATCCGATGGATTTTTCCATCGGAATTCTGATGAAGCCGACTTCCATCAGTCTTGCCTACACACCATCAGTCAAAAAAACGCTGTGACGTAAAACACTCAGACGAGCCGAGAAAAATTAAGTTCAATGCTTCTGAGCATGCGTCGACTTGATTCTGAGCATGCGTGGGTTTTTTCTCTGATGGAGTTCCACACAGACGATCGGAATTTGCTATCGTTTTTTTTTTCCATCGGATAAATTTAAAACATGTTCTATTTTTTCTCACCAATGGAAAAAAGACTGATGGGGCCCATACACGATCGGTTTGTCTGATGAAAACAGTCCATCGGACTGTTTTCATTGGTGAAACCGATCGTGTGTACAAGGCATAAGTCTGGGAGGGAATATTGGCATCAATGGACACAGAACAGAAATGGGAATTCTTCAAAAAGGCTGTATGCAAACTCACTGCAAAGTATATTCCCATGGGCAATACGTTTAACAGACCAAAAATAAAACTCACGGCCAAAGTTAAAATGGCTTTAAATAATAAAAAAAAAACTTTAAACAATATAAAAATGAAGGAACACTATCATCGTTTAAATGCTACAAAGAATATAACAGAATATGTAAAAAGGAAATCAAGGGTGCAAAAATGGGAATGCCGCGGCTTCGGCCTAGCTCCGGAGCGGCGGCCATCTTGCTACACCCGGCGGCGGCAGCATAGGTAAGCTGATAATATTACAGCGGGGGAGATGTGGATATTACAGTGGGGGAGATGTGGACATTACAGTGGGGGAGATGTGGATATTACATTGGGGGAGATGTGGATATTACAGTGGGGGAGATGTGGACATTACAGTGGGGGAGATGTGGACATTACAGTGGGGGAGATGTGGATGTTACAGTGGGGGAGATATGGATATTACAGCGGGGGAGATGTGGATATTACAGCGGGGGAGATGTGGACATTACAGTGGGGGAGATGTGGACTTTACAGTGGGGAGATGTGGACTTTACAATATTTTGTACTTTTTGCTGTAATAACTAGCCCCAATTTTTTTTTTTTTTTTATCTAATTTTTTCCTCAGTTTAGGCCAATATGTATTCTTCTACATATTTTTGGTAATAAAAATCGCAAAAAAACATATATTGATTGGTTTGCGCAAAAGTTATACCGTTTACAAAATAGGAAATAGAGTTATAGTATTTTTATTATTATAATTTTTTTTTACTAGTAATGGTGGCGATCTGCGATTTTTATCAGGACTGCGACATTATGGCGGACATATCGGACACTTTTGACACATTTTTGGGACCATTGGCATTTATACAGCGATTAGTGCTATAAAAATGCACTGATTACTGTGTAAATGTCACTGGCAGGGAAGGGGTTAATACTAGGGGGCGATCAAGGAGTTAACTGTGTTCCCTAATGTGTGTGTGGGGGGGGGTGGGACTCACTATAGGAGAGGACAGATCGTGGTTCCCAGCTTGTAGGAACTCACGATCTGCATCTCCTCTCCTCACAGAACAGGGATGTGTGTGTTTACACACACACTTCCCTGTTCTGCCTCTCGTGCCCGTGATCGCTCGTGGCCGGCGGTCATCACAACCGGCGGTCATGAGCATCGGCACCTCCGCTGTGCAGCAGGCGCGCACGTCCGTTATCCCGCTTAAAGGGACGTACAGCTACGACGGTCCGTGGGAACAAGCCGACCTGCCGCCGTAAAATGATGGCGGCTGGTAGGCAAGCGGTTAAGCTGGCCACACACCAAGAGAATTTATTTTAAACTTTTGTTCGAAATGTTAAAAAAATGTTCATCAGAGCAGTTGATATTGCCAAAATTGAGACAACTAATTTTGTCTGAAAGCGCTTAAAATTTCATCTAGACCTGCTGCTTGAATGGAATCCCAGACGTATTAAAGAAGTTTCTTTTGTGCCTAGAGAATGTACATTACAATATGTATAATTTTTCCTAAATGAAAACCATATTCACAGTTAAGAGTTTCTTTTGTTGAGAAATTAGTTCCATCAAGTGTCTTTGAATTTTCTCATCACAATGGTTAAAAACCAATGTCTATTTAACCCCGTTACCCCAATAACCATTAGAAAATTCTGAAAAAATGTTGTCAAACAAAATTCTACAGGTGTATGGCCAGCTTTAAAAACTAGTTACGTTTAAAAAAAAAATCAACACAAGGGATGGTACTTGGAGGGGTTAATACAACCATGCCGACTATGCCCACTCTTTGCACCCCCTCCTCTATTCATAAGGGCTTTACTATAGCTTCCATGATTTAAAAAACAGCTTTATGATTAGAGGAAGTGGACCTTTCATTCATCCACCCATCCCCCATTCATAGAGCGCTTTTCATTGATAGAATATTTAGTACAACTGCTATAAATGGCGGAGGAACGGAAAGGGCAGGCACAGTTGTATTAATGTTACTAAACCCACAACAGTAAAATCAGTCTGTATATGCAGTAAAGCATGCTTGTTATACTCAAAATGGGGCACAATTAACACCCAAAGACCAATTTTTCAGCACCTGTTTGACAGGTGCATATCATTGCAATTTTTTTTTTGCCTTACTCAAGAGCACCTCTATAGGGTTACGGTGGGAAGGTGCCCCTGACCCCAAAGAGTAATTTTTCTGCACCTGTTTGCCAGGTGCATATTATTTCAATTTTTTGGAGGGGTCCTGCATTCTCCTAGGATGATCATTGGAGATCATGGGAGAATGAAATCTCCTACAAGCTTTAATCAGACACTGATAGAACTGACAGAAGTCACAAGACTGCTCTAACTGCTGATGAGAAAAGGTATTTAGCAGTTTATATTTAATAAACAATTGCATTTCCTTTGTCCTGGGTTTAGTAACACTTTAACTCCTGCGGTACTAGCGACTACTGCTGTGGGGGTATTGGGGAGATTTCAACTAAGACAGCAGCTACCAGCACAATGGACACTTATCATTGAATGTAAGTACAATCCCTTATGCTGATTTATAAAAAATAATAAAAAAGGCTTTAAAGTAAACTTGCCATGAGATAAATAGGAATGCTGCCATCACTACCTGACTACCATAATACCTGGTTGTCATGCTGATCCACTGTCTTCAGTCGTTTTTGAGTCACTGACCTAGAACACGTATGCAGATCAGAAGCTGTGCTTTACTCAAACTTTTCATGCTGCATATTTTCTCCGGAAATATTTAAAAAAAAAATTGCAGAATTCATCTTCTTTACACATTGCATAGACTAAACACGCATTTAACCCTTACTATCTGGGAGGGTATCCACACAATACATATTTATAAAGGCTGATGGGAATTCAGCTTTAAAAGCTAGATTAAAGCCTGAACAATTTTTAATGCTGCAATTTCTTCATTATTATCTTTTGTCATGTCTCTCCATGGAAATCCCCGGCAACACAGCAGTAATTGAAGTCTGTACTTTCTGTTTTAATTAAAAATAGAAAATATTGACACTTGTGGCTGTCTTCATTTGTAACTCACACCTACGTTCAATTGGGGCACAGTGCTGCACTTGTATCCTGTAGTTATACACCAAACAGCTGCAGCTGCTTAATAAACAGCACTAATGTTCCCCCCATACAAATGGCAGTGGATGTTTCCAGTGCTGTACTAATGAGGTGTAATGTGTGCATCAATAACACATAACTATAAGATTTGTCACACAATCTTCCAGTTGTCCTGGCAGCATTGCACTACCATTCAGCACATTTATTTAGACAATAGTGGCATTTTGACTCTTACATCGCTGCGATAACTTGTGTCCCCTAATTAAAATAACACAGAATGGCCATATTAACAACTTGTCTTCTATTTCTCTTTCCACATGTTCAGACAAGTTGGTGTCAGAGCTGGAAACATACAAATGACTTTTGCATTTAATAAACTCTAGAAAGTGACTGGTGTTGAGGGTTTCAGTCACCCTCTGATATTATTGTGCAGAGTATTTCTGTAATGCGCTGGAAGCTTCTTGTATACAGCAATACGCTTTACTTTCATGGAGAAATATCAGAAAATGTATTTTCATGGAACAGGAAGCAGGAATATGAGATAACACATACACTGAGAAAGATAATACTTCCTCTGATTAAATTACCGTAGAATGCACACTATAATGCTGCAGTGCCACCTGCTGCAGAGATATGCATACAGTATTGTCAGTTTATTAGCAACCATGCTGTTGTTCTTCCAACACCTCTTCTCAACAGCATGCATGTGCTTTGTCAAATTATATTCAGCTTCTTCTGGAAATAACTATGACGTTCCTTCAACAAAGGTTTGGTGAGTGCATTAGCAGTCATCTCCACTCTCAGGCATTATTGAATGTCAATAACACCTGGTTCTTGATTATCCCTCAGTAGGTGATACTTGACGTCGATGTGTTTGGTCCTAGGATTGACCCGTTCTGATTGCGTAAGCTTTATACATCCCTGGTTGTCTTCAAAAATGGGAATTGGTTTTGACATGTCTACCCAAATGTCCACAAAAAGTTGACAAATCCATATCACTTCTTGACACGTGTGTGCTGCTGCAATGTACTCTTCTTCAGTTGAAGATAGAGCAGCAGTTGCTTGCTTTCGACTAGACCAACTTATGGTTCCTTCCCCATACTGGAGTATGAATCCACTTGTGGATTTGCGGTCTGTGCAGTCCATGGCCTAATCAGCATCCACATATCCAACCAGTTTTGTATCTGATGTTGCTGGTAACCGTAACTTCATCTGAATTGTTCCTTTGAGGTATTGCATCACTCTTTTTATTGCATTCCAGTCATGCTGACAGGGAGCTGAGACTTTCCTATGCCCACTGCTACAGCTATGTCTGTTCTTGTCACAGTGGCAACATATAGCACCATACTGATACATGTCATTATTGGGTAGCAAGTTTTTTGCTTCATTGCTCTTTTGATAGCCTGGTTCCATAGGAGTTTTCACTTCATTTGCATCTAGCATGTGGAATTGTTCCAAGATTTCTGAGATTTTCTGAGATTGGTTCTTCTCTCTCTATTTAGATTCCCAGATGGTACTTAATGTTCTCTAGCTCTTTGATTTCAACATCTTCTTTCAGCTTCTGAACTATCTGATTGAAATCCCCTTCTTGTTAAAAACAATTTATAATGTCATCAACATAGATAAGGATGTATATCCATCTGCCTCCTTGATTCCTGGAGTAGAGACTGTGGTCTGCTTTACTTCTTGAGAATCCCTCTCTGATAAGTACTTTGTTCACTTTCTCATTCCACGTCCTTGCAGATTGCTTAAGATTGTAGATGCTCTTCTGAAGTTTACACTAGTGGTTGCTTCATGTAGAGATCTTCCTTAATGTCTTCATATAGGAAAGCTTGCATGCCCTTCCTGGTAGCAATGCTAAGAAGCGCTCTGGTGGAGTGTTTCATCGTTATCTTTACCAAATTTCTGGCAGTAACCCTTGGCAACTAGTCTGGCTTTGTATTTGTGGATATTCCCTTCTGCGTCTGACTTTACTTTGAAAGTCCACTTACTTCCTATTGTTTTGCAATTAGGAGGGAGCTCTGTGAGTGTCCAGGTTTTATTTTCTTGAAGTGACTTTAATTCTTCTTCTGCTGCCTTTTTCCATTTATTATATGGTGAGGGTGTAGCGCCGTACTAAATATTTTCCATAATAGATAATAAGTTCATAAGCCTTTCAGAGTGATGTTCCTGAGCTGTTGTGGTAATAGATGGAAGCCGTCACCAACACCCAATCACACTGACTCTTACCCTAAGGTAAAGACATTTAAGCAGTATGTAACATCTCAAGGCAGTCTCAGCAGTCCTTAGCTCCAAGAATATCACTTCCTCCTGAGTGAGATTAGACATGCACCAAATAGAGAGGTAATGGATGCTGATTCACATAAGTAATCCACCAACAGCCAACACCAATGCCAACAGGAACTTCCACCACAATGATACTCTTTTATCCGACCACTGTGAGCTCCTAAACAGGGAGCTCACAGCTGTTTGCAGCTCCAGAACTCCAGGGCTGAAAACAGCTGTGAGCTCCTGGTGTTGTCTTGTCCATTTTCTGAGCTCCAGGAATAGACCTATCAGCGGTGACAAAGTGCCGTTAGAGGGCTTCCTTTAAAGGTAATTCTTTCATAATGCACTAGTATGCGATGCATACTAGCACATTATGGCTTTACCTTGCAGGGAGAGTTTTTAAAAAAAAAATCCTGAACTTTACTACCGCTTTAATGCTTTCAATCAACATTCAAGTTGACTAATTGGAATTTCCAGGGTTTCAATTGCAATGGCAAAAATAATAGGGGAAGTAGGACATCCCTGACGAGTCCCCTTAGAGACTGGGAAAGGGTCTGAGTAACAGCATTGAAGCTTGACCTGGGCTCTCGGTCGATCATATAGAGCTTGTATGATTTGCACAAATCTTGGGCCAAATCCCCATCTATTAAGGACCTCGAATAGGTATGACCAGTCAACAGTGTCGAAAGCATTCTGTAGGTCTACTGATAGCAGAAACCCCTCCTGACGTGGACCCCGTCCCATTTTGATTGTAAAAGGGATACTATATCTACTGCTCTACGTATCTGATCTGGGCCTTGTCTCCCTGGGATGAATCCCACCTGATCTTTGTGAACATAGCTTCCTATAAATTTAGATAATCTATTGGCCAGTAATTCAAAGTATTGCAGCCAAAGTCTCAGCATAACAACTATGTAACAAGTATTTTTAGAGAGACCAGCATCCTACATATTTCACTCATGAAGGATATCCCCTAGCTTTTTTCACACTGACTTCAGCTAAGCCCCTTAACCATTGTGGCTACAGCCTCTGTATGTTCTCTCAAAATTCCCACTTATTTTAAATGTGTAGCTTGTGTTGTGTAGTTATATAACTGCAAGCAGTGGGATATTTACTATATGGCACCTGATTAACTGTACTTTGGGGTGAAGCATCACAATTTATGAAGTTTTATTACTATTTTCTTTATTTATTCCCATATCTGGCCGTGTTTGGACATTTGTGTGTGGATCCAGAAAAAGAACTGCAGAGGAAAGGTGAGCTGATGCTGGAGAAATAAAATTCAAGTGTTTATGCAACATGCAGTTATCTCCACCTCATATCATATATACTGTATATGAGATCTAAGAGGTCTTTTCCAACCTTTATCCAAGATAAATGAAGAATGACTGTAATTATTATTTTTAAAGGCCAGCTGCTTTTTTGTAACATGTATTGGTTCTTTCTCCATCTGCTTACTGTTCAAGAGCTTTAAGGCACACTATTGAATTTACCATATGAATATTTCATGTGTGACAATATGTCTGGGATGCAATAGTGCTCATTTCTGCATATTTCATTATCTGAGAACTTGTATCTAAACATTTTCAGCAAGTAGGCTTCTGTCCGTCCACTCATTAGAAAACTATTCATCAGAGCCCTGAACAGTGACACGCGACAAGTATGGAACATTTAGGGCTGGCCAGCTTCTGAAAAATAAATGCTTAGTCCCATGTCTGGAAGCATGGATGAATGACATAGAGCAGTCTTTAAACTGAAGCCAAGCCTAGCTTATCTATAAAGCTGCTGCTTGAGCAGAGGGGACAGCTGCAAGCTTCATGTGGGGACAGACACCATAAATGTGGTGTGTGAAAAGGAACACAGATTCATCATTTACTTTGATTAATGTGTCTCTTATTATGCTTAATATACTGCATATTTCCGACAAGCTGGCTGAATAAATTTTTCGTTGTATGCATGGGGAAACACCTGTTCACACACTTTGACTTGGCTCATTATTTCTTCTGAGCTTGTTTCCTTATCCGCTCACTTAAAAGTCAGCTATTGTTATTAAAAATCAGCGCTGACTAGATCTATTTTTAATTGATGGTCTTTCATGAAATATAATGTAACATTTTATAACAAACATGTGGATGTGGATTGTGAAAAACTAAACTAACAGCGCCTGCCCAAAAGCTGTCAGCCTGTAATTTGTGCTGCCAGCTCTGTCCCCTTGGACCCACCTGGATCTACAATGAAGTTTCTCCACTTCTTGGCCCTCCAGTTCCACAATTCAATGGTTATGCATTGTCTTTCCAAAACGTACTTTTTGTATGTTAAATCAGGCACTGGCGTAGTCGTAGTCATTTTGCTGACACTTAGAACTGAAGAAGTGGCTTAGACAAGCTGCAATACATCTTCAACATTACAGAACAAGTCCAGTTGACTGTGACTAACTACTACTAGATATTGACGCGGAATTTATAAAGGGTGTCATAGACACCTTTTCTATTGATAAGAATGAGCCTTGCAAGCATAGGGTTTACTGGATGGTTGAAGACGATTTGACTTGGTGGCTGAGAAAAAAAGACTGTTTAGTGCTGGGCAGGGTGAACAGTGAAGATATCTGGAGAGTGGCACCACAAGTAGGTATATCCTATCTAAAAATATGCCCAAGAAGGATGAGCATATCATAGAATTATAATAACTAGAACCCCTTTCCCTCCTCTCGATCCTGGCACTTATTGGAGCCTTTACCTATTTTTTTTTTCCATAAAGTTTTTATTGAGCAAAAATCACAAACATCGTATTACAAGGTACAAAACAGAACAAGTGCAGTCAAAGAACCAGCTTTAGGAACATCAGATAGTAACAATACAAGCATGTATGGGGACATACAGAACTCTTGTGAAAGAGGTAAGGAACGTGTAGTCGGACCGAAGCCCTTAATGCTTTAACTCGTATTCCGACTGTCTACTAAGTTTGCTACTTGTCGTATTGCTTCTGGCATCGAAAGAGAGAGAGAAAAAAGAAAAAGGAAGGTGGTGTCTATGGGATAGAAGGAAGGAGATGAGGTGAGGGAAAAGAAGAAGAGAAAAAGAGAAAGAGAGAGAGAGAGGGATCTGACCTACAGAGTGGAGACGAGAGAAAAGGGGGGGGGAAATGGGGAGGGGGGCTCAGGGGCTGGGGGACTGGGGGGCAACTACCAAGGCGGGGTTCATGTCTCACACACAGATGGGGGTAGGGGTATATTTGAGATAACGATGAAGGGGATAGGAGAAGATATAGCCTAGGGGGCCGGAAGGCGTAGGGGAGCTGATAAAGTGACGGGGAGGGGGCAAGATGGGGGTAGGGGTGAGGGTGAGGGGAGTGACCACTCGTTTAGTTGTCTATGAGCCTGAACGAGGCGGTGTCGCCCTAAAGGATCATTCTCTAATCCGGGGGGATATGCTGTTTGTATTCTGCTGTTGTTGTGAAGTGTGACCAGCAGGACCATGTAGTCGAGAACTTCTCCATTCTTTCCTGGGAAATGTGGATCAGCTCTTCCATGTCACAAATTCTTGAAATAGTCGTAAACCATTCCTTAAGTGACGGTATATGACCGGAGCGCCAGTGTTTGGGGATGCACAGTCTAGCCGCGTTAATCATGTGCATGGCTAGGGATTTTAAGTAGACTTTTCTAGATAGGGAGGTGTGGTGCAGGAGGAATTGTGCCGGTGTGAAGTCTAGGGAGTATGTGGTGACCGATGTGATGAGCCTGTGAACTTCCCTCCAGAAAGGCTGGATGCGTGTGCAATCCCACCAGATATGTAACATGGTTCCCACTTCCGCATTACACCTCCAGCATGTGTTGGAGGTTGAAGGGGCAAATTTGTGAATGAGGGATGGGGTTCTATACCACCTAGTGAGAACTTTATACCCATTCTCCTGAATAGCGACATTCAGCGACCCCCTATGTGCATATTCATGGACTCTCATCCACTCAACTGGTGTCAGGGGGGTAGGAAGTTCCCTATTCCACGAGATTTGCGATGGTGAGGAGGCCGAGTCTTTAGGTAGGTTCTATAAGTAGGAGGTATAGGAGGGAGATGAGGTGTCTTTGGGGGGTTTTACGATGACAAAGGGTTTCGAATGGCGTGAGTGGTCTTGTCCAGCTGTCGTGAGCTGCATGAGTGGAGAGAAAGTGATGTATTTGTCTGTAAGTCCAGAAAGGGAAAGACGAAGTGTTGGAAATGCGCTTGAGGTCTTCGATCGAGGCAATCTTGCCGTCGATGTACAGTTGCGAAGCAATAATGTCCTGAAATGGCCATTCCTGTTTGAGGAAATTAGGTGACTCACCCGGGAGGAATTCGGAATTTCCTCTCAGCGTAGTTAACGGGCCCGGGGTGGGTGCAAGGGATCTGGTGGTGGGGGATGACTTGAGGAGCGCCAAGGAGGTGTGAATGAAAGGGTGTGAAACTACGGACTGTGGCCATTGTTTCGGGGATGAGTCGTATTGGAATGGGCGAAAAGGAGTCTTCCAGCGTGGTCCAAATCTTTTCATAGGAGTGAATACACCAATCCGCGATTCTCGTGAGATGGCAGGCCACAAAATATTTGTACAGATCTGGGAGAGCAATGCCCCCTTTAGACTTGGGCCAGGTGAGTCTAGCGTATTTGATTCTAGGGGGGGAGGCTTTCCACAAAAATGTGGAGCATGCATTTCGATAGGAAGAGAAAAATCCTGCGGGGATAGACAATGGGATGGTTTGGAACAGATACGGCAGACGTGGGAGTATGATCATTTTAATCAGGGCGGCCCGGCCAAACCACGAGACATTAAGTGTCGACCATTCCCTAAGGTGTTCTTGGGCCTTGCTCAGAGCCGGGAGGAAGTTAAGGGCATAAAGATCCTTAAGACAGGGCGGGATTCGGATTCCAAGGTAGGAAATTGCGGTCTTTTCCCAATGAAATGGGAAGGACTCCTGACAGTGGGCGACCTCCTGTAATGGAAGGGTGACATTCAGGGCCTGGGACTTTGTGTAGTTAATTTTCAGGTTTGAGATTACCCCAAAGGCTTCCAAATCTTCCAAGAGCGATGGGAGGGAGGTACGCGGCGAAGCGAGAGAGAGCAGAATGTCGTCCGCGAAGGCGGCTACTTTAAATTCCCTGCCCTTAACTATCAGTCCCTTAACATCCGCGTTTTCTCTAAGTTTGTTTAAAAGGGGTTCTAGGGAGAGGATGTAGATCAGGGGGGAGAGGGGGCAGCCTTGGCGAGTGCCATTGTTGATGGGGAAGGCATTCGACAGGTGGCCGTTAACTCTCACCGCCGCCGTGGGACCAGCGTATAATGCCATTATGGAGGTGAGCATGCGGTCTTCCAGGCCTATGCCTTTTAGGACTTCTCGCTTATAGTCCCAAGCCACCCTGTCAAACGCCTTCTCTGCATCCAGCGAAAGTAGGAATCCTGGGGTTTTAGTTGAGGTGAGCCAATGATGTAGGTTAAGGGTTCGTATGGTGTTGTCACGGGCCTCTCGACCCGGAACAAAGCCCACTTGGTCCCTGGATATAAGACCAGGGATCAGAGGTGTCAACCTGTTGGCAAGTATTTTGGAATAGATTTTTATGTCCACATTAAGGAGTGAGATTGGCCTATAATTGGCTACCTGAAGGGGATCCTTCCCTTCCTTGGGGATTACGGTGATGTGTGCCTCTAGCAGTCTGGTTGGTCGGTCTTGCGGGTTGCCTTTACCTATTTTTACTGTCCCTCCATGGCTGCAACTTTAAATATCAATACACTTGCAGATATGAGGAAGCATGTGACATGTCAAATAACGCCTCAGAATTCAGTTCTTGGGATTTAGGCAACTAATCAACAGGTCCAGCTGTGTGGCCACAGAGGTGCTGCAAAGACCCTGCCATAAGCTGGAGTGTCCATTGCTTAAATTGAATGTTTCAGCAAGGCTGTAGCCAGTCTAAACTCTGATTGTTTAAGGTATCTGGTTTTGGTGGGTTTTCCCCAAGCCCCAGAACATTTTGCTACTAGGGAGTGCTCTCCAATGGATAAAATGAAAAGATACAATATTGTAGGTTATGAAGGGTCCAGACCCCTGGCCTTGAAAAGTTGATTACCTTGAGGCGTTCCATCTGTTTTGAGTAACGGCCTGAATCAGTGTTTATTATTCTTAGTGAATGTCAATTCATGTGCCTTTACTTGATTGGTCCCTGCGCTTGCATGTAGGGGGACCTGGTGCTGCAGTCCTCATCCTGTAGCTGTGGTGGACCCGAGGATGGATGTTTTGCATACTGCACCTTCTACATTGATCTCCTGAGGAAGCAGGCTATAGTAACCATGAAATGCGTAAGGACAACGTTTTTGGATTAAGCTACGTTCAATATGTGTCAGGGAATTAGTAGACCAGACTGTGTGGATTGCACAGAGGAGACCAAAAACGCATGTCAGTGAAAGATAATAGTGTTTATTAGATGGGTGACAAGCAAGTGAATAAACACAGTGCACAACCAACCACAAACCCACAAACAACAAATAGTATATACAATAAATGGGAGATACTGGAATCATAAACAAAAGCCAGGCCGGGGTCATACACAGGGAGATCAGCAGAAACAGGGAGAGCATGGATTGGCTGCAGGGCAGAGATTCAAGGTAAACAGGGACAGGTCCAGGATGGGCTCGGGATAGGGATCAGATCGGATCAGGTCAGGTCAGATGCAGGCTCAAGGTCAGATGCAGGCTCAAGGTCAGGATAGCAGGCTCAAGGTCAGGGAGAGAGATACCAAGGCAAGCATGTGAGGGCTTGCCGTGTATTTATGAGACTGCAGTAATTGTCCTCAGGTAACACCTGAGCGCAGGAGGTATGTTTGCACCATACTGCCAGGATCCATCCGCTGGTGGACACCAGTACTGTGGCCCAAAGATGATATAACATCAGCAGGGAGAAGTTCCACTGACAATTCCAAACTGCCAGGAGACACCTGCTGGTGGACCCCAGTACTGCAAGCCAAATGATAAATATTACCAGCGGATGGGACCTTTCCTGACAGTACCCCCCCTCGAAGGAGCGACCTCCGGATGCTCCAATTAACCGTTGCTGGGGAAAGTCCATGGCGACAACCCGGGCAACAGGCAAAGTCACATCAGGTTGGGCATGAGGAAAGTCCATGGCTTTAAACCGAATAAAATGCAGCTTGAGCTGAGAAGCGGGTACAGACACATCAGGGCAGACAGCCGGGACATCTGGGCAGGCAGCAGAGTCATCCAGGCAGACAGCAAGCACATCCGGGCAGACAGCGGACACATCCGGGCAGACAGCGGGCACAATCAGACTGGAAAGCGGGCACATCAGACTGGAAAGCGGGCACATAAGACTGGAAAGCGGGCACATCGGACTGGAAGGCAGGCACATCAGACTGGAAGGCAGGCATTGGAACATCGGACTGGAAGGCAGGCACCGGGACATCAGGCTGAAAAGCAGGCATATCAGGCTGGAAAGTGGGCACATCAGGATGGAAAGCGGGCACATCAAACTGGAAGATAGGCACATCAGACTGGAAGGCAGGCATATCGGACTGGAAGGCAGGCATTGGAACATCGGACTGGAAGGCAGGCATCGGGAAATCAGGCTTGAAAGCGGGCATATCAGGCTAGAAAGCAGGCACCAAGACATCAGGTTGGAAGGCAGGCACCAGGACATCAGACTGGAAGGCAGGCACCAGGACATCAGACTGGAAGGCAGGCACCAGCACATCAGACTGGAAGGCAGGCACCAAGACACCAGACTGGAAGGCAGGCACCAGGACACCAGACTGGAAGGCAGGCACATCGGACAGGAAGGCAGGCACTAGAACATCGGACTGGAAGGCAGGCACCAAGACATCAGGCTGGAAGGCAGGCACCAGGACATCAAACTGGAAGGCAGGCACAAGGACATCAGACTGGAAGGCAGGCACCAGGACACCAGACTGGAAGGCAGGCACCAGGACACCAGACTGGAAGCCAGGCACCAGGACACCAGACTGGAAGCCAGGCACCAGGACACCAGACTGGAAGCCAGGCACCAGGACACCAGACTGGAAGGCAGGCACAAGGACATCAGACTGGAAGGCAGGCACCAGGACACCAGACTGGAAGCCAGGCACCAGGACACCAGACTGGAAGCCAGGCACCAGGACACCAGACTGGAAGGCAGGCATATCGGACAGGAAGGCAGGCACTGGAACATCGGACTGGAAGGCAGGCACCGGTACATCAGGCTGGAAAGCGGGCATATCAGGCTGGAAAGCAGGCACCGAGACATCAGGCTGGAAGGCAGGCACCAGGACACCAGACTGGAAGGCAGGCACCAGGACACCAGACTGGAAGGCAGGCACCAGGACATCAGACTGGAAGGCAGGCACCAGGACATCAGACTGGAAGGTAGGCACCAGGACATCAGACTGGAAGGTAGGCACCAGGACATCAGACTGGAAGGCAGGCACATCAGACTGGAAGGCAGGCACATCAGACTGGAAGGCAGACACATCAAACTGGGAAGCGGGGACATCAGACTGGAAGGCAGGCATATCAGACTGGAAGGCAGGCACCGGGACATCAGGCTGGAACACTGGCAGCGAAACTTCAGGCTGGAACATGGACACAAGGTCATCAGACCGGTCAGCAGGTACTGAAACATCATACGGGGTAGCAGACACTGGGATATCAGACTGGGTAGCAGTCACTGGGACGTCAGACTGGGTAGCAGGCACTGGGACGTCAGACTGGGTAGCAGGCACTGGGACATCAGACTGGGTAGCAGGCACTGGGTTGGCAGATCTAGGTGGGTCATCAGGTTCAACTGGCATGAACACAGGCTGGAACAGGTTGGTTGGTGTGGAAGCAGGTTGGGTTACTGGCAGGATGGTGTGGGTCGGAAAGAACTTTTGTTTCTTTTTTGGCTTAGCCACTGCAGATTTGTAGGTAACAGCGGGGATGTAAGAAAAGGATGTAGTTGGGCAAAAAGAAGAACTGGAATGCGGCAGAGACACAAACGGTGGCTGGAGGAGGTTTTTGTGGAATTGTTACAGGTAGAAGGGAAGAAGCAGGACAATTGAAGGCAGGGTAGGTGCAGCAAGTAGAGACTGGGTAATAATATTTGTCAGAAAGCTGTGTAAACTGGGCTGTAGCTGGGGTTGCCATAGGCGACGGGGAGATAGATTTTTCGGAAGGCAGGTGATTAATGGCAGGGCTGGAATGTTGTGGCTTGGCTAAATACAGGAGATCTGACCATGGCTCTAGCACAGCCTGTCTGACCAGGGATTGCACTGAATGGATGCAATCAGACAACACCTGCTGGGAACAGGAGGAATAATGTTCACTGAAAAAGTCTGGATCATCCTCTAATAACCATACCAAAGATTCAACTTGGCCGTAATTGAAGGGGGGAGAAAAATCATCACTCCCCTTGGGAATAAATGACAGGGCTGGCTTTACACATAACCAGATTAACGGCTGAACATCTTCAAAAGACATATAGCCCTGATACACTAGGGAATGAGCTGATCGGATAGTTTCCATCAGCTGGTCACTGGTCCAATCTTTTAAAGTCTGGCGCCAATATTTACCATCCTCTGCTGCCAGCAGAGAATAATAAATGGTTTCATTGACATCCATATTAACAGGACTAACAAACCAGGATGGTTTCTCAATGCAGCCACATCTGGCCAGGGATGGCCTTGGTATACTGTCAGGGAATTAGTAGACCAGACTGTGTGGACTGCACAGAGGAGACCAAAAACGCATGTAAGTGAAAGATAATGATGTTTATTAGATAGGTGACAAGCAAGTGAATAAATACAGTGCACAACCAACCACAAACCCACAAACAACAAATAGTATATACAATAAATGGGAGATACCGGAATCGTAAAAAAAAGCCAGGCCGGGGTCATACACAAGGAGATCAGCAGAAAGCAGGGAGAGGATGGATGGATAGGCTGCAGGGCAGGGATCTAAGGTAAACAGGGACAGGTCCAGGATGGGCTTGGGATAGGGATCAGATCGGATCAGGTCAGATGCAGGCTCAAGGTCAGATGCAGGCTCAAGGTCAGATGCAGGCCCAAGTCAGGATAGCAGGCTCAAGGTCAGGGAGAGAGATACCAAGGCAAGCATGTGAGGGCTTGCCGGGTATTTATGAGACTGCAGTAATTATCCTCAGGTAACACCTGACCGCAGGAGGTGCTGTCTGCACCATACTGCCAGGATCCATCCGCTGGTGGACACCAGTACTGAGGCCCAAAGATGATATAACACCAGCAGGGAGAAGTTCCCCTGACAATTCCAAACTGCCAGGAGACACCTGCTGGAGGACCCCAGTACTGCAAGCCAAATGATAAATATTACCAGCAGATGGAACCTTTCCTGACAATATTCTTATACTTATGTATAGGGATGAGCTCGGTGTTCGAGTCGAACATAGGTTCGACTCGAACATCGGCTGTTCGCGCGTTCGGCGAACAACGAACGATTTGGGCCGTTTGCGCCAAATTCGAGTGACGCGAACGGCCCACAATACACTGCGCCATCGCAGTGTAATCCCGGTGCTGTGATTGGCCAAGCATGCACTGTGACCCTGCATGCTTGGCCAATCACAGCGCCGGCAGCGAGGAGAGCAATGATTGGCCACAGGCAGGATGCCTGTGGCCAATTATTGCTGAGGGGGTTTACTACACGCCCCACACTATAAAAGGCCGCCAGCGCGGCGGCCTTGTGTAGTGTGTTCCGGCGCAGGGAAAGAGAAGGATAGGCAGGGACAGTGTCATATTTTTTCTTTGCTAAACCTTGTGTGTAGGGACAGAGAAGGATAGGACGGGAGAGTGTCAGTGTCATATTCTTTGCTAAACCTTGTTTGTAGGGACAGAGAAGGATAGGCAGGGGGAGTGTCAGTTTCATATTCTTTGCTAAACCTTGTGTGCTGAACCATATTGCTAAACCTTGTGTGTAGGGACAGACAAGGATAGGCAGGGAGAGTGTCAGTGTCATATTCTTTGCTAAACCTTGTTTGTAGGGACAGAGAAAGATAGGCAGGGAGAGTGTCAGTTTCATATTCTTTGCTAAACCTTGTGTACTGAACCATATTGCTATTGCTAAACCTTGTGTGTAGGGACAGACAAGGATAGGCAGGGAGAGTGTCAGTGTCATATTCTTTGCTAAACCTTGTGTGCTGAACCATATTGCTAAACCTTGTGTGTAGGGACAGACAAGGATAGGCAGTCGAGAGTGTCAGTGTCATAATCTTTGCTAAACCTAGTGCGCTGAACCATATTGCTAAACCTTGTGTGTAGGGACAGACTAGGATAGGCAGTCGAGAGTGTCAGTGTCATAATCTTTGCTAAACCTGGTGCGCTGAACCATATTGCTAAACCTTGTGTGTAGGGACAGACAAGGATAGGCAGTCGAGAGTGTCAGTGTCATAATCTTTGCTAAACCTAGTGTGCTGAACCATATTGCTAAACCTTGTGTGTAGGGACAGACAAGGATAGGCAATCGAGAGTGTCAGTGTCATAATCTTTGCTAAACCTAGTGCGCTGAACCATATTGCTAAACCTTGTGTGTAATGACAGACAAGGATAGGCAGTCGAGAGTGTCAGTGTCATAATCTTTGCTAAACCTAGTGCGCTGAACCATATTACTAAACCTTGTGTGTAGGGACAGACAAGGATAGGCAGTCGAGAGTGTCAGTGTCATAATCTTTGCTAAACCCAGTGCGCTGAACCATATTGCTAAACCTTGTGTGTAGGGACAGACAAGGATAGGCAGTCGAGAGTGTCAGTGTCATAATCTTTGCTAAACCTAGTGCGCTGAACCATATTGCTAAACCTTGTGTGTAGGGACAGACAAGGATAGGCAGTCGAGAGTGTCAGTGTCATAATCTTTGCTAAACCTAGTGCGCTGAACCATATTGCTAAACCTTGTGTGTAGGAACAGACAAGGATAGGCAGTCGAGAGTGTCAGTGTCATAATCTTTGCTAAACCTAGTGTGCTGAACCATATTGCTAAACCTTGTGTGTAGGGACAGACAAGGATAGGCAGTCGAGAGTGTCAGTGTCATAATCTTTGCTAAACCCAGTGTGCTGAACCATATTGCTAAACCTTGTGTGTAGGGACAGACAAGGATAGGCAGTCGAGAGTGTCAGTGTCATATTCTTTGCTAAACCTAGTGTGCTGAACCATATTGCTAAACCTTGTGTGTAGGGACAGACAAGGATAGGCAGTTGACAGTGTCAGTGTCCTATTCTTTGCTAAACCTTGTGTGCAGGGAGAGAGAAGGATAGGCAGGGGACAGTGTCAGTGTCATTGTTGCTAAGCCTCCTGCACAGTATACACCTGAAGCTAGCCCTTATTGCTGGTTTTCCCATCTCCCTGCAGGCCATTAGAATGTCTGGAAGACAAACAAGGAGAGGCAGACAGTCAGGAGCCAATAAAAGAGGGCAAGCAGGCTCTGTGTCTGGGGGCAACAGTGCTGGTCGTGGACGCGGTGCATTGTCATCAGCACATGGCCATGGGACACGCTTGTCCTTCTTTTCGGCAGCTGGACATGTTGAGCCACATCATGCCAAAGACTTGGTAGAGTGGATGACCAAGCCCTCCTCATCCTCCTCATCCTCTCTCACCCAGGCTCAGGGTACTGGCAAAGCAGCTGCCAAAGCGTCCTCTTCCCTGGTATCAATGTCATCATCAGTCACTCCTTCCCTAGACCCACCATGTCCTCCTCCTGAGGAGTCCCCCGAACTGTTTGAGCACAGTGTTGGGTACATGCTCCAGGAGGATGCCCAGCGTTTCGAAGGGTCTGATGATGATACCCAGCTAGAGGAAGGCAGTAGCGTGAGAGCAGAGAGAGGGGATGCTCAAGAAGGACACCAATCTGGCAGTCATGTTCCAGCAGCTGCAGCATACTGCCAGATTGGCTCCAGTGATGAGGAGGGAGGGGATGATGAGGTCACTGACTCCACGTGGGTGCCTAATAGGAGAGAGGAGGAGGAGGAGGATGAGGAGGAGGCACATCTCCAACGAGGCAGGATGCCCTTGGGTGGCCAGCGTAAGGGCAGCACACCGACGGAATCACACCGCAGAGCTCCGCCTGTGCAGGGCGCTGCCTCTGCCCGTTATTCAAAAAGTTCTTTGGTGTGGGCCTTTTTTTGAGGCAAGTGCATCAGATCGCACAGCTGCTGTTTGCAACATATGTCTCAAGCGTATATCGCGTGGCCAAAACATCAGCCGCTTGGGCACCACATGCTTGACCAGACATATGTTGACCTGCCATGCAGCTCGTTGGCAAGCCTACCTTAAAGACCCACACCAAAGAACAAAGCGGACCTCTCCTTGCACCGCATCAGCTGGGATCTCCAACCCCACTATATCTTCAGTCCTCTCTGAAACCTGCACTGAGAGGAATGAAGGTGTAGAATTAGGTGTGTCACAGCCAAGTACTTGCGGCCACTCTGCTAGCAGTACACCGACGTCCGATTCTAGCAGGCAAATTTCCCTGCCCCAGCTGCTGGACCGTCGAAAGAAGTTCACTCCCAGCCATCCACATGCCCAGCGGTTGAATGCTAGCTTGGCTAAATTGCTAGCGCTTCAACTGCTGCCTTTTCAGTTGGTAGACTCGGCCCCCTTCCGTGAGTTTGTGCAATGTGCGGTTCCTCAGTGGCAGGTTCCCAAACGCCACTTTTTCTCACGGAAGGCGATTCCGGCTCTCTACCGGCATGTGGAAGGCAATGTCTTGGCCTCACTGGACAGGGCGGTCAGCGGTAAGGTGCATATTACCGCTGACTTATGGTCCAGCAGGCACGGACAGGGACGTTACCTTTCTTTCACGGCCCATTGGGTCACTCTTTTGGCAGCTGGGAAGGATGCAGGACAAGGTGCAGTAGTGTTGGAGGTTGTTCCACCGCCACGCCTCCAACATGCTACTACTGGTTGTGACACACCTCTGTCCTCCACCCCCTCCTCTTCTTCTTCCTCCGTGGCCTCTTCCTGTGCTTTGTCCTCGGAACCAGCGGTGCTCCGTAGGCGTTCAAGGGGCTACGCAAGTACGCAGGCAAAAAGATGCCATGCCGTGCTTGCGCTGGTGTGTTTGGGGGACAGGAGCCACACTGGGGCAGAGGTTCTGTCTGCTCTGCAGGGGCAGGCCGAGAGGTGGTTGACGCCACGCCAGGAATGGTAGTTTGCGACAATGGCACCAACCTCCTCTCCGCTCTCCGACAGGGACAACTGACCCATGTGCCCTGTGTGGCTCACGTCCTTAACCTGGTGGTGCAGTGGTTCTTGGGCAGGTACCCGGGCTTACAGGATGTCCTGAGGCAGGCCAGGAAAGTCTGTGTGCATTTCCGCAGATCTTATAATGCCAGTGCTCGCCTGGCTGAGCTGCAAAAGGAGTTGAACCTGCCCAAGAACCGCCTTATATGTGACATGCCCACCAGGTGGAACTCAACGTTGGCCATGCTGCAGCGGCTGCACAGAGGGCCATCAATGAGTACCTGTGCGACTACGGCACCAGGACAGGGTCAGGGGAGCTAGGGTTTTTTTCACCACGCCAGTGGGGCATGATCAGGGATGTATGCACTGTCCTGGCACCATTTGAGGAGGCCACGAGGATGGTGAGCAGTGACAGTGCATGCATCAGTGACACTGTACCTCTTGTCCACCTGTTGGAACATACGCTGCGTGGAATAATGGACAGGGCACTTGAGGCAGAACAGAGGCAGGAAGAGGAGGACTTCCTTGCCTCTCAAGGCCCCCTTTACCCAGACAGTGTTCCTTCTGTCCCACCCATCGCACAGGAAGAAGAGGAGGAGGAGGAGGAGGATTGTGTCAGCATGGAGGTGGAGGCTGGCACTCAGCATCATCAGCAGCAGTCTTTTAGGGATGATTTACAGTCCCAAGAAACCAGTGGACTTGTACGTGGCTGGGAGGAGGTGGCTGCGGATCATGTCGTCCTTAGTGACCCAGAGGACTCCGGACTGAATGCCTCAGCTAACCTACGCTGCATGGCCTCCCTGATCCTGCAAAGTCTGCGGAAGGATCCTCGTATTCTTCGGATCAAGGAGAGGGACCATTACTGGCTGGCCACTCTCCTTGATCCACGGTACAAGGGTAAGGTTGCGGACCTTATCTTACCGTCGCAGAGGGAGCAGAGGATGAGACAAGTCCGGGAGGCCTTGCAGAAAGGTCTGTGCAACGCGTTCCCAGAGACTGGGAGGTTACAAACTCCTGGTCTTGGACAACGAGTTGCTGAGGCTTCGGTCAGTCAAAGAAGGAGCGGTGGGGAAGGTGGCCGTCTGACCGAAGCGTTCAGACAATTCTTTAGTCCGCAGCCCCAAGGTATGATCGGTTCCAGCAACCATCGCCAGCGTCTGATATACATGGTGCAGGAATACCTAGGGGCAAGGTCAGACTTGGACACCTTCCCCACTGAAAATCCTCTGGCTTACTGGGTCTTGAGGATGGATCACTGGCAGAGCTTGCACAGTATGCAATTGAGCTCCTGCCTGTCCTGCATCCAGCGTTCTTTCAGAACGTACATTCAGTGCTGCTGGAGGATTTGTCACGGATCACAGGGTTTGCCTGTCCACCGACTCTGTTGATCGACTGACCTTCATAAAGATGAACCAGTCTTGGATCACCACCAGCTACCAAACACCTGAAGCTGATATAACAGACTAATTTATTTTCAAATGTCACATCCCTTCAAGACTGATGCTGATGCTGAGAGTTTGTCCTGTTATGTTGACTGACTATCCTTCTCCTCCTCAATGATCCGATTGACGATGATAGCTTGGAAGAACATTTTTGTTTCTGGGTGCCGCCACCAGTGGCTAAGGCCCAATTTTTCTGCCCCTGTTTAACAGGGGCATGTAATTACAATTCTTGATCTAATAATTCACAGCAGGGCCCATTCCTGCGCCCACCAAGACTAACTGTGAGGCCTTACAGTGTTGTGTCAACACCACCACCACCACCACCACCAAAGGCCCAATTTTTCAGCCCCTGTTCAACAGGGGCATGCAATTACAATTCTTGATCTAATAATTCACAGCAGGGCCCATTCATGCGCCCACCAAGAGTAACTGTGAGGGCTCACAGTGTTGTGTCAACACCAACATGTAAGGGGCAAATTTCAGCTGAGTATATACGGCAGGCCCCTACTTTCAAACATCCAACTTACAAACGACTCCTTCTTGCAAACGGAAGGATACAACAGGAAGTGAGAGGAAATCTACCCCTAGGAAGGCAAATTATCTCCTGTAAGAGTTAATATGGGAAAAAAGTGTCTCCTCTCCACTGATTCTTTATCACCAATTCTTGTTTCAATAAAAACCCCAAATTTTCAAAAAACATTTGTCATTAGGACGGAAAGTGAGGTGAACTGTTCTGAACAGGTGCACACTGCACAGACAGCAAAACAAATGTTACAGGGGTGATAACCCTTCCCTATGTTTTCCAAAAAGCTTAAAAATATATTTTTTGGCTGGAGCTACACTTAAACAATGTACCTGTTCAAAATTACAAACAGATTCTACATAAGAACAAACCTACAGTCCCTGTCTTGTATGCACCGCCTGTATACGGCTGTTCAGAGTATATAGGGCCTTTTTTATTTTGTGTGCGGGGTTCCCCTTAATATCCATACAAGACCCAAAGGGGCTGGTAATGGGCTGGGGTAAGGGGGGGGGGGTGTGATGGGGTAGCTATGTCATTTTTCTTAAAGATTTTCATCCATATTACCGGGACCAGACATTACATTAAAGCCGCAAGCAGTTTTAAATGGCTTTTTTTCCTTTAGAAATGTAATTTTGTGCAGGGACAGTTCTAAACACGGGAAACACGTGGCACTTCACAGGCATACTTTAGACACCCCCCAGGTACGATATTTAAAGGAATATTTTACTTTTTTTTTTTCACTTTATGCATCATTAAAATGACTGCTCCAGAAAAACGGCCGTTTTAAAACTTCTTTTTGCATTGATACATGTCCCCTGGTGCAGAACCCGGGTTCCCAAACCCTTTTTAGGACAATAACATGCATAATAGTCGTTATAATTAGCACTTTAGATTTCGAACGTTCGCATCCATTGTATTTAATAGGGTTCTAAAGTTTGTGCGAACTTTCGGTCCGTTTGCGGGTTCTGGTGCGAACCGAACCCGGGGGTGTTCGGCTCATCACTACTTATGTACTATAGGGACTGTCACCTGGTTTAAATATAGGGGTTGGAGTTACGGTAGGTGCTGCCGATTTTATGTCAATCTCGCCTCTTCTAGCGGCGAGATTGACACCCCACGAGCCCCGTCGCAAGAGCCAACATCGAGCTGTCTCGTCATCGGGAAAGGAAAAATGTTGTTTTTCCTTTCACAATGAGAGACACGCATTGCTGACATTGAGGCCGGTAGACGGAGATCCGACGTGGATTCCCGCCAAAACCAGGCACCGTGTTTGGTATGAATCCTGAGCGGGAACTCCACGCCAATTTTTAAATAAAAAACCGGCATGGGTTCCCCCTCCAGGAGCATACCAGGCCCTTCGGTCTGGTATGGATTTGAAGGGGAATCCCCTAAGCCGAAAAAACGGCATGGAGGTCCCCCTCAAAATCCAAACCAGACCCTTATCCGAGCAAGCATCCTGGCAGGCTGCAGGAAAAGAGGGGGGGACGAGAGAGCGGCCCCCTTCCCTCCTGAAGCATACCAGGCCGCATGCCCTCAACATGGGGGGTTTGGTGCTTTGGGGCAGGGGGGGCGACCTGCGGCCCCCCCACCCCAAAGCACCCTGTCCCCATGTTGATGAGGACAAGGGCCTCTTCCTGACAACCCTGGCCGTTGGTTGTCGGGGTCTGCGGGCGGGGGCTGTTCGGAATCCGGGAGCCCCCTTTAATAAGGGGGCCCCCAGATGCCGGCCCCCCACCCTATGTGAATAAGTATGGGGTACATCCGGGGGTGGCCCCGGAGCATGTGACTGTAACGTCATGGGAGAATGTGACTGTGACGTCATGAGAAGCCTATATAAATCATTGCGGACCGAACAGCCAGCATTACAGCACAAGGAAGCGACGAGTGAACATCGAGGAGGAGAAGAGGGAAGAAGACGCCGACGGCGATGGGAAGACCGGGCCCCTCCACTAGCAAAAGAGCTGGAAGAAGATAGCGGAGGCCCGGCAGAAGGAAGAAAGAACCGGAGAGCGAGAGAAGAACCGGAGAGCTCGGAGACGACACCGGAGACCCCCGAAGTCGGAATAGACCCCCGGAGTCGGAAGAAGACCCCCGGAGCTGTGTAATAAATTACTTTAAAAAGCTGTGTGTGTTTTTTATTGACATTTTTTTCCACGAGGTGAATGAGTAGGGGTACGATGTACCCCATACTCATTCACATAGGGTGGGGGGCTGGCATCTGGGGGCCCCTTTATTAAAGGGGGCTCCCGGATTCTGATCAGCCCCCGCCCGCAGACCCCAAAACCAACGGCCAGGGTTGTCGGGAAGAGGCCCTTGTCCCCATCAACAGGGTCGCCCCCCTGCCCCAAACCCCCCATGTTGAGGGCATGTGGCCTGGTACGGTTCAGGAGGGGGGGCGCTCTCTCGCCCCCCCTCTTTTCCTGCGGCCTGCCAGGTTGCGTGCTCGGATAAGGGTCTGGTTTGGATTTTGAGGGGGACCCCCACGCCGTTTTTTCAGCTTAGGGGATTCCCCTTCAAATCCATACCAGACCGAAGGGCCTGGTATGCTCCTGGAGGGGGAACCCATGCCGGTTTTTTATTTAAAAATTGGCGTGGAGTTCCCGCTCAGGATTCATACCAAACACAGTGCCTGGTATTGGCGGCAATCCACGTCGGATCCCGTTCAATACAGTGCCGCGTCTCCTCGCTATTGCAGCGAGCGCGAGATGTCACCACCCTGTCGCCGAGATGTCGGCACCCTGTCGCCGAGAATCTCCGCGATGGGATCGCGATGAATATACAATGTCGGCGGCACCTACTGTACCATATATGATTATGTAGTATTTATAATTATCTACACTTGCATACATTTGGAGGCATGGGATTGCAGAGGCTTTCTCCTAGCACCATTTTGTTATTGTTTTCAATTAATTTGAACGGTTTTAATTTTATTTGTATTAATAAACATTGTAAGAGAAACTAGCCCATTTTTAGTAACACAATCTTTCATTGTCATGTATATTTCATGAGCACCTCTAAAGTCTTTTTTAATTGAACTTAATTTTTCCTTATATGATCTTTCTGGGTATGGTGCTCCTGGTATTGCCTTTTAATTACCCCCTTCAGTTAACAATTATATTTAGGGGCCCCTAGTAACTTAACTGCCGCTGTCTGTTTGGCCTACCAATTCTTTTTTTATAAATTCTTTATATTTCCATAGATTTCACATTACAAGTTTTCACGTTTTATACCATCTGCTTATATCAATCAAAAATCAAACAAAAAAAAAAAGAGACTACAATCTTGTATTCTCCCACCTCCTTTATGCTTCATTAATTCAATGTGACTTCTCTTTTCCTCTTTAACCTCTGTCTTTCTTTTCCGTGAAGCCCCCCCTCCCTCCCCCAACCAAACACAAAAAAAAAGGGAAAAAAGAGGGCGGGAGAGATTACACCCTCCCACCCTCACACCTCCTCTCTCTCCTCTCCTCAATCCCCACCCCCTCCCCGCTCCTCCCTATATTTCAAGTAGGGTGTCCATATCGTCCGGTATCTCCCATCTTGATCTTTCATTGCCATTGTGAGGTTCTCCATCTGTTGAATTTCTGCGATTCTAGCGAACCATTGTGCTCTAGTTGGTGGACTCTCCTTTTTCCACAGGACAGGGAAACACGCTCTCGCGGCTATAATAAGATGTCTTAGCAGTGAATTTTTGTATTTTTCCACTGATACCAATTCTGTATTAGCCCATGGCAGAGGTTAAAGGTGCTACAAGATACTACAGAATGGAGGGAATTTTTGTTGCTGTTTTTGGTTATACTGTAAACCCATCTTCTGAAATTGCAAAAATAAGACTGATAGTGTTAAAGTCTGTCTGTCACTGTCAGTGGGTCAAAGGCTAAAGGGGCCCAAAAAGTCCAGCAGCACCTTTGAGGTCAGGGCCACAGTGACTTTCAGTGTGATTGGGAATCAGAGCTTGGGGGGGGGGGCACTATTTTAGAGACACATGAAACTCATTACTTGCCATATATCTATAAGAGAAGAAAGCTATGGATAAAGTATAGATAATAGCTGTACCTTACCCACCCAAAATACAAAAGGCCAGAGTATGAGGAAAGCTAGAACTAGAGGTGAGAAAATAGGCAGCAGCAACATAAGCTTCAAACAGATCAATTCCTCCAAATAAATCATCTCTGTTTCTCAGTAGTGATGTCGCAAACATAAAATTTTCCGTTCGCGAACGGCAAACGCGAATTTCCGCAAATTTTTGCGAACGGGCGAACCGCCATAGACTTCAATAGGCAGGCGAATTTTAAAACCCACAGGGACTCTTTCTGGCCACAATAGTGATGGATAAGTTGTTTCAAGGGGACTAACACCTGGACTGTGGCATGCCGGAGAGGGATCCATGGCAAAACTCCCATGGAAAATTACGTAGTTGACGCAGAGTCAGGTTTTAATCCATAAAGGGCATAAATCACCTAACATTCCTAAATTGTTTGGAATAACGTGCTTTAAAACATCAGGTATGATGTTGTATCGATCAGGTAGTGTAAGGGTTACGCCCGCTTCACAGTGACAGACCAAACTCTCAGTTTAACGCACCGCAAACAACCGCAAACAGTCCATTTGCAAAACCGCAAGGCTTTAATGATCACCTCAGATGATCACAAAGAAAATTAATGTTTTTTCTATGCAAAATTATCCAGCCGATCGCTTTTGGTCTGTTCACAATGAAGCAACGACCTATCATCTGGGGTGTGCCAACATTGCCATTGCCAACACACTCATAGAGGTGGTCGCTTCATTGTGATACGCAAGCCTCTTCACCAGTCACCACAACAAGGTAACAATCACGAAGGGGAATTGACACATGTATGTGCTTTTTTTTTGTTTTGTTTTTGCAGCCACAGTGCAGCACCAGAGGCCAGAAAAATTAGGCTTGTACACATGCCTGAAAAATTAGGTATTGTTGCAGCCGCTGCTGTAGCAGCGGCCAGAAAAATTTATGTTTTCCAGGCAGAAAGTGCCCTAAAACATTGCGGCTTTGTCATGGATATGCACTAATGTCTGTTTGCCATCTTACCTTTCCTCCTCATGTGTTCATCTTAGAGGCCAGACCCCTTCACCTGGCTTCCTTTATAATCTCCTCCCAGCCTGACTCCACCCCAGGCCCTATCACAGAACACTATATTAACCTGTGCACTGCAAGCCTGCTTTGCTGATCAACGTGTTTGTTAAGCATTGTGTGTTTGGGTTCCTGCCTGCCGTGTGCTACGTCTGTCTCTCTGTTACGATATTGGCTTGTTCCTGACTATCCCTGTCTACTTGTGACCCTTGACCTTCGGCTTGTCCTTTGTTTATCCTTGTCTGCTTGTGACCCTTGACCTTCGGCTTGTCCTTTGCTATTCTTGTATCCTGTGCTGCTGCTTCCCCTCTTTCCCCCTTACCCTACGGGGCATGAGCTAGGAGACTCTAGGGGCCGCGACCTGGACCTAGCTGCAGCGCAACATCCTCACCACTAGAGGCTCTGGTGAAGACCTGCTGGGTCTTAGACTCTGCGCCCTGGGGAATCTCGCCTCTAGCTTCCTGTGGATTCCGGTTGTGCTCCTCTGGTCCCACTTTCCACAACCACCCAGTTTCCTATCCGCAGCAGTCAGCCATAGGGTTCACTATCTTGTGGTGCACTCTTGTCCTCCTACGGTGTGCATCTGTCATCTGGCCACAGGTGACCTGACAGGCTTGAACCCTAGTTGGTGGCGGATAAGTCACGCAAGTCATCCGGCATGCAGAGATAAAATACAGCAGCGTGTGGACCATTTTTAGCCCAAGGCAGCTCATCTCATCAGGCCTTTTTTAGTCAAATGTATCGCCCACTGTCAGTCCCTTCGGGATCCATGCCTCATTCATCTTAATAAAGGTGAGGTAATCTAGACTTTTTTGACATAGGCGACTTCTCTTCTCAGTGACAATACCTCCTGCTGCACTGAAGGTCCTTTCTGAAAGGACACTTGAAGCGGGGCAGGCCAGAAGTTCTATCGCAAATTGGGATAGCTCAGGTCACAGGTCAAGCCTGCACACCCAGTAGTCAAGGGGTTCATCGCTCCTCAGAGTGTCGATATCTGCAGTTAAGGCGAGGTAGTCTGCTACCTGTCGGTCGAGTCGTTCTCTGAGGGTGGACCCCGAAGGGCTGTGGCGATGCGTAGGACTTAAAAAGCTCTGCATGTCCTCCATCAACAACACGTCTGTAAAGTGTCCTGTCCTTGCCGGCGTGGTCGTGGTAGGAGGAGGATTACTTTCACCTCTTCCCCTGTTAGATTCCCGTTGTGCTGTGACATCACCCTTATACGCTGTGTAAAGCATACTTTTTAATTTATTTTGGAACTGCTGCATCCTTTCCGACTTCCGGTAGTTCGGTAACATTTCAGGCACTTTCTGCTTATACCGGGGGTCTAGTAGCGTGGCCACCCAGTACAGGTCGTTCTCCTTCAGCCTTTTTATACGAGGGTCTCTCAACAGGCACGACAGCATGGAAGACCCCATTTGCACAAGGTTGGATGCCGAGCTACTCATGTCCCGTTCCTCGTCCTCACTGATCTCACTGAAGGCCTGTTCTTCCCCCCAGCCACGTACAACACCACAGGTACCAGATAGGTGACAACGAGCACCCTGGGATGCCTGCTGTGGTTGGTCTTCCTCCTCCTCCTTAAAGCCACATTCCTCCTCTGACTCCTCTTCCTCAGACTCCTCTTCCAGCGTTGCCGCAGATTCAGCAAGCGATGCTGATAAGGCTGTTTCTGGTGGTGATGGTGACCACAACTCTTCCTCTTCACGCTCATCTACGGCCTGATCCAGCACTCTTCGCAGGGCACGCTCCAGGAAGAAAACAAATGGGATGATGTCGCTGATGGTGCCTTCAGTGCGACTGACTAGGTTTGTCACCTCCTCAAAAGGATGCATGAGCCTACAGGCATTGCGCATGAGCGTCCAGTAACGTGGCAAAAAAATTCCCAGCTGCGCAGAGGCTGCCCTAGCACCCCGGTCATACAAATACTCGTTGACGGCTTTTTCTTGTTGGAGCAGGTGGTCGAACATTAGGAGTGTTGAATTCCAACGTGTCGGGCTGTTGCAAATCAAGCGCCTCACTGGCATGTTGTTTCGCCGCTGGATATCTGAAAAGTGCGCCATGGCCGTGTAGGAACGCCTGAAATGGCCACACACCTTCCTGGCCTGCTTGAGGACGTCCTGTAAGTCTGGGTACTTATGCACAAAGCGTTGTACAATCAGATTCAACACATGTGCCATGCACAGCACATGTGTCAACTTGCCCAAATTCAATGCCGCCAAAAAATTGCTTCCGTTGTCACACACCATTTTGCCAATCTCCAGTTGGTGCAGAGTCAGGCACTGATCCACCTGTGCGTTCAGGGCGGACAGGAGTGCTGGTCCGGTGTGACTCTCTGCTTTCAGGCAAGTCAACCCCAAGACAGCGTGACACTGTCGTATCCGGGATGTGGAATAGCCCCTGGGGAGCTGGGGGGGTGCAGTTGATGTGGAGCAAGACGCAGCAGCAGAAGAGGACTCAGCCGAGGAGGTTATCGAAGAGGATGGAGTAGGAGGAGTAGAGGAGGTGGCAGCAGGCCTGCCTGCAAGTCGTGACGGTGTCACCACCAACTCCTCTGCAGAGCCAAGCATTACATGCTTGGCAGCCGTCAGCAGGTTTACCTAATGCGCAGTGTAGGTGATATACCTGCCCTGACCGTGCTTTGCAGACCAGGTATCAGTGGTCAGATGGACCCTTGCCCCAACACTGTGTGCCAGACATGCCATGACTTCCTTTTGCACAATAGAGTACAGGTTGGGGATTGCCTTTTGTGAAAAGAAATTTTGGCCGGGTACCTTCCACTGCGGTGTCCCAATAGCTACAAATTTTTTGAAGGCCTCAGACTCCACCAGCTTGTATGGTAAAAGCTGGCGGGCTAAGAGTTCCGACAAGCCAGCTGTCAGACGCCGGGCAAGGGGGTGACTCTGTGACATTGGCTTCTTACGCTCAAACATGTCCTTGACAGACACCTGACTGTGGGCAGATGAGCAGGAACTGCTCAAGGCGAGAGACGGAGTGGCAGATGGTTGAGAGGGGGCAAGGAGGACAGCAGTGGTTGACGTGGCTGAAGATACTGGACCAGGAGGAGGATGGTGGCTTTGAGCTTGTGTGCTGCTTTTACTCGTCATCATGTGTTAATCCCATAGGTGTTTGTGATGTGCGATCATGTGCCTTCGCAAAGCAGTTGTACCTAGGTGGGTGTTGGATTTCCTACGACTCAGTTTCTTTTGGCACAGGTTGCAAATGGCATCGCTGTTATCAGAGGCAGACACACAAAAAAAATGCCACACTGCTGAGCTTTGCAATGACGGCATTCTGGTGGTGGCAACAGCATGCGTTGATTGGCGTGCTGTCTGGCTGACCCCGGGTGCCGATACATGCTGTCTGACTGCCACTAGCTCCTTGCGACGACCTACCCCTGCTTCCAACTTGTCTCCTCCTCCTCTCTGTCTCCCCATCTGAACCTTCCCCCTGTTCTTCTTCTCTTCGAGCGGGCACCCACGTGACATCCACGTCATCATCAACTGCTTCACTTGTATCTGACAACTCAGCAAAGGAAGCAGCAGAGGGTACAACATCATCATCATCACACCGTACGTCCATGTGTGTAATGCTGCCTGACTGAGACATATCCCTTTTATCTACATCCTCTGGCAATAATGGTTGTGCATCAGTCATTTCTTCCAACTCATGTGTAAATAACTCCTCTGACAGATCAAGTGAAGCAGCTGTGGTGCTAGTGTTGGTGGTGGCGGCAGGCGGGCGAGTGGTAACTTGAGAGGTGCCCGAAGCTGAGCTGGAGGAGGATGGTGCGTCAAGGTTCCGAGCGGAAGCTGTAGAAGATTGGGTGTCCTGTATTAGCCAGTCAACTATGTCCTCAGAACTTTTTGAGTTCAGGGTACGTGGCCTCTAAACACTGGGCATTATTCTAGGGCCAAAGGGAATCACAGCACCACGACCACGATGGCCCCTGCGATGTGGCCTGCCTCTGCCTGTCATTTTTTTTAGATTAGTTTAGTTGTACTATGCGTGCAAGCTACTGTGACACCAGATATGAGTGGCACTGTGCACTGGCAGAAGTTGGCAGAGTAGATGCTGTAGGCCTGACACACACGCTGGCAGGCAACTGACTGCTATTCTATTGCAGTCAAAAATTTTTTTTTAAATGTAATCTACTGTGACACAAGATATATGAGTGGTGGCACTGGGCAAGTGGGCACAGTATACGCTGTGAGCCTGACACACACATGCTGGCAGGCAACTGCAATTAGATTACAGAGGAAAAAAAAAAAGCAGACTGATGTACTAGCCCTAAAAAGTGCTTTTTGGGGTGCTGTCAGGACCCTGTCCTTACAGCAGAGATCAGATGAGTCTTTCAGGACTGGAGTGGACACTGAATACACACACGCTGGCAGACAACTGCAATTAGATTACAGAGGAAAAAAAAAAAAAAGCAGACTGATATACTAGCCCTAAAAAGGGCTTTTTGGGGTGCTGTCAGGACGCTGTCCTTACAGCAGAGATCAGATAAGTCTTTCAGGACTGGAGTGGACACTGAATACACACACGCTGGCAGGCAACTGCAATTAGATTACAGAGGGAAAAAAAAAAGAAGCAGACTGATGTACTAGCCCTAAAAAGTGCTTTTTGGGGTGCTGTCAGGACGCTGTCCTTAGAGCAGAGATCAGATGAGTCTTTCAGGACTGGAGTGGACACTGAATACACACACGCTGGCAGGCAACTGCAATTAGATTACAGAGGAGAAAAAAAGCAGACTGATGTACTAGTCCTAAAAAGGGCTTTTTGGGGTGCTGTCAGGATGCTGTCCTTATAGCAGAGATCAGATGAGTCTTTCAGGACTGGAGTGGACACTAAATACACACGCGCTGGCAGGCAACTGCAATTAGATTACAGAGGATAAAAAAAAAAGCAGACTGATGTACTAGCCCTAAAAAGTGCTTTTTGGGGTGCTGTCAGGACGCTGTCCTTACAGCAGAGATTAGATGAGTCTTTCAGGACTGGAGTAGACACTGAATACACACACGCTGGCAGGCAACTGCAATTAGATTACAGAGGAAAAAAAAAAAAGCAGACTGATGTACTAGCCCTAAAAAGTGCTTTTTGGGGTGTTGTCAGGACGCTGTCCTTAGAGCAGAGATCAGATGAGTCTTTCAGGACTGGAGTGGACACTGAATACACACACGCTGTCAGGCAACTGCAATTAGATTACAGAGGAGAAAAAAAAAAGCAGACTGATGTACTAGCCCTAAAAAGTGCTTTTTGAGGTGCTGTCAGGACGCTGTCCTTACAGCAGAGATCAGATGAGTCTTTCAGGACTGGAGTGGACACTGAATACACTGGCCTAGCTATAGATTTCCCTATTAAATCAGCAGCAGCTACACTGTCCCTCCTCTCACTAAGACTGCAGCTTCCGAATGAATCTAAAATGGATGCTGTCCAGGAGGTGGGAGGGTCTGGGAGGGAGGGTATGCTGCTGATTGGCTGGAATGTGTCTGCTGACTGTGAGGTACAGGGTCAAAGTTTGCTCAATGATGACGAATAGGGGGCGGACCGAACATCGCATATGTTCGCCCGCCGCGGTGAACGCGAACAAGCTATGTTCGCCGGGAACTATTCACCGCAAATAGTTCGGGACATCTCTATTTCTCAGCTGAGCAACTTTGTTCTTATTTATTATTGACGTGGTAACTCTATTATACTAATATTAAACTAAGTAAAATGAGGGTAGGCAAGGAGCACCAGATACAATAACAAATTTTACTTCTAACGGGTCACCTCACTAAGGGTCTTTTGGTAAACGTGAGAACATGATGAGGGAGTGACAGTCAGAATTTTTCGGACCACATTCAACGTCATTGGGTAGCTAATTGTCTGCAAACTGTACACAAAAGTCAAACATTGTTTTTTGTATGTGGAATGTATACATAAATCTTTATGACTGGGAAAATATTTTACTTAAAGATGCCAGTTAACTGCTGCAAGAGGTATGTTACAACAAAGACTAAAACGGGGTTGTTTTTTGAAAAAATGCTTATATACATTTAGCTTTGAGTTAATATTTGATATGATCCACTGTCTTAGTTCTTTTCTTTGTAAAATTAAGTTCATACCTACTGCTCTGCTTTGTTAATATACAGTGGGGCAGTGGGGCAAAAAAGTATTTAGTCAGCCACCAAACACACCAAACACACCGCCCGAGCAACGAAGGATTGGCTTCGTAAGAAGAATTTCAAGGTCCTGGAGTGGCCTAGCTAGTCTCCAGATCTCAACCCCATAGAAAACCTTTGGAGGGAGTTGAAAGTCTGTGTTGCCCAGCGACAGCCCCAAAACATCACTGCTCTAGAGGAGATCTACATGGAGGAATGGGCCCACATACCAGCAACAGTGTGTGACAACCTTGTGAAGACTTACAGAAAACGTTGACCTCTGTCATTGCCAACAAAGGATATATAACAAAGTATTGAGATTAACTTTTGATATTGACCAAATACTTATTTTCAACCATAATTTGCAAATAAATTCTTTCCAAATCATTTGTCTGGATTTGTTTCCACATTTTGTCTCTCATAGTTGAGGTATACCTATGATGACAATTACAGGCCTCTCTCATCTTTTTAAGTGGGAGAACTTGCACAATTGGTGGCTGACTAAATACTTTTTTGCCACACTGTATTTATAAAGTTGTTAGTTCTTTAAAAATGGTTTGTCAGGATGCTAATAGTCAAGTAACTTCTTGGTCCCTGAAAAGTGGTGACCCCATAAATGATTGGGTCTACAGACTTTTCCAGTGCCCTGCAACGAATCCAGTTGTAATATATAAATTATCAACACCGCTTCTCTACTACTGTGTTATCCTTATGTGCTAGCTAGTAGTAAAGAATCTTCTTGCTTACTGACTTCACTTATCAACTTTAATCTTCACTCTACCAGGTTCCCAAGTATAGAAAAGTTGCAGAAAACTAGGTAATTGAAAGGGATCATCAACACCCCCTTCTTCAGCTCTGAGAATTTTTATATTGCTAGGAGGTAGATTTTTAAGTCTCCGCTTTGCTGCTACTTAGCACATAAAAATGCACCTACTAATATCTGGCATATTCATTACTGTAATTTAGTCCAATATTAAATATTGACATTAACAGTTATTACTAAATCTCTACTCTCACAATCCTGACTAACTAACTCTGTGGCCTGTGAGATACATGCCTGTGCTTGTAGCCACAGTAAGCAAACAGTGGGATCTACATATTTTTGTTGTGATTATAAAGGATTACAGTAATTTCCCCTGTGATCTAGGGTTCATCAGAAGCTAATCCATGTACAGCTAAGTGGAACCAGTGCCAAGATAAATACGGAGACTACCATTGCTGACCTTTCTTTTATAAAATGCTAGATGCCTGGCTTACATGTCCTGAGTCACTGACCTGGAATAAGTTGGCAGATCAGGAGTTTTAATTTCAGTCTGATTTCACTTGCTTCATACTTTTCCGGGTTAGTGACTCAGAAATATTAAAAGAAATAATAAAGTACAACTAAAGACAATTGTTTTAGTTTTGGATAACGTGAAGAGGGATTCGAACATCTGTCAAGTTTAAAAAAAAATTCTGTGCTCCTAATAGGGAGATTTACACTGTATATTTGTCATGTTTACTGGTATCTCTAAAAGTAAAATAAAATCCCAAAGTTTGGTTTGACCACAGAACAGGAATAGAGGGGAAATTTTCCAGTGGGGATACTAGTACTGGTGACCCTGGTGACAACAATGGATTTCCTCTCACTACCGGTTATGGCTATGAGAATGAATAACTCAGGGCTTACCGCTCTTGGCATGGAAAATTCACCATGAGCCACACTCAGGAATACCGCTAAGAAGGTTAACCTCCCTGGCGGTAATCCCGAGTCTGTCTCGGGGTAAGGTTTCAGTACCATTAGCGGTAACCCCGAGCCAGACTCGGGCTGCATCGCAGGATACAGGGAGAGTTACTTACCTTGTTCCCTGGATCCTGCGATGTCTCCCCGCAGTGTGTGCGAGCTGTCTGCTCGCTCGATTCACTCGCTCGATTCACACACAGTGCCGCCGAGCTCCGTTCCCTGCGAAGTTGCGGCGCACGGGGCGGAGATCGGCGCTAAATTAAAAAAAGTAAAAACCCAATACACATACAGTATACTGTGATCTTTAATATTACAGTTCTGTATAAAAAAATTGCACATCCCCTTTGTCCCTAGCGGTCTGTCCAGTGCCCTGCATGCACTTTTATATTATAAATACAGTTTTTTCTGCCTGGAATTTGGAGATTGTCCATAGCAACCAAAAAGTGTCCCTTTATGTCAAAAGTGGTTTTAGACCAGCTAGAAAACAGCGATAATAAATTATAATCACTTGGGTGAAATTCGTCATCAAACACTAAATCTAATGACAGCGACAATTCTGAAACTGAGCAAATTTCAGTGTTTTTGATTTGATTACATTATTGAATAATATTTATTATTATTATATTATTATTTGTTATAACTATTTATAGTTATTTATTATATTATATGTAGCGATAACCCCCCCTCTCTGAGATCGGGCTGCTGGTTTTGTTTTGGGTCATGCAAACTACCTCCAAGGCTTCCATTGTCAGGGTATAGAAAGTCTTTAGAAAAGCCAATGTCCACACAGATGTAAAACCCAAACAGTCATGCATAGGTGTGCGCACAGGGTGTGCCAGGTGTGCCTGGGCACACCCTAATCACCCTGTGCTGGGCAGATACCCCTGCTGCTTGGTTGCGAGAAAGAGACTGGGGAATCTCTGTCCCAGGTCCCTTTCTTTTGTCTCAAAAGTGGGACATCAGGGGCCTGTTTAGACCCCTGATATTTCAACAAAGCCCCCCAATGGGGCACCGCACCTAAAAAAAATGTAAAAAAAGAAATAAAAATGATTGTATAAAAATATTATAAAAAAGAATGCAATTATAAAAATGTAATAATAAAAAAATAAAAAAACTACTGACATCAACCTCTGCCCTACTGACATCGTCCACTGCTCTACCGACGCTGTCCATTGCCCTATATATTTATACACACACATGCATGTGTGGTTGCGTTTTGGGGTGCACACCCTAATGCAATAGGCTGCGCACACCTATGCAGTCATGCTTTATTTACTTTGCTGAGGGAACTTGAGAGGAAAGCTGGAAACGAGAGAAGAACAGGGGAAGGTTCAGGCACGCAGCACTAAAATCACAACGTCGCCACTCAAGCCTGAGTGGGTATTGCTCACCCGGATAGTCCCGTTCAACAGCCGGGATGAAGCACAAATCAACTTTATCTGAGAACTAGGAATACGATCAGGAATCCTCTGCCACAGGATTATTAAAGTCCCGAACCTCCCGGCCAAGCAATAGAGAGAGAACCTTTATGCCAGACCGGCGTATTGCAGGGCTTGTAATAATGGATCCCTCCTTAGGTGAGTTCCAGGCCTCCTCCCGAGACAGCAGTACCGTCGCTGGTCTCCTCTGGGGCAGATCCTCCCCTGGTCTCCTTTCCTAAAAGCAGGCTCCCCGCAGGTGAGGAGCTTGGGATCCTTTCCTAATGCATAGACCCCAGCCAGCAGAGCTGGGCCTACCAGGCAGCGATGCAGCCTCTGGCTGAAGGTGCCCGGGGCTGGAACACACAGTTGCACCTCGCACCATACGGGCCATGAGTCGCGCACACTCTCCAGGCCCGATGGGCCCCCTGGAACGAACCACAATCAATGGCGTCTGCCCCTTATGTACCCTCTCCCAGCATGCGCAGCAGGTTAACCACGCCCACTGCACGGCTGCAGAGAAATGACACCCAAGGGGTTGTGATACCCCTGTAGTTCAACCTGGGCCAGTGGTGGCAGTGCCACCTACAGGCGAACAGGGAACATCACCGCCAGGCAGTATCACACCCAGAGCAGAAGCAATTTAGAACAATCAATTGATCTGAGCCCAACTACTAGCTCAGACTACCCTTAAATTTAAGCATAGCGTCCCATATATTTGGAAGGGGCGCTACACACACCCCCTCCTTGAAAAGACACTGTCCCCAGTGGCTGGGGAAATCAAAATCCTTCAATCCTGAAGGCTGTTGATTACCAAAAAAAACACAGTAACCTGGTACCTGAACCAATTTTTGGGGAGGGGAAAAGAAAAGGAAGGAAAGCACACAAGATAATATTACAATAATTGACATACAGTAGGTGCCGCCGATATTGTGTCAATCTCGCCGCTTCTAGCGGCGATATTGACACCCTATGAGCTCCGTCGCGAGAGCCAGCGCCGAGCTGTCTCGTCATCGGGAAAGGAAAAATGTTCCTTTCACGATGAGCGACACGCACTGCCGATAGGCGGGTATTCGACGCGGATTCCCGCCAATACCAGGCACTGCGTTTGGTATGAATCCTGAGCGGGAACTCCACGCCAATTTTTAAAGAAAAAAACAGCGTGGGTTCCCCCTCCAGGAGCATACCAGGCCCTTGGGTCTGGTCTGGATTTGAAGGGGAGCCCTACGCCGAAAGAACGGCGTGGGGGTCCCCCTCAAGATCCAAACCAGACCCTTATCCGAGCACGCAACCTGGCAGGCTGCAGGGGAAGAGGGGGGGACGAGGGCGGCCCCCCCTCCCTCCTGAACCGTACCAGGCCACATGCCCTCAACATTGGGGGTTTGGTGCTCTGGGGCAGGGGGGCGACCTGCTGCCCACCCACTCCAGAGCACCCTGCCCCCATGTTGATGAGGACAGGGCCTCTTCCCGACAACCCTGACCGTTGGTTGTCGGGGTCTGCGGGCGGGGGGCTTATCGGAATCCAGGAGCCCCTTTAATAAGGGGGCCCCCGGATCCCGGCCCCCCCACCCTATGTGAATGAGTATGGGGTACATCGCACCCCTACCCATTCACCTGGTGGAAAATAAATGGGAATAAAAACACAACACAGTTTTTAAAAGTATTTTATTGCACCGCTCCGGGGGTCTTCTTCCGACTTCGGGGGTCTCCGGTGTCATCGCCGCATTCTCCGGTTCTTTCTTCTGCCGGGCCTCCGCTAACTTCTTTTTAGCTCTTTTGCTAGCAGAGGCCCGGTCTTCTCCGTCGCCTTCTTCTTCTCCCGCTCTCCGGTTCTTCTCCCGCTCTCCGGTTCTTTCTTCCGCCGGGCCTCCGCTAACTTCTTTTTAGCTCTTTTGCTAGCAGAGGCCCAGTCTTCTCCGTCGCCTTCTTCTTCTCCCGCTCTCCGGTTCTTCTCCCGCTCTCCGGTTCTTTCTTCCGCCGGGCCTCCGCTAACTTCTTTTTAGCTCTTTTGCTAACGGAGGCCCGGTCTTCCGGTCGTCTCGTCCGGCTCTCCGTTGTCCTTCTGCCGACCCCTCCACTAACTTCTTGTAGCTCTTTTGCTAGTGGAGGAGCCGGTTTTCTCCGTCGCCGGCGTCTTCTTCCCTCTTCTCCTCCTCGATGTTGACTCGTCGCTTCCTCTCGCCGTAATGATAAATCTTCGGTCCGCAGAGATTAATATAGGCTTCTCATGACGTCACAGTCACATGCTCCGGGGCACATGTGCACATGACATCACAGTCACATGCTCCAGGGCACATGTGCACATGTGCCCCGGAGCATGTGACTGTGACGTCATGGGACCATGTGACTGTGACGTCATGAGAAGCCTATATTAATCTCTGCGGACCGAAGATTTATCATTACTGCGAGAGGAAGCGACGAGTCAACATCGAGGAGGAGAAGAGGGAAGAAGACGCCGACGGCGACGACGGAGAAGACCGGCTCCTCCACTAGGAAAAGAGCTACAAGAAGTTAGTGGAGGGGCCGGAAGAAGGACAACGGAGAGCCCGACGAGACGGCGGGAAGACCGGGCCTCCGTTAGCAAAAGAGCTAAAAAGAAGTTAGCGGAGGCCCGGCGGAAGAAAGAACCGGAGAGCGGGAGAAGAACCGGAGAGCGGGAGAAGAAGAAGGCGACGGAGAAGACCGGGCCTCTGCTAGCAAAAGAGCTAAAAAGAAGTTAGCGGAGGCCCGGCGGAAGAAAGAACCGGAGAACGCGGCGACGACACCGGAGACCCCCGAAGTCGGAAGAAGACCTCCGGAGCGGTGCAATAAAATACTTTTAAAAACTGTGTTGTGTTTTTATTACCATTTATTTTCCACCAAGTGAATGAGTAGGGGTGCGATGTACCCCATACTCATTCACATAGGGTGGGGGGGGCCGGGATCCAGGGGCCCCCTTATTAAAGGGGGCTCCCGGATTCCGATAAGCCCCCCGCCCGCAGACCCCGACAACCAACGGCCAGGGTTGTCAGGAAGAGGCCCTGTCCTCATCAACATGGGGGCAGGGTGCTCTGGGGTGGGGGGGCCGCAGGTCGCCCCCCTGCCCCAGAGCACCAAACCCCCCATGTTGAGGGCATGTGGCCTGGTACGGTTCAGGAGGGAGGGGGGGCCGCCCTCGTCCCCCCCTCTTCCCCTGCGGCCTGCCAGGTTGCGTGCTCGGATAAGGGTCTGGTTTGGATCTTGAGGGGGACCCCCACGCCGTTTTTTCGGCGTAGGGCTCCCCTTCAAATCCAGACCAGACCCAAGGGCCTGGTATGCTCCTGAAGGGGGAACCCACGCCGTTTTTTTCTTTAAAAATTGGCGTGGAGTTCCCGCTCAGGATTCGTACCAAACGCAGTGCCTGGTATTGGCGGGAATCCGCGTCGGATCCCTGCCCAATACAGTGTCGCGTCTCCTCGCTATTGCAGCGAGCGCGACACGTGTCGCCACCCTGCTGCCGAGATCTCGGCACTCCTGTCGCAGAGAATCTCGGCGATGGGAGCAAGATAGAAATACAATATCGGCGGCACCTACTGTAGCTCTCCAGATATGACATTTCAGTTTCCAAATGAAAAAAAAAAAAATACACCCATTACTGACTATCTACCCCACCCCATTCTCCAGTGGTCTTGATTGTAGCTCTGGTACCTGCAAGAAAACACAAACAACATGCATGGGAGAAAAATGCAAACATCCTAACCACTATTCACATTCTATTTTACAAAGAAGCAGACTGTTTCCCCGAGAGGAAGAAGTTCTCTTCTTTTAAAGTTTTTTTTTTTTAATGCTAAGCCTAGCATAAAGTTTTCCTAATTCTAAGTGCTATATTAGCAGTGAAGTGTCTCTATTCCTGCAGACCACTGCCACCTAGTGTCGGCAGGGTCACAACGTCCTTTACTGGTTACGCAGGGGTTTGCAACACAACACAACACAAAGAACATCCCACTGTTGACCACTGCGTTTTCTCACCATAACATCCTTACTAACTAACCCAAAGTTCACTCAGAGGAAAAAATTGTCTTTTTTGGAAAAGAGAAAAAAAAAACAAAGCACGCTCTCTGTCTTTTCCTCTTTAAGGGCAGCAAACTACGTTCAGTAGAGGACAAAGTCACCTCGATTCAAGAGTGTTCCTTTTCATACAAAGGACAGGAAACAATAGCAAAATCAAGCTCCTGTCTTAGAGTTTTCAAAGATAGACACTTGGATTCGGAAGGGTAACCGATTTCCACTGCTTGTCCAGAGTTGTTATAAAGTAAGACACATCATCTTTTCCTGTGCAGCAAATTACAATTCGGTCAGCGTGGATGTGCTGGCCATAGTTCCAGTCCCGGCGGCAGTTCCTGAACTGGTCAGTCATGGCAGCTGAGTGGTCAAAGTTCCTATATGGCTTGGGCACCTGAAATAGTCCCAGATGGCTTCCCCGTACCACCGTTCACGGCAAGACTGTACTTCGAACATTAGCTCATTGGGTACATAAGGGAACTCCAAGCCGTATTCAGTAGCTACCCTTTTCATTAGAATCCGCTGTAGGCATGCAAGTTTTGGTAGAGAAGCAGGGGTTCCCGTCCCAGGCATCACATACGAATCTGGGGACCTCCGGACCAAAACCGTAACAGGCTCCGGCAAAAGTCTTTCATTCAGCACAGGTATAGCCTTCTCTGCCAAAGCGGAGACTTCCACCCCGGAGTTGTGATATCCCCAGAGCTCATGGGTGATCCCTCTCGAAGGCTGCGGGTTGAGACAACATTTTTCCTTTTGTCCCATCCCTTTGTGAGGAATATCTCGTCTTGCTCCACATCATCCCTAACATCGGATGATGAGTCAATATCCGAAGAATCCACCCCTTCAGCGGGCAGGTAATTCTTCACATTTACCGTCACTTTTCCCCCAGCCTACTTACCGTCTCCTGACGTGGACTTCTCGAGCATCTTCCCGCTTTTGAAGTCCGGTTCTGGCTGGTGCTGGGGTAGGCTTCGACCGCGGCCGCGGGAGGCCTTAGCATAGCCCACCTTCCTTTTTGCTGGCGGGATAAATACTTCAGCAGTGGTGGGGGCAGCGTCCGCCACGGTGTCCGCCGATGGCTCTGCAGCGGCAGGGGCATCTTCTCTGGATGCATCCGTAGCAGCAGATGCAATGCGCATGGGCTTGGCTGTAGGGGTGAAGACGACTTCCTCCGAAGTAACGGCGCCTGTAACCCAGTTGACCCGGTAAGCTCGGGGCTGCTCGGTGGGCTGGTTCACTTCGATAAGGAATTCCCCGCAGGACAAGCATCGTCCGAACGGGCGCAGCTACACAGCCAGTCCATTGCATCTAGGGCAGAGCATGCCCAGGGCCTCCACATCTCGACATGTATATAGCGCAAAGCGGCCCCGGGGCTTGAGCCGGATCCCCGTATCCGTAAGAGGGGCTGCAAGCGAAGCAATGTCCATGGTAGTAGGCACTGGGAACATCCGGGGTCCCGATAGGGCTGAGGTCCATGGAAACGCAGACATGTTGCTCCTCTCACTTGATCCAAACTCTCTCTCTGTTCCTTGGCGCCAATGCGCCCACATGTAAGCACGCAGGTGGCGGGAACTCCTCCCCTTTTTCTCTTCCTGCACGTAGCTCGCGGGCTTTTCTTCCTCTGGATCCACCCACGAACTATGCAGTTAGAAAAAGAACAGTTCTGTGCCCCTTAATCCCTTCTCGTTCAAAGCACAGTAACACAGTCTAACTTCCTCAATGGCCGACTTTCCCAAACACATAGAATAAAGTAATTCAATTGCGGGAGGTAGCGCGCTTCATCCCGGACTCGAGCCCCCACGTGTAGCGATAACCCCCCTCTCTGAGATCGGGCTGCTGGTTTTGTTTTGGGTCATGCAAACTACCTCCAAGGCTTCCGTTGTCGGGGTATAGAAAGTCTTTAGAAAAGCCAATGTCCACACAGATGTAAAACCCAAACAGATTATTAAAGTCCCGAACCTCCCGGCCAAGCAATAGAGAGAGAACCTTTATGCCAGATCGGCGTATTGCAGGGCTTGTAATAATGGATCCCTCCTTAGGTGAGTTCCAGGCCTCCTCCCAAGACAGCAGTACCGTCGCTGGTCTCCTCTGGGGCAGATCCTCCCCTGGTCTCCTTTCCTAAAAGCAGGCTCCCCGCAGGTGAGTAGCTTGAGATCCTTTCCTAAGGCATAGACCCCAGCCAGCAGAGCTGGGCCTACCAGGCAGCGATGCAGCCTCGGGCTGAAGGTGCCCGGGGCTGGAACACACAGACGCACCTCGTGCCATATGGGCCACGAGGCGCGCACACTCTCCAGGCCCGATGGGCCCCCAGGAACGAGCCACAATCAATGGCATCTGCCCCTTATGTACCCTCTCCCAGCATGTACAGCGGGTTAACCACGCCCACTGCACGGCTGCCGAGAAAGGACACCCAAGGTGTTGTGATACCCCTGTAGTTCAACCTGGGCTGTTGGTGGCAGTGCCACCTACAGGCGAACAGGGAACATCACCGCCAGGCAGTATCACACCCAGAGCAGAAGCAATTTAGAACAATCAATTGATCTGAGCCCAACTACTAGCTCAGACTACCCTTAAATTTAAGCATAGCGTCCCAAATATTTGGGAGGAGCGCTACATATAATTTATAATTTTGTGTTTCAAACTTTATAATACCCGGGATGTCTACTAGACTCTGGTTTGGACAGATATAAGTGAGTTATTTCTAAGAATTGCAGGCCTACAATATAAAACGCCAAATTGCCATGCAAAATAATTGTACCGCTTTCAGCACCTAAAATCAGACAGAATCATACCGCCAGGGAGGTTAAGAACTGGGGTATGTAAACTTGTGATCAGGGTAATTTGGGTAGTTTTTGTTGTCATTATAATTTAAAAAGAGTAAACAAATTTGATTGATAATAAATGGCTTCAGCCAAACACTAACCATGAGTGAAAGAAAAGTTTTTGTATTATCATTCATATTGTCAGAAAAATGGCCAAGAAATCATAAATTCTGCCAGGGTATGTAAACTTATGAGCACAACTGTAGATAGATAGCCAGACAGACAGACAGACAGACAGACAGACAGACAGACAGACAGACAGACAGATAGATAAACTAAGCATAAATTACTGTAATTGAAACTAAATGTATTCATTTCTGAATTAATTTGGAACTATTTGAAAGTTGCAGTTTAATACAATGGTACCTTGGATTATGAGCATAATTTGTTCCAGAAGAATGCTTATAATCCAAAGCACTCGTATATCAAAGCAAGTTTCCCCATAGGAGTCAATGGAAACTCAGATGATTTGTTCCCAAGTGACTGCTATTGTATGCAGTACTGCATGTAGCCAGAGGTGGGGGGCGCCAAAGACACTCGGAAACACTCGCAGACCGTTCGGAGCCGCTCAGATGCACTCGGAGAGACTCGGATGTGTCTCTGAGTGGCATTAAGTGTCACCGGCGCCCCCGCACCTCTGGCCAAATGCGGAACTGCACACCCCAGAGGCCTGAATCCTGCTTGTCTTGAGACTACGCTTGCAAACCGAGTCAGGATTTAAAAAAAATAATAGCTCGTATTGCGAAACGCGCGTTACTCGCAATCCGAGGTATTACTGTATGTGTATTTTACCAGGAGTTAAATGTTTTAAATGTTGTGGAGAAGAATTTTTATAGCATAAAGTGTACATATACAAAAGCACACATCCATTGACAATGAATACATATTAACACCTTCCCACCAAGTGTACGTATATTTGGCCTCACATGGAGCCTCAAATGGGTCTTAATCATGTGTAGCCACATATACAGTTGTGCTCATAAGTTTACATACTCTAGCAGAATTTATGATTTCTTAGCCATTTTTTTGAGAATATGAATGAGAACACAAAAACTTTTCTTTCACTCATGGTTAGTGTTTGGCTGAAGCCATTTATTATCAATCAACGTTGTTTACTCTTTTTAAATCATAATGACAACAGAAACTACCCAAATGACCCTGATCAAAGGTTTACATACCCCAGTTGTTAGTACTGTGTATTGCCCCCTTTAACATCAATGACAGCTAGAAGTCTTTTGTGGTATTTGTGGATGAGGCTCTTTATCTTCTCAGATGGTAAAGCTGCCCATTCCTCTTGGCAAAAAGCTTCCAGTTCCTGTAAATTATTGGCCTGTCTTGCATGAACTGCACATTTGAGATCTCCCCAGAATGGCTTAATGATATTAAGGTCAGGAGACTAAGATGGCCACTCCAGAACCTTCAGTTTATTCTGCTGTAGCCAATGACAGGTCGACTTGGCCTTGTGTTTTGGATCATTGTCATGTTGGAATGTCCAAGTACGTCCCATGCGCAGCTTCCTGGCTGATGAATGCAAATGTTCCTCCAGTATTTTTTGATAATATACTGCATTCATCTTGCCAACAATTTTGACCAAATTTCCTGTGCCTTTGTAGCTCACACATCCCCAAAACATCAGCGATCCACCTCTGTACCTTTCATAATGAGCCTTGTTGACTTCTCTCCAAATGAAGCGTTTATGGTTGTGGCCAAAAAGCTAAATTTTGGTCTCATCACTCCAAATTACTTTGTGCCAAAAGGTTTGAGGCTTGTCTCTGTGCTGTTTGGCGTATTGTAAGTGGGATACTTTGTGGCATTTGCATAGTAATGTCTTTCTTCTGGCGACTCGACCATGCAGCCCATCTTTCTTCAAGTGCCTCCTTACTGTGCATCTTGAAACAGCCAGTTTTCAGAGAGTCCTGTATTTCACCTGAATTTATTTGTGGGTTTTTCTTTGCATCCCAAACAATTTTTCTGGCAGTTGTGGCTGGAATTGTAGTTGGTCTAAATTACTTCTTTATTAGAGTTTGAACACTGCTGATTGGCATTCTCAATTCCTTGGATATCTTTATATATTACTTTCCTGTTTTATACAGTTCAACTACCTTTGAACTACCTTTTCCGAAGATTCTTTGACAACTCTTTTGCTTTCCTCCATGACTCAGAATCCAGAAACATCAGTGCAGCACTGGATGAAAGATGCAAGGGTCTGTTATTGACCTTTTATACACACACACTAATTACAAGCAAACAAATCACATGTGAGGATGGTTACCTTTAATAACCATTCAAACCCCTATGTGTCAAATTGTGTGCATGTTATTAGGCCAAAATCACCAGTGTATCTTGGCCTATGTGGCTTCCTTAAAAAAAAAAAAAAAGAGATACCCATCACCATTACCACCAAATGAAAGCCCAGTTTGTCTTGAGAAAAACAAGGTATGATTCTCCTGGATACACTAAGTAGTTGTGTACAATTTTACTAACACTTCAAAGTTGCAAAGCTTTGTTCAGGCATTAAGATTTGTTTTACATTCTGTCATAAAGGGGTTAATAATTTACTACTTAACCACTTAAGGATCCCTCACTGTATATATACGTCGGCAGAATAGCTCGTACAGGCACAATCACGTACCTGTATGTGGCCCTTTAACTGCCAACGTCGGGGTCGCGCGCACGCCGCCGGCGCGACCCCCCTGCCTTCCCCGCGAGTCGGACCGCGGGTCCCGCGGGCTCGATCGCCGCGGGGATCCCCGCGATCGTCTCACAGAGGGATGGAGCGGGGAGATGTTAGTGTAAACACAACATCTCCCCGCTCCTCTACTGACAATGTCAGCGATCTCCACTTTATGTAATCAGAGAGGAGATTGGTGACGTGTCACTCGTAGCCACGCCCCCCTCAGTTAGAAACACGCCCCTAGGCACACTTAACCCCTCCAGCGCCCCTAGCGGTTAACCCCTTCACTGCCAGTGTCATTTTTACAGTAACCAGTGCATTTTTATTGCACTGATCGCTGTAAAAATGACAATGGTCCCAAAAATGTGTCAAAAGTGTCTGATGTGTCCGCCATAATGTCGCAGTCATGAAAAAAATTGCTGATCGCCGCCATTACTTGTAAAAAAAAAAAAAATTATAAAAATGCCTTAAAACTATCCCCTATTTTGTAAACGCTATGATTTTTGCGCAAACCAATCAATAAAAGCCGATTGTGTTTTTTTTTACCAAAAATATGTAGAAGAATACGTATCGGCCTAAACTGAGGAAAAAAAATGTTTTTTTATATATTTTTTGGGGATATTTATTATAGTAAAAAGTAAAAAATATGTCATTTTTTTCAAAATTTTCGCTCTATTTTTGTTTATAGCGCAAAAAATAAGAAACACAGAGGTGATCAAATACCACCAAAAGAAAGCTCTATTTGTGGGAAAAAAAGGATGCCAATTTTGTTTGGGAGCCACGTCGCACGACTGCACAATTGTCCGTTAAAGCGACGCAGTGCCGAATCGCAAAAAGGGGCCTGGTCTTTATGCTGCGTATTGGTCCGGTCCTTAAGTGGTTAAACTCTGTGTGATAGTGAGGAAAAAAAAAAAAAGTACAGATTTGCAATTTATGGGTTTATCTGCACCGCAAGCTCAGATAAAGGGAATCTGCTCTTCGCATTTTTTAACCCCTACCTATTTGGTTCCAAGTTCTGCACATTTCAGATACTCATCCACCCAGCAGATCCAGCGTTGTCCAGCTGGGAACCTATTCTCTTCTGGCAGCACTCGGTCCCGCACCGCCGTATTTTGGTGCAATGTCAGGAGCATGCCGGCTGTTCCAGGCTTGGCTGATGATGCGCATCTAGGCCCGCCCTCCTTTGTTGAATAAAAGGATTTGCCTTCTGGGATATGTGTCATGCACATGCATATCCCAGGAAGCAAAAGGAGGACAGTGCACATCATTTGCCTAGGCGAACGATGTGCAAGGAGTGGTGTGGCCAGACAATTTCTTAAAAAAGAAAGGTAAGTAAATAAAAAGTGATATTCGTGCAGAGGACCAGAGGACAGGTAGGGAGGAGGAGAGATAATGTATTTGAGGAAGAAGATCTGACATCATTTTTTTCTTGTCTCATGTCCCTTCACAACCAACATGAGCAATGAGCAAAATGATCCACACATTTCAACAGCGTTGTTGTTTTAGGTTTAGAATTGCCAATTTTGCTTTGTGTAAAGTCAAGAAACTTGCAGAAGCCCAATATTCCAAATGATTGTGAGCAAGTTAATATTCATTGTTTCTAAATGTAATACGGTAAGCTGACAAATACAGCATCCACTAAATTCAAAGGTTCCTTAAGCTGGCCATACACTAAGAGAGATTGTTATACAATATGAATAGTGACAAAGTTGGCCTGCGTAAAAAGATCCAAGAGGAATATTGAGTTTGAGTTGAACACCCCTCAAAAAAACGAAACTTGTAATTTCAGAGGTCACGTTGTTTCAGAAAAAGTTAAGAAATCCTTATAAGAAGCTAATCATTGATTTTGACACAATTCTACAGGAATTCCTGACTGAAACATATTGTAGAATTCAAATTGTAGATCTGCTAATGCATTTGCTGTTGATACAAACCAGTTCGGCACTTCACTTACCCATTTCCCTCATGTCTTATAAATGGCAGATCCATAAAACTTCTGATCAACAAGCTGGTCCCATTATGTTTGGCCAATTTTTATGCATAAGACTTGACCACCAGACTCCCATAGTAGTTAGAAGTCCGCATAGGAATATCATAACAAAGCAAAGGCAACAGAACACTTACCATGTACACATTGACTTGTCTGCCCTGTCCATGTGCCATCTAGCTGACATGTGCGAGAAGAGGAACCCTTTAACATGTATCCTTTGTTACATATGATTTTCACTTGAGAGTTAACCAAGTAGCTTGTTCCCTCCTTCTTTCCATTCTTTGGGGGTTCTAGCCAGCCGCATGACACCACTGAGAGAAAGCAAAGATGATATTCAGTTAATAATAACAACTTATATACTGATGATGGGTGTTATATGCATCACTGCCCTCAACTTTAGTCATTAATTTTATGAAAAAACATATGAAACTCTCTATTACAATATGCGGAATCAAGTCTCAGCATGGGAGGCTATTTAAAACACTCCCTACACTCAAGCTTCCAATGAAAACTATTCACGAGTGTCTAACATTGTTTTGCTGTTGTGAAGAAATTGCTTATTGTCTATGTGTAATTGTGTATGTTAAAATCGTAGGGGCTATACAAAAACGTTAATTTCAAAGACATTCCAGTATGATATAAGGAAGTATTGTGATTTATTGTATTATATTGAGATGTACTGTATACTCCAAAATATGCTGATAAACACATTTTCCAGGCCCATTAAATCATTTTTATTGTCCTACCTGGTTGCAGAACCTTGACCAATTTTTGGTGATTGTCATGTGATAATTTTGTTGCATTTCCAACCCAAAGGGATCTTGTGGTGAGAGCATCAAATCTACAGAAATTATCATTTCCACACATTTTAATCACGTCTTTTGTAAATTGGTCATTAGGATCTTCTTGGACTGAAAATGTGGGTAAGAAATCAGGGTCATGTTTAACCTGATAGTTATCTAATAGGAACTTTGAATCATAGGTGAAGAGGGAGCTGTCACTGGTCACTTGCCCTGAAAAAAAGAGACAATATAGACAAATGAATTTTTTTACCACTTTATCTTAACTTTTATGTTGTGGACCCAAGCCATCAATAATTCACAAATAAAAAAACACAATAATCTGTAGTTCCTCGTTCAACACAGGTATGGTGTGACTAATCCATTGTGTGTATTTAAATACTGATATATGAATTGATGTATGGGGGAAGCCAATGCTAACAAAGCCATTGCCGATTTTTGTGCCTGATAGCTGAGAAGAAAAAAAATGCAATTACTGTAGTCAATTTAAAGACTAATGCCTTGTACACACGATCGGATTTCCGATGGAATAAAATCCGATGGAATTTTCCGTCGGAATTCCGATGAAGCTGACTTCCATCAGTCTTGCATACACACTGTCAGACTAAATTCTGACCGTCCAAAACGCGGTGACGTAAAACACTCCGACGAGCCAAGAAAAATGAAGTTCAATGCTTCCGAGCATGCGTCGACTTGATTCTGAGCATGCGTGGATTTTTCTCTGATGGAATTCCACACAGATGATCGGAATTTCCCATCGGAAAAATTTAAAACATGTTCTATTTTTTTACTCCGATGGAAAAAAGTCAGATGGGGCCCATGCACGATCAGAATTTCCGATGAAACAAGTCCATCGGATTTTATGCCATCGGAAATCCGATCGTGTGTACAAGGCATTAGTTTAGCCAAAATAAAAAACAAACATTTGTACACGGGACATTACTTACTATTGATCTTATGTGTCCCTTGTGCTGCTGAATCCTGCTTTCCTTGAGATCTTCACCCTCTGATGTCCCCCTACCGTCGCATTCTTTTGGTGTGACAAGGGTTGATAGAGCTAAGAGTGTCTGGCTATGCCCAGCTCAGCTCCTTCATTCACAGAAGCTGTACCACAACTTCTATGAATGAAACATGATCTATGAAAGGCGGACCTTTCAACCATCCAACTGTTCTCCATTCATAGATCAGGTTTTTATTCATAGAAGCTTCTATGAATGGAGGAAAGGGTCGTCATAGTCGTCATAGTCGGACCCACTTGATGAGTGCATGTCACAGATCCATCCCTCAGCATTATTAACCCCTGCCGTACCTGAAGATTACAGGATTACAAAGTAGGGATGGGGGGAGGGGCAGAGGATGAACATTTCAAGGAAAGCAGGAGCCAGCAGCACAAGCGACACATCAGATTAATAGTAAGTAATGTCCCTTGCACTGATTATTTTTTATTTCAGCCAATCTTAGGCTTTAAGAAATGTTCAATGTGTTATTAATGCTGATTGGGGATAAAGTTTTTAAGCATTTTTTTTTTTTATAGAGTCGCCTGGCTAGTTTCAGTTTTTTTTCACTCAAAACCTTTGTCTTCCTTTTTACTCCAGTTAGTTGGATATGGATAACATTTCAAACCGTTCATCCACGCTTAATAAATATGTTGAGTGTATGACTTCATATTATATAGTTTGTAAATATACTGTTTTTACCTTCATACACAGTATATGTTTTGTTTTATATACTCTGTCTTGTAATCTTTTTTTTTTTTTTAAATCATATAGAAAATAATAAAATTTTGGAAAACTTTTTTTGACTATGGATGGATGCTGGTGACCAAAATAACGTACTACTGTATATAGTTATATTTTAACAATGTAATATTCTCTTCAGAATGTCTGGCTTGGCCCTTGACTCACCTCCTGTGGCAGGTTGATGTGGGATACAGCTGTAATGTTATAATTTACATTTTTCCACATGACATCCACACACAAGTATTCATGACTTAACCCTTAGGTCATTGATATATAATGTAGATGACTTGCATTGTATATATTTTTTTATTCCGGTAACTATATTTCTTTAATAATGAAGAATACATTATTTTACAGTGCAGCCCTGTGGCAGAGCTGTATGAAAATCAGAACATATCTGCCATATTTACGTGCTCATTAAAATGACCTAGAATCAGATATATTTTTGAGTTAACGTTAAACTTCATCCAAACATCCCCATACACAAATGAAAAATAAAAAAATGGCCTATTTTATCGTCCAAATGATTTGTATTTCTGTCCATCCAGTGCTGAGATTTACATAACTATGCCAGACAGTAGAGCCAGGCTCGTGACCTGACTTTTCTATACTTTAGTTAAAGTGATTATAAAGGTAAAAATGGTATTTGACCTTTTTGAATTCTCTGCTTAAGGTAAAAACAACCTTTCAAATGTTGTTCCCTCCCAGCCCCCCTTGAATATTTACCTAGGCCTGATCTTGATCCAGTGCTGTGCCCATCTGCAGCAGCTCTTCTTCTCCCTATCTTTTCTCACAGGAAACTTGGCAGTCGGAGCCATTGGCTCCTGGTGTTGCCAGTCAAATCCCATGAGGAGGGAGTAGTGGGAGAGGGGCGAGCCATGCATCTATGGATGCACTCACAGGAGACTTGGCAGTGGGTATACCCCAGACGATGCAAGTTATTGCGAAACGCGTCGGGTGACTCCATTGCTGCCACTGATATATTCAAAGCGCTTATCTACTGATGTGATATACGGTTGCACCTTGGGCCACTTTCGTTGTGCCGCTTGTTTGGAGATGCATTCCAACTACCCGGTTTGAGTCGTGGAATATCCATTTGTGGGACTCCTAGCCGAGGATTCTACCTCTACAGGGATATATACAAATCCTGAGTTGACCCCATAGACGTACGTTTATCGGGTCCACTCATTCCGGATTCCGGTAAGCCTATACTTTATCCGGTGGTGGTCATCTTACAGTCACTTTATCAAGATATGTTGGACAATCACAGTTCACCTAGGATTGTTTATTTGATCCATCTGAGAAACACTCATGAGTGACGTTTTGTTTTGTATTCCTACACACTATATGTGTTGAATTTTGGACTGACACACATCATTATTATTATTGTTTTTTTCATTCATTCACTTGGGTGTTACGTATTTTTTGATACACTATTAGCGCTACAATATATTCTTTTTGAAATCCTGTAAGGAGGGAGTATTGGGAAAGGGGCGAGCCATGCTACGTTTGTCTATGGATGCACTCACAGGAGACTTGGCAGTGGGAGCCATTTGCTCCTGGTGTTGCCAGTCAAATCCTGTAAGGAGGGAGTAGTGGGAGAGGGGCGAGCCATGCTACGTGTGTCTATGGATGCACTCACAGGAGACTTGGCAGTGGGAGCCATTTGCTCCTGGTGTTGCCAGTCAAATCCTGTGTGGAGGGAGTAGTGGGAGGGGGGCAAGCCGTGCTACGTGTGTCTATGGATGCACTCACAGGAGACTTGGCAGCGGGAGTCATTTGCTCCTGGTGTTGCCAGTCAAATCCTGTGTGGAGGGAGTAGTGGGAGGGGGGCAAGCCGTGCTATGTGTGTCTATGTCTTTTCTCACGGGAGACTTGGCAGAAGTGGTGTTGTCAGTCAATTCCTGTGAGGAGGGAGTAGTGGGAGGGGGGCGAGCCATGCTACCTGTGTCTATGGATGCACTCACAGGAGACTTGGCAGTGGGAGCCATTTGCTCCTGGTGTTGCCAGTCAAATCCTGTGTGGAGGGAGTAGTGGGAGAGGGGCGAGCCATGCTACGTTTGTCTATGGATGCACTCACAGGAGACTTGGCAGTGGGAGCCATTTGCTCCTGGTGTTGCCAGTCAAATCCTGTAAGGAGGGAGCAGTGGGAGAGGGGCGAGCCATGCTACCTGTGTCTATGGATGCACTCACAGGAGACTTGGCAGTGGGAGCCATTTGCTCCTGGTGTTGCCAGTCAAATCCTGTGTGGAGGGAGTACTGGGAGAGGGGTGAGCCATGCTACGTGTGTCTATGGATGCACTCACAGGAGACTTGGCAGTGGGAGCCATTTGCTCCTGGTGTTGCCAGTCAAATCCTGTAAGGAGGGAGTAGTGGGAGAGGGGCGAGCCATGCTACGTGTGTCTATGGATGCACTCACAGGAGACTTGGCAGTGGGAGCCATTTGCTCCTGGTGTTGCCAGTCAAATCCTGTGTGGAGGGAGTAGTGGGAGGGGGGCAAGCCGTGCTACGTGTGTCTATGGATGCACTCACAGGAGACTTGGCAGCGGGAGTCATTTGCTCCTGGTGTTGCCAGTCAAATCCTGTGTGGAGGGAGTAGTGGGAGGGGGGCAAGCCGTGCTATGTGTGTCTATGTCTTTTCTCACGGGAGACTTGGCAGAAGTGGTGTTGTCAGTCAATTCCTGTGAGGAGGGAGTAGTGGGAGGGGGCGAGCCATGCTACCTGTGTCTATGGATGCACTCACAGGAGACTTGGCAGTGGGAGCCATTTGCTCCTGGTGTTGCCAGTCAAATCCTGTGTGGAGGGAGTAGTGGGAGAGGGGCGAGCCATGCTACGTTTGTCTATGGATGCACTCACAGGAGACTTGGCAGTGGGAGCCATTTGCTCCTGGTGTTGCCAGTCAAATCCTGTAAGGAGGGAGCAGTGGGAGAGGGGCGAGCCATGCTACCTGTGTCTATGGATGCACTCACAGGAGACTTGGCAGTGGGAGCCATTTGCTCCTGGTGTTGCCAGTCAAATCCTGTGTGGAGGGAGTACTGGGAGAGGGGTGAGCCATGCTACGTGTGTCTATGGATGCACTCACAGGAGACTTGGCAGTGGGAGCCATTTGCTCCTGGTGTTGCCAGTCAAATCCTGTAAGGAGGGAGTAGTGGGAGAGGGGCGAGCCATGCTACGCGTGTGTATGGATGCACTCACAGGAGACTTGGCAGTGGGAGCCATTTGCTCCTGGTGTTGCCAGTCAAATCCTGTGTGGAGGGAGTAGTGGGAGAGGGGCGAGCCATGCTACCTGTGTCTATGGAAGCACTCACAGGAGACTTGGCAGTGGGAGCCATTTGCTCCTGGTGTTGCCAGTCAAATCCTGTGTGGAGGGAGTGGTGGGAGAGGGGTGAGCCATGCTACGTGTGTCTATGGATGCACTCACAGGAGACTTGGCAGTGGGAGCCATTTGCTCCTGGTGTTGCCAGTCAAATCCTGTGAGGAGGGAGTAGTGGGAGGGGGGCAAGCCGTGCTATGTGTGTCTATGTCTTTTCTCACAGGAGACTTGGCAGAAGTGGTGTTGTCAGTCAATTCCTGTGAGGAGGGAGTAGTGGGAGTGGGAGCGAGCCATGTTACCTGTGTCTATGGATGCACTCACAGTAGACTTGGCAGTGGGAACCATTTGCTCCTGGTTTTGCCAGTCAAATCCTGTGAGGAGGGAGTAGTGGGATGGGGGCAAGCCGTGCTACGTGTGTCTATGTCTTCTCTCACAGGAGACTTGGCAGAAGTGGTGTTGTCAGTCAATTCCTGTGAGGAGGGAGTAGTGGGAGGGGGGGGGGGTGACCCGTGCTATGTGTATCTATGGGTGCACACACTCGGAATTGAGCCCACATGTCTGACTCCATAGCAAGCGATTTGGAAAGGACATCGCTCTTGGGGGACCCAAAAGAGGAATTTTGGGGCTGTAAGTATGACATGTTTGTAAAGCTTTCTTTTTTTAATAACAATCACTTTAAGAAAAAAAGCTAGATCATCTCCCTGCCTCCAGCTTGTTATTGTATAGTGACTGAGCAGTGGCAGCCTATCCCTTTTTTTATTTGATCTCTGTAAGCTTGTACTTTGTCAGTACATATACAGTTAACATAACTGATTGGCTCCTAGTGTTCATGTACCTCTCTCAGTCTAAATGCTGCTATAGAGGGGATTACAAGAGGCTGATATCAAGCCAAATTCAGGTACTTATGCTCTCTACATTTAAAATACATTTATTTTTTGGTTAAGGAATACATAACTGCATAAACTGCATTTTATATAGTATGTGCATGCATTGCTTCTTTAGCTGCATATCTGTTAAGTAATGAGCAAGTGTAATTCAAAGAGTTGTAGTTTATACTTGCTTTCTTCCTTTTTTCTCTGACAACTAGAACCATCTTTATTCAGGTTTTTATCCTGTGTCACTTTTTACTGCTTAGGCCTCGTACACACGAACGAGTTTCTCGGCAAAAACCAGCAAGAAACTTGCTGGCAGAGATTTTTTGCCGAGAAACTCGTTCGTGTGTATGGTTCTCGTCAAGAAAAGCGACAAGAATCTCGACGAGAAAATAGAGAACCTGCTCTCTATTTTCTCGTCGAGATTCTCGTCAGCCTGTTTCTCGACGAGAAAAGTGTGTGTGTGTACACTTACCTGTCCTCCCGGAAGCCCGCGCATGTTCGAAATGAATTCGACGCATGCGCGGTAGCTTCCTAGGCATAGATAGGGTATACCAAGATGGCGGCGACGGCATCGAATGTGACGAGCGCATGCTCGTCGTAGTCGATGACGTCACCGCGTACGCTCCATTCAAAGAACCGCGGGTTCTTTGAATCGAGCGTGTGTACACTCGGCCGGGACAAGTTTCTTGTCCAAGAATCTCGTCGAAAAAAACGACATGTTTTTTTCGACGAGAATCTCGGCCGTGTGTACGAGGCCTCAGACTAAGCTGCCGGCCCAATTATAACTCAGTCAATGTAAATTCCTACATATGTAAGCAGCCCTTATTTTGGTGGTTTGCCTCTCATTCTGTGACCATAAATTTACAATATACACTCTTAATGAATATGCACTGCACAGTCAATGTCACTGTTCTAGGAAGACTGAGGAAAGAATGCCTCCTGCCTGCAGCAGACTGATAACATTGTTTTGTTATGGCCGAAGCACATTCACTTAACTGGAGCTCAAATACTGCTTTTTAATTGTATAATGATTTATTTTTGTAGACTTCTAATGTTACTGGTGGGCCCACTTTCAAAAAAAATCTAAAAAAAATAATGCAATAAAAATTTTTTTTTTTTTCCAATGCCCTACACATTGGTGTGAACAATACCTATTGAAAAACAATGTATTTTCTCCAGCCCTTTCGAACATGATGAAAATTGCTCATATCACACATAGCTAAAGTTACTTCTAGTGTGACCATTACTTACAGTTGGCGCCAAGCTGGAAAAACTCCTCAGGTTTGGCATTAGTTGGCAAACTAGTTCCATTTCTGAATGTAAAATCATCTGTAGCATCATTGTTCATATTTCCCATAAGACCTTGTGTTTGATTCATAAACTCATCAGGTAGAAGAGCATTAATGCTTATGAACCCTCCTTCTCCTCTTACTTCCACTCCAGCCCCAGAGGAGAACATTGCTGTTATACTTTGATTAGAGCCAGCAAATAAAAACACCCCTTTGGGAAATACAGATATACATATTATTACTTTTCTTTTCTCGTCAATGAATGTTGCTGTTTTAAAGATATACAATAATACATTTAAAGGCACTTGGGTTGGCTTAGTAAAGGCAAATAGATTATTAATTTAGCAAATTCTGTTGAATTCTGCAAGAAAATTATCCAAAGAGCTTAGTGAATGAGGTGAAGCTCAGCTGACTTCCATCATCTAATCATGTGCAAGCAAAACATTAGTTTTTTTGTTTATTTCCCTTGCTTGTGATTTGGTATTCTTTGTAAAGTGGAGCTTCACCTCCTTTACCAAGTTCTTTGCCTTTAGTAAATCCACCCCACTGTATATTTCCGGGCAAAAATATATCCAGTACACTTTTGAAATACATACACATTTTTCTATGTTTTTTCTCTTTAAAAATGCAACAAATACATAAAAATGCCTGTCATAAACAATCCAGTGAGCTTCTAACTTCCTGGTTGACATGACAATGCATTGCCTCTGCCTGCATTCAAATCCCAGTCAGTGCTGGTGCATTGACTCCCAAGAGTATGTCCACACACTGTGTATAGGTAAAATGAGCTCAGTAGGTAATGAATTACCAGTAGCTGACCATGCAAAGCTTTTCCAAGCTTGGCAATGCTATTACAGGGAGGAATAAAGCCTGTTTCTTACTACGGGAACAAAGTAGAAGAAAAGATGAATGCCGTGGCATGATCTAGAAGGGGTAGGTGGAATAGGGGGTCAACGTGGCTCATGTCTACACAATTCCTTTATTTTGTAAACCCAGTAAATGTCACCCTGTGCAAAAAGACATGAAAATATCGAGATTAACATGAAAATTCAAATGAAGCCACTTAATGAAGACTATCTAGCTGTAGACTGGATATTAATAAGTCAGGAAATGTCCAATCTTTCTCTGGAACTCTCTTCTAATGCTGCGTACACACAACCGTTTTTAATGACGAGAAAAATTACATTTTTTTAAAATGGTCATTAAAAATTATCGTGTGTGGGCTTTCCAGCATTTTTCCCGACAAGAAAAACGCAGAGAATCACGATGAGAAAAATTGGAACATGCTCTAATTTTTCACGTCGTTTTTTACATCGTCGTTTTTCTCGTCATGAAAAACGGCCGTGTGTAGGCTTTAACGACGTGAGACAGGAGCGCTCATTCTGGTAAAACTAGCGTTTGTAATGGAGATAGCACATTCGTCACGCTGTAACGGACTGAAAAGCATGAGGCTGAAAAGCGCGAATCGTCGCTCAACAAACTTTACTAACATGAAGGGTGGCGCCATCCGAATGGAACTTCCCCTTTATAGTGCCGTCGTACGTGTTGGACGTCACCGCGCTTTACTCGAACATTTTTTTCCACGATAGTGTGTAGGCAAGGCAGGCTTGAGAGGAAACACGAAAAATCACGTCGAGAAAAATGCCGTTTTTTTCAATGACATTAAAAACGGTCGTGTGTACGCGGCATAAGGGAAACTTTCTTAGTAATGTAGCGGGGTGTTCAATTTAGGGGAAGTGTCTGAGTGGTAACCAGGCTCAGACACCTTAAATTGTTAGGAGTTATGGACCATTTTTGCCCTCAGAGGATAGTGCTGGTGATGTGTTCCCTGTGGCCTGTGGGTGGCGCTGTCATTTTGGGCCAGGGTTGAACCGCAAGCGTAGTGCTGTGCTTTTTGTGTCCCCTCTCGGCAACCGTACAGTGAGGCGGGGAACCTGCTGTGCATGCCGGGAGAGGATATAAACACGGGGCAGACATCTTCTGAGAGGGGTTCGTCTACACCCAGGCACCTTCAGCCTGGGTGTGTGTGTGGTTCGTCCACACCCAGGCACCTTCAGCCTGGGTGTGTGTGGTTTATCTCTGGGTGCCCTAGGCCCGGAGGCCTTGTTCCGGTTCCACCTCAGGCACCTTTAGCCTGGGGTGAGGTACTACCTCACCGTTTCTGACTACCTGGGTACGGAGGCCCAGGAGCTGCAGCAACGGCCCGGGGCCCAGCAACCTTCGGCTGGGGTCCGCAAGGGATCGAGGAGTCCAGGGTGCCGCCTTGCGAGGGGACCCGCACCCTAAGAGAAGGGAGGATCTGTTCCGAGGGACCGATGCTGTTGTCACGGTGAAGGAAGGGGTCTGTTGACTCTCTGGGGGGACGTCTTCTCCCTGAAAGGGGCTATGTCCTAGGAAGAAACCAAGGTTCACCAGGTCAGTGGCAGTGACCTTGTTCGCCAGGTCAGTGGCACTGACCTTATCCACCAGGTCTGTGGCAGGGACCAACCTCATGGTCTGTGGCAGAGACTGTGCGCCAAAACTGTTTGAGAAACCTAAAACAGTCAGAAGAATTTTGAGCTACGTTTGTGCCTGGACCTCCTCCACACCTTAAGCTGTCCTGTGTCTTTGCTCTAACCTTTCTTCTATTCAAGAGACTATGTGATATTTAAGTGAGAATAAATATTGAGTTGGACTTTCTGCTGGTGTGGACATTCATGTTCCTGGAGAAGTCAAGGACTTGCATCTACCCAGGGTAGAGGTAGGAAATCACTCTCAGAAGGACTTCTGACTCCGGCTGCAGAGAATGCCAAAAAAAACAACACCACCTAACCTCTTAACACAGGAGGGTACGGGCTTGTGGTGCGGTGTGCCTGTCTCCCCCCTGCGAGGAGCCGAGTTTAATGCAGTAGGGGGATAGGTGGGTGCGCTACAGTAAATACTGTAAAACCTTGAATTGCAAGCATAATTCGTTCCAGAAACATGCTTGTAATCCAAAGCACTTGTATATCAAAATCCAACAGGAGCTACAGATTATAAAAGACAAGAGAGGCGCTTCTAAGTGTAGCAATATGTTTACATTTAATGAAGGTACAACATTTAGCAACTCACATGGTTGATGATTAAAGAGGCACATCTAAGTATGCAGGCATCTGGGGTAAAGCTGTCCTCATTGACAGCGGTGAGAGCCAGCAGTGCGGAGGACGGTCTATGTGGACAGCTTTACCCCAGATGCCTGCATACTTAGATCTGCCTGTTTTAATCATCAACAATGTGAGTTGCTAAATGTTGTACCTTTATTAATGTAACCATATTGCTACACTTAGAGGAGCCTCTCTTCTCTTTTATACTCAGTTGTGACATGACGCTACTTGTATATCAAGACATCGCTTGTATATCAAGTCAAGATTTATAAAACAAAATAGCTTGTCTTGCAAAACGCTCTCCCACCAACTTACTCTCAAACCAAGGTTTTACAGTATTCCCAAAAAATGAGGATAAGCATGGTACTTATGTTGGCCTTAAATGTGGCAGTTTTCACCACATTTACCTACAGTACCTTTCAGTAACACAAACATTAAAACAGATCAGGTCATCTTACTATCTTACTGACAATCTATGTATATTGAGATATGGTTGTTGACTGCATAATCCATTTTGTCATTATTTGACAAAAAGCTTGGTGAAAGTTGTTGAGATTGCAAAAAATACATCCAGCACAAATGACATTAAAGAAGGTTTGGCTAAAAATCTGATTATATATAGATTACAAATAACCAGGACACCATTGTTCAGAAAAAAAGCTGTATCACTGTATGTGATAAAGTAAACAATGATTTTCTATTAACCACGGACCACAGAGGATTCAAATACACACATATATATATATATATATATATATATATATATATATATATATATATATATATATATATATCAGAGTGATGAGGCTACTAAATAATGACTGGTTGTAAATTAATGTAATATGTATATGTTTAGCAATATCAAAGATTATACTAGTTTGGAAACTATACTAAAATATTTTATAACAACTAGGTTTTACCTATGTACAACAATACTTAGCCCAGATATTTTATAGATATTTTATGTTAAACCTCAGCCAGAGATATATGATTTTATGCAAAGTTAGGGAGCTTACACGCTAGAAAATTCTATGTTCTACTTCACTGTAGAGCGCTGCTGATTATAATGACATAAACAACATTTGTCAGACTAAAAAAGCATGTCTGCTGGAGCACTCACCCTTCAGGTCCAACCAGGTTCGATCAAGGTGAAGGACTTCCTGATTTAGGAGAACCTCCAGAGTTTTGGAGTCTTCTGCTAGACGTACCTCTATCAAATCAGATTTTTCCTCTTGCATAGCCACAGAGGAAAAGCCAGTTACTGAAGTAAAAGAACCTGCAGAATAATAGGAAATATACCTATATCAGGTAGAGCAAAATTTCCAGATGTTGACTATACCTTCACTCCTAATAATGGTTACATTGACCTGCTGATCACAGACTTTTAAAATGTAGCATCCTACTGGCAAGTCAGAATTCCATATAACTTTTATAACTTTTTTAAGTAGGGCCAAGCATGTAATTGTTGTGGGGTAAATCTCCTGGTCAGTGGCGGTGCGTCCATAGAGGGCGCCGGAGCGCCGCCCCCTCTCACTCCCGCACCGCCACTGAAAGACAATATACAGATTCATGCATTGCATGAATCTGTGTATTGTCACCGCTGCCGCGCTGCCCACTATTCATATGGCCGGCCTCCTGGTGAGCGCCGGCCATATGAATTAGAGCGGCGGCCGGCGGTGGGTGTAACTTGGAAGTGCCTATCAGAGCCAGTGGCTCTGATAGGCTTTCCGAATACAGCTCTCACGCTGTATTCGGCTTCCAAAAACTCCTCCCAGGTACGCACGGGGGTGCGTTCCTGGAAGAAGACTGTGTGGAGGTTTCAGCCAATCAGGTTCACCGGATCTGGTTACCGGTAACCTGATTGGCTGAAGTGACATCGAGGGCGGAAGAACACATCGAGGACGGCGCGGACCGAGGAAGGTAAGTGCAGGGCTGGGGGGGGAACAGGCTGCATTTGGGGGACAAACTGGCTGCATTTGGGGCACAAACTGGCTGAATATGGGGACAAACTGGCTGAATATGGGGCACAAACTGGCTGCATTTGGGGGGAACTGGCTGAATATGGGGGGAACTGGCTGAATATGGGGGACAAACTGGCTGAATATGAGGGACAAACTGGCTGAATATGGGGGGAACTGGCTGAATATGGGGGACAAACTGGCTGCATTTGGGGGGAACTGGCTGAATATGGGGGACAAACTGGCTGCATTTGGGGGGAACTGGCTGTATATGGGGGACAAACTGGCTGCATTTGGGGGGAACTGGCTGTATATGGGGGACAAACTGGCTGCATTTGGGGGAACTGGCTGTATATGGGGGACAAACTGGCTGTATATGGGGGCACACTGGCTGTATATGGGGGCACACTGGCTATATATATGGGGACACACTGGCTGTATATGGGGGCACACTGGCTATATATATGGGGACAAACTGGCTGTATATGGGGGCACACTGGCTATATATATATATATATATATATATATATATGGGGGCACACTGGCTGTATATGGGGGCACACTGGCTGTATATATATGGGGGCACACTGGCTGTATATGGAAACAAACTGGCTGTATTTGAGGGGGCAAACTGGTGGCGTTTGGGCACAGTGGCTGCGTTTAATGGGCACAGTGGCGGCAAAAATTTTGAGCACCAGCCGCCACTGCTCCTGGTATAAAATAACAAATAATCCACAAACAATCATTTTAAAAATACTTGAAATTATACAGAAGCTTCTATTAGTACCTCGGGTAGTAGGGTTAGTCCAGATTTGGCCATCCCTTAAAATGATCATGAAATCTGAACAAAGCACATACAGGTGACACTCGACAAATTTGAATATCGCGCAAAAGTTCATTTATTTCACTAATGCAACTTAATAGTAGGGATGAGCTTTGAGTTCGAGTCAAACTCATGTTCGACACGAACATCGCCTGTTCGCCCGTTCGCCGAACAGCGAACAATTTGGCTCAGGCCAATGACGTAGACGGGGTCTGACATACGAGGGGGCGGACCTGATGGGGAACTTCCTCCACTGTGTAATAAATGAATAGACCCGCCCCTTCTCATGTTCTGCATCTGGTCCGCTTAGCCTTACACCTAGTCATTGGTTGAGCGGACCTGATGGGGAACTTTAGAAGGGGCAGGTCTATACATTTAATAGACTGCGGAGGAAGTTCCCCATTAGGTCCGCTCAGGCCCAGCCAATGACGGACAATGCTGGACATCGGATCGCCGCATGACACTGGTTTTAATCGCTGGAATGTTTTTTTTTTAATAAAGGACTTTTCCAATGTGTTTGTGTGGTTTTTTTTTACTTTTTTTTACACTTTCTTCGTGAAATGGTAGGGGTACAATGTACCCCTTACCAATTCACATGGGGGGGTCTTCCAGATTCCGATAAGCCCCCTGCCCGCAGACCCCCACAACCACCGGGCAAGGGTTGTGGGGATGAGGCCCTTGTCCCCATCAACATGGGGACATCCTCCCCATGTTGAGGGCATGTGGCCTGGTACGGTTCAGGAGGGGGGGGGGCGCTCTCTCGTCCCCCCCTCTTTTCCTGCGGCCTGCCAGGTTGCGTGCTCGGATAAGGTTCTGGTATGGATTTTTGGGGGGACTCCATGCCATTTTTTTTTTATTTGGGGTGGAGTTCCCCTTAAAATCCATGCCAGACCTGAAGGGCCTGGTATGGATATTTGGGGGGAACTGCGCGCATTTTTTTTAATTTGCAGTGGGGTTCCCCTTAATATCTATACCAGACCTGAAGGGCCTGGTAATTGAATTTGGGGGGACCCCCACGCTTTTTTTTTTTATCAATGACTTTTCTATGTATTGCCGGGAGCCGACAATTCATTAATAGCCGCGAGTGAGTTTTAAATGACTTTTTTTCCTTCAGAAATGACATTTTGTGCAGGGACAGTTCTAAGCACGGGAAACAAGCGCGACTTTACATGCATATTATACACACCCCCCAGGTACGAAATTTAAAGGAAAATTTCATTTTTATTTTTTCATTTTAAGCATTATTAAAATCACTGCTCCCGAAAAAACTGCAGTTTTTAAAACTTTTTTTTGCATTGATACATGTCCCCTGGGGCAGGACCCAGGTCCCCAGACAATAACTTGCATATTAGCCTTTATAATTAGCACTTTAGATTTCGAACTTTCGAGTCCATTGTATTTAATAGGGTTCTAAAGTTCATGCGAACATTCTGTCTGTTCGCAGGTTCTGGTGCGAACCGAACAGGGGGGTGTTCGGCTCATCCCTACTTAATAGGTGAAACTAATATATGAGATAGACTAATTTCATGCAAAGCAAGATAGTTCAAGCCGTGATTTGTAATAATTGTGATGATTATGGCTTACAGCTCATGAAAACCCCAAATCCACAATCTCAGAAAATTAGAATATTACATGCAATCACTAAAACAAGGATTGTACATAGAACAATATCGGACCTCTGAAAAGTATAGGCATGCATATGTACTCAGTACTTGGTTTGGGCCCCTTTTGCAGCAATTACTGCCTCAATACGGAGTGGCATGAAAGCTATCAGCCTGTGGTACTGCTGAGGTGTTATGGAAGACCAGGATGCTTCAATAGCGGCCTTCAGCTCTTCTGCATTGTTCTGTCTCATGTGTCTCATCTTTCTCTTGGCAATGCCCCTTACATTCTCTATGGGGTTCAGGCCAGGTAAGTTTGCTGGCCAATCAAGCACAGTAATCCCATGGTCATTGAACCAGGTTTTTGTGCTTTTGGCAGTGTGGGCAGGTGCCAAGTCCTGCTGGAAAATGAAGTCAGCATCCCCATAGAGCTCGTCTGGGGAAGGAAGCAAGAAGTGCTCCAAAATCTCCTGGTAGACGGCTGCGTTGACCCTGGACTTAATGAAGCACAGTGGACCAACACCAGCAGATGACATGGCTCCCCAAATCAACACAGACGGTGGAAATATCACACTGGACTTCAAGCATCTTGCAGTGTGTGCCTCTCCATTATTTCTCCATACTCTGGGTCCTTGGTTTCCAAATGAGATGCAAAATTTGCTCTCATCAGAAAAGAGGACGTTGGACCACTGAGCAACAGACCAGGTCTGTTTTTCTTTAGCCCAGGTAAGACGCTTCTGACGTTGTTTGTTGTTCAGGAGTGGCTTGACAAGAGGAATACGACATTTGAAGCCCATGTCCTGCATCCGTTTGTGTGTGGTGGCTCTTGATGCACTGACTCCAGCCTCAGTCCACTCCTTGTGAAATCCTCTTCAGGCTGCGGTCATCCCTGCTGCTTGTGCACCTTTTTCTTCCACACTTTTCCCTTCCACATAACTTTAACTTTCTATTAATGTGCTTTGATACAGCACTTGGGGAACATCCAACTTCTTTTGCAATTACCTTTTGAGGCTTTCCCCCCTTATGGAAGGTGTCAAGGATGGTTTTCTGCACAACTGTCAGGTCAGCAGTCTTTCCCATGATTGTGATTCCTACTGAACCAGACTGAGAGACCATTTAAAGGCTCAGGAACCCTTTGCAGGTGTTATGGCTTAATTAGCTGATTAGAATGGGACACTTTGAGCTTAGAATATTGGACCTTTTCACAATATTCTAATTTTCAGAGATTGTGGATTTGGGGTTTTCCATGAGCTGTAAGCCATAATCATCACAATTATGACAAATCACGGCTTGAACTATCTTGCTTTACATGTAATGAGTCTATCTCATATATTAGTTTCACCTTTTAAGCTGCATTAGTGAAATAAATTAACTTTTGCATGATATTCAAATTTTTTGAGTATCATCTGTATATCTGTAGTATTTACAAGTCTCTCTCCAAAGCTCTAAGTGTAATTTCTCCCTGATGCTTTGTTTCTCTGTTAACAGCATGTGTCACTTCTGAGAAGATTTCCTGGCACATGAGATAAATTTGTGATGGTGGAGGAGAGCTCACCACACAGATTGTCTATTCACAACACATCTCTGCATGTTCCTTCATCCCTGTGCTGTGTAATGGGGGTGGGGGGGGGGTGTCCCTTTATTTCTATCAGCTTTCACACGTTGTACATGAGCTCTAACTGCAGCTTCCTCTGTGATACTGACAGATGAAGAAGGAGTTTATCTAAATTCTACACTTTTGAATGGAAGTAGAGAAGAGAGGTTTTGCAGATATACAAAAAAAACTTTTGTAGGAGGATTTGTTTCATCTCTGTGTATCATCTGAGGCTGTTCACTTCACTGGGTATATGTGAGGGTTTACATCCACTTTAAACTAGGGCTGTTACTGATTAAAATTTTCGTGTTCGATTAATCGATTTTTTTTTTATCGATTAATCGACTAATTTCGATTAATTATAACGCACATAGATCCAACTACTTTTAGCTGATCTCCTTGCAGGCTGATTCCCAGTGCAGCTACCAACCACTGGAAAAATCGATAGCAGGATACAAAAAACACACAAAGGCAGCGCTCGATGGGAATAGCATTAAAACTTTTATAGTCTTGAAGTAGGTAACAAAATAAATATTGCACTGGAGATAAAATCGATGTAGCTACATAAACTGTAAAAATGTTGCGAGTAATACCAAACAGTAGCAAAAGCAGTCATAAAAACATGTAGCCAAGTATGATACTGGTATAAAAATGTGAAGAACGATACCACTGCTGAATCCAGATGAGGAGGGGTTAACATCAGTCCGTCGGCATGTAGATGTCCCGTGAAGGAAACTATCACAACTCCCAGTGGATGGCTGTAGAATCCCAGGTTGATAGAGGGAAGTGTAACAGCCCTTGCGTGTGGCAGATAGTAAGGTCCCGCCGGCATGCAGATATGAAGGCACAGCAAAGGAGCCCTTCAGATGGACACGGCAAGCCCAAAGAATTTTGATCGATCAAAAGAATTTTGATCGATCAAAACAATTAATCGATTAATCGAGGAATTAATAGTTAATTTCCACAGCCCTACTTTAAACCTTTTGTGCTTCCGTAGGCCTGAGAAGCAATATTACTGACAAGAGTAATTTTAAATCAGTCAAATATTATACCAGGTGGCAAACACTTACCATTTTCAAACCTAGCAGCCTGAGTGCGGCCTTGAATCTTCAGCAAATGATTAGTGGATTCAATCAATATGTATTCACCTCTACCCTTAAAAGTGAAATTAGACCCATCAGAAGTGATAAAGTGTGGATCCCCAAATGAAGATGCTGCAACAAAAAGGCATAACAAATGCAGTTACAAAAACTGATGTATTGTGTACTCTTCATCTCAGTATAGTGGCTCAGTAGTTATAATCATTATCTTTACTTTTTTAAGCCCCCATAATTCTCTGTACACAACACACAAAATAGGGAAAAGAAAATAAGAGGGCCCTGCCCAAAAGAGATGGTGAATGCTGGATATATTAGTCAGGATTAGTCAGGAAGCGCAGTGATTGGCGGTTGTGGTATGATTATTGATAAAGGCAAAGAGGGAAAATAAATAAAAAATTGAATGAAAAGGTTTTGAACATTTGAAATTTAGTTATTCCAAAGAGAAACAAAAATCTTGCAGTAGTGTATGGGATGAGTATACTGTATAAGTGGATCTGAAGAAGGGAATATTTATAGATTGATTAAGAAATATAGGTTGGGAATGAGTTATGTATTTTCAAAGTGAAATATAAAAAGTTGACTCCTTTTTCGTGTTGACCTGCTTGCCTTTTCCTGCATACCTCCCAGTGTATGTGACAAGACATAACAAGTGGAAGAGACTTATTATGTACAACTACTGTGTGTGTATATATATATATATATATATATATATATATATATATATATATATATATATATATTTATATATTTATACATACAGTATATATAGATACTCAATGTAGTTGAGGAAAGCAGCATCCAGTCTGTAATCAGTGCAGTGCAATCTGGCCCACCAACTGACCATATAAACAAAATAGACATGTGCATTCGTTTTCGTCCGAATGCATTTTCGTTCGAATTTCAGCTATTTTCGTTATCGATTTAACAAACGAAAACGAAAGCACAGAATCCGAAAACCGAAAGATCCGACATAAACAAATGCTTTATTTTAGTTTTCGTTGCTACAACAGTTCGATATAGATAGGAGATTCGACGTGACGCTGACAATAACAATCTGTGTCTATCGAACCTGTGGTCGAATGTGCCTAACCTTAACTCTATTAGTCCAAGATTATTCTACATAGGAGAGAAAAGATTCGACATTATAGAGAGAAAAGATTCGACATAGGAGAGAAAGATTCGACATAGGAGAGAAAAGATTTGACATAGGAGAGAAAAGATTCGACATTATAGAGAGAAAAGATTCGACATAGGAGAGAAAAGATTCGACATAGGAGAGAAAAGATTTGTTATTATAGAGAGAAAAGATTCAACATAGAGAGAAAAGATCACTGCTGGAATTGGGTGGGGGAAGTAAAATAAAAATAAAGTTGATGATGAATGTTATTGGCTGATTGTAACCAAAGAGGAGGAGCAGTAAAATAGCTAGAATGATGAAGATTCGACAAAGCATCGAAAGTTAGAAGATTTGACAGTGCAGCAAAACTGTACGACGCTGCAATCGTACATTTCCGGTCAAATGCATCCTCCCATAGGCTATAGAAGAATTCTAATGTTGGTTGACTAGTAATAGTAATGAATAAATATAATTATTACTAGTCATACAACATTAGAATTCTTCTATAGCTTGTGGGCGGAACATTCGACCGGAAATGTATGATTGCAGCGTCGTACAGTTTCGCTGCTCCGTCGAATCTTCTTTGAACATTCGACAGACACCATAAGCCTTCAATGACAGATTCGACCTTAATTAATTCAGATTTTCGGACGAATGCAATTTCTAACGAAAAACGAAATAAATGAAAACGAATTTCGGGAGTAACTAAATAAATTTATTTTTCGGACGAAAACGAAATTCCGAAACGAAATATTTCAGTGTGCACATGTCTAAAACAAAACAAGTCCAAAGGATTGCTGCACTTAAAAATTTATTGTTCCGATAAATTCAAGTAATATTGCTTAACCACTTAAGTACCGGCCCATGTACATTTACGTCGGCAGAATGGCACGGACAGGCACAATCACGTACCTGTACATAGCCCTTTAAATGCCTGACGTGTGGTCGCACGCGCACCGCCGGCCGCGCGCTCGCGACCCTGCGGCCTTCCGCACGGACTCGATCGCCGCGGGGAACCCCGCGATCATCTTACGGAGGTATAGAGTGGGGAGATGCTTGTGTAAACAAGCATCTCCCCGCTCTGCCTAGTGACAATGACACGGATCTCCGCTCCGTGTACTCGGAGCGAAGATCAGTGTCATGTGACACACAGCCCATCCCCCCTACAGTAAGAAACACTCAATAGGGAACACTTAACCCCTACAGCGCCACCAAGTGGTTAACCCCTTCACTGCCAGTGTTATTTTCACAGTAATCAGTGCATTTTTATAGCACTGGTCCCAAAAATGTGCCAAAAGTGTCCGATGTGTCCGCCATAATGTCGCATTCAAAATTGTCTCTCTATTTTTGTTTATAGCGCAAAAAATAAAAACCGCAAAGGTGATCAAATACCACCAAAAGAAAGCTCTATTTGTGGGAAAAAAAGGACGCCAATTTTGTTTGAGAGCCATGTCGCACGACCCCCCAATTGTCAGTTAAAGCGACGCAGTGCCGAATCGCAAAAAGGGGCCTGGTCCTTTAGCTGCAAAATGGTCCGGGGCTGAAGTGGTTAAATGTATCGGAACAATACATTTTTAAGTGCAGCAATCTTTTAGACTTTTGTTTTTATATATATATATACACTGTATATTGTTCTTTAGTGGTTGAATTATATACAAAAATACCTTGCATATTGGAGTGTTGGTTTTAGTTAATAGTTTTTTTCTTTATAAAAAAGATGAGTGGTTTATATACTGTATAGAGAGAATAGTTTCCCACTATATATCTACCAAAATGGTAGTTGGCCAGGTTAACACCTAGTACCTTGGCATGCAGGAACGGGTTAATAGATGTGCCACCGATCTTGACAGAGAAGTTAGAGAAAGAGGCACGTGGGGGAGGAAATATTACGAGTTCAGAGTTTGAAGAAGTAGTGTGACATCCAGACTGATATTTATGTTAGTAAATTAGTGATGAATGTGTTAGGCTACATTTTTGTGTTCCAGCTAGGGAAATTCATCCTCTCTATATTTGTCTATTTGTCCTGGTGACCATTGTTACTGGGACAAAAGGTAATGGAAAATCCAACATTTTACAGTTGTCATAAGAATAAATTAGGGGACAGTTAATCTTGTAATGCTGACAACTGTTTGAGTATCAATGGATTTAAGAGGGGGTATGCCCCTCAATATAGAGATAATTCTACTTACTTCCTGTTGTGTTTCTGATACTAGGAGCAAAAGGAGATCTCAGAGATGGGGACATAGACAGTAAAAATTAAAATAAAAGAAAGAAAAAAACTTTCTAACACTTCCTTACTCTTTTCAAAATAAAGAAAAAAAGTTTTGCCCACAGTTACTACCTACCAGTAGAATTCTCCTTTGGGGGTTAGTGGCAGGGGTGCGTATCCTATGCCTATATACTTTTCCTAATAGGTCCCATCTCAAAACGTTGGGAGGTACTGTATGGTTTTTATATATTCTACACTATTTGATTAATGGACCAAGTGTCCAGAACAATTTCTATTGTTCTATCAGAACTATTTCTAACAATTTCTATTAATTCTTGAGAGAATTATTCATGATGTGCTGAAAGGTCTGAGATTACAGTACATTTGAAGTTTATATTTTACATGTACTAAATTGGGATGTTATCTTGCAGAACATTTTTCTTAAATGTAATCATTATATTGAAGAGCTTGTTTTACAAATTGAGTGTAATGAAACCTATTTTTACCACTAGATGGAGGTATTGCATAAACAAAAACAGTCACAGGCTGTGAGCAGTTCTGAGTACATTTTTCATTTGATATGCCCTCCTCCTACAACAGGTTTAGAGTGGAAAAAGGACTTTCACTACACGGTTTACCGGCTGAGCTACATATATGATTGTGATAAAGCCCCTGTACATTGCTAATTATAGCTACATAGACCCCAGATCACCTGAAGGTGTGAGAATGTGTATGAATGTGCTGCACAAATCTACATAAAGATCTATACAAATGCAATTTAAACCAAATGCAATAAAAATCCCTATAAAAAGTTGTGTAATATTTTATCCAAAAACAACTCTTATGCCGCGTACACATGACCGTTTTTCATGGCGTGAAAAGTGCCATTTTTTAAATTGGTCATTAAAAACAATTGTGTGTAGGCTCTAGAGCATTTTTAACGACGTGAAAAATGTCCTAAAAAAAATAGAACCTGCTCTATTTTTTCACGTCGTTTTTCACGTCGTTCTTTTTAACGTCGTGAAAAATGGTAGTGTGTATGCTTTTACGAGGGTAAAAAAAATGCGCATGCTCAGAATCAAGTATGAGACGGGAGTGCTCCTTCTGGTAAAATTAACGTTCGTAATGGAGATAGCACATTCGTCACGCTGTAACGGACTGAAGAGCATGAGGCTGAAAAGGGCGAATCGGCTCTCACCAAACTTTACTAATACGAGGATCAGCAAAAGCAGCCCAAAGGGTGGCGCCATCCGAATAGAACTTCCCCTTTATAGTGCCGTCGTACGTGTTGTATGTCACCGCGCTTTGCTCGAGCATTTTTTTTCACGATAGTGTGTAGGCAAGGCAGGCTTGAGAGGAAACACGAAAAATCACGTCGAGAAAAACGTCGTTTTTTTCAATGACATTAAAAACGTCCGTGTGTACGCGGCATTATGTTACCTAAAACATCTCATATATTGCAGACAAATAAATTGTTGAAAATATATTCAAATAAAGTCTAAAAGTATAAATAGTCCAAACTGAAAGAAATCATAAATCCCAGTAGTTCAAAATCATACTACATCAATAAAAGTGTGCTCCAAGTGACAATCATCCATATTTAATTGGTACCAGGCTCATAGGAACCCTAACTAAATTTGCAATCTGCAAAAAATAGCTCCCAACTGGTTTTCTTTTTTGAAGGGCCTGACCCTTTTTTTGAACCAAATTCTTCTACCCCTCTTTTATCAGTTGTCATGCTGTCCTTTTTAGTACAGAGGATTTCCATACACAAATTATTATAAAAAATTATTTATTTATCAAAAGACTTTAACTATGTTAAGGAAATTTGTAAGTTCTGTATATAATTGTATTCTATTTTGTATGTATTGCACACTGCCCTTACTGTGCTCACGGCACTAATAATGTTTTCATTACATGTTTGCATTCTTTCGAGTCCCGATTAGAATTAGTCTGCCTATGTTACGCCCCTTGTTACCATAAACGTACAATTGTAATATTAATGTGATACCTACGTAATCATGTGTATAAAAACCTTCAATTGCGTCATAATAAAACAGAACGGTTATTTGGAAAGATGCTGAGTGTATCTTTTGTGTCTGTTCCCTATTGCAGTAGTTATTCTTAATTTGGAACCAGAAATCAATATGAGGATAGGAGTTGCCTATCTCAAAATGTCCAGGTCAAGTGGCGAGCAGCCAGGAGGAGGATTTACAGGTGACCCTGAGGATCCGGAACGGAGTTTGAGGCAACCTGGGAGTTTCTAATAATCAGCCGGCTAAGTTAAGCCTTTGCTTACATTTGAGTTATCAGACTTCCTTGATCGTTAAGGCATTTTCGACAAAGGGTACCTTTTTTACGCCCCTTAATCGAACTGTATTGATTGATGGTTATATGTTATGTTGTCACTGTCTACTGTCCATCGGAGTGTTATAGATAAGAAAGGGAAGAATAGTGTTGTTCACAGGTATATGTAGTACATCTGCTGGTTAAAGTAGTTTAGAGGCAAGAGGGTATAGGCACAAGTAGAGAAGACTGGCCAGTCATTATGGGCAATAAATTAAGTAAGAGAATGAAGGGTAAGAGACCCTCAAAAATGCCCAGCGCAAGAGGAGCACTATAAAATATATGAACCGAAGGTGCGGTTCCGCCTATACTGATCCCCTATAATAATGGTTAAAGTGGTCAGGGATCCACAATGGGTGACTGGGTTACCACCAAAGTCCGCAGGGACTAAGACTCATCCAGCGTAAACAGCTATAGAAACAGATATCTATGTGAGCAGGATGGATCAAGGGTGACAATTAACACTGGACAGAAAGGGACATTTTGATGTTAAGTGGTGGGATGAATTTGGGGTCAGGAAATACAACTAGTAAAGTCAAAACAGAATACTTTTTATGTCGTCAGAGAGGGAAGATGGGATGCCTATGCATAGGCCATAGCATAGGCCACTATGGCTGCCCGTCTGATCATAGAAGGTACAGTATGTGAAGTATGGGATTAAAATACATGGGATGCAAAGGATATAAGAACAAAATAAGGAAAGCAGTATTTAAAGCAGGGAAATATTAAAGAGAGTTAAAAGAGAATGATATGCATGTGTTGTGTGCAAATAGGAAAAATGTAAGTGATTTTAGAGAGATATTCGTGTATGTGTGTGAATGCTGGAACCTTTAGTCCCTGCGGATTGTGTGTGTCATGTGTGCAGATGTGACCCCCTCCTTTGCGCTCTCATGAAAGAATGTAGCTGGGATGAGAGAGCAGTGATAAACTGGAAGGACACCCTTAGACAAATCATGTATAACAAAATGTGCCAGGTTAATTTTGAATCTGTTTTCCAAACATGGTAAAATTAAGGTTACATTTAACCGTGTATTACACAATTTGAGTATCCTTGGATAGTGGAAAGTGCATTTAAAAAAGGAAATTTAAGTAAAATGTCCTCCTTTAAGGAAATATATCTGTGGATATATATTAGAATTATGATGTGATATTGAGATTATCACTTCAGTATTAATTTCTGATATGAGTTTAACAATTTTATTAATAATATAGATATATTGTAATTGGTTTAGACAACCTTTGGCTGGAAATGAAATCCAGGTTATTGGGGAAATTTGTAAGATGGTATTAGTTTAGATAAGGATAACAATTTTGTAATTTTACATTTATACAACAACCCTTATTTATAAAAAATGAAGATGAGGTGGTTAATTGGAATACAGCTGCCATAATATTTAACAAAGCCGAGATGGATGGGATACATAAGAAGTTTTTCTACAAAGATGAAATCTAAAGGTCTGATAATAACTTGATGTGCGGTCCATGATGTGAGAGTAATAATAAATAAAATGTAAATATAACAGACCCATCACATCAAGTCCACACACCCTCTTAGGATAGATGCCGCCTGCAGCCAGTTGTTTTATCGTTTTTGATCTGGCTGAGAGCTTTCTGTTCTGTCAAATACAGATTGTTGGGCCTTTTGTTTTTTTGTATTTTTATTTTTGAAATCCAAAGCAGAATGTGTGGATTGTGAAATGATGTGCCCCTTTCCCTTGTAAGTGTCGTGGTATAAGCAGAAGAATACTTTGGATTTATTGGACTTCTCTGCATGACCGCAGGGTATTGTTATCATTTATTATGTTATGACATCAGGAAAATAATGTCAGATGGAAACTAAGGACTTGTGTTATCTAGATATAACTAACAACAGAGCAAGGAATGAGAAATTATAATATTGCAGGGAAAAAGTTGTCTTTTTGAAACATAAAACTGAAGTTCTTACACAAACAGCATAATAGAAAACAAGCCATTGTAATATATTTATGTAAGCTGGACCCAGTAATGAAGGTTCACCCCGATATATCAGAGCTGTAGCTTTATGCAAATGTGCGATTAGACAAAGTTACAGACATTATTTTGGTCAAATATTTAATTTTTAATGGTCCCACATTCCTACGCAGCAAATATACAGCTAACTAAATGTTGGGCTAATGAAAGGTTCAAAATAGGAATTTGTTTTGGTTTTGTTTTGGTACAAATCTAACAATGAAAAATGCGTACATTTGAATCCAGCCACCTTATTGCCTCTATTGGAGGAGGTTGGAGACAAAGAAAAAACACATGTGTTAAATTGATGATGTAGGAATCAGCTGCTGTGAGCCCAGTGCAGAACACACTCCCTGAAGATCCGGATATTACATTTTTTGTAGATTTGATCCCGGTTTTCATACTGAGTATGCAGTTTATCACCCAGAAGGACACTCTGTATTCAGAGTCATTGGATCCTTTTCCCCAGCTCAAGAAGCAGAGCTCCATGTTTTAGCAAGCCTGTGAGCTATAAAGAGTATATATTTATATAGATAGTCAAGATATAGAGGGCTTTTGGTTCCATTTGAAGGGCCAGAAGATTGTTTTTACTTCGGCAGGTAAACCAATGAAGCATGCCAAGTTAAATTGATTGGCTGTTTTCAGCCTTCCAGGTTCTTGCTGAGGTAGCCATACTAACATTAAAACTCACACATGGAAGCAGACCAGGCGACTAAGGATGCTGCATTACAGCCCCGGACACTTGATGGGTCTGTGCAACTCACAGATTCCACCCTAATTCTGGCCCAGTATAGCTGGGATTAATAATTCAACTTTAAGGACCCCAGAACGAGAAGAACAAGTGGTCCACAGGGGGCAACTTCTTATGAAACAGGACTTTGAAAAAATGTGATCTTTTATGTCTGCCAGACACTCTTTTCCCCTCCAGCTTGACACATGGAACGTGTCCCAAGCAGTTATGGCTGCCCTAGTAAATGAACATGGGATAGAGACAGGGTTCACCACAGTTGTTTTTATAATATACCACTTGTTTTATCTGTTACCAAAGGTGTTACCAAAAGCTGAACATCCCTTCCAGAGATTACAAAAGGATATATCCAGATGCCCAAGTCAGGATCTTACGAGTATGCATTTTGTCTGTATGGACATGTTTTCTGGATGTCCAGTGGCAAATGCTACTTTAACCACTTAAGCCCCGGACCATTTGGTAGCTAAAGGACCAAAGGTGATTTCAGAATTTTGCACTGCGCTGCTTTAACTGTAAATTGTGCGGACATGCAATATTGTACCGAAACAAAATTTGCGTCCTTTTCTTCCCACAAAATAGAGCTTTCTTTTAATGGTATTTGATTGCCTCTGCGATTTTTATTTTTCGCGATATAAACGAAAAAAGACCGAAAATTTTGAAAAAAAAAGATATTTTCTACTTTTTGTTATAAGAAAAATCGAATAAACTCAATTTTAGTCATACATTTAGGCCAAAATGTATTCAGCCACATGTCTTTAGTAAAAAAAATGTCAATAAGCGTATATTTATTGGTTTGCGCAAAAGTTATAGCGTTTACAAACTAGGGTACATTTTCTGGAATTTACACAGCTTTAAATTTATGACTGCCTATCTCATTTCTTGAGGTGCTAAAATGGCAGGGCAGTACAAACCCCCCCCCCAAATGACCCCATTTTGGAAAGTAGACACCCCAAGGAAATTGCTGAGAGGCATGTTGAGCCCATTGAATATTTTTTTTTTGTCCCAAGTGATTGAATAATGACAAAAAAAAAAAAAATTACAAAAAGTTGTCACTAAATGATATATTGCTCACACATGCCATGGTTATATATGGAATTGCACCCCAAAATACATTCTGCTACTTCTCCTGAGTACGGGGATACCACATGTGTGGGACTTTTTAGGAGCCTAGCCACGTACGGGACCCCAGAAACCAAGCACCGCCTTCAGGATTTCTAAGGGCGCACATTTTTGATTTCACTCCTCACTACCTATCACAGTTTTGAAGGCCATAAAATGCCAAAATAGCACAAACCCCCCCAAATGACCCCATTTTAGAAAGTAGACACCCCAAGGAAATTGCTGAGAGGCCTGTTGAGCCCATTGAATATTTTTTTTTTGTCCCAAGTGATTGAATAATGACAAAAAAAAAAAAATTACAAAAAGTTGTCACTAAATGATATATTGCTCACACATGCCATGGTTATATGTGGAATTGCACCCCAAAATACATTTTGCTGCTTCTCCTGAGTACGGGGATACCTTATGTGTGGGACTTTTTAGGAGCCTAGCCGCGTACGGGACCCCGAAAACCAAGCACCGCCTTCAGGATTTCTAGGCACAAATTTTTGATTTGACTCCTCACTACCTATCACAGTTTCGAAGGCCATAAAATGCCAAAATAGCACAAAACCCCCCCAAATGACCCCATTTTGGAAAGTAGACACCCCAAGCTGTTTTCTGAGAGGCATGGTGAGTATTTTACAGCTCTCATTTGTTTTTGAAAATGAAGAAAGAAATATATATATTTTTTTTCAATTTTCAAAACTTTGTGACAAAAAGCGAGATCTGCAAAATACTCACAATACCTCTCAGCAAATAGCTTGGGGTGTCTACTTTCCAAAATGGGGTCATTTGAAGGGGGTTTTGTGCCATCTGGGCATTCCATGGCCTCCGAAACTGTGATAGGCAGTGAGAAGTGAAATCAAAAATTTACACCCTTAGAAAGCCTGAAGGCGGTGATTGGTTTTTGGGGTCCCGTACACGGCTAGGCTCCCAAAAAGTCTCATACATGTGGTATCTCCGTACTCAGGAGAAGCAACAGAATGTATTTTGGGGTGTAATTCCACATATGCCCATGGCATGTGTGAGCAATATATCATTTAGTGACAACTTTGTGCAAAAAAAAAAATTCTTTTTTCCGCAACTTGTGTCAACATATAAAATATTCCATGGACTCGACATGCCTCTCAGTATATAGCTTGGGGTGTCTACTTTCCAAAATGGGGTCATTTGGGGGGGTTTTGAACTGTTCTGGCATTTTATACACAACATTAGGAAGCTTACATCCACTCTTCTAACCACTTGAAGACAAAGCCCTTTTTGACACTTTTTGTTTACATGAAAACATATTTTTTTTTGCAAGAAAATTATGTTGAACCCCCAAACATTATATATATTTTTAAAGCAAAGGCCCTACAGAATAAAATGGTGGGTGTTGCATTTTTTTTTCTACACAGTATTTGCGCAGCGATTTTTCAAACGCATTTTTTGGGAAAAAAATACACTTTTTTTAATTTTAATGCACTAAAACACACTATATTGCCCAAATGTTTGATGAAATAAAAAGATGATCTTAGGCCGAGTACATAGATACCAAACACGACATGCTTTAAAATTTCGCACAAACGCGCATTGGCGACAAACTACATACATTTTTAAAAGCCTTTAAAAGCCTTTACAGGTTACCCCGTTAGATTTACAGAGGAGATCTACTGCTAAAATTACTGCCCTCGATCTGACCTTCGCGGTGATACCTCACATGCATGGTGCAATTGCTGTTTACATATGACGCCAGACCGACGCTTGCGTTCGCCATTGGGCAAGAGCAGGGCAGGACAGGGGTGCTTTTTTTTTTTATTATTAATTTTGCTTTTTTATTTTATTTTTAAATTGTTCCTTCCATATTTTTTTTTTTTATCATTTTTATTGTTATCTCAGGGAATGTAAATATCCCCTATGATAACAATAGGTAGTGACAGGTACTCTTTTTTTGAAAAAACTGGGGTCTAGACCCCAGATCTTTCCTCTGCCCTCAAAGCATCTGACCACACCAAGATCGGTGTGATAAAATGCTTTCCCAATTTCCCAATGGCGCTTTTTATATCCGGGGGGGGACATTCCCTCCCACTGCTTGTAAAAGCAGTCCAGAGGCTAATTAGCCACTAGGATTGCTTTTACATGAAAGCCGGCCGCTGGCTGAAAAGAATGATACCAAGATGATACCTAAACCCGCAGGCATCAATCTGGTATAACCTTTCAAAGTCCAGCAACATACCAGTACGTTGCTGGTCCTTGTTGGACATGTATTGTAATCTTTTTTTTTCATGCAGCCAGTTGGCTGCATGAAAAAAGAGATTGATCGGGTGGGTATGCCCACCATTAGAATACCGCCCTTCATCCACCCACTTCTAATGATGGGCATACATGCACCATTTATATATGCCGAAGCATGGGGGCATCCTCCCGCAAAAAAGTTATGCCGCACACACATGGTCGGACTTTTCCACGGGCAAGCCTCTGTCGGAATTTCGACCGTATGTACGCGGCATTAGGAGCAAAATCGCTCCTCCGCCCCTGCTGCCCCCATGCTTCGGCATATTTGCTTTTTTTTTTTTAACTGTGGTGGTGAAATCACCTCCTACAGCACTGGAGTCGCAGGGATCAGGCCTGTCTCTGCGAACGCTGCAGTTATGTGTGTTGTGTTTTGTAAGTGACAGTGATCGATCGATACTGCACTTGGGTGGCCTGGGCTGGACGGAGGGGCAAAACGCAGGTGCTAGCAGGTATCTGGGCTGATCCCGCTAACACTGCGTTTTTGGGAACCCTAAACTGCTGGGGACGCTAGTATAGATCTGATCAGATCAGATATTGATCTGTTCAGATACTATACCACTAAGGAGGGTGTATGCTTCATGCGTGGGTGTTAGCGTTACTGGCACTAACCTGACGCTGCCTGGGGTGTGACGCAGACCCTCTCTGATGCTAAAACCTAACTGATATCACCCGCCGGGCGATCACAGGGTTAAACCTTTATTGGGTTATATACGACGGGTGCCCTGACACTATAAAAAGCAAACTAACTAACCAGCGTCACCCGTAACACTTATATGATGATCACTGGTGAAAGGGTTAACTAGGGGCAATTAGGGGGTTAAAACCTTTATTAGATAATATATGGGGGTACCTGACGCTATAAAAACCTGCGGCGAACCTAAAAAAAATTACTGGCTACCGATCTGCATCACCGACGCTAAGACAGCGATCAGAAAAATGATCGCTTAGCGACAGTGGTGATAGGGGGTGAAAGGGTTACCTGGGGGCGATCAAGGGGATTAAACCTTTATTAGATCATTTATGGGGTACCTGACGCTATAAAAACCTGCGGCGAACCTAAAAAAAAATTACTGGCTACCGATCTGCATCACCGACGCTAAGACAGCGATCAGAAAAATGATCGCTTAGCGACAGTGGTGATAGGGGGTGAAAGGGTTACCTGGGGGCGATCAAGGGGGTTAAACCTTTATTAGATAATTTATGGGGGTACCTGACGCTATAAAAACCTGCGGCGAACCTAAAAAAAAATACAGGCTACCGATCTGCATCACCGACGCTAAGACAGCAATCAGAAAAATGATCGCTTAGCGACAGTGGTGATAGGGGGTGAAAGGGTTACCTGGGGGGCGATCAAGGGGGTTAAACCTTTATTAGATCATTTATGGGGGTACCTGACGCTATAAAAACCTGCGGCGAACCTAAAAAAAATTACTGGCTACCGATCTGCATCACCGACGCTAAGACAGCGATCAGAAAAATGATCGCTTAACGACAGCGGTGCTAGGGGGTGAAAGGGTTATCTGGGGGGTGATCAAGGGGTTAAACCCTTATTAGGGGGGGGGGGGGGGGTTAGGGGGCTACACTGGACCTAAAACTAAACTGTAGTGACACTTTTACAGTCACAAATGTCACTGATTGCAGTGATCAGTAAATAAATGGTCACTGCAATCAGTGACACTGTGACTGGGGGCTGGGGGGTGATCTGGGGGGGCCTGGGGGGGCGATTTATGTGCCTATGTGTGCTGGTGTTAGTGTAGTGTTTGTGCACTAACCTTGATGTCTTCTCTTGTACGGCGCTCGGTATATGTGAGCGCCGCACAAGAGATGACATCACTTCCTCCTGCTTCCTCTGCCTGTGTTTACATTACACAGGCAGAGGGGGCATTCTCATTCCCCGGGAGCGATCGCGGGGGGGTGGCCGGAATCGAATGGCCGCCCCCCCATCTCGGATCGCTCCCAGACGAATTCCGACCACTCACTGTACAGAAGGGGGTCCGATTGGACCCCCCAATTGTACAAAGGCAATCACGTACACTGTACGTGATTGTGCCTGTCGGTGCCATTGTGCCGACGTATATGTACAGTGAGCGGTCGTTAAGTGGTTAAAGGCCCCAGTAAAAAGTGTTATCAGAAGTAGTTTGTAAGTACAGAGTGCCAGAATCTACAGAGAGTAACAGAGGAAATCATTTTTATAGGAGAGTCCTTACTAGAAGTTTTGAGGTTTTATTTTTACACCCCCCTAATGTCTACAATGTAGCAGAAAAAGTAGAGTAAGAAACAAAAAAAACTTTTGCCTGAATGTTTTCTTATATTTTATCAAGCCCCTAAGGGGTTGTTTGACTCTCTCCCTATGGGATTTTGTTTGGGAGTGTGTTACTCACTTGCTTATATTTTTTGTCTCAGCAGCTGAAGTCCTCCATTCGGATCTCACAGGGAATGTTGCTGATAAGGTTTTTGACAAACTCATTTATGCGTTTTCTCCCCAATTCCAGATCCTGAAAGTTTGGAAGGATCTAAAACTAAAGCCAGGTGACTTTGTGGATTGTTAAGAGACATTTATATACAGTGGGTACAGAAAGTATTCAGACCCCCTTACATTTTTCACTCTTTGTTATATTGCAGCAATTTGCTAAAATCATTTAAGTTCATTTTTTTTCCTCATTAATGTACACCCAGCACCCCATATTGACAGAAAAACACAGAATTGCTCACATTTTCGCAGATTTATAAAAAAAAAAAAAAAACTGAAATATCACATGGTCCTAAGTATTTCAGACCCTTTGCTCAGTATTTAGTAGAAGCACCCTTTTGATCTAATACAGCCATGAGTCTTTTTGAGAAAGATGCAACACGTTTTTCACACCTGGATTTGTGGATCTTCTGCCATTCCTCCTTGCAGATCCTCTCCAGTTCTGTCAGGTTGGATGGTAAACATTGGTGGACAGCCATTTTTAGGTCTCTCCAGAGATGCTCAATTGGGTTTAAGTCAGGGCTCTGGCTGGGCCATTCAAGAACAGTCACGGAGTTGTTGTGAAGCCACTCCTTCGTTATTTTAGCTGTGTGCTTAGGGTCATTGTCTTGTTGGAAGGTAAACCTTCGGCCCAGTCTGAGGTCCTGAGCACTCTGGAGAGGTTGTCGTCCAGGATATCCCTGTACTTGGCCGCATTCATCTTTCCCTCGATTGCAACCAGTCATCCTGTCCCTGCAGCTGAAAAACACCCCCACAGCATGATGCTGCCACCACCATGCTTCACTGTTGGGACTGTATTGGACAGGTGATGAGCAGTGCCTGATTTTCTCCACACATACCGCTTAGAATTAAGTCCAAAAAGTTCTATCTTGGTCTCATCAGACCAGAAAATCCTATTTCTCACCATCTTGGAGTCCTTCAGGTGTTTTTTTTAGCAAACTCCATGCAGGCTTTCATGTGTCTTGCACTGAGGAGAGGCTTCCGTTGGGCCACTCTGCCATAAAGCCCTGACTGGTGGAGGGCTGCAGTGGTGGTTGACTTTCTACAACTTTCTCCCATCTCCCGACTGCATCTCTGGAGCTCAGCCACAGTGATCTTTGGGTTCTTCTTTACCTCTCTCACCAAGGCTCTTCTCCCCCGATAGCTCAGTTTGGCCAGACGGCCAGCTCTAGGAAGGGTTCTAGTCGTCCCAAACGTCTTCCATTTAAGGATTATGGAGGCCACTGTGCTCTTAGGAACCTTAAGTGCAGCAGAAATTTTTTGTAACCTTGGCCAGATCTGTGCCTTGTCACAATTCTGTCTCTGAGCTCTTCAGGCAGTTCGTTTGACCTCATGATTCCCATTTGCTCTGACATGCACTGTGAGCTGTAAGGTCTTATATAGACAGGTGTGTGGCTTTCCTAATCAAGTCCAATCAGTATAATCAAACACAGCTGGACTCAAATGAAGGTGTAGATCATCTCAAGGATGATCAGAAGAAATGGACAGCACCTGAGTTAAATATATGAGCGTCACAGCAAAGGGTCTGAATACTTAGGACCATGTGAAATTTCAGTTTTTCTTTTTTAATAAATCTGCAAAAATGGCAACAATTCTGTGTTTTTCTGTCAATATGGGGTGCTGTGTGGACATTAATGAGGAAAAAAATGAACTTAAATGATTTTAGCAAATGGCTGCAATATAACAAAGAGTGAAACATTTAAGGGGGTCTGAATACTTTCCGTACCCAAACTGTTGTAATTCCTACACCGTTCACCTGATTTGGATGTAAATACCCTCAAATTAAAGCTGAAAGTCTGCAGTTAAAGCATATTTTGTTTGTTTCATTTCAAATCCATTGTGGAGGTGTATAGAGCCAAAAAGATTAGAATTGTGTTGATGTCCCAATATTTATGGACCTGACTGTATATAAAATGTGATTTGAAAAGTAGTTTAGCCATGTTGAAGTCATATTTTTCTTTTGTACGTCTTCCATTTTATGTAGAATTGTCTGTGTTTACATATGCTGATAAGTCAGCATTCCAACAATTAAGCTAGGAGGCCATTCTGGCCACAGGAGTGTACAGCCAGTACTCTGTAAATATGTCTTATCAATCATTTGTTTTTCACAATGAAAAGTCATTTTGTAATGAAAAAAGCTGCTCAGCTATTATATTCTCCACAATGGAGTTTTACCTCTTTGGCCAGGACTACCTTCACCTAAGCGTGTGAAGGTTCCAGGTTAAAGGTGATAGCAGGTATGGTTAGTGTTTAAAATATGGATCAAAAGACAGGAAACTGTTAAGGAAATTTGTAAGTTCTGTATATAATTGTATTCTATTTTGTATGTATTGCACACTGCCCTCACTGTGCACACGGCACATGTTTGCATTCTTTCGAGTCCCGATTAGAATTAGTCTGCCTATGTTAAGCCCCTTGTTACCATAAACGTACAATTGTAATATTAATGTGATACCAACGTAATCATGTGTATAAAAACCTTCAATTGCGTCATAATAAAACAGAACGGTTATTTGGAAAGGTGCTGAGTGTATCTCTTGTGTCTGCTCCCTACTGCAGTAGTTATTCTTAATTTGGAACCACTAATCAATATGAGGATAAGAGTTGCCTATCTCAAAATGCCCAGGTCAACTACACTAAACATTTCATTCAACCTCTAACTTTACATTGAAATGCCGCATACACACGATCGGAATTTCGGACAACAAACGTTCGATGTGAGCTTTTGGTCGGATATTCCGACCATGTGTAGGCTCCATCAGACATTTGCTGTCGGAATTTCTGCCAGCAAATGTTTGAGAACTGGTTCTCAATTTTTCCGACAACAAAAGTTGTGGTCAGAAATTTCGATCGTGTGTATCCAATTCCGACGCACAAAAATCCTACGCATGCTCGGAATCAATTGGACGCATGCTCGGAATCATTGAACTTAATTTTCTCGGCTCGTTGTAGTGTTGTACATCACCGCATTCTTGTCGATCGGAAGTTTGAGCGAACATCCGTCGGAAAAAAAAACACGGTTTTGTTGTCGGAATGTCTGATCGTGTGTACGCGGCATTAGTTTAAAAAGCCAATATGAAAGAAAAGTATTGTTAAAAAACAACAACAACTTCTAAACCTTTTCACAGTTTTAATAAGTTGCTTCCACCCCATTGAGGGCTGCTCACTGGGTCTCGCTACTTACCTTTTGCCCTGATCCAGCAATATTCACTGTGTAGCCCCTTTTGGACCCACACAGCCTTTCTCCCCAAAAGTGAGCACTTCGCACTGCACATGCAAGCTGTAGCCCCATTTCTAGGAAACCACCATACTCATGGCGACCTCAAGTAGTAACTCACAGTACGAAGTGGCCAGCAGGGCAGTGAAGATCACAAAATGGAGGCTAAAAGTAAGTATAATACAAGTGGACACCGTGGGGGCAGCCTAATAAAGTAAAACAGTACAAAGGTTTAGATGTACTTTAATCAATATTTTGTTGCATATCACTTTTTCATGGTCCACATAACAAGAGAGTGACAGGGGTGTATCCTTTGCCTACTTCGTTTTTGCTATGTGGCCGTTTTTTTAAATCTTCGAATGTTAGGAAACCTGGAAAAGTCCTGCACTACATATCATTAAACTAAAATTGTTTTTTTTTGGGGGTGTGCAGCTTCTTTGACTCTCGTATATGTGTTTTTCTATGATAAACTAAAATTGTAAAATTACTAAACTAAAATTACGCTTTGCACATGATCTTTTACTTTGAACTGTCAAACAGGTCAATGTTTATAACTGTACAGGTATGTCTGCATATAACTTTTACAATGGTCTTGAAGGTTCATGTAATGGTCAGGGGCTTATGGCCATGTTTTTCCATATTCTGTCTGTAAGCCAGTATTAATTTAAAGAGTTAGAGGTGGCACTACCAAAGAAAAAAACCCACATTTGCTTGCTTTGTCTGGCTGCCTGAGCACAATTTTGGGTAGCAAAAAACATTAGGGAGAAAGGAATGAAGAGGCTGTAAGGTGGAGTCAGATGGTAAGCTATGGGGGGGGGGGGGGCAGCAGATGTGTACATTCATTTTTTTACTTTGTAAAAAAACTTCATAATACGATTCCACAGCCAAGCACCATTTACCCCCAGCCAGTCCACAAGTGGACAAAAGCACTTTGGCAACTCAGAATGTGAGCTCACATACAGAAATTCAACACGAATTGAGCTCCTGCTTTAACTGGTGGTCAGGTTTGCTACCATCAGCTCTTGCCCCAATGAACACTACTTGTATAATAGATAAGGCTTGGTGGTTTCTGCAATTGAAAACCAGCTTTGCATATAAAGCAGATAGCACGCTGCTTCAAATACTTCATTCTCATTTCATTTTTTATAATAGTAATTACATGATAAAATGGGTGGAGCCTGTACAAGAGAATTATCATTCATGAGTGCCTAGGGCAGCATCATGTCTGCGTGGCACGAATAATAGCTTTATTAAACTGGGTCAACCTTATACATGTTTTTAAATGGGTCAAGCTATTATTTATTAATTTATGAGATTCTTTTATTATAGCCTGAAAACTAATTTTTATAGCATCTCACAAAGCTTTCAATTCAGCAATTTCTATTCCAGGCAGTGTTAACATTTTTGAAAAATAAAGACTGTTGTTACAGATCAATCTGGTCAAACTCTAGTGGTGCGTGTGACTCATCCTGCTCTGATTGCACGGTGTTAAAGGCTGCAACTCTGAGTATTGTATTATTATTCCCTTTTTGTAAGATTTCTTGTCTTGTTGAAGTACACAATAAAAATTTAACTTTAAAAAAAAAACAAAAAAACAAATCTTACTATTGTTAACACTGAACCATATGGGTGATTTCTGTTTCCGAATTTTTTTTCAAAAAATATGTTTTCATTTCTTAAATATTTGAAATAACCCATGCATGCAATAATAGGAATCTCCCAGTATCACCATGTTGCAGACAGCTCACACAACTACTTGCAATAAAATTAAAAATAAGCTTGTTGAATCATTTGTTTCTGTTTTGTCCAGATCTTTGAAAGGTTGAACTCATGGGATTATCTATGAAATTTGTGCAACATTTAGTCTACGTTCATTGAAAAAACTCTTTCACAGTTGAATAACCAGTGGACAGTGATGCCCTGGCCTTGCTCCGCTCACACAGCGTAAAATGTAGTCTTTCAGCCAAGTTGAGGTCTATAAATGTTATAAAGGTTCATGTATGGCTACACCTAAAGTTGAACTCCAGCCAACTGGACAGTTGAAATATTTTATAAAAGTTGTTTTACCAGAAAAAGGGTCGGTGACCTGAATTCTCTCTGCTTTAGAGCAATACCGCAAGATCACCTTTCTGCCCCATCCTGTGGCTGTACAATGACAGCTCCCTAATGAGCTCAATCCTCTACCCTTTCTGCTTACACCTCCTGTACTTCAGCTAAGTGATTGGCCCCCACTGCTGCTCCTTTCTCCCTCAGTTTTCCAGCACATGGCTGAAACCAACACAAATGCATATACTTACATTGGTTGCTTTTAGAAATACATTAAATTCTTTTTAACAACTATATATCTGCATTTTATATATGCTTCATCATACATGAAAAGAGTGTAGCTTTTACTTTATCTATACTATAGTTTATGCTGATATTGTAATACTTCTTTAGCTTGTGCCTTCACAAACCTGGCACCAAACTCAATTCTATATTTGTAACTGGTAACAAATAGGTACTTACCAACTTTTGGGGGTTTGTACTTGCGACAGTCACTAGAAGGCCTGAGTTTCATGTAGTAGTCGCAATTATTTGACCACAGGCAACAGTAATAAAAAGAGATGACATCATAGAGCCAATGAGAAAAGCCTGGTACTCTGGGGGGCTTCTTGTATGGTGGGGAGCCCCAGTCATGACCTCGGTCAGGGGTGCTACCCCCTATAGAATCACTAGTGAGGACTTGCAAACCATCTTTATCATAACAGCACTGCTGACCTGCTGCAAAGGTGGGACTGAAAAAAATGAACATTTTATTGTTGGCAGAATATTGCTTTGATCTAGTTTTATTTTCTCATGCATTTCTATGTATCTTAAAACTATTATTTTTATATCGCTTTTATATTTCACATATTACTAGGGTCATCATTTCATAACAATATTTTAGATAAAGATTTGTAGCAGACAAGGCAGAACAGTTGACTGTTGTCAGAATGACTAGGTTTCAGGTTGAGCGACATTATGAATGGGTTCAGTCAGAGGATCTGCAAATTTTGTGATTGAGCTTTTCCTATTCTTTGTGGTCATTTGCAATTCGCCTTGCATATTCCTTTATAGGAAATCATATAATTACACCTATGCTACACTGGTTGTGTGAAATGATGCACAAGTCCATAAAGGTCTGTTACAGATTATGATATAATGTATTACAGCAAATATTAGAATACTGGAATAAAACGTACCTGCCGTATATGCCTCTGACACAGTGCACAGCTCCAGGATGGTAAGTACATGTGCTTCCAGTCTCTATGTTACATCCATAATCTGGCTGCAACATAAAAGCATAATTCTGGTTGTTAAGTATTGGAAATTTTACTGTATTATAGCATTACACATATTGTAAATAGTTGTACGTTTTGTTGCACTGTTACCAGGGCTAGATCTTTAGAAAGGTGACAGAGGCCAAATGTTTGGGATACACAATTTCAGCCATTTTAATTATATATTATAGTATAGTATTAAAACTGTCCTTCATTTTCCAGATTTAAAGAATTAAAGTTTTTCCCCTAGTAGACTAATACTCTATGATAAAATGTGATAACTATCTGGATTAGGTAAAATGAGCAAACAAAAGCTGAAATACTTACCCTTACTGGAGAGCATGCTGCTGTAGGCTTTTTAGGCTTTTTCCAGTGTTCGGAACATGACCAAAAGCCTAGCTATTTCATTGTGTGACCTTATTTAATAGGGTGAAATACCCATTCTGAACTCTGGTCTTTTCCTACGGTAGATGTCACATAAGTAGTGCTTAGGCCATAAAGTAGATATTCCACTAGGTTTGGACCAACCTTGTTTAGGCATTTGTCTGAATGCCAGACTTTCAGCCTTTTTGGCAGATAGCAGACATCACGTATAGCAATGGCTTTTTCATCTGCTACTATATATATGGCAGCTTCCTTCTTCTGTTGTTAATGGTTGTTACGTAAGTCGTTGGTGTCTTCACCTGTCATGGCCTTAGTAACCAGTGACATTACCCGACCCCATTAATTGTAATTAATTTATCAAGAGGCTGATTGGAATCTAAAAGTCCCTTTTCATCCTTTTTATTATTCACAAAAAAAAGTGTAAACAAAACACACATACACAGTTTTTGAGAAGTCCTCAAAAATTCCCGCAATGAACATCTATCATCAACCAGCGATGCAGATCCACATCAATCATGATGCCCAGAGTGCAACGATCGGCCAAAAGAAAAAAATACCCAATGACCATCGACATAGGCCTGTTCCCATCACTGGAAAAACTGATCAACCATGATAGCTTTTGCCTCCTGTTCCCCCAGAGAAAGGACTGCTACTGGAGGTCTTCATTGGCCATAAGCACCTATAAATGGCCGGTAGAGTCATGCATGTTTATACCTAAGTTCTCCTACAGGTCGGCAAGTGTATCTTCCTACTGCAACTGGGTAGCTGCAAGCGTGTGTTTAAACTTGGAGGTTGAACTGACCTAATCTTTACAATGATTGAGTAAAGATTGTTCATCTTTATTGAATAAAAGAGAGCATATTTTTTACCTCTGGTAGTGCTCATTATTGCACAAAGAGATTTTGTGTCTTGTTGGAAATCTCTGCTTGAGAGGACAACAATTGTCCCCTTTAGTATAGGAAAAAAGAAACAGAATTGTTACAATGTATGACTGCAGTAACACACAGGTCCTACAGAAAAAAATCAATGAAGGCTGTGGTGCTGCTGCTCTTGGTAACACATCTTGCTGGTTCGATCACACTTAAAGAGGAAGTAAACCCTGATGTCTGTTTACTTCCTCTTTTTCCCCCCGCAAAGTAAAAGCATAATGGTCTAGTATGCATCCCATACTAGCCCATTATGTTTCACTTACCTGCAAACGAAGCCCGCAATGTCCCCGCTTCACCCCTCTTCCTTCTGAGGCTGTGGACTCTGGCTCCGTGACTGGCCAGAGTCGCGCGACGTCACTCCCGTGCATAATTGCGGGAGCCGCTGGTCACGACACGGGCCCTTTCTTCAGTGCACATACACTGATAACATCGGCACAAGCATATATGGTAAATATCTCTTAAACCGTGCAGGTTTAGGAGATATTTCAATTACCTAAAGGTAAGCCTTATTATAGGCTTACCTGTAGGTAAACGTGGTGTAACTAGGTTTACAACCACTTTAAGCTGGATAGACACTATACAATTTTCTTTAGATTTCTTCCTTTAGATTTACCAAAACCATATAATAGGAGGTCTTTGTATGCAATCAGACTGGCCCTTGCACTACATAGTTGAAGGTAAATCTAAAGGAAATAGAACAACATACGTTGTATAGTGTGTATCCAGCTTTAGAAATATTTATCAATGAAGACATTTTATCAAACCTGTCTGTAGACCATTAACCCTGTTAAAACAAATGTATTACTTCCGGTTCCGGCGCCGCATGGAGTGACTGCTTCTCTCCTCGGCTCCCGCATCACGGCAACAAAACGGCCTATAAAACCGGCCTGAGACGCCCGACGGTCACCCCTACACCTCAGGGCACTCCCCGCCTTCTATATGGACCGATTCGTGGAAAAATCCGGGGCGCGGTCGCAAACGGCCCTGACGGCGCCGACGGCCCAGCCGCAAATCGAGGCCCCGGTCTTGGCCTACACGGCTCCTTCTCCACCACCACCGCTGACAGGGATGGAGGTAAGCAGCTGCCCTAGTCCTCCTACCTCCCCTCATGCCTCAGCATCCCAGCCACCTTGTGACAACACAACAGACCGCATAGCACAGGCTGTGGCTGCTCTCTTGTCCCCCATGATAGCAGCATCTGTGGAGAAGGCAGTGAATGCAGGGATGGCCCAGATCAAGTCCCAGTTAGGGGAACACAGCACCAGACTCAATGAGCTGGAGCACCGCCTATCCAGCGTGGAAGAGGAGTCATACCAGGCACAGGCCTCAGAGCAAGCCCAGGATAAGACTAATCAATACATCATCCAAAAGTTGGATGATTTAGAGAACAGGGCCAGGAGGAGTAACCTGCGATTCGTAGGTATCCCGGAATCGCTGCAGGCCTCTGCCATTTCAGATTTCTGCGCTGTGCGCATCCCGGAAGCCCTAGGTCTCTCGGGCCCCTGCACAGTGGAAAGGGCACATCGCATGGGAGCTTTCAATTCTGACCGCAAAAATCCCCGGCCAATAATTGCCAAATACCTTAACTACTCTGACAAGGCCCTCATTCTACAAAAGTTCAGACAAACCCGCTCACTTCAAATTGACGGAATAAGAGTCCTCATATTTGCCGATTACTCCATAGAGGTCTCAAAAAAGAGGAAAGCTTTTCAGCAGGTCTGCACGGAACTCTATAATCAGCAAATCAAATTCACTCTGGCTTTTCCAGCAGTTCTCCGCCTCAAAGCCTCTACTGGCGAACAACTGACTTTCCATGACCCCTCCGAGGCGGAAGCCTTCCTGCGGGCCTCCCGGCACGACTCGCACCCTCACACTCCATCGAAAGCCGCACCACTCATCCGTCCTCTGGACCAAAGAAGCCCACGAAAGGACTCCCCCAAACGCTTCAGAGCTTCTGCCCCAGTCCAATTACAGCTAACCCAGCGTTAAAATGGTGGAAGTGACTCTTGCACTTATTCCTCAAATCCTCGATGCTGCTTACAACGCAGTGGCAGTTTTTACATAGCTACACAGTTATATATATTTGTACCCTACAGATGACTGCTCAACTAGTTATGCTTTCTATGATATCCTTGCCCAGATAGGATCTGCTTTTTTTTGGATGCTCTCCAAACGGTGTTCATTATTTTTATGTGTACCCTTCCCGGCCTCACTGTGTATAGCCGCAACATCCCCCCCTCCGTTTGAGTCCCTCGCCGCTCGCATGAAAAACCCCTCTCCTAACGCGGGCTCTCGGCCGCCCTACATCAGAGCCGTGCTTTTGGGAACCGACTTACACAGTGACTCCTTGCGGAAAAAAGCGAAGTTCTTGCGCTTGCTTATGTTGTTTATGTTATTTTTGATTTTCTTTCAGGTCCCACCTCCTATCTCCTCCCCCTCCCTTCCCCCCTTTAGCCTAGGAACATCCGTGGTAACAGTCCTCCTGTCACCTGTCTCCCAAGACAGATATAACACCTTTCCTCTTCATCCGGTATTTACCTTAAAACGCCGCTTCTACGGTAGATTAGCTATAACTTCCTTAAAATTCCATTTCCCAATATCCCCAACATGAAAATAGTTTCTTGGAACGTGAAAGGGCTTAGGTCCCCCAATAAAAGAATGAAGATCCTCCGTCATCTAAAACGACTCAACACTGATATCGCCCTACTCCAGGAAACCCACTTATCAGCTCCTGATTTTCATCGCATGAAAAAACTCTGGGTAGGCACGGTCCTAGGCTCGGGGGCCTACGGCCGTAAAGCTGGAGTCCTTCTCCTGATTCATAAGAACCTTCCCTGCACGGTCCTATCGGTAAATTCAGATGATCACGGACGACTTGTCACAGCTCATGTCCAACTAGGTTCCACGGAATTGGTAATTTCCAACATTTACGCCCCCAACAGCCCTGGCACGACCTTTTATAGTGAACTTTCGGCATGGTTGCTTCATAACACCCACCTCCCCCACTTAATAGGAGGTGATTTCAATGACGTTATACACCAAACTGATGACAGATCATCCCCTAGACGCCCCTCGCCAGGCCTTGACCCTGTCTCCCCCACACTCTTTGCATCCACCATGGAATCCCTTCACTTTCAGGACCTCTGGCGTTTAAAACATCCAGCGGACAGGGAATTTACCTTCTACTCCAACCCACATAACGTATTCACCAGAATAGATTATTTTTTTGGCTCTGACAACCTAGTACCCATGTTAACTGATGTAGACATCCTCGACATTGCCATATCTGACCACGCACCAATCTCGGCCCAATTTGACAACCTCGACCTACCTCCACATCCCAAGATTTGGCGCTTTCCCTCATACCTCTACAACAACTCTGATTTTCAGCAATTCATGGCAAAGTCATGGACAGAATATTCCACGGCCAATGCTCCACACTCTGATGTCCCGAACCTCTTCTGGGACGCCGGTAAAGCGTTCCTCAGGGGTCGGATCATCTCTTATGCGACCTCTTTCAAGAGAAATACCTTATCAAAGTACAAGTTGGCTAGCTCCCGGGTCCACCAGGCGCAAAGATCTTTATACACCATGGACTCCACTGATAATAGAAACGAATGGCATGCAGCCAAGAGATCTTTTGATACTTGGGCAGACACACTTGAACTAACTAGGAAAGCACACTCAGATGCCACCTTCCATAAATTCGGAAATAAATCAGGCAAATTACTAGCCAGGCTCTGCAAGGGGCCCTTTCGCCCAACTCACATTACATCTCTAAAAGATGCTAAAGGCACAGTGAACACCACACCGCAAACGATAAATAAAGCTATGCTTCAATACTACGCTACGCTTTATGCCCCAGACCCTATAAACAAACAGGCAGCCGGTTTTTTCCTAGAGAACTTAGCCATTCCCAAAGTCACTCCCTCACAACTTGAGTACCTTAATGCTCCCATCTCCCTTTCCGAAGTCTCAAACACCATACGAAAGTTGACCCCCTCTAAGGCCCCGGGCCCAGACGGACTCACTAGCGAATTCTACAAGACCCTCCAAAACATAATACAACCCACCCTCCACAAGGTCTATAACGGCATATGGACGGGCGGCCCCTACCTGCCCTCGGGAAACCAGGCCACTATTAAATTACTCGCAAAAAAAGGCAAGGACCCCCAGGAACCAGGATCTTATAGGCCCATCTCCCTTTTAAACCTGGATGTCAAAATCCTATCCAAGATTGTCGCCTCTAGGCTTGCTGTCATCATCCCATCTCTGATACATCCAGCGCAATCTGGTTTTGTGAAAGGCAGAACGGCCACCCTAAACATTCGTAAGGTCATGTTGGCCTTGGAACACGCCAAACAAAATCCCGGCGGCGACTTTGCCATCATTACGTTAGATGCGGAGAAAGCCTTCGATAATGTCAGCTTCGATTGGCTCTCCATGACCATGACAAAGATGGGCTTTACAGGCCCCTTCTGCCATCTAATAAACGCCATGTACACAACCCCCTCAGCTAAGCTGGTGGCAGCGGGCCTACTCTCAGATGACTTCCGCCTCCACAAAGGTACACGACAAGGCTGCCCCCTATCCCCCCTCCTCTTCAACATTGCACTAGAACCCTTATCCAGACACCTTACCCAAAAAGCCCCCTTGCATGGCATAAAAATAGGAAATCACGATCTCCGCTCATCCCTCTTTGCCGATGATGTACTTATCTTTTCGGCGAACCCCTCCTCAGACATGTTCACCATCAAAGAGGTATTTGATGATTTTAGATCCTGTTCTGGCCTCCGCATAAATTACGGCAAAAGCGAAATCCTCCCCATAGGTACTCTATCCAACCCTACCTGGGTCCAACACTCCATTTTTTCTGTTGCTAGATCCCATATCACCTATCTTGGCATCAAAATAGGCAAACTGCCTTCCTCCCTGTACCACCTCAATTATCCTCCCTTGCTCTCTAGGCTCTCTCAGGAAATGGTTAACTGGATGGATCTGCCCCTCTCGCTCCTGGGAAGATGCCACTTGATAAAAATGGTCAGTTTTGCCAGACTACTATATCCACTGCAAACTATCCCCTTGCTACTTCACCACAAAGATGTTAAACTCATCAATACGGCCATCTCAAAATTTCTATGGCATGGCAAAAGACCACGCATAGCTTTAAAGAAACTATATCTTCCCAGAAGCGAAGGGGGTATAAGTCTCCCGAATGTCAGAACCTATAACCTAGCATGTTTATTAAGAACTAGTCTAGACTGGATTTCACAGTCCTCGAGGTATTCCAACTACTCCTTGGAATCCGCAATGGCACATCCCTTCTCGCTACCAGCTCTTCTTCACTGCAAGTGGAAATCGGTCCCACCTTTGTATCAACACAACTTACTACTGAGAGACACGGCCATCGCCTGGAGAGAAACCAGAAAGAGCCTCAAGCTCTCCCCTTTCATGTCAAGCCATCTGCCAATACAAGGAAACCCAAACTTTTCACCTGGCTTGGAACATCAACCTTTCAAGATTTGGCAAGAAAACGGTCTCACAAAATTTGCATCTTTATGCGACACTAAAACGGGTCGTCCTTTATCCTTTTCAACCGTTGCTGAAATTTACTCACTCCCACGATCACATGCCTTTCACTTTTGGCAATGTACCAGCTACTTAAGATCTGCATGCAAAGAGGACTATAAGCGGTTCACACCAAGTTTCACAGACCTGCTACTCAGGGAAAGATCATATACGATATCGGACATATACAAACCATTACTTCAAGAGTCCAACCCTCCGCTGGCATTCTCATCTGCAGCCAATTGGGGAAAAGACTTCCCAGATGATGACCTGATAGACAAAATTCTAATCGGACTCAACAAAGTGCAACGACTAACACCCAATGAAATTTGGAGAGAATCTCAACTGAAAATAGTCCACCGTGCACATATACCCTTCATTTACTCCGATACGGATCAATACAGTGCTAAATGCCCCCTCTGCCTCCAGATGAGACCCTCCCTAACCCACCGTTTTTGGGCGTGCTCTTTCATCTCCTCCTTTTGGGATCAGGTTCTAAACTACATTTTCGAAATAACTCTACTGAAGCTTCCGAAGGATCCGCTCCTCCTCATTTTTGGTTACTGGGACCCCCAACTACTGCCTTGGTCCCGAGTGACGAGCTCAACGAACACTGTTCACCCAAACCTTGGTCACAATCACAAAGATTGGTCCTTGATCTGCCTCCTGATCGCACGGAGAACCATACTAAAGCAATGGATTTCTTCCCACTGCCCTGCTACCACTCAAATCAAACGGGACCTCCTTCTTCTCCTATTTAAAGAAAGAGCTAATGCAGACTTCACATCTGCAGTCTCTAAGAGCCGTTTCTACTCCATTTGGGAACCCTTCATGCGCTCAGCTTTATCTCCAGAGGATATAGCCAGCTTTGACCAGTACTCTTTCTCTTACCTCAAATCTACCCCCCATTCTTCAAGCCCAGAAGAGGAAATCTCCCCAGACGGTCAATCCGCCACCAACGATCTCTAACTGTTACCCGAAATAAGCTTACTCATACTTACTTCTCTCTGGACTTGGCTAAGGCCCTCCCCCCCTCCCTCCCTTTTCTCCTCCCTCCCTCCTCCCCTGGCTGTTCCCAGACATTTTTTTTTTATTTTTATTTTTTTTCTGGTTGGTTATTCTGCTGTAATACTTGAGACTCTAGGTAGATACTCTATTTGATCCATCCAGTTACCCTCTAGTAGATAACAGATAAAGTACGTAGGTCTTTTGTTCCTCTGCTTTCACTATATGTTTTTCAATGTTATACCACGCTGATTCTATCCTATAAGAGTCCGAGATTAAGCTGCGCATACAGTACGCTTAGTCTTGCCCTTAACATGCCTCCCTTTGGTATGTTTTTCTTTTCTTTCTTTTCTCTCTCTCTCCTTCTCTTTTTTCTCTATTTGAAAAAATTGAAAATTACTTTATAACATGTCTTGTAACTGCTGTTATTTTTCATACATCCTAATAAAAATTTTGTGAAAAAAAAAAACAAAAAAACAAATGTATTTCCTACTGAACTTTACACGATCAGTTAAAGAGTAACTCCACTTGTGTTGAAAAAAAAAACATTCCCCTCTGGGTGATTTATCTACATTGCAATGATTTTAACAAACTTTGTTGCATATTCCTATGTTTTGTTATTCTGGAGATATAACTGTGTGTCCATGTGAATCTGTATGGGAGTGGTTTTGGAATTATCAATCAGCTGCTGCACCTACAGGGCTATATGAGAAAAATTGCAGTGTCTGAGAGTATCTCACCAAAAATGAAATTGTTGTTGCAGGGGATGCCCAAAATGTAATTTGTATCTTAGTGTAGACTTCTGTGAAAATCAGTACACCAATCACACAAGTAGGAAATGACATACCTGGGGGACATTCTGTACACCATCTGTGTACAGAATGCTTCCATGTAGCCATGTTGCATTGTGTTTTACAGAATATTACAGCTCTGCAGATTGAAAAGGAAAGGTCATTTTTAATAACATTCAATTACAACATGACTTATGTCGCAATTGTATATGCTATATTGTTTTTTTTTTTTTTTGCTAATTTTTTTCCCACAAAAGTTGTGTTACCTCTTAAGGTTTTTTGTCACCCATACTTGGCAATTCTGCCAAAGGAAGAATGAAAAATTTGCAGTGGTGTACAAGATACTTACAAGAGCAAAATTATTAGCAATATACAATTAAATGTATCGCTATGTCATGCACCAAGTATTTTATTATGACCACAGAAATAGTTTGTAAATAACATACATGAAATCTCCCAGTATCAGCTCTGGCTTGTTCCATAGTGCAGGGACAATCAATGATTTCAGAGAGAAAATCAGGAAGACTCTTGTCACTTTCATGCCAACTTAAACATTTGTTATATGCCCAGCTAGCAGAGTTCTTGCGAAAGTCTTCACCCAGGTGCCATGCCATGGCATGATCCACACTCCATAATGAATGGACATCCCTGTGATCACAAACAAAGTCTGGTTTACATTATATAAACCCATTTATTGGGCATCTATTATACTTTCATTGTTTTGATAAGTTCATGTGAGGCAAAGCAGAAAAGCACAACAAGTAATGTTAGCCATACATTTGTCAATCCTGACAGTGGGCATCCCGAAAAGTAATGCTAATGCATTAAAATAATCATCACCATCAATGACCAATTAATATTTAATGCAAATATAAACCATCCGTAGAACACAGCTCTGGTTTAGCTCATTACTAAATGGATATGGACCTGCAGAAGTTGGACAGTAGGTTTACTAAAAAAAAACAAAAGATAGCACAGAGGGTAGCTAAAACCCCCTCCACAGCTGTGGGGGTTAATGTATTAGGTGTATGGAGACCTCAGAGTTCCCTTTAGCATTAGGTTACCTGCTGAGGCTGGGGTTAGGGGAGGGGGGGGCGCCTACTCCATTAAGACACAGATGTATGGCAGGTATTGCAGCTTAGTGGTTCTATATTATTATTATTATTATTATTATACAGGTTTTATATAGCATTAACAGTTTGCGGAGAGCTTAACAAAATAAAGGCAGACATTACAGTTACATTACAATTTGGTACAAGAGGAATCAGAGGGCCCTGCTCATTAGAGCTTACAATCTAAAAGGGGAGGGTCAATTGATACAAAAGGTAATAGCTGTGGGGGATGAGCTGATGGAGGAAGTAAAAGTGTTAGTTAGAAGCAGGATAGGCTTCTTTAAAGAGTAGAGTTTTCAGAGATCGTCTAAATATGGATAGATTAGGGGACAGTCTGACAGATTGGGGTAGGGAGTTCCAAAGAATGGGAGAAGCTCTGGAAAAATCCTGGAGGCGGGCATGGGAGGAGGTGACAAGGGAGCTAGAGAGCAGGAGGTCTTGGGAGGACTGAAGAGAGCAGCTTGGTTGGTATTTTGGGAATAGGTTAGTGATGTAGCTGGGGGCCGAGTTGTGGGTGGCTTTGTAAATTATTGTTAGTACTTTGAATGTTATTTGTTGGGTGAGTGGGAGCCAGTGGAGGGATTGGCAGAGAGAGGTAGAGGACACTGAATGGTTGGTAAGGTGTATGAGTCTTACAGCGACATTCATGATGGACTGAAGGCGTGATAGTCAGAGGCGTAACTAGAAACTTCAGGGCCCCGGTGCAAGAAATCATGAAGGCCCCCCCCCCCCGAAAAGCATGATTTTGATACTTTATTTATTTTTTTACACTGTACAACAAAGTAAAACATTTATTGATCATTGGAGGAGAGCGCACGGAGTTACCAGCCTAACTAGAATACTGACCATGCTGTGCGCTCCTGCCTAGTGTGGTAAGTTTTTAATAGGAAAGCAGAGGGACTGGCCATATCACCGGGGATTTCAATAAATGAAGCAATACATTGGTTGCTGATCCTAGGAAGCAATCATAGGATTAATTAAATCTGACCTGGGGAATGGGATCAGTAACAGTGCTGCTGGTGGGGAAGGGGGATAGGATCAGTGGAAGTGCTGGTGTTGAGGGGGGGTGGCAGCGGTTGTACTTGAGGGGGGGTGGCTGTGGTGGCAGTGGTGGTGCCATCCTCTCCCACCACCACCTGTGCCTCTTACTGATCCCATCCCCCCACCACTGATCTCATCCCTATCCCCCCCATCACCTCTGTTGTGGAAGTAATGGGGGATAGGGATGAGATTAGTGGTGGGGGGCAGTGTTGCCAACCGTACGTTAATTTACGTACAGCACGTAAATTTAACCCCCTTTTTCGGGTGTACGTAAAGTCCGTTGTGGGCATCGGCTGCCTATAAAAAAGATGGCCGCGAGCCGACCATGCAACTGCGCATGCGCCGTTGCGAAGCCGGCCGGACTCGGGAAAGCTCGTATGCGTTCGGCCGAGCGGCGCATGCACAGTAACATAATGGCGCTGCCCGGCGCCATTTTTGAATAGTCTTTCAGCCAGGACGGGACTCGGGAGTGCTCGCGGGGCGGGCTACAGTGTCTCGCAGTCGCCGTAGGAGGAGAGGACTCAGCCGAGCAGGGGTGAGGAGGAGGAGGAGAGGGGGATATAAAGTAAGAGGAGGACTGCGCTGGGAGTGGGAGCCCGGAGGGTGAAGCAGCCATGGCATGCAGGGGAGGGACAGAGACTGATGTGCTCTCTCTGTCCACCATCATATAACTTCTCCTCCACATCATCAGTATGTTGTGTCCTCCTCCTGTGCCCTTTTCACCTCTCCACATGTTAGAGCTGCCCTGACCTGTGGAGAGGTGAAAGGGGCACAGGAGGACAGCATACTGATGATGTGGAGGAGAAGTTATATGATGGTGGACAGAGGAGGAGGCCACTGTGAGGGGGTAAGGAGGACCCTATCATGTCCGCAGCCTCTGTCCCCCTCCTGTGTCATGTCCGCAGCCTCTGTCACCCTCCTGTGTCATGTCCGCAGCCTCTGTCCCCCTCCTGTGTCATGTCCGCAGCCTCTGTCCCCCTCCTGTGTCATGTCCGCAGCCTCTGTCCCCCTCTTGTGTCATGTCTGCAGCCTCTGTCCCCCTCCTGTGTCATGTCCGCAGCCTCTGACCCCCTCCTGTGTCATGTCCGCAGCCTCTGTCCCCCTCCTGTGTCATGTCCGCAGCCTCTGTCCCCCTCCTGTGTCATGTCCGCAGCCTCTGTCCCCCTCTTGTGTCATGTCCGCAGCCTTTGTCTCCCTCTTGTGTCATGTCCGCAGCCTCTGTCCCCCTCTTGTGTCATGTCCGCAGCCTCTGTCCCTCTCCTGTGTCATGTCCGCAGCCTCTGTCCCCCTCTTGTGTCATGTCCGCAGCCTCTGTCCCCCTCCTGTGTCATGTCCGCAGCCTCTGTCCCCCTCCTGTGTCATGTCCGCAGCCTCTGTCCCCCTCCTGTGTCATGTCCGCAGCCTCTGTCCCCCTCTTGTGTCATGTCCGCAGCCTCTGTCCCCCTCCTGTGTCATGTCCGCAGCCTCTGTCCCCCTCCTGTGTCATGTCCGCAGCCTCTGTCCCCCTCCTGTGTCATGTCCGCAGCCTCTGTCCCCCTCCTGTGTCATGTTCGCAGCCTCTGTCCCCCTCCTGTGTCATGTCCGCAGCCTATGTCCCCCTCCTGTGTCATGTCCGCAGCCTCTGTCCCCCTCCTGTGTCATGACTCTGCAGCCTCTGTCCCCCTCCTGTGTCATGTCCGCAGCCTCTGTCCACCTCCTGTGTCATGTCCGCAGCCTCTGTCCACCTCCTGTGTCATGTCCGCAGCCTCTGTCCCCCTCCTGTGTCATGTCCGCAGCCTCTGTCCCCCTCCTGTGTCATGTCCGCAGCCTCTATCCCCCTCCTGTGTCATGACTCTGCAGCCTCTGGCCACCTCCTGTATCGTGTCCGCAGCCTCTGACCATCTCCTGTCTTTTATGTCTGCAGTCTCTGAGGGGATCCTAGAAAGATGTCAAGAGTGGGAGCGCCGTGATGGGGGTTACGGGAAGAAACGGACGTGTGGACTGTGGAGAGGAGGTCAGAGCCACCAAGCTGGAGCCGTCTGACTGAGCCCCGCACTGTGGACCTGAAAGCAGGTCAGTGACAGCGCCGCCAGGCCAATCTGAGGGGGGGGCACTGATCTAAGGAGGGGAGTAAATACAATAATGTAAGGGGGCACTGATATAAAAGGTCCCCCCTATATTAGTACCCCCCCCTTACCTAAGTGTATTCACTCTGTGGAAGGTGGTCTCTATTCACCAGAGCCCCCCTCAACATCAGAGTTCCCCCTTACATCATGATCTGCAGCGTTCCCCTTTACATAAGAGTTCCCTTGCACTGTAAGGGGGCATCCTGCAGACTCTGATGTAAGTGGGAACTCTGTGCTGGCTGGGTTATAGTAACATAACCTTCATGTGAATTGAGAAATATGTTTTTTTACTTTTGTTTAACTGAAACACATGTATATTAGCATTAGCTGTGTGTTTATAGTTGAAATATTGATATTTGCACTGTTTAGCACTAAAAACAGTAATTGTAGGTACTTTTTTGCAGTGTCAGTAAAAAATGTGGCTCTGCCAGTAATCTTCATTTTTCTTTGCCAGTAAGAAATTGGTGCCGTACAGAAATTTTGGCATCCTTGCCAGTAAATTTCACTTCAGGGGGTTGGCAACACTGGTGGGGGGGATAGGGATCAGTAAGGAGGCACAGGTGGTGGTGGGAGAGGATGGCACCACCACTGCCACCCCCCTCAAGTACCACCACAGCCACCCCCCTCAAGTACCACCGCTACCACCCCCCTTTAAGTACCACTGCTGCCACCCCCCCTCAAGTATCACCGCTACCACCCCCTCAAGTACCAGTGGTGGTACTTGAGGGAGGTGGCAACGGTGGTGCCATCCTCTCCAACCACCACCTGTGCCTCTTACTGATCCCATCCCCCCACCACTGATCTCATCCCTATCCAACCCCATCACCTCTGTTGTAGAAGTAATGGTGGGGATAGGGATGAGATCAGTGGTGGGGGGATGGGATCAGTAAGAGGCACAGGTGGTGGTGGGAGAGGATGACACCACCACTGCCACCGCAGCCACCCCCTCAAGTAGCACCGCTGCCGCCCCTCCTCAAGTACCACTGCTACCACCCCCCTCAAGTACCATCGGTGGTACATGAGGGGGGCTGACAGCGGTGGTACTTGAGGGAGGGCGACAGCAGTGGTACTTGAGGGGGGGTGGCAGTGGTGGTACTTGAGGGGGGGTGGCTCTTACTGATGCACCTGTGCCTCTTACTGATCCCATCCCACCACCACTGATCTCATCCCTATCCCCCCATCAACTCTGTTGTAGAAGTAATGAGGGGGATAGGGATGATGAGATGAGATCAGTGGTGGGGCCGTGGGGGGATGGGATCAGTAAGAGGCACACAGGTGGTGGACGGAGGTTGGAATGGCATTGATTGCTGAACTGAGCTCTGTCACTTCCTTTTTTGACTTACCATCAATCAATCAATTCTGGGGCCCGGGAATTCCGATCTGTTCCGTGGGTCAGGGTCTGACTGAGTCTCCTTCACTGTGCCAGGCCTTCTCCCGCCAGGATTCCTTGCCTCATGCCTGGGTAGATGCCGGGTAGGTACTCCACGCAGAGGGGAAAGCTCCCCCCCTTCTCTCATTTGGTGAAACTGGTCTGCTGACTTAATTTTTCAGAGTCCGCCCCGCCTCTCTACATCGCTGTGTCCCTGGATAGGCAGGGGCGGTCCACAGTCTTAGTCAGTGAATGTTGCCTCTGTGCCTCAGCCTGCTCGGCATCCTGCTCTGTCTTCCCTCAGCGGCGAAAGCACAGCACGCAGTGTGCACCGCACACCGCACCAGTGACAATCAGGTGGGCCATTCACACGGGCGGCGGGCGGGCTCCTCTCACGGATGGGTGGCAGGCCCCCCGGACTTGGCGGAATTACAGGGCCCAGTCGCAACTGCGACTGTTGCGACCCTGAAAATTTCCCCACTGATGATAGTCTATGTAAAGGTAATCCAATGAGGAGGGAGTTTCAGTAGTCGAGGCGAGAGATGACCAGGGAGTGAATTCGAAGATTGGTGGTGTCATTAGTTAAAAAGGGGCGTATTCTGGAAATGTTGCGGAGGCCAAGGCGGCATATAAAGTGGAGTCACTGCTGGATGCTAACGGGAAGATTCTGTGCTTTGGGGGTGCCTGCCCCTGTAAGACATGCCTATCTGGCCACAGAGGGGTGCCAGGCTTTGCTTTGTGTTGAAGAAGCAGCAGTGGCCACACCTATGAAGGGCTTCTGCCCCGAGAAGAACAGGAAATACTGGATGGAGGAAGGGGTGGTCCTGCAGTACTCACTTCTAGAGTTGAGCGGACATCTGGATGTTCGGGTTCGACGGGTTCGGCCGAACTTCGGTAAAAATTTTGAGTTCGGGACCGAACTTGACCCGAACTTGACCCCGAACCCAAACCCCATTGAAGTCAATGGGGACTCAAACTTCTGAGGACTATTAGCGCTTGTTTCCTGTGCTTAGAACTGTCCCTGCACAAAGTGTAATTTCTGAAGGAAAAAAAGTCATTTAAAACTCACTCGCGCCTATTAATGAATTGTCGGCTCCCGGCAATACATAGAAAAGTCATTGATAAAAAAATAAAAAAAAAGCGTAGGGGTTCCCCCAAATTCAATTACCAGGCCCTTCAGGTCTGCTATGGATATTAAGGGGAACCCTGCCGCAAATAAAAAAAAAATGCCTGCGGTTCCCCCCAAATATCCATTCCAGGCCCTTCAGGTCTGGAAAGGATTTTAAGGGGAACTCCACCCCAAATTAAAAAAAAAATGGCGTGGACCCGAACCCGAACATACAGTCAATTGTTCGGGTTCGGGTCCGGGACCCCAAAACCCAAAAGTTCGGTACGGACCCGAACTTTACAGTTCGGGTCCGCTCAACCCTACTCACTTCCATTTTAAAATCCACATGGCTGTTTCCCCTATGTTTGAAGTCAGCACACCAGGTTTCCTGCTGACTGCCTTGTTTTCAGACTTCACAGAGAACATTGCAGTACTATATACTGTAATATCTGCTGGTGTTCACAGATTTTTTTAATTTAACACCTTCACTTCTCTACTGACTGGATGGTTGGCAGCTTCTCAGGCCAGGACGGCCGCACCTGGAATTATAAGTTTCCCTATTGGGGGGGGGACCCTGTACTAACAAAGTCTGGTGGGAATGTGTTAGGTCAGCACGTCAGAGCAAGGGGTCAGTCCTCTTTGGAGGGCCTGCAGGTCAGGATCCACCTTTTCTTTCCCTAGTGTGGTACAGTTGGTACAGTTGTGCAAGGGGCAGCAAAAGAGATATTTTGCAACACCTGTAGGCTAACACCTGTAGTGTGGCTCTCTGCTTTGGGTCACCTCTCCCAGGACATTCGGCTATAAGATTTCCTTGCAACCATGTTACAGAACTTTGTTTGGGCTTTGTCTCAGGTGGAGAGCTTTCAGGATGCACAAGCCTAAGCGCTCCACAAATGTTTTTCTGTTCCTCTCCTATTTTGATGACTTTGTCCCTATGCAGAGCGGACATGGACACAGCCTTGCTATTCCCTATGGGGCTGTCAGATGGAAATGGAGCGCCTGTCCATTTCCATCCGACTGTCATTCAAACGGATGCTGATGGGTGTCAGCTGACATCTGCCGCTCCATAGAGAGCAATGACTGGTTAGATCAGGTCCGCCTGAGAAACAGACAGCCGGACCTGATCGGACCACCTGTGTGAAACCAGCCTAACACTGTGGAGGCAAATTAACCACTTAAGGACCAGCGCACGACTATATACGTCCTCTTTTTGAAGAGGGATATCTCGGTAACGGCAGCAGCTTCTGCCACAACCGAGGTATCCATCTCTTCAGGCGCCAGTTCTGTAGATGATAATGGTGGTCTCTGATGCGGATTCGCCGCAAGATCACCGTTATCCGTGGCAGGAGAGGCCCGCCCCCTCCCGCTGCTCTCCCGCGCCCTCAGCCGCTTACAGGAGCCGTCAGTAGCGGCGGAGGCGATCGGGTCCTCTTTCTAGCTGGGTATGGAAACGAGTGAGGGGAAGATGGCCCCCACCTGTCTCCATACCATAGCAGGGCGGAAGCAACGTCAAAACGTCAGCTCAGCCCATACGTCTTAAAGGAACATTTTTTTGTTGTAATTTTTTCAAATGACAATTTTTTTTATTCATTTTTTTTTATTGCATTTTAGTGTAAATATGAGATCTGAGGTCTTTTTGACCCCAGATCTCATATTTAAGAGGACCTGTCATGCTTTTTTCTATTACAAGGGATGTTTACATTCCTTGTAATAGGAATAAAAGTGACTAATTAAAAAAAAAAAAAAAACAGTGTAAAAATTCATAAAATCAAGTAAAATAAATAAGAAAAAAAAATAATTTAAAGCGCCCCATCCCGACGAGCTTGCGCGCAGAAGCAAAAGCATACGTGAGTAGCGCCTGCATATAAAAACGGTGTTCAAACCACACAAGTGAGGTATTGCCGCAATCGTTAGAGCGAGAGCAATAATTCTAGCCCTAGACCTCCTCTGTAACTCAAAATATGCAACCTATAGAATTTTTTAAACGTCGCCTATGGAAATTTTTAAGGGTAAAAGTTTGACACTATTCCACGAGCGGGAGCAATTTTGAAGCATGACATGTCTTTCACAATATAAAAAAGATTGGGCTAACTTTACTGTTGTCTTATTTTTTAATTAAAAAAAGTGAATTTTTTCCCAAAAAAGTGCGCTTGTAAGACCGATGCGCAAATACGGTGTGACAAAAGTATTGCAATGACCGCCATTTTATTCTCTAGGGTGTTAGAAAAAAATATATAATGTTTGGGGTTCTAAGTAATTTTCTAGCAAAAAAAATTGTTTTTAACGTGTAAACACCGAGTCTGAAAAACAGGCAGGGTCCTTAGGTGGTTAACTGTTTACCAAGGCCATATCAATTCTCGATAGGGTCATAAAGGTTTTAGAAAAACTTGAAAACTGAATCAACAGGATTACGAGACCACCATAGATCTATTAAACTCAGTTCCAAGATAGTTTTAGCTAACGCTGAAGAGCTTGACGAAGTTGAAATTGTTGGGGCTGGGAGTGGTTCAATTAGCGTGTACATCACACTATTAAAATCACCCAAATATTAAATGTATGCACGTTCTATTTACCCATCCAAGATTGAAAAGTCCTGTTATTGCGCAGAGGACTATATAAGAAGTTGCATTCATATGAACTGATTCACATATTTCCAGAGGAAGAGGGCTACTGTAACTGCTTTCTCCCAGTGATTTATTGTAGCTCTAAAGGCTGATACACAGTAGTTTTTCTTCAATGTTTCACTACAAGTCGGAACCGAGGAAGGAAACACAAAAATTCTCGCACGACAACATTTTTTCTTTTGCTGTTTATTGTTTCTGATCATGCACGAAAACGGTACACATTAAACAAACATTGTTTATTATGTTCACGTACGAGAACATTTTTGGTGTTTGTCCTTTCAGAAATTTTTGTTTGAAAAGTCAGAATCGGATGTCAGAAGTTGTGTACACACTATAGGAAAATCGAACGATCGTGCCTTGTACGGAATTTTTCTCTCGATTTTCTCATAATATGTACCCCCTTTAGCCTATGAAAAGACACTGGGAAATTCATAAAAAACTTTGGATTGCTATAGCCTGCCCTAGAACACAAGCTTACTCTTTTAAGATAATCTTTTTTTATTCTTGTTATAATTTCAAATGCAAAATGGATTGGGTGTGTTAATTGCAGCAATAGCAGATTGCACCTTATTATAACAAGTAATACTTGTTATAAATGATACGCTCAACTAACTTTTTATTTTAGGTCCTGAATAAATAAATATATAAATATATTTGCAGACCAAATAGTTACTTTTGTCATTAAAGTTATATTAAAGGCAGGTTTGTTTTTTCCTAAAAATAACAAACATGTCATACTTCCCTGCTCTGTGCTGTGGTTTTGCGCAGAGCAGCCCGCATCCTCCTCTTCTCGGGTCCCTTGCCGACGCTCCTGGCCCCTCCCTCCTGCTCAGTCCCCCAATAGCAATCAGTTTACTATGGGGGCACCTTTGCAGGCTCGCTTCTGAGCTGCTACTCTGTGTGTCCATTCACACACAGAGCGCATCTTCGGCCCGCGCCCCTGTTCTCACCTCATTGGCTTACTAGCCAATGGCTCCCACTGCTGACTCAGCCAATGAGGAGGAAGAGACTCGGGAGAGCCACTGCTCTCATGCACATCGCTGAATCAAAAGGTAAGTATTTGGGGGCGGGGGAGCTGGGGGGGGGGCTATTGCACATAGAAGGTTTTTTACCTTCATGCATAGAATGCATAAAGGTAAAAAACCTTGAGCCTTTACAACTACTTTAACGCTATGTTTTTTTTATATAGTATTATGTGCAAACTATGAGATTAATTCGTTAACCTCCCTGGCGGTATGATTCTGTCAGATTTTAGGTGCTGAAAGCGGTACAATTATTTTGCATGGTAATTTGGCATTTTATATTGTAGGCCTGCAATTCTTAGGAATAACTTACTTAAATCTGTTCAAACAAGAGTCTAGTAGATATCCTCGGTATGATAAAGTTTGAAACACAAAATCATAAATTATAATATAATAAATAACTATAAATAATTATAACAAATAATAATATAATAATAATAATAAAAATTATTCAATAATGTAATCAAATCAAAAACACTGAAATTTGCTCAGTTGCAGAATTGTCGCTGTCATTAGATTTAGTGTTTGATGACGAATTTCCCCACAAATCGCTATCGCTCAATCCTGCGAGTGATTCTAATTTATTATCGCTGTTTTCTAGCTGGTCTAAAACCACTTTTGACATAAAGGGACACTATTTGGTTGCTATGGACGATCTCCAGTTTCCAGGCAGAAAAAAACTAATTTTATAATATAAAACTGCATGCAGGACACTGGACAGACCACTAGGGACAAAGGGGATGTGTAATTATTTGATACAGTACTGTAATCTGTAAGATTACAGTGTACTGTATCTATACTGTGTTTTTCACTTTTTGAATTTGGTGCCGAACTCCGCCCCCGTGCGCCGAAACGTCGCAGGGAACGGAGCTCAGCGGCACTCGGCAGTGTGAATCGAGCGAGGAGACACGGCTCGCACACACTGTGGGGAGACATCGCAGGATCCAGGGAACAAGGTAAGTAACTCTCCCTGTATCCTGCGATGCAGCTCGAGTCTGGCTCGGGGTTACCGCTAATGGTACTGACATCTTACCCCGAGCCAGACTCGGGAATACTGCCAGGGAGGTTAAAGACCAACTTCAGCTAAAAATTGTTCTTTTAGTTTTGGACAGACTTGAGAAGTATCTTTTTTTATTTTTTATTGGTGTCCATAATCTCACTGGAATAATTTTAATTATTGTGACACCAAGAAAGAAATCAGGGGAGCGGTTGTCACTGGGTCACAAAGATGTTGACAGTAACAGCAGCCAGATAGTGTCATCAACTAAAGCTTACTAAGTGTCATCAAACTAAAACTCATCAGCCAGATAGTGTCCACATTAGAATGATTTCCCATCACATTCTGTCCCATCAGGAATTGAGGGGAAATCTTTGAACGGGTGATATAGACAACAGGTAAAATTTGACAGGGGTTCTGAGCTCCTCCCACTCTTTCAAAATGAAAAACATATAGCACAATTCAAATACTGTCAATGTTTTTTTTTTTGTTTAATTACCTCTCCCCATCTGAATGTTGACTTGGCACAATCCTTAGGCTTCCAAACTCATAGATGCTATGTTCTGGCAATGCTGGATTAGGGATAAAAGTGTAACTCCCGTTGTTGGTATATTTATGTACCAAGGTATAGAGATATTTCCAGGCTGCTGTCCAGGACTCTGTATAAGGGGTTCCTGTCCATTATAGAAAAGGAGACAATTTATGAAGACTAGAACAACAAATTTAATTTCCTACTTTAGTTTCCATGCTCTCTAAATAAATAGGAAAACAATCACATCTTTTAATTTCTGGTAAGCCTGATAATCTCACAGATAAACACAGACATTAATAAACCAATAAATATTTAAACTATCCAAAACCAAGCTTGTGATATTTCCTCCCCAATGTGCCTCTTCCCCTGATTTCTCTGTCAAAATCAAAAGCTCAACCCGTCCCCCCATTCCAAGGTCTTGGGTGTAATCCTGGACTCTGAACTATCCTTTCGGCCCCACATTCAATTGCTGTCCAAAGCTTGCCTTTTCAACTTCCGATACATTTCCAAGATACGCCTCTTCCTAACCAATGTCACCACAAAGCCTCTAATCCACTCCCTGGTCATCTCTCACCTTGACTACTGCAACTCACGCCTTATTGGCTTACCTTTAATTAGGCTACCCCCCCTTCAGTACATCATGAATGGTGCTGTTAGGTTCATCCACCTTACAAACCGATCTGCGTCTGCTACTCCTCTCTGCCACACACTCCATTGGCTGCCATTCAACCAATGAATTACATTTAAGATACTACCAACAACTTACAAAGCCATACACAACCTGGCCACCCAGCTACATTACTAAGCTTGTCTCAAAATACCAACAAATTAGTTCTCTTTGCTCCTCCCAAGACCTTCTGCTCTCTAGCTCTCTTGTCACCTCATCCCATGCTCACCTCCAGGACTTCTCCTGAGCCTCTCCCATCCTCTGGAATGCTCTACTCCAATCTATCCGACTATCTCCTACTTTGTCCACTTTCAGACGATCCCTGAAAACTCTTTTTTAGAGAAGCCTATCTGGCCCCCACCTAACAACTGTACATTTATTTTCTTCATCAGCACATCCCCCACAGTTATTACCTCTTGTGTCTCCCTACCCTCCCTCTTGGATTGTAAGCTCTAATGAGCAGGGTCCTTTGATCCCTACTGTATTAAAGTGTATTGTATTTGTACTGTCTACTAGACATGTGCACACTGAAATATTTCGTTTCGGAATTTCGTTTTCGTTAGAAAAATAAATTTATTTAGTTACTCCCGAAATTTGTTTTTATTTATTTAGTCTTTCGTTAGAAATTGCATTCGTCCGAAAATCTGAATTAATTAATGTCGAATCTGTCATTGAAGGCTTATGGTGTCTGTCGAATGTTCAAAGAAGATTCGACGGAGCAGCGAAACTGTACGACGCCGCAATCATACATTTACGGTTGAATGTTCCGCCTACAAGCTAGCTATAGTAGAATTCTAATGTTGTATGACTAGTAATAATTATATTTATTAATTATTATTACTAGTCAACCAACATTAGAATTCTTCTATAGCCTATGGGCCGAGCATTTGACCGGAAATGTACGATTGCAGCGTTGTACAGTTTATCGTCGAATCTTCTTAGAACTTTCAACAGACACCATAAGCCTTCAATGACAGATTCGACGTTTGTATGTTTTTCGATGCTTTGTCGAATGTTGAATTGTCAAGTTAGTTCTAGCTATTTTACTGCTCCTCCTCTTTGGTTACAATCAGCCAATAACATTCATCATCATCATTTTTTTATTTTACTTCCCCCAGCCAATTCCAGCAGCGATCTTTTCTCTCTATGTCAAATCTTTTCTCTCTATAATGTCGAATCTTTTCTCTCTATAATGTTGAATCTTTTCTCTCTATAATGTTGAATCTTTTCTCTCCTATGTCAAATCTTTTCTCTCTATAATGTCGAATCTTTTCTCTCTATGTAGAATAATCTTGGACTAATAGAGTTAAGGCTAGGCACATTCGACCACAGGTTCGATAGACACAGATTAATATTGTCAGCGTCACGTCGAATCTCCTATCTATATCGAACTGTTGTCACAACGAAAATGAAAATTAAGCATTTGTTTATGTCGGATCTTTCAGTTTTCGGATTCTGCATTTTCATTTTCGTTTGTTAAAACGATAATGAAAATACCTGAAATTCGGACGAAAATGCATTCGGACGAAAATGAATGCACATGTCTACTGTCTACCCTCAAATTGTAAAGCGCTGCATAAACTGTCAGCGCTATACAAATCCTGTATAATAATACTACTACTACTAATAATAATAACTAAAAGAACATAATGCATTGCTTTCACATGTTACCTGATTCCCCATAGCCCCAGACCTCAATGTTAATTGAGTTCTCCTTAAACGTGTTTGGATCCCATTTAGCTCTCAACGTGCCATCATAATTGGGTGTGCCATAGTACTGCCATTTTGTTTCATTCTCGAGAGTGCATTTTTCTGACTCTGACACTTTTCCAGGGTGCACTGTAGTAACAAAAGGAAACAAAAATGAGTTCTCAAAACAGCCCCACACATTCCTTATTGAGTCACAATATTTTAAAACCCATCTCTAGAAATTTCTATTCATTTTCTAACAATACTCTTTATTCTAGCATGCAAAGAGAAGTGAGTATTTCAACAGTTTTTAAGATCCAAATCAGAATAACTTTCATAAATGCCATCTGCTGTCAGCAAATATCTGCAGGCTGATTTTCAAGACCCCCATCTACGTATGTCCATGCAAATATATTTTTACTAGCACTATGGCACTGATTGTTCCTGGCTGTGCGAGTATGGTACTGATTCTGCCTCTGTGAAAATATATATCTGGTTCTTTAACCACTTGCCGCCCGCCCTATAGAGGATTGACATCGGCAAAGTGGTTTTAAAATCCTGACTGGACGTCATATGACGTCCTCAGGATTTTGAGCCGCTGCGCGCCCCCGAGGGCGCACATTGCGGCGATCGTTGTTTTTGCGGGATGTCAGTCTGACACCCGCAACACCGATCTAGGTAAAGAGTTTCAGACGGAGACTCTTTACCACGTGATCAGCTGTGTCCAATCACGGCTGATCACGATGTAAACAGGAAAAGCCGGTCATCGGCTTTTCCCCACTCGCGTCTGTCAGACGCGAGTAGAGGAGAGCCGATCGCTGCTCCTCTGACAGGGGGGGTTTGTGCTGATCGATTATCAGTGTAGCCCCCCCGAGGATGCCCACACTGGACCACCAGGGATGCCACCAGACCATCAGGGATGCCCACCACCAGGTATGCCACCCTAGACCACCAGGGATGCTAATCAGTGCCCCTAATGGATGCCAATCAGTGCCCACAATGGATGCCAATCAGTGCCCACAATGGGCATCACTGATTGGCAGGCATTATTGTTTGGCGCTGATTGGCATCCATTAGTACAACAGATTAGAGTATCATTACATGCTATCAGTGCCCATCCATGCCACCTATCAGTGCCCATCCATGCCCATCCGTGCCACCTATCAGTGCCCATCCATGCCGCCTATCAGTGCCCATCCGTGCCGCCTATCGGTGCCCATCCGTGCCGCCTATCTGTGCCCATCCGTGCCGCCTATCTGTGCCCATCCGTGCCACCTATCTGTGCCTATCTGTGCCCATCCGTGCCGCCTAACTGTGCCCATCCGTGCCGCCTATCGGTGCCCATCCGTGCTGCCTATCGGTGCCCATTCGTGCCGCCTATCGTGCCCATCAGTGCCGCCTCATCGGTGCCCATCAGTGCCATCTTATAAGTGCACGTCAGTGCGGCCCCATCAGTGCCCATCAGTGAAGGAGAAAACTTACTTATTTACAAAGTTTTGTAACAAACAAAAAAAATACGTATTTTTTTCTAAATTTTCTGTCTTTTTATTTATTTTTTAGCAGAAAATAAAAATCCCAGAGGTGATCAAATACCACCAAAAGAAAGCTCTATTTGTGGGAACAAAATGATAAAAATTTAGTTTGGGTACAGTGTAGCATGACCGCGCAATTGTCATTCAAAGTGCAACAGCACTGAAAGCTGAAAATTGGTCTGGGCAGGAAGGTGTATAAGTGCCCTTTATGGAAGTGGTTAATTGCAATATTGGTTGTAGCTTTATGGAAACATTTTAGGTTATGTCAGTGTGTCTCTGCAGACATGTTTCTAGTTGTGCCAGTATGCTGATTATGCCTCCGTGGGCATGTTTCTAGCTATGTCAGTACTGTACTGATTGTGTCTATGCAGATACCGGTAAGTTTACTTGTCCTATTATTTTATTTTTCAAAACAGTTAACTAAATACTGGGTAATTAATTTATGTGCTGTGTTTGTGTCTGTGTGTGTAGATGGGTGGACAGTGTGAAACCATTTATTGGGGTAATAATTACTACTTTTAAATGTTATCTAAATGTTACCAAGTAGTCTATGGAACTAAAATTGTGACTATAGTAAATTCAGTGCTTCCCACTGGGAATTTATTTTGAAAAAAAAAAAGAACTTTACCAGAATATCAATAATTTTAGGCACAATGTATATTCTACAATAAAGATCGGAAAAATCTTTTCAAAGTGTAGTTAATCTTGTTTTTTTTTTTCAATAAATGGAAGTCCTCTCAGAGCTTTGTTCTAGTTTAGAATAGAGTGGGCAAGAATATGTCACCTTTTCATTGGGGAGCTTATTAATCACTTTCTGTACAAGAGACATTTCACCAAAGTAAGCAGAAATGTTATGTTTGAGAGTTTGTCTGGAAACCTGATTTAAAAGATTATAACTACTCTGTTCATAAATGGAAAGACATTTTTGCCTGGATTTCAAAGGGTGTAAAGGTGCCCTGTAAAGGGTAGTATGGCCCAGTAACAAGATGGTGGTAATCTTTACACTGGAGCTACTCTAAGCTTGGATATACACTGCAAAGGTTCAAATAATTACCTGACAGCCAAGTGCCAGAGTGGGGATATGTTTTCCCTCCATCCACAGATATTTCAAATGGAATACGTCCAGTCTCATACAATAGAGGTGACACACAATGGGCTTTTCTCATTTCATCCACATAACCATTCACAAGGATTTCTTCGTTAAACCTGATAAAAGATACAGTAGGCAAAAATCATAATGTTATACTTTTTGTAAATTTTTAACTTCTGAATAGTTAAAACAGTGAAAAGTTAAAATCAAAATAGAATACAATACAAAGTACCTGTGATTATCTTTATCAGTGCTATAAACTGTTGTTACCTTTATTAGTTCTAGGACCATTCTCTGTGTTCTCTGAAACTGGTTTAATTTTGTTACTATGGGTTTGAGTTCCTTCAGTAGGGGTAAGTTCCACCCAAACCCCATCTCCTTGTCCAAGCTAGAGTTTCCTAATTGGCTATTAAGGCTGTCTGACTGAACAGAGGGACAGTCGTTTGGTATAGCCTTATCCCCCAAAAAATTCAACCCTTTGTAAAAAAATGGGTCAAGGTCAAGGTGGTGCACAATTTTCTAAAGACTAGACTTTGCTAGCGGGCAAAAAGAATAGGAACCACCTTCTGGTGCCTGCTCTTTTACAAACTTTTACTTTTATTTAAAAAGGTCTTTGACAGGTTTGCTTTAGGTTGTATTTTAGAGTGGGGAAGGATTAGAAGACCTTACTGATTTTATTAATGTCTGTGTCCCCCTAGCTAGATTAAACCTCTCAAACCTGGTGACCCTTATCACCAAAGAAGAAAGTGATCTAAATTCCAAAAATTGCACATTTTCTCCAAAAAATTACCGTACATACATGGTAAAGTAAAGTTCATTATTTTGAATGTTGGCAAGCTAATCAAAAGGCATATTACTTTCTCCAATGTAAATGAAATTATAGGCCCAGCGTATTTATCATGGAAATTGGTGATGTATGTTTAAATTACTGTATGCAGAAATTTCAAAACTTGCTAATTCCAAATGAGCACTAACATTGCAGTTTATTTAGAAGTGTACTTTATATTTGAGTCCTTTATCAAGTTTGATAATTTTTTTTAGAACAAACTTAAAGCGGGGTTCCACCCAAAAATGGAACTTACGCTTTAAGTGTAGGTGACCCCCGGACATGCCACATTTGGCAGGTAATTTTTTTGGGGGAGAAGCGGGTACCCTGTTTTTAGCTCCCACTTTTTCCCTGTCCCCACGGTGCTGGAAGATCACCTCTCCCCCTTCCCTCCCTGCAATCTTCTGGGACACATCACAGGTCCCAGAAGATTGCCCGGCCAATCACAGCGTGCAGTGCGGCTTGCGCATTCGCAGTGCGCGCCCGGCTGTGAAGCCACAGCCAGGCGCCCACAGTAACAATGCCAGTGCTGCAGAGAGGAGAAGGAGAGGAGCAGGGCTTTGTGCAGCTGCATCGCTGGACCGTGGGACAGGAGAGTGTCTGATTATTGAAAGTCAGCAGCTACACTTTTTGTAGCTGCTGACTTTTAAATAGGTGGAACGCCGCTTTAATTCTGTTAGAAAATACCTGAAGACTTGCTTTCTATGACTATACTGTATATAATTAGGTTATAAAGAGTAACATTATCAACATGTTTCCGTATATTATACCAGAACTATCCTTTCATCCTAAAACAGGCTTATCAAGAGAAGGTAAACATATTTTCTTAAATATGGCACTTAAAGAGTGGGGTACAGGGATATCAGAAGCAGATGTCCTGAATTGGTGTCAGGGTCACCTGTGGCCAGGTGACAGATGCACACCGTAGGGGGACAGGAGTGCACCGCGAGGTAGTGAACCCTATGGCTGGCTTCTGTGGATAGGAAACTGGGTGGTTGTGGAAAGCGGGACCAGAGGAGCACAACCGGGATCCCAACGGAAGCGAGAGCCAAGATTCCCCAGGGCGCGGAGTCTAAGACCCAGCTGGTCTTCTCCAGGGCCTCTAGTGGTGAGGATGTTACGCTGCAGGCTGGGACCAGGTCGCGGCCCCTGGAGTTTCCTAGCTCACGCCCCGTAGGATAAGGGGAAGCAGCAGCACACGATAGAGAGAACCGAATAACAAGCCGAAGGTCAGGGGCCACAAGCAGACAAGGATAACGAAGAACGAGCCGAAGGTCAAGGGTCACGAGCAGACAGGGATGGTCGGGGACAAGCCAATAACGTAACAGAGAGACAGACGTAGCACACGGCAGGCAGGAACCCAAACACACAATGCCTAACAAACACGTTGATCAGCAAAGCAGGCTTGCAGTGCACAGGTTAATATAGTGTTCAGTGATAGGGCCTGGGGTGGAGTCAGGCTGGGAGGAGATTATAAAGGAAGCCAGGTGAAGGAGGTCTGGTCTCTAGATGAACACATGAGGAGGAAGGTAAGATGGCAGACAGACATTAATGCATATCCATGACAGTACCCTCCCTCTTACGAGGCCTCCCCCTTCCCCGCCTGGGCCCAGGTTTAGAAGGAAACTTCAGATGAAACTCCTTTAACAGACGAGGTGCAAAGACCTCAGATGCAGTGATCCAAGACCTCTCCTCAGGACCAAACCCTTTCCAATGAACGAGGTACTGAAGAACGCCTTTACAGAGTCGGGAGTCCAGAATTTGACTGATCTCGTACTCCTGATTATCCTCAGAGACAGGCGCCACGGTAGGAAGAGGACGAGAGAATTTATTGAGGACTAAAGGCTTTAGAAGAGCAACATGAAAGGAGTTAGTGATTTTAAGGCTCTTAGGAATCTGGAGTTTGAAACAAACCGGATTCAGTTTAGCAGTTACCGTGTATGGACCGATGAATCGTGGAGCAAACTTCAGAGAAGGAACTCGGAGCTTGATGTTCCTGGTAGAGAGCCAGACTTTGTCCCCTGGCTGAAGAGAAGGCGGTTTACGCCTGCGGCGGTCGGCAAAGCCTTTGAATTTTTCAGCAGCTGCCCGGAGGGAATCATGAACGTGACCCCAAACGGAATTGAGAGACTCCTCGTCCAAAGTGTCAAATGACCTAGAGAGCGCATCAGCCCGACCGTTGCAGGAACCAGGTTTGTAGGTAATCGTGAAATTAAAACGGGCAAAGAAGAGACTCCACCTGGCCTGTCTAGGATTCAGACGTTTAGCATTCTGTAGATACTGTAAATTCTTGTGATCGGTAAAGATCGTTATGGAGTGAGGGGAACCCTCCAAGAGATGACGCCACTCCTCTAACGCCAATTTAATTGCGAGAAGTTCCCGATCACCGATGGCATAATTCCTCTCTGCCTGAGAAAATTTTTTGGAGAAGAACGCACATGGTTGGCGTCTCTTCTCAAAGATTTGAAGAAGCACAGCTCCCACCCCCATTGAGGAAGCGTCCACTTCAATAAAAAATGCATTCCCAGGATTTGGTCTCCTCAAGAGGGGGCCAGAAACAAAGGCCTGTTTCAGGTTGTGAAATGCAGAGACAGCTTCGGGAGGCCAGTCTCTGGCATTCACACCCTTCTTGGTCAAAGCGATAATAGGCGCGGCAATGGAAGAGTAATTCCTTATGAACTGCCTATAATAATTAGTGAAGCCAAGAAAGCGCTGTGTGGCCTTGAGGCTAGCAGGAAGAGGCCAGTTGGTGATAGCCAAGACCTTCCCAGGGTCCATACGAAGCCCCGAACATGAGACAAAGCACCCCAAAAACAGGACCTCAGAACATTCAAAGGAACATTTCTCCAGCTTGGCATAGAGATTGTTCTCTCTAAGACGTTGAAGTACAGTGCGGACATGGTTTCTGTGGACGAGCAGATTTTCAGAAAAGATCAGAATGTCATCCAGATAGATGACAACAAACTGGTACAGCAGATCTCTGAAGATTTCATTGACAAAGTTTTGAAACACGGCTGGAGCATTACACAGACCAAAAGGCATCACCAGATATTCGTAATGCCCGTCTCTAGTGTTAAATGCAGTCTTCCATTCGTCACCCTCCCGTATTCGAATGAGATTGTACGCGCCTCTGAGATCCAACTTGGTGAAAATGGAGGCACCCTTCAACCTATCGAATAGCTCAGATATTAAGGGTAAGGGGTATCGATTTTTAATAGTAACCGCATTTAAACCCCGATAATCGATGCAGGGTCTTAAGGTACCATCCTTTTTGGCAACAAAAAAGAACCCTGCCCCTGCAGGCGATGAGGATTTCCGGATGAACCCTCTCTCCAGATTCTCTGCTACATACTCCGACATGGCCTGGGTCTCTGGGATGGACAGAGGGTAGGTACGACCCCTGGGTAGAGTTGCTCCGGGGACAAGATCAATAGCACAGTCAAAAGACCTGTGGGGAGGAAGCACCTCAGCTGATTTTTTACAGAACACATCCCGGTAATCGCTGTATGCGGCGGGAAGGTCAGAAGAAACAGAAGTGGCAGCAACCGGAAGACTCTCCTTGGGGGTCACCTTGAGAAGACACGACGAGAAACATGAGGAACCCCAGGCCAGGATCTGCCCAGAGACCCAGTCCACATGTGGAGAGTGGAGCTGTAGCCAAGGGAGGCCCAATACAACTGGGGTAGAGGCCTTGGGTAGAATAAGAAAGGATATCCACTCCTGGTGGAGAATCCCTACCGACATCCTAATGGGTAGCGTCTGGAAGCGAATAGGGCCCCCTGGGAGAACAGTGCCATCAATTGCCGAGACTACCAATGGGGTAGTGAGAGGTGAAAGGGTAAGCTTCATAGAAGAAGCAGTTCTCCAATCCATGAAATTGCCGGCAGCCCCGGAATCCAGGTATGCAAGGGTTGACTGAGGAGAAGTGCCTACATGAAGGGACACCGGCAAGAGCAGGCGAGAAGGTGATGTTTCTGGGTCCAATACTCCACCTTCCAAATGTATTAGACCCGAGCGTTTCCCGGACGAAGCGAGCAGGAGTCACGAAAATGACCCTTGCCCCCACAATAGAGGCACAAGCCCAGAGTTCTGCGCCTAGCACGTTCTTCGGGGGTTAGTCTGGTCCGGCCCAGCTGCATAGGTTCTTCAGCAGGTAGAGGATGCTCCACGGAATGAAGGGAGGGGAGCTCAGACTGGCTAGGACCCAGAGAGTGCTGGCGTCTTTTTTCTAAGGACCTCTCTTGAAAACGAATGTCGATCTGGTTGCATAATGAAATTACATCGTCCAGACCGACGGGAATGGCTCTTCCCGCTAATTCGTCTTTCACTCGGTCAGAGAGGCCATGTAAAAAGGTAGCGACCAGGGCCTCATTATTCCAGCTCAATTCAGCTGTGTGGATACGGAACTGAAGAGCATATTGCCCCACTGAACTAGATTCTTGGCGAAGACGTAAGACAGCACTAGCCGCTGAAGAAGCCCGAGCCGGCTCTTCGAAGATATTACGAAAGAGCTTCAAGAATTCGGACAGACTGGAAACCACCGGATCGTTCCTCTCCCACAGGGGGGCAGCCCAGGCCAAAGCTTCACCGGAGAGGAGGGAAATGATATAGGCTACCTTAGCCCGGTCAGATAGGAAGCTTTGAGGCTGAAGCTCAAAATGAATAGTGCATTGGCTGAGAAACCCCCTGCAGGCCTTGGAGTCCCCAGAGAAACGGAACGGAGCTGGCAATCTTAGTGAGTGTGAGGCTGCGACTGGTGCGATAGGTACAGCCGCTGGTTGTACTTGGGGTTGCGGATTCGGGGTTCCCAAGGAGACCTGAAGCTGCTCGAATCGAGAAGCCAGATCCTGGAGGAATCGCATCACCTGGGTCTGATTTGATTCCTGGGTCTCAAGTCTGCGAACTATGCCCTGCAATGGATCATCCGCGGGAAGCGGGATGTCAGCCGGGTTCATGGCTGATCAAACTGTCAGGGTCACCTGTGGCCAGGTGACAGATGCACACCGTAGGGGGACAGGAGTGCACCGCGAGGTAGTGAACCCTATGGCTGGCTTCTGTGGATAGGAAACTGGGTGGTTGTGGAAAGCGGGACCAGAGGAGCACAACCGGGATCCCAACGGAAGCGAGAGCCAAGATTCCCCAGGGCGCGGAGTCTAAGACCCAGCTGGTCTTCTCCAGGGCCTCTAGTGGTGAGGATGTTACGCTGCAGGCTGGGACCAGGTCGCGGCCCCTGGAGTTTCCTAGCTCACGCCCCGTAGGATAAGGGGAAGCAGCAGCACACGATAGAGAGAACCGAATAACAAGCCGAAGGTCAGGGGCCACAAGCAGACAAGGATAACGAAGAACGAGCCGAAGGTCAAGGGTCACGAGCAGACAGGGATGGTCGGGGACAAGCCAATAACGTAACAGAGAGACAGACGTAGCACACGGCAGGCAGGAACCCAAACACACAATGCCTAACAAACACGTTGATCAGCAAAGCAGGCTTGCAGTGCACAGGTTAATATAGTGTTCAGTGATAGGGCCTGGGGTGGAGTCAGGCTGGGAGGAGATTATAAAGGAAGCCAGGTGAAGGAGGTCTGGTCTCTAGATGAACACATGAGGAGGAAGGTAAGATGGCAGACAGACATTAATGCATATCCATGACAATTGGGTTATGTGTGCTATATGTCTACATTAGGGCTGGGCTTCATGTTCGAGATGAACATGAGTTATGCCGTGTACACACGATTGATTTTCTCGACGGTGAAAACACCTTCGAGAAAATCGACGGGAAAAACGAGGAAAGGCTTGGTCCCCTACACACGGCCAGTTTTCCTGACATTTTTTCTCTTGGTCGAGAAAAACGACCGTGTGTAGACTCCCTGGCAGTGTTTCCCTATGGGAAAACTGCCGCGGAACAAAATGCCGTGAATCACGAAGAGAAAAATTAGAGCATGTTCTAATTTTTCTCGTCGTGATTCTTGCCGTTTTTCTCGTCGGGAAAAATGATGAAAAGCCCACACACGGTCGTTTTTCTTGTCAAAGAGAAAAAATTAAATTTTTCGTGACGAGAAAAATGGTCGTGTGTACGCGGCATTAGACTCGAACATTGGCTGTTCGCCCGTTCGGCGAACAGCGAACAATTTGGGGTGTTCGCGGCAAATTTGAAAAGCCGCGGAACACCGTTAAAAGTCTATGGGAGAAATCAAAAGTGCTCATTTTAAAGGTTAATATGCAATTTCATAAAAAATGTTTGGAGACCTGGGACCTGCCCCAGGGGACATGTATCAATGCAAAAAAAGTTCTAAAAACTGAAGTTTTTTCGGGAGTAGTGATTTTAATAATGCTTAAAGTGAAACAATAAAAGCGAAATATTCCTTTAAATTTCGTACCTTGGGTGTGTGTAAAGTATGCCTGTAAAGTAGCGCATGTTTCCCGTGTTTACAACTGTCCCTGCACAAAATGTCATTTCTAAAGGAAAAAAAGTCATTTAAAACTACTAGCGGCTATTCATGAATTGTCGGGTCCCGGCAATACAGATAAAAGTCATTGAAAAAAACGTCAGGGGTCCCCCCCACAGTCCATTACCAGGCCCTTGGGGTCTGGTATGAATATTAAGGGGAACCCCAAACAAAAACCCCCCCAAAAAAACATGGGGGTCCCCCCAAATTCCATATCATGCCCTTCAGGTTTGGTATGGATATTAGGGGAACCCCGCACCAATTTTTTTTTAAATGGCGTGCGGTCCCCCCAAAAATCCACACCAGACCCTTCAGTCTGGTATGAATATTAAGGGGAACCCCGAACAAAAAAAACCCCCAAAAAACATGGGGGTCTCCCCAAATTCCATATCATGCCCTTCAGGTTTGGTATGGATATTAGAGGAACTAACAAATTAAAAAAAAATGGCGTGGGGTCCCCCCAAAAATCCATACCAGACCCTTATCCGAGCACGCAACCTGGCAGGCCGCATGAAAAAGAGGGGGGACACGTGCCCTCAACATTTAACAAAGGGGAACTCCAGATCCCGCCCCCCCCTTTGTACCCCTACCATTTCACAAAGAAAGTGTAAAAATTTGTAAAAAAACACACAGACACAGTTGGACAAGTTCTTTATTTAAAAAAAAATAAAAAAATTCCAGCAATGTAATCCCGTCGATGTCCAACGATAATCCATTCTCCAGCGACGCTGCAGTCTCCCCTCTCCAGCAGGAACGAAACCCCCATGATGCGGGGGCAGGGTCACTCGTCCTTATCATAGGGAACCCCTGGGTTTTCCCTATGATAAGGATGGGTGACCCCGCCCCGTGACGTCACGGGGCGGCGAGACTGCAGGGGGGTCACTGGGCGGTCACGGGACGTGAACATGGGGACAGCCTCCCGATGTTGAGGGCATGTGGCCTGGTACGGTTCAGGAGGGGGGCTGCTCTCTTGTCCCCCCCTCTTTTCCTGAGGCCTGCCAGGTTGCGTGCTCGGATAAGGGTCTGGTATGGATTTTTGGGGGGGAGCCCACGCAATTTTTTTTTATTTGGTGCGGGGTTCCCTTAATATTCATACCAGACCCAAAAGGCCTGGTAATGGACTGTGGGGGGCACCCCTGCCGTTTTTTTTCAATGACTTTTATCTGTATTGTCGGGACCCGACAATTCATGAATAGCTGATAGTAGTTTTAAATGACTTTTTTTCCTTTAGAAATTACATTTTGTGCAGGGACAGTTGTAAACACGGGAAACAAGCACTACTTTACAGGCATACTATACACACCCCCAGGTACGAAATTTAAAGGAATATTTCACTTTTATTGTTTCACTTTAAGCATTATTAAAATCACTGCTCCCGAAAAAACGGCAGTTTTTAAAACTATTTTTTGATTTGATACATGTCCCCTGGGGCAGGACCCGGGTCCCCAAACACTTTTTATGACAATAACTTGCATATTAGCCTTTAACATTAGCACTTTTGATTTTTCATGTTTGTGTCCCATAGACTTTAACGGTGTTCGCGTGTTCGAACAAATTTTTTGCCTGTTCGCATGTTCTGGTGCAAACCGAACAGGGGGGTGTTCGGCTCATCCCTAGTCTACATATATTACTTGATAAGTAATGTTGATAAGTAAATAACAAATATTCATGTTGCTCATAGTTTGCCAAGCTTCTTTTATGAAACAATGTTTATAGACTTTTTTTCTATCTGCATCTTGTGAATGAACTGCTGAATGGAAAACTTTTATTGTTAAAAGAGCATACAGTAATATATAATCCAATTCACTACCATTGTTTGGCTATGCCTTGTGAGTGCTTCCTGCTGAACTGTGTTGGATGACTTATTTGTGTTTAAAAATTACACTCTTGGTAAATCTTACATAATAATCTCAAAGGAATGCAATGATATTTTTAGTTACATTCCTAGTTTTACTTTTTGCATACCATACCTGCATTTCACTTCAGAGCTTTCATTAAAGGTCACACCCAAAATGACAAAGTCTCTGCCCCCCATCAACAAGCCAGACTCTGGTGTAATACGCACACAGTATGTGCGGTAGTCTGGACAGCAGTTGCCAAGATTCTCACAGGTTACATGACAGGAGCATTGACGCAGAAGTTGTCCACACTGCATAGAACAGGAATTTTCACTTCCTGGTTAATAAAAGAAAAAATCTGATTAATATACAAGGCTATATTTCCAACCTACAGTACATATCCAGGTATATTATATACAATAATATAGATTAAACACACATTATTTTTGATTTTGAAAATTCGTTATTATGATAAGATTTATTTATTGTCATTGTAAAAACAAATTCACAATGAAATTACATTTCTACTCCACACATAATTCATACATCACAATTATCAACCATGCATTTACCACACATGATTTATATATAAAAGTATCCCCATATTATAAAGTATAAAAAGTGTCCTCAGATTAAAAAACTAAACAAGACAATAAAATAAGACCTCTTTCATTTCATTCCTGCATTGATAGCCTTAACAGCCCTGGGAAAGAAGCTCTCTTTAAATCTTTTTGTCCTTGTTTTAATCACCCTAAAATGTCTCCCAGATAGCAATAATTCAAATAAATGACAACCAGAATTTTCAGCGCCGCTATACCATCGTATTTACCGTGATATCCGGCTGCTAGCGGTGCAGTTTTAACCCCCGCTAGCGGCCGAAAAAGGGTTAATACCGCCTGCAATACAGCTGCGGTTTGCGGGCGGTATTACCGCGGTGTCTCATTGATTTCAATGGGAAGGAGCGGTACAGGAGCGGTATACACACCACTCATTTCACCGCTACAAAGATGCAGCTTGCAGGAGATTTTTTTTCCTCCCGCTAGCGCATCGCCTCAGTGTGAAAGCCCTCGGACTTTTACATTGAGAATACTGGGGCAGGAGTATTTCAGGCGTTATTTATTCGCTATTTTTAGCGCTAAAACGCCTGAAATACGCCTCAGTGTGAAAGGGGCCTAAAGCTATCGCATCTTTTGTGCTTCTATTTCCCCTATACGCAAACTGATAAGGATCTAAACTACCCGGTAGTCTAGTTTTGATATATTTCAAGACCAACCTCTCAAAGCACTTCATTAGTACTGAGGTCAGTGCTATTGGTCTATAATTGTCTAAACTTCCCACAATTGATTACTTTGGAATTGGAATAATAGTGGCTGATTTTAAACATGCCGGAACAACAGCAGATGATAGTGATCGATTAAAGATCTTGGCAAAGACTCCAGCTTATTGATCAGCACAGGCCTTAACTACTCTTCCTGGGATTCCATCTGGACCTGATGATTTCCTCTCATTTATAGCCTTAAACGCCTGCCTCACCTCATATTCCTGTATTACTTTATAAGTTGAACTATTGATAATGTATCAAGTACTATGTTTGTTACAATTATTCCTGAGTCCCAAGAACTTGGACCAGGAGACTTCATCTGTGACTTACAGTATATTGGCTGTTGACACCATGTTGATCCAGAATCTGTTAGAAGGTCAGTGGTAACACAGAAAACTGTCACCTTCATTAATAAATTTAAATCTTTTGGTGCCTTTGGACAAATTGTATAATACTTAATTTAGTTCCCCCCAAAAAATTATAACAACAATCTAGGAGCCACCTAATAGAAAGACATAATAATCCTATAGTGTAACCTCATCGCATTAATTATTATTATTATACAGGATTTATGCTTTGATTATCTACAAGACAAGCCGTCCCTTTCTACAAAATTAAGGAGAGCACGCTTCTACAGTCTTCTGGACATCCCTTACTGGGGTTATGTCTTGGTCCTACTTAGACTTGGGTGCTATTTGTGATTGCAGCACTGAATATTAAAAGATAAATGCAGCATGTGTACAAGTAAACAGAATACTATGTATATAAATCATCTTAATAGTGAGACCTGAAAATAGTAGCCTTTATTAAAACATGTGAAAGTGTTAATAATTAGACATGTGCACACTGAAATATTTCGTTTCGGAATTTCGTTTCCGTCCGAAAAATAAATTTATTAAGTTACTCCCGAAATTCGTTTTTATTTATTTAGTTTTTCGTTAAAAATTGCATTCGTCCGAAAATCTGAATTAATTAAGGTCGAATCTGTCATTGAAGGCTTATGGTGTCTGTCGAATGTTCAAAGAAGATTCGACGGTGCAGCGAAACTGTACGACTCTGCAATCATACATTTCCGGTCGAATGTTCCGCCCACAAGCAGTGATCTTTTCTCTCTATGTCGAATCTTTTCTCTCTATAATAACAAATCTTTTCTCTCTATAATGTCGAATCTTTTCTCTCTATAATGTCGAATCTTTTCTCTCCTATGTCGAATCTTTTCTCTCTATAATGTCGAATCTTTTCTCTCTATAATGTCGAATCTTTTCTCTCTATAATGTCAAATCTTTTCTCTCCTATGTCGAATCTTTTCTCTCCTATGTCGAATCTTTTCTCTCCTATGGCGAATCTTTTCTCTCTATAATGTCAAATCTTTTCTCTCCTATGACGAATCTTTTCTCTCTATAATGTCGAATCTTTTCTCTCCTATGTCGAATCTTTTCTCTCTATAATGTCAAATCTTTTCTCTCCTATGTCGAATCTTTTCTCTCTATAATGTCGAATCTTTTCTCTCTATAATGTCAAATCTTTTCTCTCTATAATGTCAAATCTTTTCTCTCTATTGTGTCAAATCTTTTCTCTCCTATGTCGAATCTTTTCTCTCCTATGTCGAATCTTTTCTCTCTATGTAGAATAATCTTGGACTAATAGAGTTAAGGTTAGGCACATTCGACCACAGGTTCGATAGACACAGATTGTTATTGTCAGCGTCATGTCGAATCTCCTATCTATATCGAACTGTTGTAGCAACGAAAACGAAAATAAAGCATTTGTTTATGTCGGATCTTTCGGTTTTCGGATTCTGTGCTTTCGTTTTCGTTTGTTAAAACGATAACAAAAATAGCTGAAATTCTGACGAAAATGCATTCGGACGAAAACGAATGCACATGTCTATTAATAATAGATTATCCCCAGTTACAAACAGCGGCAAACAATAGTATAATAAAACTTAAAAAAAATGTTTAAAAATTGTACTATGTAGTCTTACATTTCTTACCTAATAAACACTGAGCTGGTGCCCCAGACCAATTTCCATTAGATTGGCATGTTCGCTGTTTGGACCCAGACAGTACAAAACCACTGTTACAACTAAATGTGATGGTAAAGCCAGCTAGATAGTTTGTTCCATTCTTAGATCCATTTGCTGGTGACCCAAGCCAGCCACATGTGACCACTGATAAAATAGCACAAGGAAATAATTTCAGTTATTACAGAGAATACAATGTGCATCTAAGTACTACTGCATGACCACTGTTTCACATAAAATTTGTTTTTGAAGTAGATATTATGTTTTTGTTCGCTTGTCTGTTTTAGTCCTGAAAAACAACTGTTGCCAGTGACACACCTCCATCCCCAAATTAAATGCAACAAAGAAGAATTACGCCCTTGGGACTTTAAATGAGGTGAGCACAAAAAGGTCAATGAGAGTATATAAAGTAAACATGGTTTTATAAATTGTATGACATTCATTGTATATGAGATGCATGAACAAAGGTGCCAAACCACTTGGCAGTGATAAAACACATTACCAAGTGGCCACATACATATATATGTAGCGCCTGCCCCTCTCCTCTCTCCGTGCGGCTCGCACTGTCTCTCGTCTAGGGGTATCTGGTAGGATGGAGAGAGAGAGAGCGGGTGGGCTACGCCTAGCCTCCACCACATGGGAATGCCTGTGGTATCAGCAATGTCCTGTTTACCTTCGGGTCTGTGCTGTGCACCCAGATCCTCCCTCCAAGAGTCACTGTGAACTTTGTCCGCCAGGAAGTGAGCATCACACCATTAAAGTCCAACACTCCTTTATTAGAACACACCATACAGGGACTTCCTTGATAGTTAGGACAGAAAAGGAGGTGTGAGTGTAAATAAGCCCAGACACAAATTCGCTCCTCCACTCTCCTCCTGGAGAGTGGGATATGGTCTCCGCACGAGAGGAAGGGGATCCTTCTGGACGGTCTCTGACAAGAGACTCACCCGTCACCGGCAGTCTGCTGCAACGGGTCTTCGAGTGAGGAGCTCTCCCCGGTCCATTGCTCTTACTCAGATTCAGGCCTCCATCCCCGAAGTGCCTTAGGACCCTTCCCTCGCAGAACTCAGTGTTGGGCACTGAGCTCCGGACCTTCTTGCAAGTACCTCACCCCAGGGCTGAAGGTGCCTGGGGTGGAACACGATCTCCGTTGGTCCTCTAGGCCGAGGCCTCCTAGAGGACGAGCACGAACCCACGTCCGCAAGCTGAAGGTGCTTGGGACGAAGACCCCGTGACCAAGATGGCCGGCCCTTTTATCCCCTCTCCCAGCGAGCACGGCGGGTTCCCCGCCCCACCATACCGCTGCCGAGAGAGGACAAAAAGGAGGCTCAACACACAGTGATATTCGTCCCTCCGGCCACGACGGCAGCGCCACCTCGTGGACCGCCGGGAACATAGCACTGATGTCACAGCTAGATTCAAAAAATGCACCCGGGAAAGTAAGTACCCGCTACACATTCCCCCCTGTCTTTTGACACTGTACCCCAGTGTCTGGAGTGAATCACGCCCTCAACGGCTGACATAATCCAATCCAGAAACCAACTAACCATTTAAAAAAACAAAACATTTTTTAGGAAACTATCCTAATGGAGAAGTTGTGTCTGAGCCCCTGCAACAAAAGAGAAGTGAAAGACAACATTTAAAACATTATACTTTTCCCTCCCATCCTAACTAAGAACCACCCCAGGTTCCATAATCTTGACGGGACGCTCTCCTGCAGAGGGAAGAGAAAAGAAACAATAAAACCCTAACACATGTGTATGTGTGAGAGAAAAAGAAACTCCTCCGAAGAGAAATATCTTTTCCTCCAGTGTGAGCGTGTACAATGTGTAACGTTGCACAAGACTGTCACCTGGTGACAGCCTCGCGGTAACTGCACCCGTTGAACCATCTTTCTTTTCTTGCTGCTCGATTCCGGGCCCTATCTACCCCAAAGTCTGCAACTTCTCACCGGAGAGGAAAGAACAACAACTGGAACAGTTCTTCCTTGGAATGACACAAGCACCCCTCTTGCGGGGCAAAAGCACTGATGACGGCACCAACAAGAAAGTCAAACAGCAAAGTTCAGGGGGTGCAAAGTCCTTTCAAAAAGCAAACAAATGGAGTTTTTTTTTTCTCCTCAGAGGTAGAAGCGGGGATGCGGCAGAACGATAGGTTTTAGATGCCGATCCATGGTCTCCAAATGGTACTCCATATCCTCACCTTCTTTGCGTCGGACCAACACTTTATCCGCATGGATGTGTCTTCCCCTCATCCACTCTGCCTTGCAGTCCTTGAACCGCTGAGATGTCTTTGGAGAGCATGTCAAATACCTGCGGGCGTGTGGGACCTTAAGGTGGGTCCACACGAAGTCATTATACCAGCGCTCTCGATACACCTCCACTTCGTAGAGTAACTCCTTGGGAAGGTACGGATATTCCCACCCGTAATCAGCAGCAACTTTCTGGCCGAAGAGTCTCTGAAGTCTTGACAGCGGAGGCATTGTGGCTTTGTCCCCTTCGCCGGGCAGAACTATAGAGTCCGGATGGCGAGGGGCCTTGACCACTTCTGGTTGGGGCATAGGTGCCCGTAGTATCAACTTCTGCTCCCCAGTACCTGATGCAGGCGGCACCGGAGATGTAGAGGCGGGCTGGGGGCCAGGACCCCTGTCCAGGCGCTGGTGCCTCCACCCGGGGTGTACTCTCCCCCGTGGACATGGGTGAATCTCGAGGCCTTCGGAACGAAGCTAGCGGCACTTTGTCCCAGCCCTTTTCTGCAAACAGTTTGTCAATGGCTGTGTCATCTCCCACATCAGAGAGCGACTCCAGATCCGAAGTATCACACTCCTCCGCGGGTATGTAGCCCGTTGTAGAGACAGAGCTAGCACCTCCCTCAGACATACTGGGCCATGCCTTCCCGGCATCTCCGCCCTTACACCAAGTCTCTTTGCCCGGCTTACCTCGGCCTTTACTTGAAGCGGGACGTCCGGAACACTCGTCAACGGATCCGTCTAGGCCTGGCGTAAGCTGGCGAGATGGTCCGCCACCACCACTGGTCGGGGCCACCATGCTGGTTCTCTTCTTCAGTGGCGGACGCTGTGAGACAGGGGTGACCGAGTCAGCATCCTCGGATTTCTCCCGTTGAGTTTTAACGACCTCCTCCTCGGTCGCTGCAGTGCGCGCTGGGATGGCTTTTACAACAGTAATTCCTCCTCTGCGAGTAGTGTTACCTAAAGCCCGGCCTGGGTAGATGGTTCTCGGCCTGTCTACTACCGGATCCACCTCGAACAGGAATTCCCCACAGGCTTCACATTGTCCGAAGGGCTTCAGGTGGCACACTAGTCCCAAGCACCCGGGACAAATTACACCCAGGGCCTCTACGTCCATGCACGAATACAGGGCGAATCGACCCCTTGGCTTCAGCCGGATCCCGGTATCCGTTATCGGAGCAGCAGCAGTCATCGTGGTAGTAGCAGGGTGAACTGGAATCCATGAAGTATGTCCAAACCTGGCGACTTGTTGCTGGTCCATCACGCACTGCAGAGTTTTCGCGCCAATGTCCCACGTGTAGCCCTCTCACATATTGAACTCCTCCCCTTTGCTCCAGTTCGCGGGCTTTTTTAGCCACGCCCACGAACTAAGCGGCGGGGGTTGTGTCTGTTGGCACAGTGCAATTAGAAGCCCCCACGTGTAGTACCTCACACGGCTGGGCCTCCCCCCGTTCACCGCTCTTCCTGTGTGGGCCTTTCCCTTGTCTAGGGTCAATTCCACGACTTCGAGCAGGGCTGCACTTTGGCCTATTCAGTTAACTCATCCAGCAGGCTTGTTCAATACTGTGATGCACAACACAATCCCGGACCCGAGCCCCCACGTGTAGCGCCTGCCCCTCTCCTCTCTCCGTGCGGCTCGCACTGTCTCTCGTCTAGGGGTATCTGGTAGGGTGGAATGAGAGAGAGCGGGTGGGCTACGCCTAGCCTCCACCACATGGGAATGCCTGTGGTATCAGCAATGTCCTGTTTACCTTCTGGTCTGTGCTGTGCACCCGGATCCTCCCTCCAAGAGTCACCGTGAACTTTGTCCGCCAGGAAGTGAGCCTCACACCATTAAAGTCCAACACTCCTTTATTAGAACACACCATACAGGGACTTCCTTGATAGTTAGGACAGAAAATGAGGTGTGAGTGTGAATAGGCTCAGACACAAATTCGCTCCTCCACTCTCCTCCTGGAGAGTGGGATATGGTCTCCGCACGAGAGGAAGGGGATCCTTCTGGACGGTCTCCGACAAGAGACTCACCCGTCGCCGGCAGTCTGCCGCACCGGGTCTTCGAGTGAGGAGCTCTCCCCGGTCCATTGCGTCTTACTCAGATTCAGGCCTCCATCCCCAAAGTGCCTTAGGACCCTTCCCTCGCGGAACTCAGTGTTGGGCACTGAGCTCCGGACCTTCTTGCAAGTACCTCACCCCAGGGCTGAAGGTGCCTGGGGTGGAACACGATCTCCGTTGGTCCTCTAGGCCGAGGCCTTCTAGAGGACGAGCACGAACCCACGTCCGCAAGCTGAAGGTGCTTGGGACGAAGACCCCGTGACCAAGATGGCCGGCCCTTTTATCCCCTCTCCCAGCGAGCACGGCGGGTTCCCCGCCCCACCATACCGCTGCCGAGAGAGGACAAAAAGGAGGCTCAACACACAGTGATATTCGTCCCTCCGGCCACGGCGGCAGCGCCACCTCGTGGACCGCCGGGAACATAGCACTGATGTCACAGCTAGATTCAAAAAATGCACCCGGGAAAGTAAGTACCCGCTACATATATTTAGAATTGTTGATGTACAGAAATACACAGGCATCGTATAACTCGACGAGTTTCGCAAATCGCTGCTCGCTTATTCTGGAGTAGATGTAAATGCAGTGTATATTGGACTGAGCCAATGTCCCAAAAGCCAATAAACCAACAGGTGGCAGCAAAGTGTGTTTAACCCAGGAGCTGAAGGGAAGGAACCAGCAAGGAACCATCGGGGGACAGATGGAGGGCAAGCATAACATGGGAGCCAAAGAGTGTGACTTCTGATGTCCCTCAATGTCCAACATGATTTGCAGCATGATGTGTGTGTCCTCAACATGTGAATTATGGGGCCATGAAGAGAGAAATCCCATGATGCTAATCACTCCTTGCCTCAACCTGTTGGTGGAGGCAACAGGTGGAGGCAAGGAGTGAGATTCTTTTTCACCATCTGTGCCCTATTGTGGAGATTTCCCTTCACTTCCTGTCCCATATCAGAACAGGAAGAGAGTGGAAATCCCTGCAAATGAAAGGAATTCCTTGGCAAACCTCCAAGTCACCAGAACTAGCGTCCCCTTTGGACAATTTCCCCTCTATTACTTTTCTGGGGACACTTTCAATTAAAATGGTAAACAGTGCAAATAGAGAAGGGGAATCTCCCAAATGGGCACTGACAGCAATAAAAACCTGACAGGGGTTCCCTTTCCACTCCAAAACAAAAAAAAAAGTTTTGCCTTTAAGTCAAGTTCTTAAAAAAAAGTGATACATCTACAAATAGGCACAATCTGTTAACCCAATGTGCAATAATTCAGGCATTTTTAGGCACATCTTGTGTGAGTCTAACTTATTGCATTTGCTTAGCTTTATCGTGATTCTGCATTTAGAACATGCTCACACAGCATAGATAATGAGGAACATTTAATCTACCTGGTTTAAGGTTCTCCACCAAGATGTGGTGACTTTGATGTGAAACCTTGGTAGCATTGCCAACTTCCAGTTTTCTTGTAGTAAAGGCATCAAATCTGCAGAATGAATCATTACCACACATATTTTCTACCTCTTGGAACAGTGGGTCACTTTGCTCATCCTCAATACGAAATGTAGGTATGAAACTAGGATCATGCTTCAAAGCGTACTGTTCAAGAAGTATTTGAGAATCATATTGAAAGAGTGAAGTCTGATTGGTTACTGACCCTAGAGGAAGAAAAAAAAAAAAGGTTTTGAAAATGCAAGAGAAAAAAATAATTAAAAAATTGGTTCCAATTTGTTTAGCAAATAAATTAAATTAAAGACTAATTATACATACTGTAGTATACATTTGTCAAATTTTTAAGGAAATCAACATAATTATAAGTAAGACCTAATGGATAGAGCACTTACTACTACAGTAACTTCACGTGTAGACAAAGGCCAACTACAGAATTGAAAATCTACTAACCTACTCTAAGGTGTTCATGTTGACTATTAATATAAAATGGTTGATGAGAAGTCATGTGGGCACAACATCCATAGTAAACTTGTGTAAGTATGCTATTACACCAGTGACTGAGGCCAGCTCTCTTTGCTTTAGGAGCTCTATAATCCACCCTGCACCCCCCTCATCTGGCTCTTCATTCTGACTTTAAGTTGGGGGTACTTGGTCCTTGTCTGCTTCTCCTGCTGTTCACTTATGCCCATGCCTGGGCAATGGCGGCATCTGTCTCATAATTGTGATCTTTGACAGCAAGCCTTCTCCGTGTGTGGATATGACACATTCTTGTCAAGTAGTATTTCTCCCTGAAGAAGCTCATCATGAAACACGTTGAAGAAACTACTTGTTAAAATTCCATCTAAAAACAAAAGCTCTTGCGAGCTACCATGAGTGTAAAACAACTCTTATTCAGGCAGCTGCTAGCACTGAGCACGTCTCATATGACCGTGCACAAGCAATACAAGTAAAAGAAAATGCTGTGCTATCTTATTTGTGGCATAAGTGACCTATTAAAGTGACAAAGAGTAAAAAAATTTGTTTTAGTGCAAAATAACTATAATACCATTAACCATAAAATCACAACTTCATGTATCTTGTTCTTATACTTCACGTATAAGCTGAAATGAATAAAGTGGTATTATAATTATTTTGCACTAAAACACTTTATTTACTCTTTGTCACTTTAATAGGGCACTCATCCAACAAATAAGATAGCTCAGCATTTTCTTTTACTTGTTAAAATTCCATCAACAATTTTTTGTCATGATGAAGTTCAATTAAACAAGTTTATCTGATGGTATAGGTTATGTCACAGACAGTATGTACATAATATGTACAAGGATTTTGTTACAAGCATCTTGGTACCTTAAAAATGTTTATTTTTATAATATTTGTAATGAATGATACATATTGTAATACAGTATCTTTTTAACATTTACTATGTGTTCTATTTCTAGCTGACACCTATAAAATCCCATTATTTATAATGATTATTTCTAAGTTTACTCTATGGTGTTGCTGAATCAATGTCGCTCCCTCACTGGCTGGACTAGTGAGATGTTGCTCCGTCACTACTCACTATGCAGCAATGACATTTCTGCAAAGATTCTGCTTGTAAGGAAGCAACTTCTAGCAGGTAAAGTGGTAGGTGCACCTTGGTAAGGTGTTTCTAGTAGCATATTTGCCAGTGTGACATGGGCCTAAATCTGGAAGAACAGTTAAATGATTAACGATCACATGAGCCATCCTTAAAGCGGAGGTCCACACAAAAATGGAACCTCTGCTTTTCAGGACCCTCCCCCCCTCCGGTGTCACATTTGGCACCTTTCAGGGGGGTGCAGATACCTGTATAATACAGGTATTTGCACCCACTTCCGGGCATAGACCCCCGCGGGAGTTACGCCTCTTCCCGTCCCCCCTCGCTGTCTTCTGGGAGACACACGGGTCCCAGAAGACAGAAGGGACCACTTTGATTGCGCAGCGCGACTCACGCATGCGCAGTAGGGAACCGGGAAGTGAAGCCGCAAGGCTTCATTTCCTGATTCCCTTACTGAAGATGGCAGCGGCAGCATCCAAGGACCGAGGCACGGGTCGGCCTTGGGTGCCAACATAGCGGGCGCGCTGGACAGGTAAGTGTCCATATTTTAAAAGTCAGCAGCTGCAGTATTTGTAGCTGCTGACTTAAAAAAAATATATATTTCGGCGGACCTCCGCTTTAATTGCTTTAAAAGTTATTTGGGTCCCAATAAAAACGGAGTGAGATGTCAACCCCACTTCTTTATTTTTTTGTAAGACCAATATAGAAAATCAATGCAGCCAAAGTAGACATACCAGTAATGTAAACATAGTGGTAGAAGCATCAGATATATATTGTTTATTTTAGGAGCATGCATACATAGTGGTAGAAGCATCAGATATATATTTTTTATTTTATTTTAGGAGCATGCATACTTAGTAATGCATAAGAGTAACTCTAATGCCCTGTACACACGATCCGATGGACTTTTTTCATCCTAAAAAACGATCGTGTGTGGGCCCTATCTGACTTTTTTCTATCGGTGTAAAAAAATAGAACTTGTTTTAAATTTTTCCGATGGAAAAAAAATACAATAGGAAATTCTGATCGTCTGTGTGGAATTCCATCGGAGAAAAATCCACGCATGCTCAGAATCAAGTCGACGCATGCTCGGAAGCATTGAACTTAATTTTTCTCGGCTTGTCTCAGTGTTTTACATCACCGCGTTTTGGATGGTCGGAATTTAGTCTGACAGTGTGTTTGCAAGACTGATGGAAGTCGGCTTCATCAGAATTTCGACTGAAAATTCCATCGGAGTTTATTCCATTGGAAATCCGATCGTGTGTACGGGGCATAACATGTATTTATTACATCTCACAGGGATCACAGAATTCCGCCTGACAATGCCTTTACCTGGTTTTCTCTCATGATTTCCGCCCCAGAAAATGCTTAAGAAAGCTTTCTAAGTTTTTTAAACAGAATGTCATTAAGTTATACACCCTTTTACTTGTATTTGTTTGCAACATTAAGATCATTGACCTTTGAAGTCACTGTGAAGCAATTCATTCTTAACGTTCAGAATGCAAGCCCTAAAGTGGTTGAAGTTGTTCTCTCAGAAGTTCAGCTCTCCCTGCAATGAGTCAGCAGCCTTCAAGCCTTTAAGGTCGGGTTCACACCTATGCGAATTGGTTGCGGCTTACACCGCATCCAATTCACATAACGTTTTAAAATACATTGATTTTAATGAGGCTGGTTCACATATGTGTGATGCATTTGCACTGCGCATTGCCCAAAAAACGCGTATGTTTTCTAGGCATTGCAGTGCGGCTTAGGTGCGAATTCAGGCCCATTATCTTCTATGGGCACGCATCTGATTCGCAGATGTGTTGCGGTGTGAACAGAAAATTTCTCCCTGCTCATTACACTCCCCCCCTTCCCTCTCCCAGGTCACCAAATTCGCAGCAACAACGCAGATGATCCGCTGAACAGCTCTGTTATCGCTAGAATTCGCACTGCACAAGTGTGAATCCAGCCTTAATCTCTAAAGTTAACACACAAGTGCTCTGTGAGGGGGAGCAGAGGGAGCTGAGCTGTTAAGAGAACTGCTTCAACAACATGTACTTCTCCTTTAAAGGAAGATGTATTACTCTACAAATACTTGAATGTCCATAGCCTGACCACAGATTAATTTTAAGGTTTTAAATTAATTACATTTCTTTGCTTCTCCTAACTCACTTGTAGGCAGGTGCAGGTTTTTCTTCATCCATTAGGTAGTGCTGTGCCATCATACAGATGGAGGTGAGTTTGTTAGGGGAAACTGTCCCTCATGGACTCCATCTGTGTCTCAGAGGGAGCAGCTGTCTGATTGGATGTTACAACCTCTGGTGGCCATCTTGGGTAAGGGAACCTTTTGAATAAGAGGCCCCATAAGAATAAGAGGAACCTGCATGTGAGGGACAGTGATTAGTTCAGGGTCAGGTTCCTGGCGAGGAGGGACAGCTTAGGAGAGAGACTCCCTTCTCACTATGCACATGATGAACGGTGCAGAGATGTGGAGCTGGTGCATATTGCAGGAGCATTCTTTGCCTTTTCCCAGAAAGGACACTACCTCTGATAATGGATGCCATCCTCTAGTAAAATGTACTGTTTTTCTGAGGATCTGTAATTCCCTAAACTGTTGATAATAGTGCTGAAGATCAGTTTATCTGTTGCTGCAAACCAACCATACAAGAGTTATATGAAAGGCATTAGTGCCATCTACACTGTATTTCCTCCCAAGGTACTCAACTTAGGCCCTACAAACTGGTGTGTGACAATAGGTAGATTTTCAGCTTCCTTATGCTTTGTTAATAGGTGGAGCTTATTTTACCCTGGGAACACAAGTTAACTGGTCAGACTGCATAGACAGCTTTGATGTCAGAACATTCTGTTTACACAGATACACAGTACATTATTGGAACTGCCATATGCAACTAACAGAGGAGAATATCCAAGAAAGGACTCTATATTGAATATTGTATGCTTGCCATTCATCCTGGCGCTTACTCACAATCTGCACCAAACTGGTAAATTTCCTCTGGGCTGGCAGTAGAAGGTAAAACAGTGCCATTTCTTAGTGTGAAGTCATCTGCAGGATCATCATTCATAACTCCCAGAAGTCCTTGGGTTTTGTTTTTGAAAATCTCAGGAAGAAGAATTGACAGACTGAGAAATCCTCCTATTTCTCTCACTTCCACCCCAGCTCCTGAGGCGAACATTACTGTGACATTGGTCTTATAGGGTGAGAATAAGAAAACCCCTAAATAAAATGAACAGAAATATTTTTTCACTGAAAACTGGTAGACAAGGTAAAATAGCCACTTTCAAATGTTTTGGACAGATTTTATAAAATCAGCAAAAAAAATGAAGAGATTTTTTACAACATCCATGTACAGGTTATCACCAAAGTAAATATGCATATATTAACTATATCCTGGATTTAGCAGAAGATGATAGCTAAATTACCAGAGCAATCAGTTTTGGTGCAGGGAACTGGACAGTGGACACGGGTAATGTTTGGCACAGACCTGTATGGAGCTGTTGCTGGTATATCTGGTACCTGATAACATTAATCTGGCCATTTAGGAAAAAAGGATCTTTGACTTACCTGTAACATCATTTTCTTGGAATTTTGTACTATTTTTTTTACATCTTGACCATAGGTTATATACTGCCACCCTCAGGTGAGGATACTGGCAAACAAAGTTGTTAGGACAACACATATAACATCTCCCACTGCCAGCATTTCTTTGTTTTTTGCTAGTGTCCTTTTGTGGTGGACTACCTCTTTTTACTGAGAACAGGTTTCTGACTTGTAATGTTCCAATATTCCTGGAAGACTACTGTTGGTTCTTCAAATTGAGATATCCCTTCTCTCCCTGGCTGCATTCACAATACTTGCGGAAATATGATTGTAGCTTCTAGATTGGTTGCCCCTCAGCAGCACTTCAGGGAATTGTACCTAGACCCATCCACGTGGAAGGTGGGGCCGACCTATAATGTTGCCTTTGCCACTAGAATCACTCATGGTACATCAGTACAACATGATGCAATAGCTGCAGAGTGCTCTACAGGCCCAAGGCAGTGGCAATCCAAATCCTGGTAGCTGCAGTCCCTGAAGACCCGTTTCATGGGGTTTGCCCTCCTGTAGAGGAAAAAGAAGGGATTCCCCACCTGGTGGGTTCTACCCCGAGTACCTTGGTGTGGTAAGTGTGGGGGTTAGATTATTTCTGGATCTAGTAGCAGATGATAGCTAAATTGCCCGAACATTTGATTTTGACACAAGGAATCGGGCACAGGTAATGCTTGGTACAGAACTGCATAGAGTTGTTGGTGATACATTTGGTACCTGATAAGGTTAATCTGGCTGTTTAAGAAATACAAATGTATGAATTGCCTATAAAATGCTTTTCATGGAATACAGTACAGGACATAGGGAAAGGTAGGTGAGTGGATCACAGTGGATTTCTGGATCAGGCATGCCAGGGGAGCTGGGTGCGAGGCCAGAGGAGAGACTGTGGGAAAAGAGTCAAATCGATGTGGCCCGAGGGCACAAGATTTTCAGACCGGACTTGCTGAGAACAGTAGTCCGTCAAGTTACATGTGCTACTAAATTACTAGGCTGCCGGGGAGAGGTACTGCAGACCTCTGGCCTAGTATCATCACATTTCATAGCGAGCCATTGAGACTGTCCAGAGCGGACTCTTTAGCTCATATGAGGAGGATGTGCTGGGAAATATAAGGATCTACAGTGAAGTTTGTGCAGGAGGAGAGAAGTCCTGAGAGCAACATTCTGCAGGAGTTACGCAGAGGAGGAGTAATAGTCTGCATGGTGATGCAGGGGAAGTGACTGTAGATATTATCTGTGCATCAGTACTTCAAGGCTCAACCAAATTACAAGTTCTTTAATATGATGGCAAAGCAACATGTTCTATGGGCATGCCATATCCCCCTTTTCCCCAACCAAGTTATATCCCCCAATAAACAAAAACAAAACAATGCGAATGACTGTTCATTGTCTCTGAGGTGATAGGTCATGGATGGAGGTCTGGCAGCAGGGTGATATGGTGGATGTTAGTTACTAGTAGAAACCAAGCGCTACATAATGTACACCTAAAGAGTTAATTAATGAATTATTACATGAGTAAGGATATATTGCACCATTGGTAGGCAATGCATTTATCCTGAATAAATGTAAGCCATGCAATATATCCATTCTCATGTAATAATATATGAATTTACTCTTTAGATGTACATTATATTTACCATACGTTATATCTCCTATTTTGGAGTGTTGCTTTTGCAGTTGTTTAGCACTTTTGGGTTGATTTTCTGTTTCTCCTTTCTCTTGCAGCATTCTTTAGAGCCAATGCTGTGTACAGGGACAAGAGTTGTGTCTCCCCACACTGTGCATCAATACAGCCCCAAGACGGCAAATCACTCCCCTACTCCTCCCTCCTCCTTTCCCCTCACTTCAACAAGCTAACATACTGAATTGAGACTGCTCTGTCCACTGCTAACTATTTACTGTAAAGACCAGAAGTACAGGGAAGCAACACTGAGAGAGCAGGAACCAGTAGCACTGAAAGTTGTAAAGTGCTGTGGTACGAAATGTAATAATTTTTTCACAAATGTTTATTTTATTGTGCTCTATGTGTTAAGCATAAAAATCTAGGGGTTTAATACTACTTTATTGGTTTATTTCAGCTTAGGGGAGATCAAGGGCAACTGTGCATCCTCTCAGGAGGAGTTCTCAGACTCCAAAGATTCTCCTTTCAATTACTCATCTTCCTCCCCCTCCTCATCTTTATCAGGAAGACTGCTGTTATGGAAGCTGAAAATTCCTCTCTAGTTAAAAAGGAGGAATTGGGAGTACTCTTAGAGAGCCTCGGTTGAGTGCAGACTGAATTCCAAAGACCTAGGTGCAGAATTTTGAGAGGAACCCTAAATAACCTCATCATGGCCTTGTGCACAGTGTGTGCTGGCCAGCTCCTTCATCCCATTTCCTTTCTGACGTCCGCCATGAGGTAAGTGGGTCCCCTGAGGAGTACTCACAACCTTAAAGGGGTTGTAAAGGTTCCTTTTTTTTTTAAATAACAAACATATCATACTTACTGTACCTCGTCTGTGCAGCTCGTTTTACACAGAGTGGCCCAGATCCTCGTCTTCTGGGGTCCCTCGGCGGCTGTCTCGTCTTCTCCCCGCAAGAGCTAACCCCCTTCTGGGAAGCGATCTCCCAAGGGGGTTAGCTTACGGGTGCGCTCCCATAACACAGTCGGTGGCCATAGTATCACTATGGTGGTATCACTCGGCCCCGCCCCCCCCGGCGTGCCACATCATTGATTTGATTGACAGCAGCAGGAGCCAATGACTGCGCTGCTATTAATCATCCAATGAATGAGCCGAGAAGAGTCACGAAGCCCGGCCGAGAAGCCAGCGCATTCACGATGCAGGACTTTCAAGGGCTCAGGTGAGTAAACGGGGGGGGGGGGGGCTGTGGGGACGCTAATTGTCGGATGTTTTTTCACCTTAATGCATAGAATGCATTAAGGTGAAAAAACATGTACCTTTACAACCCCTTTAATCAGATTGTTGGATGCTGGATAACCTGGTAAAGGCAGATGCAGAGACCTGGACCACAATACAGAGCAGGGTAGCTGCTGCATCAGTGGTGTGCTTGTCTGAAGCAGAGCAATGTGCTCAAGATGGCACCCTGAGTCAGGTGGAGGGAAGGACTTTGCAGGGACTGTGCCAAAATCTCCTTAACATGGGTAAGATAGCACACATTTTGTTCAAGACCACAAAACTGGGTGGTGCTCACTAGGCTATGGCCAAAACAGACCATTAAAAAGTGCAGCCCCTCTGCAACACACTGCTCTAGGCCTAAGGTACTCCTACTGCCAGCCCCACAGACTTCCCATGGACTTCTCCCAGGCTGGGGCTGGTGCATGAGAGGGTTTTTGGGGGGGACCGCACAGGTGGAAGGGGCAAAGCCCTAGACTCACTATACCAGGGTGCTGGCTCCTTCCCAAGAAACAACCCACTGGACAGGGGGAACTCCCCACTTCATGCACAGGGTCTTTAAGGACTGTAACTACTGGGTTTCAGTTCGCCACTGCCCTGAAGAGCACTCTGCAGCTAACTGAACTATGGTGTAACGCTGTACTGAGGGTGAACACCAATCACAGAGTCCAGTACCAAAGGCAACATTATAGGCTCGCTCTGCATTTTCCATGTGGCAGGATCTGAGTACAGTTCACCAAGGAGCAATCGATCTGAAATCTGCAATCATACTGCCGTAGTGACATCAATGTAGCCAGGGAGAGAAGGAAAATCTCCATGTGAAGAACAAGCCATAGTCTTTAATCTTCCATTATTATTGAAATTAAAAGCCACAAACCTGTTCTCAGCAAAGAGATCATCCATAACTGGGATTGGGAAGAGTTATATGGACTGTCCTAGCAACTTTGTTTGCCAGTGCCTCACCTAAAGGTGGCAGCATATAACCTACAGTCATATGGAGCTGTTTGCTTACGAAATAAGGTTAGTGTTAGAAATGAGGATAATCTTTAAATGAAGGTTTTGAGGTTAATGTTAGGGTATAGGGGTTAAGTTTTAATGCCAAAGTAATTTTTTTTTTCTAATAACTTCTATGAGCTGTCTTTTGAACATGCACAGTACAGCAGAGGTGCCTAGCTTGCTTTTCTGGTCAACACAATTTCCAGCACTGTGCAGTTGTTGGTGGTGCAACAGGGATGAAGGCTGCATTTGTGTACCGTATTGCACTTTTTGCAAAAAACCTAATGTGCTAGGGCATCACTATTCCAAAAGTGAAGGTACATGTCAGGGCTAAGAAAAAAAAAATGCAGTACTATGCATATTTTCAAAAGTTTTACTCCCTTAAAAACACTGCAAGTACTGAAAAATACCTGTTGATCCTTACAGACATCCAGTGTGCTTTTTGTACTGATGATGTTATATGGAGCAATACAAGCTTCTTTTGTTTTTAACTATAAGAACAAGGTTAGTAAAAAAAGAAAAATGCTGAAACATGCTCCTGAGGGGGACTGGGAAGCATGGGATTATGATTGAGACGTGTCTGTTCAAATTTTTTTAATGGATTACCTCGCTGAAGAATACAGTATGTATATGTATACGTGCTATGTATAAGTAGTACATGCTGCTTGCAGTTTACAGAGAGAAGGTTATGAAGACTTACTAAAAGTGTCTCTAGACTACTAAACTAGATCTATAGACTGACATTCATAGAAAGGTTCCTGGTATGTGGCTGCACACCAAATAATTGGACCCTCTAATGATTGATTTTTTTCACCTAATTTTACCTAAACCTAGTGCACTTTGGCCAGCTCTGCAAAAGTTATAATTAGTTAAACATGTGTGACAGCAGGAAGGTAAAGTCACCTGGTTGCATCCAGGGGGGTAGATATATTTCTCCCAGATTCAGGCTTTATGCTGACTTATACAACTAGGGAGGGAGTTGATGAAGCCCAGCTGAGGCTAGTGGGCTCATGGATGACTCATACCTCTAGGGAGAGGGCTGGGCGTCGTGCAGGCAGGGAGTTGATGAGACCAGCTGAAGCCTGTCAGTTCGTTTAAGGCCTCTATAAAAACTCCCAGCTTCATTAGATGTTAGCTCATGCCTGGACCCAGACCTGTGTGGACTGTCTAGGGAGAGTGAACCCCTGTGCGGTGAGGCAAAGCCTGTGTGGCTATTTGTTTGGACTTTTACTAAACCAGGGACTTAGGGACTAGGACAGCACCAGGCTGATCCCAGTTGTTAGTTTAGGAAACCTGCATGTTTAGTCAGAGGTCAAACTGACCAGGATTTATTTTGTTTATGTTTCTTTTTGGCTTTGCTGTGTTTTTGTCACTGTACATAGAGAAATAAACCGCACCTTTTGATTTTGAAAACCACAACCTCCGTCTGCTGGCCCTGTTTTTGTGTGGGGAGCCCAACCAGGGGGTCACACACACCCGCTACCGAGTTAACCCCCTCACAGTTGGTGGAGAACCAGTGGCAGTTTTTTTAAGCCAGCATGGAGGAGATACTGAAACAGCTGGCTCTAGCAAATGCCAATCAACAGCAGACAAATGCAGGTTTGCAAAGGAGCCTTGCAGCCCAGCAGCAAGCTCATCAACAAGCCCAGCAGCAATCTGAGGCCCGCTTCATAGACCTGTTACAGAAGCAAGAGCAGAGACTACAACAAATGGAAGCAGTAATGCAGCAACGTCCGCAGACCAGTGAGGAAAGCCGTCCCACTAATACCGCGTCCTTTGGGGTGAGTCGTTTATTGACAAAAATGACTGGAGAGGATGATCCAGAGGTATTTTTGACCACATTTGAAAGGACTGCTGAAAGAGAAAAGTGGCCTGAGGAGCAGTGGGCTGGACTGGTGGCTCCTCTGTTAACTGGTGAATCGCAGAAGGCTTACTATGACCTAGAGCCTGACCAAGCAAAAGACTATGTGATGCTAAAAGCTGAAATATTGGCAAGGCTGGGTGTCACCCTGGCTGTCCGGGCTCAGCGTGTGCATAACTGGACTTTCCAGCTTGGAAAACCCCCCAGGTCTCAAATGTATGATCTCATTCACCTGAGCAGGAAGTGGCTACAGCCAGAGACTTTGTCCGCACCAGAGATTGTGGAACGTGTTGTAATGGATCGGTTTTTGAGAGCTCTTCCTACTGCCATCCAAAAGTGGGTAAGCCATGGAGACCCAGAGACGGCCGGTGGTCTTGTGGATCGTGTAGAGAAATACTTGGCTACAGAGAACCTGACGGCCTCTTCCAGAGACTCTCGGACTTTCCACCCTAAGACCAGACCATCCCCAGGGGCGGATAAGAGGATTCCAAGGGGTGAGGGTGGAGAGAGTGAGAGGGTGGGAGCTCTACCCAAAGTTTGGCGAGAACAGCCTGGGAAGTCAGGGGCTCAAGAGGCAGCCAAATGGATTGTTTGCTACCGCTGCCGGCAAGCGGGACATATTGCAGCAAATTGCCCGGTTGTGGAGGAACCCATGCAATGTGACTTTCTGATGGACAGACGTCAGTCGCTGTGTGCGACAGTCGCATGCACTGCCATTCGGGGAACTGAGAAACATTTATGCAAAATGTGTATTAATGGTAGAAATGTTGTGGTATTACTGGATTCAGGTAGCCTTGTGACCCTGATAAAGGCTGAATTAGTTAAAACAGAGGTCTCTGGGAATAGCAAGGTAGCTGTTATTTGTGTGCATGGGGACACCCGAGAGTATCCAGTGACTACAGTGTGTTTCGAGACCCCCAAAGGTACCCTCTCTCATCCAGTGGGGTTAGTATCTCAATTACCGCATGATGCCATTGTGGGAAGGGATTTTCCGAAGTTCTGGGAACTGTGGGATGATCCTGAGCCCCCCACTGGTGCCCCTATGTACCAGGAATGTGATAGCCAGAACTCCTCTGAGAGTGGTGAGGACTCTCCAGAATTTCCCTTGTCAGTATTGGCAGGGGAGACTCAAGAAACTGGAGAGGAGCCCACCTCCTCAGACGAAAACCTACCGTCTGTGGAGTTTTCTGATCTGGAGGTTCACAGGGAAAATTTTGCCACAGAACAGTTAAAAGACCCCGCCCTAATAAAGGCACGGGAAAACGTAGTGGAAATAGATGGCGAGTTAGTGAACCCAGATAATACCTGCACTTACCCATACTTCAGCGTAGAGAAGGACCTACTGTATCGGGTGGCAAAAAGGGCAGAAGAAACCGTTGAGCAGCTTGTGGTGCCCAAACCTTACAGGAAGTTGGTGTTGGAGTTGGCCCATGGGCACATTCTTGGAGGTCATCTGGGGACAGAGAAAACCCGAGAGAGGGTATTACAGAGATTCTATTGGCCTGGGGTGATGAAGGACATAGAAAATTATTGTTCCTCCTGCCCTGTGTGTCAGAGGTCGGCCCCGATGCCACATTTCCGTAGCCCGCTGGTCCCTCTACCCATCATTGAGGTCCCGTTTGAGAGAATCGCAATGGATTTGGTAGGTCCTATAATCAAGTCCGCTAGGGGGCACCAGTACATATTGGTTATAATGGACTATGCCACCCGTTATCCAGAAGCGATCCCTCTCAGAAATACCTCGGCCAAAACCATAGCCAAAGAGCTATCTCTTGTTTTTAGCCGGGTGGGTATTTGTAAAGAACTGCTTACGGACCAAGGTACACCCTTTATGTCCCGGGTTATGAAAGAGCTGTGTAAATTGTTCAAAGTGACGCAATTGCGTACATCTGTGTATCACCCCCAAACCGATGGGCTGGTTGAAAGATTCAACAAAACCCTAAAACAAATGTTGAAGAAAGTGGTGGATAGAGATGGAAAGGATTGGGACTGTCTACTTCCTTATTTGATGTTTGCTATTAGGGAGGTGCCCCAATCCTCTACGGGATTCTCCCCCTTTGAGTTACTGTATGGGAGACACCCAAGAGGGCTGTTGGATATTGCCAAGGAAACTTGGGAAAGTGAGAGTTCTCCCCACAGGAGTGTGATTGAGCATGTCGCCCTGATGCAAGATCGAATTGCACAGGTAATGCCCATCGTGAAGGAACATTTGGCCCAAGCGCAGTTGGCACAGCAGAGAGTGTACAACCGTGGAGCAAAGACCCGTACCTTTTCCCCGGGGGATAGGATATTGGTACTTGTCCCTACGGTTGAAAGTAAATTCCTTGCCAAATGGCAAGGCCCCTACGAGATAATGGAAAAAGTGAGCGAAGTGAATTACAAGGTCAGACAACCAGGAAGGCGAAAGCCCGAACAGATATATCACGTTAATCTGTTGAAAGCCTGGAGGGATAGAGAGTCCCTAGTCGCAGAAACTTGGTCACCAGCTCAAACTGGTTGCGTGATTCCGGAGGTTGGAATAGCAGCCACCTTGTCACAACCCCAACAACAGGAGGTTAAGGAGTTTGTGCTTCGCAACAAGGAGGTGTTCTCTGAGCTGCCGGGACAAACATCTGGGGTAGAGCAGGATATTATTACCCCGCCCGGTGAAAGGGTGAAGTTAAAACCCTATCGGATCCCAGAGGCCCGACGGGAGGCAATACGGGAGGAAGTACAGAAAATGCTGAACTTAGGGGTGATAGAGGAGTCCCAAAGTGATTGGTCTAGTCCCATTGTGTTGGTGCCTAAACCGGATGGGAGCTGGCGATTTTGTAACGATTTTCGTCAGTTGAACAAAGTTACAAAATTTGACACCTACCCCATGCCACGTATAGATGAGTTGATCGACCGGCTGGGAACAGCCCGATACATGACGACTCTTGACCTCACAAAAGGGTATTGGCAAATTCCCCTGGCCAAGTCGGCCAAAGAGAAAACCGCATTTGTAACCCCAGACGGGGCGTTCCAATATAAGAGAATGCCGTTCGGGTTACAGAATGCGCCGGCCACATTCCAGCGGAAAATGGACCAGATACTGAGGCCCCATCGGAAGTATGCTGCGGCTTACCTGGATGACGTAATTGTCCATAGCACAGATTGGGCCTCACATCTGCCAAAAGTGCAAGCAGTCCTAGACTCTATCCGGGAAGCGGGGTTTACGGCTAACCCCAAGAAGTGTACCATTGGGCAGGAGGAGGCCAAATATCTTGGGTACACCATTGGCAGGGGAGTGATAAAACCCCAACTCAACAAAGTCGAGGCCATCCAGAGTTGGCCACGTCCCAACAGCAAGAAGCAGGTACGGGCCTTTCTGGGAATCGCGGGTTATTATCGGCGCTTCATTCCCCACTTTGCTTCTAAGGCTGTGCCCCTAACCAACCTGACGAAAGGGAAAGGGTCGGTCATGATTAAATGGACCCCCGAGGCTGAGGCAGCATTCCAATTCTTGAAACAAGCCTTATGTAGCCAGCCAGTGTTGTACTCACCCGACTTCTCTAAAGACTTTGTCGTACAAAGTGATGCGTCAGATGTGGGGTTAGGAGCAGTATTGTCCCAGGTCTGGAACGGGGAAGAGCACCCAGTCATTTACCTCAGCAGGAAGTTGAAGTCCCATGAGGTAAATTACGCCACGGTTGAAAAGGAGTGTTTAGCGGTGAAGTGGGCTCTAGATTCCCTTCGGTACTATCTGCTAGGTAGGCACTTTGACATGGTTACGGATCACGCTCCGTTAAAGTGGATGGCTCAAAACAAGGAGACAAATAGAAGAGTGAATAGGTGGTTCCTGGCCCTACAGGAATTCAACTTCACAGTAAAGCATCGCCCTGGCGTTCAAATGGGGAATGTGGATGCTTTGTCTCGAGTACATGAATGCCTGATTGCTGGTGTTCCAACCCCAAGGTTAAAACAAGAGGGGGGGTATGTGACAGCAGGAAGGTAAAGTCACCTGGTTGCATCCAGGGGGGTAGATATATTTCTCCCAGATTCAGGCTTTATGCTGACTTATACAACTAGGGAGGGAGTTGATGAAGCCCAGCTGAGGCTAGTGGGCTCATGGATGACTCATACCTCTAGGGAGAGGGCTGGGCGTCGTGCAGGCAGGGAGTTGATGAGACCAGCTGAAGCCTGTCAGTTCGTTTAAGGCCTCTATAAAAACTCCCAGCTTCATTAGATGTTAGCTCATGCCTGGACCCAGACCTGTGTGGACTGTCTAGGGAGAGTGAACCCCTGTGCGGTGAGGCAAAGCCTGTGTGGCTATTTGTTTGGACTTTTACTAAACCAGGGACTTAGGGACTAGGACAGCACCAGGCTGATCCCAGTTGTTAGTTTAGGAAACCTGCATGTTTAGTCAGAGGTCAAACTGACCAGGATTTATTTTGTTTATGTTTCTTTTTGGCTTTGCTGTGTTTTTGTCACTGTACATAGAGAAATAAACCGCACCTTTTGATTTTGAAAACCACAACCTCCGTCTGCTGGCCCTGTTTTTGTGTGGGGAGCCCAACCAGGGGGTCACACACACCCGCTACCGAGTTAACCCCCTCACACATGCTTGCCTTTGCTTAGTCAGCAGAGACAATTTAAAAAAAATGTCTGACTGTGGTTTGGATTGAGTGAAGCTGAAGGGATTATCCCCATAACATTCAGTACATGGACAGAATGTCACACATTTGCATTGGAATTGGATTGTTTGACAAAGCCTGCATATCGATACCCAAGTCTGCTTGCATGATTGAGCAAGAAACAATACTGGGAGTGATTAGGTCAGTTAACTATTTACTTATTTTTATTGTTGATCTAGTTAAACAATCTACAAACTTGCAGCAACTGTTTTTTAAGTTTATATCAGGATCAAATCTGTCCATCCAATGAAGATTTCCTTGTAAATGCTGAGTGCGACAAATTCACATGAATGTCAGGGTAACCTACCTTTCATATCCATCCAACTTTGCTCTTCAAAGCTAATGATCTCCCCATTCACTAGAACTTCCAGTGTATTTATGAATTCATCATGATGGCGCACCTCAATTATATCAGAATCCTCTTCTTGCATAGCCACGGAGTTAATGGCTGTTATATTAATATTATTAGGGAGTGACCTCTGAGATCGAATATCATCATCTAGATGGACGGTAAAAATGTCCGGTAGCGGTGCTTTAATAGAAGAGGCATGAAAAACGTTAATGGTATTTTTGTTCAATATTGTATGTCCGAGATATACATGACAAGAGTGCCAAACTGTGAGGGAAGCTAAGGTCCGAATAAAATAGATGAGGGCACAGGAGGGTTAGACTAGGCATTTATTTTTCCCACAAAATTATAAAACTTCTATATGCCATCATAGGTAGTATTAATACCATTACAAATTAATTAAAAAGCATTATCCTGTCCAGTTACAATGTAAGTGATGCAAACAAGGGTGAGTTATACAGATAACTACATAAAATCACTGCAAATGGCAACAACTTATAATAGTAGTACAAAATACTATATAAAGACAAATAGGCAATACAAATTGGGAGAGCCCCACTCATATAGTATAGAAGGTTAAGGAGCAGAAACAGGACATAAGGAAATAAGTGAGCTATGTATTAGCTCAAATGGGTGCTTTTTAAAATAGTGGAGGAAACCATGCCAGAATCAATGACTAAGGATGGAGAGTATTGAATAACATCTAGATGATATTTTTAAAGAAGCAGAGATGTACGTGAAAAAGTCTTGTTTGAAAGCATGAAGAGGTGACAGAAGTAGGCGAGAGAAGATGACGTGAAGAGCAAAAGTTGCACTAGGGGTAGCATCAGGAAATGTATGGGGCAGCAAGGATATAAAGAACTTTGTAGGTAAATCAGTCCATTGATGTGAGATGACGGTCAATCTCAATTTGGGGAGGTGGGGTAGGGTACACTGATAATCAGGGCTGAACACCTGACCTAATGGTTATTGTTTTCCCTGGAACAAACAGAATGGCAAACACCTGTAATCTCAGCTAGAATTTCGAACTCTATTACCTAAGAACATGATAGCCACTTCAGGACTAAGAAGAAACAGTACCAGTACAGAGAGAGAACGGGAGAGTAATGCCTTGTACACATGATCGGAATTTCTGATGGAAAACGTCAGACGGACTTTTTTCCATTGGATATTCCGACCATGTGTATGCCCCATCGGACTTTTTCCATCGGAAATTCTGAGGAATTCCGTCGGAGTTAGAAAGAGAACATGTTCCGTTCGTCTGTATGGAACTCCGACGGAGAAAAAAACACACATGCTCAGAATCAAGTCGACCCATGCTCGGAAGCATGAACTTCATTTTTCACAGCTCGTTGTAGTGTTGTACGTCACCGCGTTCTTGACGGTCGGAACGAAATTCTGTCAAAAAAATCAGTCGGAGTTTATCCCAACGGAAATTCCGATCGTGTGTACAGGGCTTAAGGGTATGTTGAACAGGAGTATTCTGGAAGGATTAAAGTGGTTCCAGCTTTACCTTTGGTAGGCTATAATGGATAGGGTGTCAAGCTGGGTTAAGTAGAGGGCATGCATTAGCATAGACTTACAGAATGTAAAGCAAGAGGAAGGGAAGGGGCGCAGAAAATGTTTTTATGTTATAAACCACACAAAATAGTGTGTGATTGTAAAGTAAATGTGAGATAAGGACCACTTTAAAAAAAACTTTAAGCTTGGTGAGTGTGAGCTGGAGTTACTGGGGGTGTTACAGTATTTTTCAGGTAGAGAAGTCCAATAAAACCAGTAGAAAATTAATATGGTTTTATCCATAAAATGATTACTTAACTTGACATGAAAAACCACACACCTATTCTGTAACCAGAAAGATAACAACCTGGCTGCTACCTTAGGAATAGCTGGAGAAGAGAACCAGGTCCATGAACAGAGTGATATGATAAATCACCAGATAGAGGGCAAAGATCAGAAACAGTATGCAAATTTCTATCCAGAACAGTAAAAGGAAAAAAATACAACATCCAAGATATTCAAGAACAGAGCCCGGAGTACAAAGAAATATTATACAAGAGGAGGAAAGCATAAGGAATAAAAATGAACGAAAACTGTTTTGGATTGTAGGCTAAGAAATAGGAAAAGACCACTTTTATTGTGGAAAGGAAGGCATTTCTGTGCTCCTGTAGAACAGCTGTGTATTGTGTCTATCAGGGACTCCTCTTTAGTATTGCTTTTACTACAACACTGTTCAGTGTTGTGGAATCTCTCTCTAGCTCCCTCGTCACCTTCTCCTTCGATCGACTCCAGGACTTTTCCAGAGCCCCCCAAATCCTATGGAACTCCTTACCCCAACCTGTCCGATTATCTCCTACTATATTAGCTTTTAGACGATCCATGAAAACCCTCCTCTTCAGAGAAGCCTATCATACCCACACCTAACAACTGTACTTTCATTTTCACCATCAATTCATTCCCCCACAGTTATTACCTTTTGTTTCACTTGACCCTCCCTTCTAGATTGTAAGCTCTAACAAGCAGGGTCCTCTGATTCCTCCTGTATTATATTGTATTGTAACTGTATTGTCTGCCCTCATGTTGTAAAGTGCTGAGCAAACTGTTGGTGCTATATAAATCCTGTATTATAATAATAATAATAATAATAATTAAGCTCTGTTTAGCTTACAAGGGTTGCTGATTGACTGAATGAGAGTGGCCTCTGGTAAAGGGGCAATTACATCCAAGGCCGAGGCCTTTTTCTTATACTGTCCTGGAGTAATTAAAAGACGCTCATAGGAGTTCTAGAGTGAGAGTAAAGGTGTAAACTACAAATATTATCGTATAGGTGTAAGCCGCAAAAAGGTAAAAGTGTGGAGGAAAAATTAAGAGAGCTTGTGGGAAATAAGACTTTGATATAGAGTATACTGTATATATATATATATATATATATATATATATATATATATATATATATATATATACACACATATACAGGGCCTTTTTTCTCAAACAATAGGTGCTGGAACTTAACCACGGCCCCACAAAACCCCTTCCCTACACACACCCTCCAAATCACATTGAATAGTGGGTGTGGTCAGTCAAATTTCACGAAAACAGTAGGAGGGTCTTAAAGGAGCATTAAATACCAGGATTGCATTACATACAGAGTGCAGAGCTGTCACTTGTAAACACAGAAACCAGACTTCTGTGTTTACAAGTGATTGTGGTGAGGAGGCACCAAAGGGTCTGAGCCAGAGGTGGTGGAACTGAAAAAAAGCCCTGTATATATATATATATATATATATATATATATATATATATATACTCACACATACACACACATGCCCTGTGTTTCAAAATAAGGGGTGGGTGATAGAACTTTAATTTCAATGGAACAGGGCTATTAACATCAATAACATTATTAAAATCATCCGTAATGCTTTTAGAGATATTAGTGGAAAGGAATTGAAGAAGACATTCAAAGAAACAATCAAAGAAATAAATAGTTGGCCCAGGAAATAATTAAAAAGATAATGATTACATTTGTATAGTCAAAAATAACATGGTAGATGTGAGATAGTGTCAGTGGGAGTCAGCAAAAGAAAGTAAGAATGTTAGAAATGAAGAGGTCGTGGATCTGGGTCAGTTTGTTACATAGAGTGAGAATTCCAGAATATGCTTTTTTAGTGCCAAATGAGGAATGACAAGAAAGGGTATGTTATTAGGATTATTTTGGTTTCAGATGTTGGCAGAGATGATAAACTGGCAGGTATAGGATATTACGGTAGCTTACGAATAAGTGAAGATGACTGAAACCAATAGAAGTGCTCAGTTCAAATGGAAATCCTTGTTTACAGTGGATTTTTCCAGTAGTAACACAAAGCTCCATTGCCTGCTGTTTTTCATCAGGACTTGGAGCTGTAAATCCATAAGCAGGCTGTATGGCCATATCTGTGTCACACCATAAAAGGTTCAGAAGTAAATATAGAATTTCTACTCGTTCTTTACATTTCCTTTAAATTAGTTAATCTGAATTTAGTACTGTCACACTTGCAAGGATCAAATCTGCCCTGCAACAAACATTGGAAATAATGCTTTTGTGGGTTGCTGGAAAACATTACATGCATTCACTTTACCTCATTAAATATATGTATGTATATAATATCTGATGGTGGGGACACTGCAAAAATATGAGTGCACCTACTCTCCCTCCAATGCCAGTAGATCTTTCCCCAAAGGACATGAATAATTCTAATATTTGTTAATCCATCAATAGATGGAATGTGCATGCTTTCTTTATGCAGAGAATTAGTGTCTAATACTGCGTTCAGCTAAAAAACACATTTGTCACCACTTACAGCTAACTCCAACCACTTATAAAACAGTGTGTGTGCGTTTACCCCTCAGTTAACATATGTAGCGGGGTCTCCTTTAAGGCCCCGGGACTACGTTACCCATAACCCCATAGGGTGCATTTTCGCCACGCAGAGACTCATGGGTGGGACTATATAAGAGGAGGGCGAGGCTGAGCTCGGCCTCTTTGGAAACCGCGCTGCTAACAACAGGTCTTCCCGTGCGGATCTGCGGCAGTACAGGGCCTGAAGCCAGGGCCTTGCACAACTTCCAGAGAGCCTTCCACCCCACTGCGAGCCTGGGTGGCATCCGACTTCTCCAAGTTGCTGACATCAGTTGCACCAGGGACCCGGCCGTTGCAGACGCTGTGTGTGGAGACACAGTCGGTGGAAGTCCCGGACTGGGATCGCGTCCGGAGTGGTGAGCGAGCACCTGCTCAATCCAAAAAAATGCTTTACTCTGATTAGGCTTAGAGACTGCCTTGGCCCACCAAGTTTTATCTGTGGTTCCACCGGAGACTAGTAACAGAACTGGGTTGTGTAGTCTCCGGTGAAGTGTTCTTCTATTACCTATCGTGTGGATTACAAATACTGTTTCTTTCTATATGTGCACCACCGTTCAAGCTGGATGCGAAGAAATTGTTCCCCAAGAGACTAAGTTATATCTGAGTCAGGCCTGACCCGGAGTTAGAACTTTTTGTTGCTGCACCATAAGGGCGCATAGATAGGAATAGCTGCACTTGGCGCGTAATCACCAGCATCCTCAGTGTGTACTATATTTTCCGTTGCAGGGCTCTGCAGACAATAAATGTGTTAACCTATGCCTTTTACACAGAAGTAAACTAGTTATACTTTAACACTTCGCCCTCAGTGTGTTATCATTAAGCATATATTGCTAGATTGTGATAAGATAACAACCCTTAGACTAACTGTGCCAGAGTAGGTCGAGTAGATTGCCGGGGGTTGGCGGTGCTGTATGCAGGGCCCAAAACAAATCCAGCGGCTCTCTTAACTGGGGGTAGCGCTACACATACATCAAAGTTTGTGCTGAAACCATTCATGATTAGTCCCCATGTGTATCAACCCCTCAATGAATACTTTCAATATTATGTGGATTGACCCCTCAATGATCAGACTCCACAGTACTCTATGTGCATTATTTCATCAATGATTAGTCTCCATCAACACCTCAATGATCAGTGATCAGTCCCCGTTGTAGGTATGTTTCTCCCTCAATGTCCACTCTCCTTTGTGTGTTAACCAGTCTCCAGAGTACGTTCTAACTCCTCAGTGATTCATTTCCATTTTACTGTATGTTCATTAATGGCTCATAGACTTCTCAGTTATCAGTCCCCAGAGTATGTGCATGAACACAGAATTAAAGTGATATTAAAGGTTCAAGTTTATTTTTTTAAATAACAAACATGTCATACTTACCTCCAATGTGCAGTTCGTTTTGCACAGAGTGACCCCGATCGTCCTCTTCTGGGGTCCCATGGCGGCTCTCGCGGCTCCTCCCTGCAATAGATAACCCCCTCTGGGAAGCTCTCTCCCGAGGGGGTTACCTTGCGGGCGCGCTCCTGTGTCATACACTTGGCATCCATAGATGCCGAGTGTATGACTCGGCCCCGCCCCCCGGCAGCCACGTCATTGGATTTGATTCACAGCAGCGGGAGCCAATGGCTGCGCTGCCATCAATCTATCCAATGAAGACCCGAGAAGCCATGGAGAGAGCGATGCGGGATCGCGCCCACGGAAATTCGGGGCTCAGGTAAGTAAAACGGGGGGCTGGGGGGCCGGACACTGCAAGATGTTTTTCACCTTAATGCATAGGTTTACAACCCCTTTAAGTAAAAGTCTCCCAGCTGCATGCGGTTACTGGAAGAAATATAGTATGTCATTACATGTAACTGTCACTCTGAAGGAGCCTGCAAGTCATACCTGCAGCTGTTTGAACCCCCCCATTCTTCCTCCCAGTGAAAAAAATCTCTTTAATAAAGACATCATCAGACAAACATATTAAAACATCATTAGTTCACTGATGTATTTCTTAAAATGGTTGCAAACCTCAGATATGTAATATGAACAAAGCATATACCTCTATAGTGTGTACTTGTCTCTAGCCAGAGCACTTAGGGGTTGATTTATTAAAGGCAGATAGATTGTGCGCTTTGCAAAGTGCATTTGCACTCTGCAAGTGCAGCTGCTCCAGAGCTTAATGAATGAGCAGAAGCTCTGCTGACGTCCATCATCCAATCATGTGCAAGCAAAAATGCAGCTTTTTTAAAAATTTTCCTTGTATGTGACTGGGCACACTTTTCAAAGTGAAGTGTAGCAAGGTCTTTTACATCTTTTGGTCTAATGAGAACCTCCAAGGCCAAAGATAGCTGACATCCTTCAATATGTGGTGGGTTGTGAGGCATAGTGGGTGCAAAGATAGTGAAAGTCATTGGGCGCCAGACACTTCTTGGATGTAAAAGAGGTTTTATTTCTTTTGACAGTCCTTTTTATATATTTTTGGGGGAAAGAGGGTTAGTGCCAGGACACCCTTAGATAGTTGCAAACTCAATTGGCAGACTCTGAAACTTCAATAGGAGGACAGCCATGCAGGGAAAGGTCCCAGCTAGAATCTACATCTGCATTTGCAGGAATGCTGTCTCTTATGGTAACAGTCCTTTAACAGTTCCTAACTCAAACGTAACAGTTCTCTCAGTTCCACTACAACTGTTCCTTGTAGTTCTTCATTAGGGATGAGCTCGGTGTTCGAGTCGAACATACGTTCGACTCGAACATCGGCTGTTCGATCGTTCGCCGAACAACGAACGATTTGGGCCGTTCGCGCCTAATTCGCGGCCCACAATGCACTACGCCATCGCAGTGTCATCCAGGCGCTGTGATTGGCCAAGCATGCACTGTGACGGCAGCGAGGAGAGCAATGATTGGCCACAGGCAGGATGCCTGTGGCCAATTATTGCTGAGGGTGTTTAGTACACGCCCCACACTATAAAAGGCCGCCAGCACGGCGGCCTAGTGTAGTGTGTTCCGGAGCAGGGAAAGAGAAGCATAGGCAGGGACAGTGACATTTTTTTTTTCTTGCTTAACCTGGATTCCTTTAGTTTAGGGAAAGAGAAGGATAGGTAGGGAGAGTGTCAGTCTGTTTTACTGTGCTAAACCTTGTTTGTAGGGACAGGGAAGGACAGTGAGGGAAATTCTCATTGTGCTATACTGTGCTAAAGCATTCCTCATCAACCATCTTTGAAATCCTTGTTTTTTGGACAGTCAGGGAAATTGTCATTGTGCTATTCTGTGCGAAAGCAATCATCCTCAACCATATTTAGAAATCCTTAAGTAAAGGGACAGAGAAGGACACCTGAAGGTAGCCCTTATTGCTTTTTTTCACATCTCCCTGCAGGCCATCCATTAGAATGTCTGGAAGGCAAACAAGGAGAGGCAGACAGTCAGGAGGCAATAAAAGAGGGCAAGCAGGCTCTGTGTCTGGGGGCAACAGTGCTGGTCGTGGACGCGGTGCATTGTCATCAGCACATGGCCATGGGACACGCTTGTCCTTCTTTTCGGCAGCTGGACATGTTGAGCCACATCATGCCGAAGACCTAGTAGAGTGGATGACCAAGCCCTCCTCCTCCTCCTCATCCTCTCTCACCCAGGCTCAGGGTACTGGCAAAGCAGCTGCCAAAGCGTCCTCTTCCCCGGTATCAATGTCAGACTCATCATCAGTCACTCCTTCCCTAGACCCACCATGTTCTCCTCCTGAGGAGTCCCCCGAACTGTTTGAGCACAGTGTTGGGTACATGCTCCAGGAGGATGCCCAGCGTTTCGAAGGGTCTGATGATGAAACCCAGCTAGAGGAAGGCAGTAGCGTGAGAGCAGACAGAGGGGATGCTCAAGAAGGACACCAATCTGGCAGTCATGTTCCAGCAGCTGCAGCATACTGCCAGATTGGCTCCAGTGATGAGGAGGGAGGGGATGATGAGGTCACTGACTCCACATGGGTGCCTAATAGGAGAGAGGAGGAGGAGGAGGATGAGGAGGAGGCACATCTCCAACGAGGCAGGATGCCCTTTGGTGGCCAGCGTAAGGGCAGTACACCGACGGAATCACACCGCAGAGCTCCGCCTGTGCAGGGCGCTGCCTCTGCCCGTCATTCAAAAAGTTCTTTGGTGTGGGCCTTTTTTGAGGCTAGTGCATCAGATCGCACAGCTGCTGTTTGCAACATATGTCTCAAGCGTATATCGCGTGGCCAAAACATCAGCCGCTTGGGTACCACATGCCTGACCAGACATATGTTGACCTGCCATGCAGCTCGTTGGCAAGCCTACCTCAAAGACCCACACCAAAGAACAAAGCGGACCTCTCCTTGCACCGCATCAGCTGGGATCTCCAACCCCACTATAACTTCAGTCCTCTCTGAAACATGCACTGAGAGGAATGAAGGTGTAGAATTAGGTGTGTCACAGCCAAGTACTTGCGGCCACTCTGCTAGCAGTACACCGACGTCCGATTCTAGCAAGCAAATTTCCCTGCCCCAGCTGCTGGACCGTCGAAAGAAGTTCACTCCCAGCCATCCACATGCCCAGCGGTTGAATGCTAGCTTGGCTAAATTGCTAGCGCTTCAACTGCTGCCTTTTCAGTTGGTAGACTCGGCCCCCTTCCGTGAGTTTGTGCAATGTGCGGTTCCTCAGTGGCAGGTTCCCAAACGCCACTTTTTCTCACGGAAGGCTATTCCGCCTCTCTACCGGCATGTGGAAGGCAATGTCTTGGCCTCGCTGGACAGGGCGGTCAGCGGTAAGGTGCATGTTACCGCTGACTCATGGTCCAGCAGGCATGGACAGGGACGTTACCTTTCTTTCACGGCCCATTGGGTCACTCTTTTGGCAGCTGGGAAGGATGCAGGACAAGGTGCAGTAGTGTTGGAGGTTGTTCCACCGCCACGCCTCCAAAATGCTACTACTGGTTGTGACACACCTCTCTCCTCCACCCCCTCCTCTTCTTCTTCCTCCATGGCCTCTTCCTGTGCTTTGTCCTCTGAACCAGCGGTGCTCCGTAGGCGTTCAAGGGGCTACGCAAGTACGCAGGCAAAAAGATGCCATGCCGTGCTTGCGCTGGTGTGTTTGGGGGACAGAAGCCACACTGGGGCAGAGGTCCTGTCTGCTCTGCAGGGCCAGGCCGAGAGGTGGTTGACGCCACGCCAGCTTAAGCCAGGAATGGTGGTTTGCGACAATGGCACCAACCTCCTCTCCGCCCTCCGACAGGGACAACTGACCCATGTGCCCTGTGTGGCTCACGTCCTTAACCTGCGGCTGCACACGCAGCAGAGGGCCATCAATGAGTACCTGTGCGACTACGGCACCAGGACAGGGTCAGGGGAGCTTGGTTTTTTTCTCCACGCCAGTGGGGCATGATCAGGGATGCATGCACTGTCCTGGCACCATTTGAGGAGGCCACGAGGATGGTGAGCAGTGACAGTGCATGCATCAGTGACACTGTACCTCTTGTCCACCTGTTGGAGCACACGCTGCGTGGAATAATGGACAGGGCACTTGAGGCAGAACAGAGGCAGGAAGAGGAGGACTTCCTTGCCTCTCAAGGCCCCCTTTACCCAGACAGTGTTCCTTCTGTCCCACCCATCGCACAGGAAGAGGACGAGGACAAGGAGGAGGAGGAGGAGGAGGAGGAGGATTGTGTCAGCATGGAGGTGGAGCCTGGCACTCAGCAGCATCAACAGCAGCAGTCTTTTAGGGATGATTTACAGTCCCAAGAAACCCAAGGACTTGTACGTGGCTGGGAGGAGGTGGCTGCGGATCATGTCGTCCTTAGTGACCCAGAGGACTCCGGACCAAATGCCTCAGCTAACCTACGCTGCATGGCCTCCCTGATCCTGCAAAGTCTGCGGAAGGATCCTCGTATTCTTCGGATCAAGGAGAGGGACCATTACTGGCTGGCCACTCTCCTTGATCCACGGTACAAGGGTAAGGTTGCGGACCTTATGTTACCGTCGCAGAGGGAGCAGAGGATGAGACAACTCCGGGAGGCCTTGCAGAAAGGTCTGTGCAACGCGTTCCCAGAGACTGGGAGGTTACAAACTCCTGGTCCTGGACAACGAGTTGCTGAGGCTTCGGCCAGTCAAAGAAGGAGCGGTGGGGAAGGTGGCCGTCTGACCGATGCGTTCAGACAATTCTTTAGTCCGCAGCCCCAAAGTATGATCGGTTCCAGCAACCATCGCCAGCGTCTGATAAACATGGTGCAGGAATATCTAGGGGCAAGGTCAGACTTGGACACCTTCCCCACCGAAAATCCTCTGGCTTACTGGGTCTTGAGGATGGATCACTGGCCAGAGCTTGCACAGTATGCAATTGAGCTACTGGCCTGTCCTGCATCCAGCGTTCTTTCGGAACGCACATTCAGTGCTGCTGGAGGATTTGTCACGGATCACAGGGTGCGCCTGTCCACCGACTCGGTTGATCGACTGACTTTCATCAAGATGAACCAGTCTTGGATCACCACCAGCTACCACACACCTGATGCTGATATAACAGACTAATTGATTTTAACATGTCACATCCCTTCAAGACTGATGCTGATGCTGAGTGCCTGTGCTGTTATGTTGACTGGCTATCCTCCTCCTCCGAGTCCTCAATGATACGATTGATGATGATAACTTGGAAGATCATTTTTGTTTATGGGTGCCGCCACCAGTGCCTAACGCCCAATTTTTCAGCCCCTGTTTAACAGGGGTGTGTAATTACAATTTTTGAAGCAATACTTTGCAACAGGGCTCATTGCTGTGCTCCAAGTACAGTATCTGTGAGGGGTTGCAGTGTTGTGCCACCAGTGCCTAAGGCCCAATTTTTCAGCCCCTGTTTAACAGGGGCGTGTAATTACAATTTTTGAAGCAATACTTTGCAACAGGGCTCATTGCTGTGCTCCAAGTACAGTATCTGTGAGGGGTTGCAGTGTTGTGCCACCAGTGCCTAAGGCCCAATTTTTCAGCCCCTGTTTAACAGGGGCGTGTAATTACAATTTTTGAAGCAATACTTTGCAACAGGGCTCATTGCTGTGCTCCAAGTACAGTATCTGTGAGGGGTTGCAGTGTTGTGCCACCAGTGCCTAAGGCCCAATTTTTCAGCCCCTGTTTAACAGGGGCGTGTAATTAGAATTTTTGAAGCAATACTTTGCAACAGGGCTCATTGCTGTGCTCCAAGTACAGTATCTGTGAGGGGTTGCAGTGTTGTGCCACCAGTGCCTAAGGCCCAATTTTTCAGCCCCTGTTCAACAGGGGCATGTAATTACAATTCTTGATCTAATAATTCACAGCAGGGCCCATTGCTGCACCCACCAAGAGTAACTCTGAGGGCTTACAGTGTTGTGGCAACGCCACCACCACCACCACCACCACGAAAGGCCCAATTTTTCAGCCCCTGTTCAAAAGGGGCATGTAATTACAATTCTTGATCTAATAATTCACAGCAGGGCCCATTCCTGCACCCACCAAGAGTAACTCTGAGGGCTTACAGTGTTGTGGCAACACCACCACCACCACCACCACCACGAAAGGCCCAATTTTTCAGCCCCTGTTCAACAGGGGCATGCAATTACAATTCTTGATCTAATAATTCACAGCAGGGCCCATTGCTGCACCCACCAAGAGTAACTGTCAGGGCTTACAGTGTTGTGGCACCAGCACCACCATCAAAGGCCCAATTTTTACTACCACTGTTCAACAATTATATGTAATTACAATTCCTGATATAATAGTTGACAGCAGGGCGTTCCAGCACCAACCAAGAGTAACTGTGAGTGCTTACAGTGTTGTGCCAACACCAACAGCTAAGGGGCCTATTTCTACAGAGTATATACGGCAGGTCCCTACTTTCAAACATCCAACTTACAAACGACTCCTAGTTGCAAACGCAAGAAGACAACAGGAAGTGAGAGGAAATCTACCCCTAGGAAGGAAAATTCTCTCCTGTAAGAATTAATATGGGAGAAAGGTGTCTCCTCTGTACTGATGCTTTATCACCAATCCTTGTTTCAAGAAAAACACCACATTTCAAAAACAGTTGTCATTGGGACGGAAAGTGAGGTGAAATGTTCTGAACAGGGGCACAGACAGCAAAACAAATGTTACAGGGGTGATAGCCCTTACCTATGTTTTCCAAAAAGTTTAAAAATAGATTTTTGGGCTGGAGCTACACTTAAACAATGTACCTGTTCAAAATTACAAACAGATTCTACATAAGAACAAACCTACAGTCCCTGTCTTGTATGCACCGCCTGTATACGGCTGTTCAGAGTATATAGGGCCTTTTTTATTTTATGTGCGGGGTTCCCCTTAATATCCATACAAGACCCAAAGGGGCTGGTAATGGGCTGGGGTAGGGGGGGGGGGGGGTCATGGGGTAGCTATGCCATTTTTCTTAAAGATTTTCATCCATATTACCGGACCAGACATTACATTAAAGCCGCAAGCAGTTTTAAATGGCTTTTTTTTCCTTTAGAAGTGTCATTTTGTGCAGGGACAGTTCTAAACACGGGAAACACGTGGCACTTCACAGGCATACTTTAGACACCCCCCAGGTACGATATTTAAAGGAATATTTGACTTTTTTTTTTTCACTTTATGCATCATTAAAATGACTGCTCCCGAAAAACGACCGTTTTTAAAACTTCTTTTTGCATTGATACATGTCCCCTGGTGCAGAACCCGGGTTCCCAAACCCTTTTTAGGACAATAACATGCATAATAGTCGTTATAATTAGCACTTTAGAATTCGAACGTTCGCATCCATTGTATTTAATAGGGTTCTAATGTTCGTACGAACTTTCGGTCCGTTCGCGGGTTCTGGTGCGAACCGAACCCGGGGGTGTTCGGCTCATCACTATTCTTCATTACTGAGCTCCTGGTCTCTTATTGGACCCACTGATTCACTAACTCTGAATCCCTTGAGCTCTTCCAAGGTTTGCAGTGGTATCTCCCTCAAGCCTCACCCCCGCTTCTCTGCTGGGTCCCTAGCTTGGCACTCCAGATACTTCTCAAGCTTCACCCCTGCTAACCGGCTCGTCCCTGGCTTTACACACAAGGCTGCTCTGCAAGCGTCTCCTCCGCTGGTTGGGTCCCTGACTTGATCACCGCCTAAAGTTTCCCGATTCTCCACCGTGCCCTTCCAGATGGTTGACAGCCTCAGCTCTGTTCCCGGGTGCTGGGCTGTGTGAAGGTGTGTGTGTGTGTGTGTGTGGGGGGGGTCCCTTCCCTCCAATCAGTTTTCCTCACTGAGCTCTGCAGAATGTAACTTCAGCTCTCTGCTCCCTTTTTCTAAAAGCTCAGGCAAGCTTTTTGAATTCAAGATTTTAAATAGATGTAGAGAAGGGAGGACCGCAGATAAATAGGTACAACTTATGTAGGGGGATTTGTTTAATCTCTGTGTATCACCTGAGGCCAATCACTTTACTGGATTAATGTAAGGGTTTACAACCACTTTAAAGTGTCATGAAATACTTTTTAATAATACAATTTTTAATCCAACATAAAGCAAACAGCAGTCAGAGGAAGGAGCGTGGCATACAACTTGCACAGTGAGAAAGCTTTGTGAGCTGTATTATGTTGTGGAGTCATATAGCAAAGATGATTTGGGAAGATTGCCTTCATGAGTCTTATGCTCTGGCTGCTAAAATCAAATGTATATATGCTTTAGCTGTGTATGAAATTGTTTGGCTGTATTTGCTCTTTGACTATACGCATAAATGCTCCAATCTTGCTTTGAAAAAATGATATATCAGTATTCCCTCCTCATGTCTATCTCCAATATGAAGTGTAAGACTAAGCATCACATAGAGAGCTCAACTTTCAAACAAGTTAAGTTTATTAAAGCTGAACTCCAGCCTTCCCTTCAGTCTTGCAAATTTGTACAGGCGCCTTTCCTCAACTGAAATAGCGTACTCTGATTTCACTGGACATGGAGAGCTTCTCACAGTGTGCATTGGAAGCTGCAACAAATCAGAAAGACCTTGCCTCATTTCCTGGCTGGACATCCATCATCAATGAGGTATTTCCACCCCAGTTCATTGGGTTTCAGTTCTTTCAATCATGGAAGGTCAGCATCATATGTAGGTGTTATCTATGCATGCAAATGCAGCCTGCCTCAAAATGCCCACTCATCCAGACTAACCAAGATCCATCCCATTGTTTTTGAGAGGAGTACTTAAGCAGGGTGCTGTGATGTATTCAGGAAGGTATGCTCAGCACCCTGCTGGCCCCTCCTACCAACCTTGATTAGTTTGCATTCCATAGAGAAGCACAATAACCCAGTGATGACATCACTGGGTCTAAAATAATGTATGTGATGAAAATAGAAAGGTTTTGCTTAAAAATGTTTTAGCATTGATTGAGAGAGGGAACTAAGGAATCAGAAACGTAAGATATGGGCTGATTAATCCTTTGCATTTATATATAAAATATGATGTATTTAGCCTGCGCCTGCAAAAATCTTGACTTCGTTTTATTAATTAAGGCACATAGGTTCACTTGCGTGAATTTCCAAAGATCCATGGTCAGAATATGCATCTGTCTAATTTCCTGTAGTTAACATACCATAAAAAGGTGATGTCCGACACTGAATCCTTAGATTTGGGTTTGTAGAAACCACCATGTCATATTCCCCTTTACCTTTAAAGGTGTAAGGCAGATCATCAAAAGTATAAGCATGAGGCTCACCAAATGCTGAAGCTACAGAAGAAGAGACAAAAATATTATTATGCAATTAAAAATATAAATTGTAAAGCAATGTCCTAGAACAAACTTTCTAACATACCAACTTTTGGTGGTTTATAAGTGTGGCAGTCGCTGGAGGGTCTAAGTTCCATGTAGTACTGGCAGTTATCTGACCACAGACAACAGTAGTAGAATGTGATTACGTCATACAACCAGTGAGAGAAGCCTGGTATTCTGGGAGGCTTTCTATATGGTGGGGAACCCCAGTCATGTCCACGGTCTGGGGTGCTGCCCCCTATTGAATCACTTGTAAGAACCTGTACTCCATTGGCATCATAACAGCACTGCTGCCCCGCTGCATACCGAGGGCTATAGAGAAAGAAACAATCTGATTTAATTTATATAAGTGATACATTACATAGTGCTTTACAGGAAGCATGTGTCCAGTCATTCTAGTTTCTATCTTTAAAAGAGTTTAAACCATAACTCCAATTCTAACCCATTGTCTTCTGCCTTTGTTCAAAGATAGCTTCTTGTTGTAAAAAATAAATAAATTGAAATTGCAGTCACATGATCAGTTATTTTCACTTCTCTCTTCCCTGGCAGTGGGTGGGGGAACTACAGTACTTTCATTTAATTTATGTGGGTGTTACTGGGCGAGCATTAAAAAAAGACGACTCCATCACAAATAGAACCCATTAGCTATGTTAGCCATTTAATTACATTGCCTCTGTATTCTGTGAAACTACAGGAGGGTGTGAACTCGACAGGGTTGTGTAGATTCGGCAACTGGCCAGGTTAAAAAGAGGCTGTGCAACACTGAATGTCACAGCCAAAAGTATATTAGAGCCTATGCTTTGAAGGAGAATTTATGAGAATAGCTGAATACTAGGGATGAGCTTCGTGTTCGAGTCAAACCCATGTTCGACTTGAACATCGGCTGTTCGGCTGTTCGCTGAACTGCGAACATTATGGGCCATTCGCGCCAAATTTGAGTGGCGCATCACGGCCCATAATTCACTGCGGCATTGCAGTGCATTGCTGGCTGATGATTGGCCAAGCATGCACTATGACCCGCATGCTTTGGGCAATCACAGCGCAGAAAAAACGGAGAGCCGTAATTGGCCAAAGCCAGGGTGGCTTTGGCCAATTATGGCTCAGGGGGTTTAGTACACGCCCCACACTATATAAGGCCGCCGGCTTGGCGGCCTCGTGTAGTGTCTTGGAGTTGTTTAATAAGAGATTACAGAGACAGTGTCATTTATATTGAGTTAGAGCAGGCAGGAGAGTCAGTTAGCTGCAGTTACAGTGTGTAGAGGATATATATGCATCCTAGGTGTTGTGTATATATATATATATATATATTTATACACTGTATTCAGTTTAGCTAGATCCATTCCTGTTATTCTCTATACTGTGACAGGCAGGCAGGTGATTGTGCTAGCTGCAGACAGTCAGCATTTCACTAAGTGTACTGTGTGCTTTGCATAGCGTTCACCTAAACCTTACCTGAATACAGTTAGTGACTAATAGTGGTGTTCTCATAATTACGTTTACAATTTTTTTTATTAGGAAGTTAAAATGTACAGTTACATAGGGTGTTTATCAAGGTAATCAATAATATAAAAAAAAAGGAAAATCGAGCTCTTACATGAAGATAATGATTATATACAAAGTATTCTGGTACAAAAATATATTACACAGGTGTATGTTACTAATATAAAGGACAGGCACTATAGGTCAAGATTACAAGAATTTGAGAGAGTGTGTGCGTGGAAATTCAGGTTCTAAGTTATTGAGTTATGTTGTGAGCCAATATGACCATTTCCTTACATAAACATGGAAGGTATCGTGAAGGGTGTGATAGATTCTCTCCGAAAGTTTTATCGTCTCCATCCGAGCCAGTACCTGCGCCCAAGGCAGATTATTGGATCTCCAGTTGGAGGCAATCATCCATTGGATGGAGCTACATAAAGTATGAAAAAGTATTTTGCAAGGAATGGGAACATTAGGTATATCAGCATATAGAAGGCAGATCTGTGGGGAGATGGGGATTTTCAGTTTCAAGGAGTTTTCAAAAATTTCTGCTGCTTTGCGCCATGTATGAAGTAGGTGTTTGCAGCTCCAGAATGTGTGTAGGATAGTGCCTGGTTCTGAACAACCCCTGAAACAGTGTGGAGAAATAGAGGGATAAAAGGTGTGGAGCTTGGACGGGGTGAGATACCATCTAGAGAATATTTTAATGGGAGTCTCTCTGGAAGAGATAGCTTTGTTACTTTTACGGAGATTATCCGACATGCCAAGCCATTCATCTACTGTGAAGGTGTTACTTAGGTCAGCTTCCCAATGGAGCATCTGACCGGACTTGTCAGGTGAATGAAAAGTATTAAGATAGCTATATAGGCGGGATATGATGCCCTTATCTCTAGAAGAAGATATGCAAATCCGTTCAAAAACTGTTCCAGGGGGCTGGGTGGAGAGAGAGTAATGTTCTGCATAAAAGGCTTTGATTTGGTAATAGTGTTGAAGTTCGGATGTGGGGATACTATATTTATCTTGCAGAGCAGAGAATGAGGAGAACTCCCATTTAATTTGTAGAGATTTAAGTGTAGTAAGATTATTATTGATCCAATAGGTGAAGGAGTGGTAATCTCCGTGAGTACGGGTAAAACTCAGGTCACCTAGGAAGGAAGCAAGGGGAGGAGTGAGTGATGATAATTCAAAAGTATGTTGGGCTTTGAGCCACAATTGGTAGAAGTGTGCAACAATTATGTTGTATTTAGAGAGTTTGCTGTATGAGGTTGTTTTGGACCAAAGGATCCCCTGTAAATACCAAGGGGAAATTGAGGACTCCTCAAATTTTTTCCATGGGATATCTTGATTGGGCGTGAACCATTGTGCTAATTGAGAAAGTCTGGCAGCCAGAAAATAATGCCATAGGTTAGGGAGTCCCATCCCCCCATGGTTTGAGGTCTATGCATATGTGCATAGCTGCATCTAGGCTTCTTGTTAAACCATATAAATTTGTTGATTTCCCTTTGGAGAGAAGCAAGTTTAGATTTGGGGATGTTAATGGGGAGGGAACGGAAGTAATATAGCAGTTTGGGGAGGATTGTCATTTTAATGGCGCAAATTCTGCCTAGGAATGATATATGGAAGGTTGACCAGGTCTTAAGGAGTGAGGATATATTATTGAATAAAGGGATATAATTGGTTTTGAAAAGCAGGTTGTGTGATGGGGTGACAGAGATGCCCAGATATTTGAAAGATTGAGAGCACCATATGAATGGGAAATTATTTTTCAACATGGTCTTTAAGTGATCTGGGAGATTGATGGGTAGAGCTGAGCATTTGTTCATGTTAATTTTTAGACCTGATATGTCGTGAAACAGTTTCAGTTCCTTAAGAAGGGAGGGAATGGAGACGTGAGGTTCGGTGAGAAAAATTAACGCGTCATCTGCGTAGAGGCTAATTTTAAACTCATCTTCACCCTTGACAACTCCCTTTATATCCGGGCTGTTCCTAATTTTGTGGGCAAGAGGTTCCATTGCTAGTGCGAACATTAGTGGGGATAGAGGGCAGCCCTGTCTAGTAACCCTACTTAGAGGAAAGAATTCCGAGTTATGACCTGGAATTTTTATACGGGACTGGGGGGAGTGATATAGTGCATTAAAGCCACACAGGAATTTATCAGGGACGCCAAATTTAGGTAGGATGTGATTGAGGTAAGACCAGGATACGCTATCAAAAGCATTATGAATATCCAGGCTGAGGAGGCATAGCTCTTTGGAGTGTATGTTGGCATTCTGTATGATATTGGTAACCAACCTAATATTGTCCGTTATTTGGCGTCCAGGTATGAATCCCGTTTGATCCATGTGAACTATACTAGTAATAACTGCTGCAAACCTATCTGCAAGAAGTCTACCAAAGATCTTTAAGTCATTGTTAAGAACTGAAATGGGGCGGAAGTTGTGTGGAAGAGAATGGTCTTTGAGTGGCTTAGGAATTAACGATAAGTTCGCCAAGAGCATTTCTTCTGGGAATTGATGACCATCTAGCACATAGTTGAAGAGTTTCGATAAGTTGGGGGCTAAAAGAGATGCAAATTTTTTATAGTATGCGGAGGAGAAGCCATCCGGGCCTGGGGCTGTAGAGGACTTTAGGGATTTAATTATATTAATTATTTCTAAATCTGTACATGGTGCGCTAAGAGATTCTATCTGTTGGGTGTTGAGGGAGGGTAGTGGGATATCATCCAGCCAAATTTTGGAGGACTGTTTAGGTTGGGATTGAGGACCCGAAAGGAGGTCTTTGTAAAAGGAGGAGAAGATATTCAACACCTCTTGTGGATGAGTAACAATGTTCCCTGCGTTATCTCTAAGTTTATAGACATGGGGTGTGTTATTAGCTTGGTTTAGTTTTCTGGCGAACATAGTGGAGGAGGAGTTGCTATAGAGAAAGAATTTAGCCTTAGAAAATCTGAGGGATTTCTCAGTGTTGGCTGATAAAATTTGGTCTAATGCCAGGCGTTTGGATTTGATTTGATCAGTAAGAGCCTGGGAGGGGGCTTGTTGAAGTTTATTGTATAAGTTATCTAGGTCCTTAGTGAGACATCTAATGTCTGAGAGCCTTTCTTTGTTTCTTTTGGCAGCGAGACAAATTAATTGCCCACGTAAGACTGCTTTATGGGCAACCCAGATAGAGGAGGGAGGGGTTTCGTCATTGATATTTTCAGTGAAGTAGTTCTCTATATGAGTGGAGACAGATTGTGCAATTGTGGGATCAGAAAGTAAGGAGTCGTTTAGACGCCAGTTGAAGGGGGATGGTTTAAGACCAATATAGGCTGTTTCAAGAGATGTAATATCATGATCCGACCATGGACAGGGGCAAATGATCGCTTTAGAGGAGTTCGCTAACAGGATAGGGGTGCAGTAGATATAGTCTAATCTGGCATAGACATTATGGCGATGTGAATAGTGAGTGTATGCCTTGATGCCGACATTGTGGGCCCTCCATGAGTCTATAAGTTGAAAGTGATTGAGGGAGCGGTTCAGGGACTTTGGGAATGCCTTAGAAGATGGTGCGACTCTGCTCCTGTCCAGGGCCGGATGTGAGGTTAGATTGAAATCCCCACCCAGGATGATGTGGGGGGAGGTATATCGGTCTAGAGTCTCAAAAAAGTTAATGAAAAAAGAGGACTGAGATTCATTGGGAGCGTATACTGATGCTATTGTTATGGCCCTATTGTCAATTGTGCCTTTTCAAATAATGTATCGACTTTCAGTATCCCTGAAAATACTATGTATATCGAATATAATCGAATTGCGTATGAAGATTGCGACTCCTCTTGTCTTATTGTTGTATGTTGTATAGAATACTTGGTTGTATGCCTTATTAAAGTATTTAGGGTGGTTGGATGAGCAAAAGTGGGATTCCTGGATGAGTATGATGTCAGCCCCTATTCTTTTATAGTGCTCAAAAGCTTTTTTGGGGGAATTAAAACCCTGCACATTGTGCGATATTATTTTAATACCCATTGGAGGGGTCTAGAGTGTAGGGCTTAATGGTGTCGTGATGGGGGATTAATAGGCAAGAATCAGAAGTATAGAGTAAGTTCTGGATAGTGTTAGTGATTAAGTCTAATACTAAGATTGTGATTGTGATCAGAGGTATTGTAAAAAAGGGGATTGATATACAAGCAGGGAGATGAGCATTGTACCTTATGCAGTTACCAGAGTAGTCTAGAGCTGTGAAATCTATGTCAAAAATCGTTATTTGTATGTAGTTAACAGTACTTCCTTTTTGTAAAATGAACACAATAAAAGCCTTATGGGCTAAAATTTCAAAAATGAGAAACAAAAACAAAAATGAAAGTGGGACAAGATAAAACCTGTCAAGAAAACTTGAATAAGCATCAATAGGACAAATAAGTCCAATTCCTGCAAACCTGGAAGGGCACCGCGTCTCTAAAGATGAGAGCTGTGGTTCCATCCCGGAGAGCAGGTCTGAGGAACAAACTAACAACAATGGATGTAGCAGGCATCCTAGAAAAACTTGAGATGTGTGCATCTACCAATAGGGGGGTAAAGAGGTATTGCGTCTGTTAAAAAGCTCGTTATGTAAGGGAGACAATAAAAGCAATCCACAGTGGGGAGAAACATTTCTGAAGATGTGGAAGTGAAGGTAAATGATAATACTCAGGCGGTCAGTAAAGTTTCCACATCGATCTATGAGACAGAACTTCAGGTAACCTATGAAAAAAGGGGGGTAGTAATCAAGAGATAACTTTTCATATCAAGAAACATCAATCTGCTAGGAAATTCGAACAGGATGATAACAGAACAAGGAAACCAAGTCCCCTAGGTCCTCTCTGAGGAGTATGATACGGTATTGTTCAGATATTCTGCTGACTCTTCAGTCAGCAGAACCTCTGGCAGTATGTGGTGAAGGGAGCTGTATAATTAATGCAATATCCCCGGGCTTTCTGTAGAATGTTAAGTGTTTGAAGAGATTGTTTCGGGTTCTTTGATTCTCTTGTCACTCCCACTGGGTTCATTGAATACACAGAGATCTGGAGTGAAAGCGCAGATGGGAAGTTCTATTCTTGGTATGATTGCCTCCAGCATCTTTGATCTCTTTGGTCTCTCTGGTTGCGGCGTGAAGATGGTGTGGACCATATCGGGGAAGAACTGGGGGTTGCTGGCGGTTGGCCTGGAGGTTCCGGGTCTAGCAAGCCCAATTTCACCAATAGTTCTTCTCCTTCGATTACGTTATAAACCGTAGATGTAGAACCATTATGTGGGACGGTGAGTTTGAATGGAAAGCCCCATCTGTATCTAATCCTTGTTTCCTGTAAAACTTTGGTGACTTCCTTCATCCTTCATCTCCTGTCTAATGTGGCTGGGGAGATGTCAGGGAATATTTGAAGCCTTTTACCATCTAGGTCTATATTAGGAGAGTTCCTGGCCGCCCGCATGATGTCTTCCTTAACGAGGAAATCCTTCATACACATGATGATATCTCTAGGCGGTTTATCAGGTGTAGGTTTGGGGCGGAGGGCCCTATGAATTCTGTCACAGGTGAAAGCTGACGGTGGTTTGTCAGGAAGGAGATTATGAAAGACCCTTGATATAGTAGGCATAAGATCGGTGACCGATTCCGGAACACCGCGCACTCTGATGTTCTGTCTACGATTTCTATTATCAAGGTCTTCCACCTGTGCCTGCATAAACGCAAAACTATCTGCCAATGTTTCATAGTCCTTTCTTAAATCATTATGGGCTAGTGAAAGTTCGTCATGTTTTGTTTCTAATAGATCAGTTCTGTTACCTATGCAAGCAATCTCCTGAGATAGGGCGGTAGTGGACTTATGCACTTCCCTTTCTATTTTATCCACCAATTTGTCAAACATGGATGTTGGACTTGCATCTAAATCGGCTTTAGAGAGGGGTAAAGTGTACTCACAGTTTGGTTCAGAGGGGGGGGATCCAGTAATTTCTTCCCCGAAGCCGCTTGTTTGTTGGCGCCAGTGCCATTCTGAGACATCTTGTGGTATTTAGTTTCAGCTTCTAGAAGAAAGTTTGTTAGGTTGTGGATTGATCGGCGGGAGCGAGTATTCTTTCCCGCCGGCATGCACGGACTGTTCCCACGGGGGTTCAAAGTATTTGTGCTGGTAATCAAATGATATAGCCGTGGGTATCTGGCCTGCTTTATATGGGTATGGCGAAGCTTTGGTCACTTACATCCTACTAGCGTAGCGTAGGATGGTAGAATGCCAGTCTATCTTGATTGAGTATAGTCACTCTGGGGGAGCTGGCGGGATGTGTGCACGGCGAGATCTTGTGTACTGTGCCGGTTCAGTAAGGGGGGAAGCCGTGTGAGCTGAAGCGCCCCGAAAACAAAGGGGGGGAGACGTATATGTTAAATAGGGAGGAAGTAAGGAGGCTATTGCAGTTCACTGGCTGTGTTCAACAACGCCCAGGAGTGGGGACCTCTGTGCTGGCTGTGGGGGGAGGTTTATGTTGCAGATGTCTGATTCTAATAGGAAGGAAGCCGGGCACTAGGAGGGTTGGGGACGTGGGATGTTAAGGCTTTTTGGGTGTAGCAAAATGGGTGTAGCAAGATGGCCACCGACCTATGAGGGTAGGCCAAGCCGTGGACTTTACCAGGTGATCCTCTCAGTTCAGGTCTCTTCCCCCCCTCCCAGGAAGGTGGACACAGCCCAGTCACTGCCCAGGTGGAGTTATTGCGAGGGGAGTCTGCTTGGAGGAGAGCCCTAGGGGGTCGCCAGGTGTAGCAATATGGCCGCCGTCCTCCTGGAGTAGGCCGAAGCCGTGGCCTCGAGAGGCGGGGCGAGGATGTATTCAACGCCGACGGCTTTAGATGGTGTGGCGGGTACTTAGTTGCCGATCAGGCAGTAAGCAGGCCCGGGGGTGAGCAGTCTGGGGAGGTATTTTGGAGCGGGTAGCGCGGTACTCACTGTGCACCCGAGTTGAGGCCGCATCTGAGAACGTAGGCCGCGGGACGTCTGCTCGCTTCGTCTGGAGCCCACTGAAGGATCCTTGTAGTGTAGCGTCCGCCTGGTATCCCACAGTTTTCAGGGGATGCAGGATGGCTCAGAACACGGATGCTGGGTGCTGGAGAGGCTGCGGATGTACAGGCCCCAAGATGGCGGCGGGTTTCAGTATCGTGGAGCCAGTCACAGGCCCATAGCAGATTCCTCCGCACAATTTTCTCAAAATCCTCCGGGGCAGCTGCAGAGAACGTCCAGGGATTAGTGCAGGTGAGCCAAGGTCTCAATAAGGCAAAGCCTGCATAGGATGGCTAAGGATTAGCGAAGGGTGCCTGGAGCTCTGCAGAAACACGTCCTCCCTGCTTCACTTCCGGACACGCCCCCTCGGTGTTCTCATAATTAAACCACAAGCAGAGAGCTGCAAGTATTTTCAGTTAGTGTACTGTGTCCCTCTCTGCACAGTTTTCACCTAAAACTAACTGAAGACAATTGCTGCTTTCCCCATACTAATACCATAATACCACAGCAGGCAGTTGATTCTGATAGCTGCATTATCAGTACAGATATATATATATATATATATATATATATATATATATATACATCCCACTTTTGTGCAGCTACATCTCACTGCAGGCCATTAGTATGTCTGGAAGGCGAACAAGGAGAGGCAGACAGTCACAGGGGAATAAAAGAGGGCAAGCAGGCTCTGTGTCTAGAGGCAACAGTGCTGCTGGTCGTGGACATGGTGCATCCTCATCAGCACGTGGCCATGGGACACGCTTGTCCTTCTTTTCGGCAGCTGGCCATGTTGAGCCGCAACATGCCCAAGACTTGGTAGAGTGGATGACCAAGCTGTCCTCATCCTCCTCGTCCTCTCTCACCCAGGCTCACGGTACTTTGTCTGGCAAAGCAGCCTCTTCCCTCGGCTCAATGGCATCAGTCACTCCTTCCCTAGCCCCACCATGTCCTCTTGAGGAGTCCCCTGAACTGTTTGAGCACAGTGTTGGGTACATGCTCCTGGAGGATGCCCAGCGTTTTGAAGGCTCCGATGATGGAACCCAGCTGGAGGAAGGCAGTAACGTGAGCCCAGAGAGAGGGGGTGCCCAACACGGATAGCTATCTGGCAGTCATGTTCCCCCAGCTGCAGCATACTGCCAGATTTGCTCCAGTGATGAGGAGGGAGGGGATGATGAGGTCACTGACTCCACGTGGGTGCCTGATGGGAGAGAGGGGGAGGAGGAGGAGGCACATCTCCAACGAGGCAGGATGCCCTCCAGGGGCCAGCTTAAGGGCAGCACACCGACTGCATCACACCGCAGAGCTCCGCATGTGCAGGGCGCTGCTGTCTCTGTGCGTTATTCCAAAAGTTCTTTGGTGTGGGCCTTTTTTCAGACGTGTGCAGCAGATCGCACTGTTGCCATTTGCAACATATGTCTAAAGCGTATCTCGCTTGGCCAAAACATCAGCCGCTTGGGCACCACGTGCTTGACCAGACATATGTCGACCTGCCATGCAGTCCGTTGGCAAGCTTACCTAAAAGACCCACACCAAAGAACAAAGGGACCTCTCCTTGCTCCTCATCAGCTGGGATCTCCAAACCCACTATACCTTCAGTCCTCTCTGAAACCTGCACTGAGCGGAATGAAGGTGTAGAATTAGCCAAGTACTTGCGGACAATCTGCTATCGGGTACACCGACATCCGATTGTACCAGGCAAATTTCCCTGCCCCAGCTGCTGCACCACCGAAAGAAGTTTGCTCCCAGCCATCCACATGCCCAGCGGTTGAATGCTAGCTTGGCTAAATTGCTAGCACTTCAACTGCTGCCTTTTCAGTTGGTAGACTCTGCCCCCTTCCGTGAGTTTGTGGAATGTGCGGTTCCTTAGTGGCAGGTTCCCAAACGCCACTTTTTCTCACGGAAGGCGATTCCGGCTCTCTACCGGCATGTGGAAGGCAATGTCTTGGCCTCGCTGGACAGGGCGGTCAGTGGTAAGGTGCATATTACCGCTGACTCATGGTTCAGCAGGCATGGACAGGGATGTTGCCTATCTTTCACGGCGCATTGGGTGACTCTGCTGGCAGCTGGGAAGGATGCAGGACAAGGTGCAGTAGTGTTGGAGGTTGTTCCGCCACCACGCCTCCAAAATGTTACTACTGGTGATTCTGACACACCTCTCTCCTCCACCCCCTCCTTTTCTTCTTCCTCCATGGCCTCTACCTGTGCTTTGACCTCGAAACCAGCGGTGCTCCGTAGGCATTCAAGGGGCTACGCAAGTACGCAGGCAAAAAGATGCCATGCGGTGCTTGAGCTGGTGTGCTTGGGGGACAGGAGCCACACTGGGGCAGAGATTCTGTCAGCTCTGCAGGGGCAGGCTCAGAGGTGGTTGACGCCATGCCAGCTTAAGCCAGGAAAGGTGGTTTCCGACAATGGCACCAACCTCCTCTCCGCCCTCCGACAGGGACAACTTACCCATGTGCCCTGTTTGGCTCACGTCCTTAACTTGGTGGTGCAGCGGTTCTTGGGCAGGTACCCGGGCTTACAGGAGGTCCTGAAGCAGGCCAGGAAACTCTGTGGGCATTTCCGCTGGTCATATAATGCCAGTGCTTAGCTGGCTGAGCTGCAAAAGGATTACAACCTGCCCAAGAACCGCCTAATCTGTGACATGCCCACCAGGTGGAACTCTACGTTGGCCATGCTGCAGTGGCTGCACACGCAGCAGAGGGCCATCAATGAGTATCTGTTGCAATATGGCACCAGGACATTGTCAGGGGAGCTTGGATTTTTTTCCCCACGCCAGTGGGCCATGATCAGGGATGCATGCACTGTCCTGGCACCATTTGAGGAGGCCACGAGGATGGTGAGCAGTGACAGTGCATGCATCAGTGACACTGTCCCTCTTGTCCACCTGTTGGAGCACGCGCTGCGTGGAATAATGGACAGGGCACTTGAGGCAGAACAGAGGCAGGAAGAGGAGGACTTCCTTACCTCTCAAGGCCCCCTTTATCCAGACAGCTTTCCTGCTGGCCCGGCTATCACACAGGAAGAGGACGAGGAGGAGGATTATTGTGTCAGCATGGAGGTGGAGCCTAGCACTCAGCATCAGCAGCAGTCTTCAAGGGATCAATTACAGTCCCAAGACACCCATGGACTTGTACGTGGCTGGGAGGAGGTGGCTATGGATCATGTCATCCTCAGTGACCCAGAGGACTCAGCCCCGAATGCCTCAGCAAACCAACATTTTGGGTTCTGGGCACCACCACCAGTGGCTAAGGCCCAATTTTTCAGCCCCTGTTTAACAGGGGCGAGTATTTACAATTTTTGATGCAATGCTTTGCAGCAGGGCTCATTGCTGTGCTCCAACTACAGTATCTGTGAGGGGTTGCAGTGTTGTGGCACCAGCACCAGTGCCTAATGCCACGTACACATGACCGTTATTCATGTCATGGAAAAAAACTAATGCCCCATACACACGATCGTTTTTCATGCCGTTAAAAATGCCATTTTTAAAAATGGGCATTAAAACCAATCGTGTGTATGCTCCAGAGCAGGGTTTCTCAACTCCAGTCCTCAAGGCGCCCCAACAGGTCATGTTTTCAGGCTTTCCATTATTTTGCACAGGGGATGTAATCAGTTTCACTGCCTTAGTAATTACCACAGCTGTTTCATCTGAGGGAAATCCTGAAAACATGACCTGTTGGTGCGCCTTGAGGACTGGAGTTGAGAAACACTGCTCCAGAGCATTTTTAACGACGTGAAAAACGGCCATTAAAAATTTCGAACATGCTCTATTTTTTCACGTCGTTTTTCATGTCGTTTTTTTTAACGACGTGAAAAACGATAGTGTGTATGCTTTTACGAGGTGAAAAAAAAACGCGCATGCTCAGAATCAAGTATGAGACGGGAGCGCTCGTTCTGGTAAAACTAGCGTTCGTAATGGAGATAGCACATTCGTCACGATGTAACGGACTGAAAAGCACGAGGCTGAAAAGCGCGAATCGTCGCTCAACAAACTTTACTAACATGAAGGGTGGCGCCATCCGAACGGAACTTCCCCTTTATAGTGCCGTCGTACGTGTTGTACGTCACTGCGCTTTGCTTGAACGTTTTTTTAAATGATCGTGTGTACGCAAGACAGGCTTGAGAGCAAACATGAAAAAAAACGACGAGAAAAACGTTGGTTTAAAAAATGGCATGAAAAACGATCGTGTGTACGCCGCATAAGTTTTTCTCAACGTGATTTTTCATGTTTCCTTTCAAGCCTACCTTGCATACACACGTTCGTGAAAAAAAATGCTCGAGCAAAGCGCGGTGACGTACAAAGGGGAAGTTCCATTCTAATGGCACCACCCTTTGGGACGCTTTTGCTGATCCTCGTGTTAATAAAGTTTGGTGAGAGACGATTCGTGCTTTTCAGTCTGTTACAGCGTGACGAATGTGCTATCTCCATTATGAACGCTAGTTTTACCAGAACGAGCGATCTCGTCTTATACTTGATTCTGAGCATGCACATTTTTTTTCCCCTCGTAAAAGCAGACACACAACCGTTTTTCACAATGTTAAAAAGAACGACGTGAAAAACGACGAGAAAAAATAGAGCAGGTTCTAATTTTTTTTCAGCCATTTTTCTCGTCGAGAAAAATGCTCTGGAGCATACACACCATCGTTTTTCACGACCATGTTTAAAGCGGAGGTTCCGCGGTATATCTTTTTTTTTTTTTACATTGCATTGGTTGAGTATTACTTTCTCATGTATTTACTCACGTCTCAGATGTTTCCCAGTCTCCCCAGTCAGAATCAGTTCTAAATTAGAACTTATAAAAATCCTTTTGGAAATTGCCATTTTGCTTGTGGGCATTGTGAAGCCCACAAGCAAATACTTCCGGGAAGCGTGAATGCTTTTCTCCCACTGCACTGTTGCCATCACAACGGACACATACTGTGAAGTTGTTGAGAGGGGGGGGGGTGTGGGGGGAGCCGCCGCGGGATGTGCTTTTCTTTTTACATTTTACAGGTCATCAGCTTGACAGTCTCAGAGCGCTCGTTCTGAGCTGCAGCTGATGTTAGCATACAGGACAGGAGCCAGAGTATAGGAGACAGGAGCGCTGATTTCACTGAGGAATGTGAAAAGAAAACACATCTCGCAGCGGGGGGGGGGGAGGGGGATGGGGGGTGCCGCGCCGCTGCGAGATGTGTTTTCTTTTCACATTCCTCAGTGATATCAGCGCTCCTGTCTCCTATACTCTGGCTCCTGTCCTGTATGCTAACATCAGCTGCAGCTCAGAACGAGCGCTCTGAGACTGTCAAGCTGATGAAGCTGATGACGAGGTGGTGAATTGTCTCCTGGGAAAGCATGACACTGCACTCCCAGGAGACATTGGGGCGCTGGGGAAAGTAAAGGAACGCCCACTCCCGCGGGAGGGATACCAGGAAGTGTCCCTGTTTAATACGAAAATCAAGGTAAATAAAAAAACTAACAAGATAATTATTTGCCAAATGTTGTTATAAATGTTATACTAATTGGGATGAGCAAATGTTTAGATTTAGGGTGAACCTCCGCTTTAAAAATGGAATTTTTCTCGTCATGAAAAACGGTCGTGTGTACGCGTCATCAGGCCCAATTTTTCAGCCCCTGTTTAACAGGGGTGTGTATTTATGATGCAATGCTTTGCAGCAGGGCTCATTGCTGCGCTCCAAGTACAGTATCTGTGAGAGGTTGCAGTGTTGTGGCACCAGCACCAGTGCCTAAGGCCCAATTTTTCTGCCCCTGTTTAACAGGAGCGTTTAATTACAATTTTTGATCTAATAATTCACAGCAGGGCCCATTCCTGCGCCCACCAAGAGTAACTGTGTGGGCTTACAGTGTTGTGGCAACACTACCACCACCACCACCACCAAAAGCCCAATTTTTCTGCCCCTGTTCAACAGGGGCATGTGATTACAATTCTTGATCTAATATTTCACAGGTGGGCCCATTCCTGCACCCACCAAGAGTAACTGTGAGGACTTACAGTGTTGTGGCACCAGCACCACCACCACTACCAAAGGCCCAATTTTTCCTACTACTGTTCAAAGATGGCATGTAATTACAATTCTTGATATAATAGTTCACAGCAGGGCGTTCCAGTGCCCACCAAGAGTAACTGTGAGGGCTTACAGTGTTGTGGCAACACCAACACCTAAGGGCCAAATTTCTGCACAGTATATACGGCAGGCCCCTACTTTCAAACATCCAACTTACAAACGACTCCTACTTGCAAACGGAAGGAGACAACAGAAAGTGAGAGGAAATCTACCCCTAGGAAGGGAAATTCTCTCCTGTAAGAGTTAATATGGGAAAGAGGTGTCTCCTCTCTACTGATGCTTTATCACCAATCCTTGTTTCAATAAAAAAAAAACATTTGTCATTGGGACGGAAAGTGAGGTGAAATGTTCTGAACAGGTGCACAGACAGCAAAACAAATGTTACAGGGGTGATGACCCTTCCCTATGTTTTCCAAAAAGCTTAAAAATAGATTTTTTGGCTTTAGCTACACTTAAAAAATGTACCTGATCCAAATTACAAACAGATTCTACTTAAGAACAAACCTACAGTCCCTGTCTTGTTTGCACCGCCTGTATACTGCTGTTCAGAGTATATAGGGCCTTTTTTTAATTTGGGTGCGGGGTTCTTCTTAATATCCATACAAGACCCAAAGGGGCTGGTAGTGGGCTGGGGGGGGGGGGGGGGGTTCATGCCATTTTTCTCAATGATTTTCATCCATATTGCCGGGACCAGACATTAAATTAAAGCCGCTAGCAGTTTTAAATGACTTTTTTCCTTTAGAAATGTCATTTTGTGCAGGGACAGTTCTAAACACGGGAAACACGTGCCACTTCACAGGCATACTTTAGACACCCCCCAGGTACGATATTTAAAGGAATATTTCAATTTTTTTTTCACTTTATGCATCATTAAAATCACTGCTCCCGAAAAAACGGGCGTTTTTAAAACTTATTTTTGCATTGATACATGTCCCCTGGGGCAGGACCCGGGTCCCCAAACCCTTTTTAGGACAATAACATGCATATTAGCCGTTATAATTAGCACTTTTGATTTTGAACGTTCGCGTCCATTGTATTTAATAGGGTTCTAAAGTTCGTGCGAACTTTCGGTCCGTTCGCAGGTTCTGGTGCGAACCGAACCGGGGGGGGGGGTGTTCGGCTCATCTCTACTGAATACATGCAAAGGGGCAGAAATGTTTAGAAAATATGGGAATGCTATCAAGACACTATAAGAAATAGAATTGGAGGAACGTGTTTAAAAATAACATTGGAGGAACCCTATCAAACATACAATTGGAAGAATGCTTTAAAACTATGGGGTTGATTTACTAAAGGCAAATACGCTGTTTACTTTGGTAATGAAGTTGCACTTTGCAAGGGAAATTGCTCCAGAGCTTAATAAATGAGGTGAAGCTCTGCTGACCTCCAACATCTTATCATGTGCAACCAAAATCATGTTTTTTTTTATTTTCCTTGCACATGATTGGGTATTCTTTGCAAACTGAAACTTCACATTCATTAAGCTTTGGGTAAACTTTCCTGTAAAGCAAACAGCTTTTTTTGCCTTTAGTAAATGAACCCCTATGTCTCTAGAAAATGTACCTGGACACATTCACACAAATCGGTTGCATATTTATAATAGCACTTGTGCCCTAGCGCCTAGGGCAGCAGGGTCAGATGGGTGGTATCAACATTTAAAATATACAAACTGTGACAATTTCATTCTTATTTAGTTTCAATCTTCTGCCCATTTATGAATAAAAAACAAAGCTGTGGAGTTTGTACTAAAAGTTTCTATCATTCATGTGTGGAAAGGTAAGAATGTCTAAATACAGCACTGAACATGTACAGTATGTTTAAATTGAGAAAGGAAATTCAAATAGACACTAGGAATCATTATACAAATACTATATTTCAAGGCTGATTTACAAAGGATTGGAACATTAAAATTATTGGCTACAAGCAAAAAATATTGAGGGAGATTTACTAAAACTGGAACAATGAGAATCTGGTGCAGCTGCATGGTAAGCCAATCAGCTTTTAACTACAGCTTGTTCATTTAAACTTTGATAATAAAACCTGGAAGCTGAACTGCACCACATTTTGCATGCTCCAGTTTTAGTACCCCCCCCCCCCCTCATTGGCTGCAAGCCCGAGCAAAATTGAGAACATACATTTTGCTTGTGCTTTCCTTATACCAAGTCAACCACTATAACTCTATGCTGACAGATTTCCCTATGGGAATTTTAGTAAGTAGTTTAGCTAGGCTATTATACTGATACAAGACATCATGAATGACAGAATGACAGAATTTAGTGGAGTGTGATCTCTACACATTACCTTGCTTGTATGCTCCTCACACAATGCACAGCACCAGGATGGTAGGTGCACACACTTCCCTTTTCAATGTTGCATCCATAATCTGTCTGAAAGATCCAGAAGAAAATATATTAATTTCATATACAATCTACTTTTCTATTTGTGTAGAATAATTTATCCTAAAGTATGAACTATCTCTGCCCCAATTGTCTGTGGTTTTGGTATTTCTTGTGAAGGACTGACAAGGGTACAAATGATGAAAATTGTCTTGTTCTCTACTAAAATTAGGGTGCTTTTTGGTCCATTTTCAGTAGACACACAGTTAACTTTTCCTTCTGCACATGATACTTATTTTGTTCTTTAGGTGAACCCACTTTCAGCCATGGTTCACATTGGTGCAATTTGACATGTCAAATCGCATGTCAAATCGGTGGCAATTGCCAGCAATGGCACTGTTATAAACATTTGCTGCACTGCACCGATTTCAAAAAGTAGTTTATGTACTACTTTTTGTGATTTCGGGGTGTGATTTCAATTGACATATGTGCAGAAACCCGCACAGATGTCTCTGAAATTGCCGCCAAAATCGGGACTGACATGCGGGAGTGAAATGGTGCGAGTTCAGCTGAACTCGCACCATTTCATTCCTGCAGTCAGTGTGAACCAGGGCTCAAAGGCACAGTCTCTTGGTGCTGCAGTGCAGATATGTAGTTATGGATAATGTTATAATTAGTGAGCACTTATGTTTGTATGTTCACCAGAAAAGTCTCAATCTTAGCTCTAGCTTGGATCTATGAAATCCCACCAACCATCCCATAATGCAATGCAATGCACCTTGCAGGCACCTTGTATTGGATAGTGAAACAGACAAGGAGCACAGCATGAGCTCTGAATTGGTGCTTAAGTTAAAACCTACCTACTGTGATAGCGGGTCTCAGACTACACCATGGAAAGATTCACATTGAAAAGTATACATAGACACTTTGCAGTAATATCAATCTCCCGTATACTTTAGAGTTACACACTAGATGCTGCATTTGAAAGACTGTACAACCCTATAAGTAGGGATGAGACTTTAGTTTAAGGGAACCCAGGCTGTTTGAGATTTGCAAACCCAGTAAACTAATGCATGATTATACTGCCATAGCAACCAATTAAACATAATGCACTTCCTGGCCTTTGAACTTAGGTCAGATCATTTAGAAGGACCAATCAGTTGGTGTTTGATAAGGTTGGGTTCCGAGCAGCCATATTGATAATGTTCTTATCTCAGATAGGGAAAGCATAGAAAGTGCTGCTGATAAAATTCATAAGAACAAATTAGTGTAGAGCTTTTAGGCACTGTAGACCAGAGTGTTTTAACCCCTCCCCGCCGGCATAACACATATATGCAGCCCCACTCCCTGGGCTTTTTTCTGTGAGGCTGCAAATATGTGTATCTCCCTTTTTGATGGGAGCATGCTGTACAGTGCAGATGGCTGGACTGTGGCCAGTGGAAGTAGAAAACATCCTGGCATTGGTGGGAGTGAACAATGCCCCATCATTGGTGTCAATTAAAAGAATACAGCCCCATAATTGGTGTCAGAGAGAGGAATTGTGCCCCCTTATTGGTGTCCATAAGAAGTATAGTGTCTCATCATAGGTGTCCATGAGAGGAATAGTGCCCCATCTTTGGTGTCTGTGAGAGAAATACTGCCCCATTATTAGTGTCAATAGGAGGAACAGTGCCCCATAATTGGTGTCATCATTGTAAATGTCAGTGGGAGGAATAATGTCCCAATGGCCGGATAAAAGCAAACAAAGAGCTGCATCTGGCCCCCAGGCTGCAGTTTGGAAACCAATGTGTTAAGGTATAAACCTCCACTTAAAATGATACTCATATAACTATACCAAATGTTGTATTGTTTGAACCCATTAGGCACATACATGGTATCTACCAATGTCAGCTCTGGATTGTTGCAAAGTGCAAGGACAGTCTGCAACTTCTGTCAAGAAGTCAGGCAGTTTGTTCTTCTCATCAGATCTCCATTCCACACACTTTTCTGTTGCCCAGCGAGCAGGATCAGCCCTGAAACTTTCTGATAGGTGCCAGGCTAAGGCATGGACAGGACTCCATATCGCGTGGACATTCCTGTGTATACAAAAAAAAATTGCTGTATTGAGATTATTTGCAGAAAACTCATCACACTGAATGTGTTAGAAACATGATAGCACCTCCAGTTATATTTGCTCAAATACTTACAAAAATACTTTATCAGCTTCATGCATGAGAGGTGTTTTTAAGAAATAAGTAAATCTGAATAGCAAAGGAACAGGGTAATGTTCAGCTGCACTACATGAATTGTGCCTCAATGAACACAGAACAATATTAATGGATCTGTATAGTATGTACCGTAAGTTGCATAGATTTGTACCCTTATTGCATATTATGCCAGTTCCAGTAAGATCCCTCTGAAATGTGTGTCAAAAATGGCACCCGACAAGAGTACATTAAAAAGAAATTCTTAGAAGAAAGTGTAAACCATGTCTTCTAAATCCAGAGATAACTCAGAAGCATACTTTGAACAATGCTGGCACAGAAATAGATCTATGTGTGCAATAGTCTAAATGTGCAAAGCGAAACTCCCCTTAGGGACTTTAAAGGCCCAAATGGTAAAATGAAGATGTATAAAAGTTTACATAGTATCAAATATGAGTGTGAGCTTTAGAGCCGGTTCACACCAGGGCGACTCGTCAGGTGACTCAGTCGCCTGACAAGTCGCGTCCCACGCTTTTCAATGGAACCGTTCTAAGTAAGAGCGACTCAGGTCGCTCCGACTTAGAAAAAGGTTCCTGTACTACTTTTGGGGGCGACCCAAGGCAACCTGCATTGACTTCTATACAGAAGTCTTATGCAAATCGCCTCGGCGGGAGTCTCAAGTCGTCTTGAGATCGCGCCGCCGAGGTCACCCCCACAAGTCGTGCCGCGTCGCGCCGCCCTGGTGTGAACCGGCTCTCATACAATCAACACATTGTTAAAACCAGATTGTGGCTGATGTAGTACAATAACATAAAAAAAATAAAAAATCCAAATCATCATACGCAGGTGTTCCACAATATCTGTTGACAATGTGGTGGTCACCTAGGGACCAGTCAAGCAGAAATCAACCAATGCCTTTCAAAATATTTATTTGGGGGTGTAGAATATGCAGAACACCACCATTCTAGGTGGATATGTAAAAAATCCATATGGCTGATAATAGATATCATATCATAAAGAATCTTAACCCGACTTGATTTTAAGCTTGCACTTACAATATGTATTGATAGATGGCACATATACAGCAGCTGACCAGATTAAAAGCAGAAAATAATATAATATGTAATATACAACAAAATAATACATAATGGGGTAAGTGCACTGCGAGTGCACTTGGAAGTACAGTTTCTGTAGACATGGGGAGGACATGCAAGGAAAATACCCCCGATTTCAGATCTTCCCCTCAGATCTAAAGCAACTGTACTTCCAAGTGCACTTCCAACTGCACTTGCAGTGCACCTGTTGTGCAAAGTGGATTTGCCTTTAGTAAATAAACCCCAATATGTCTACAATAAAGTTCATATAAATATTTAATCCTCAACATTCTAGAATTCCATTAGTGCTTTACAGATTCAATTTTGAGTGTATCCAAAAATGACTGTAAATAAAAGGAAAAAACAATCTTTTAATATACCAACAAAAGATTCTACAGATTTTGCCATGCAGTGTTCAGTGTAAATGTGTCAAAACAACTAAACTGTTCATTTTGTTAACTACAGTTGTAAGAAAACATTTTTGGATTTTCTGTCTCTCTGCATAAATGGCTTCTAGAATGTAACTGGACCTTAAGTAATTAAGTAATACTTATGTAATAGTAAACAAACCAATTTGTTTTTCTATCAACCAGCATTGACACCAATTTTCATAGTCTGTATTTATTTAAATGTATAATTAAGACCTCATTCACACCTTTTTTGAAATGTGTGTTTCACACATTTTTTTTCTGGCACACATAGGGCAGACCATTAATTTCAATAGGCTGCCCTACATACAACAAACATGGCAAAGTAGCCCATGAAGCATTTGTTCCGTTCCGGCTTGTGCATTTTTTTGCTGCGTGTTTTAAAGCGTCTGTCACACATTTCTGCGTGCAGCAAAATGCGTGTTTGCTTTCCGAATTTGGGGTGCCATTAACAACAAATAAATGGATGTGCATTTTTTGTGCGTTCTATGAATTTGCACTTTCCCCGAAGGCACAGATGTGAATGGAGCCTTAAAAAATCAAGTCACTGATGGTATAGGTATGTGAGAGACTAGATAATAATAGTAATAAAACCTTGAAAAGAGAAAAATTGGAGTCAGTATTGCAATTACTAAGTGAGTTTTCTAATCATTTTAGGAGTTGACTCACTCTTTCAAATAAAAACATTGCACAATTTTGGTTACTACCAGGTTTTCAAAATATAATTCTGTTGAAGTATAACATAGCTAAGAGCTCTTCTACTGAGGAGTGGTCATGCTGCAAAAATAACTGCAGGCTATACAATCATTAAAACCTAACCTTGAGCACAATTTTTTTTTGCAGTGGGGCCCCCCCACACTGTAAGGGTAAATGTTACCTAAGTCTAAGGGGTTGCAGAAGAGGCTGTATTTATTACCAAACATTCATTTCGGCAGGCTTTTGTGCTGTTCTCCTCTCCCTGAAGCTCCAGTCTGTGGGCTGAGCCTTGGCGGCATCACGTTTAGTGCACCACTATTAACTCTATACCATACATGGTGTAGGCAGGAGTGTGATGGCAAAAGGAAGCAGCTGTCAGAGCGATTGTGGTAGATTGGTCACTCAAACTGAGGGAACTTACTATAGCTAGGAGAAGGTAATACAACCTCTTTTGCAACACCCTAAACGTAATGAGCATTTAACCATTGTAGTGTGTGGGGAAGGGCAGGGGCACTGCAATGGTATTGATTTTGTACCCAGAGGTAGGCTTTAAACAGACATCAAAGATCCCAAGAGTGACAGGCAAGGATCTGCAGGCATCTTGACAAAATATGTGTTTATTAGTCTAGTATAAGAAATATACAGAACTCCCTAATAACCGCCTACCCCTTTGAAACCCAGACAATGTCCACTTCTTTTCCCTGTGATAGGGGTAAGACTTATATTCATCTGGGCTCTTTTTGAAAAGTTTCAAAGACTGGAGGAAGCAAAACTCAGTAATGACTATAGCACTTACTGAGCATATCATGAATAACAAGGATAGATAATAAGGATCAGCGATAAACACAACATGCTCAGTAGGATTTCATAATACTGTTACTGTACAGCCATATGATAAATGAGACATTTGGCTTCTCTCTTGAATGAAACAAAGAATTAAAAAAAAACACATATTCAGAATAAGAGTTGCACTTATAAGAAAAACAACTGCTCCTTGGATGTTTTACCACACTACTGGAACAATAAATCATGTAGAGATGGTAAATACACACCATATCATGTTTGGAGAAAGCAAAGCATAACTCTCAAATAAGCAATCATTGAGGCTGGATTCACACTTGTGCGGTGCAAATTCCAGCGCTGTTATCTCTGCAAAGAGATAATAGAGCTGTTCAGCAGTTCCTGTGCATTGTAGCTGAGAATTTGCTGACCTGGGAGAGGGGACGGGGAGGGGGGAAATGTAGTGAGCAGGGAGAGAATTCCTGTTCAGAACGGAACACATCTGCGAATCAGATGCGTTCCCATAGAACATAATGTGCAGACAATTCGCACCGCAATGCCTAGAAACGCACACGTTTTTTGGGCAATGTGCAGTGCAAATGAATCGCACATGTGTGAACCAGCCTCATTAAAATCAATGTATTTTAAAATGTTATGCAAATTATATGCGGTGTAAGCCACAACCAATTCGCATAGGTGTGAACCCGGCCTAAGGAACCAATAAATTCCAAGTTGCATCAGGAAACTCTGCAGAAAAATGTTAGTGCACATGTCCATTATCTTTGAGATATAAATAAGTTAGGTCATGCAGCATGACAAATATCCAAACTGCAGGCGTAAATCAACATCAGAATAGCTTAGACTAATGACATGCCATACTATAGAAAATCTGGGTCTTGACCTCAATCCCATTGAAATACTATGGCATTATCTAATGCAAGGTATTTAAATCAAGCTGGCCATAGATGGTACGAATCTCGTCCAGAGATTCGAACCATGCATGGGCAGGCTGAATGTACCCATATTGATTGATCGATCAAACTTGGGTACAACCAGCCTGCTGGACTTTACATGTGATTATTGTTAGAGGCTGTTAAAACACAATGGCTCAGCAGGAGGGATTCCCCTGTTAACACTGGTTGCAGGAAAGAAATTTGCTCTTTTTATGGCCCAGCTTAAGTCTCCCCCAAAGTATAATTTACCCAAAACTCCCCACCCCCAAAAAACTGAAAAAAGTATATTCCACACATTCAATAAAACAAAGGAATGAAAAATGTGATATAAATATTGCAAGCTATTATGTTACATTAGTAAATTATTTAGGTTCCAAAAGCATACAATGACAACAACGATAATCCCAAACTGATCCTGCTCAAAGCCAATCTCAAATTCTAAAAATGTAAGTCTTACACATTGATTTGTCAATTAATGGGGTTGTAAAGGTTTGTTTTTTATTTTCTAAATAGGTTCCTTTAAGCTAGTGCATTGTTGGTTCACTTACCCTTTCCTTCGATTTCCCTTCTAAATGTTTTTATTTCTTTGTCTGAATTTCTCACTTCCTGTTCCTCCTCAGTAAGCTTGCCCCCATCATCCGAGCCATTCTGGCTGGGGGTTAGTCAGCGTGCTCGCCCCCTCCCTTGGGACTACATTCCTGCGGGGAGACGCTGTGAACGTTCACATCGTCTCCCCGCAGGGATGTAGTCCCAAGGGAGGGGGTGATCATGCTGACTAACACCCAGCCAGAACAGCTCGGATGATGGGAGCAAGCTTACAGGAAGTGAGAAATTCAGACAAAGAAAAAAAACATTTAGAAGGGAAATCGAAGGAAAAGGTTAGTAAACCAACAATGCACTAGCTTAAAGGAACCTATTTAGAACATAAAAAACAAGCCTTTACAACCCCTTTAATTACAGTCCTCACAAACTCCAGTTAACAACAATTCATGTTCTTGAAACAATTGTATTTGTTAGAAGCTTTAACGTGTACTGTACCTCTCCCCAGGATTTGTTTCACTTGCTATGATCCTCAACATCCCTACATCCCACTGATCAAAGGGAGATTGTGCAGGAACTGGAGTGAACGTTAAGTTGCCGTTATTTGGATGAGATTGATCAAGTGTGTAGAGGTAGGTCCAATCGCCTTGCCATGATTCAGTGTATCGTTCCCCTGCAAAATTAGATTGGATAATACCTTAATAGGCAGGGCTGAACTGGCACAAGCAAGATTTACAGCAAGCAAAATATACATTTACATTTTCTGAGTTGTTTAACTCTCTTTCAGGCCTGTAACAATGGCAGTAAAAATCCCAGTCACTCTCAAATAGTTTAAAGTAACAGTTATTTACAGACCCACAAATGAAGATACAGTATCTCACCAATAATAGATATAAGAAAATGTCAGGCAGTTTTACTTTCCAGCATCTAACAAAACCTGGTATAACAGTTTTGGGTAGATTAGTGTTTTTAAAGGGCCTGAATTTAAGCTTGAACATCTATCTACCTTGTAGAGAACAACTCAAAATAATAATTTTGCCAAACTGATTTTTTTTTAATTCTTCCTGAAATTCAGTAGTTCACTTTTTGACATGTGACTGTACCCTGGTATGCCTTCATGTAGCCTCATAGCTGCAGTGTGAGATCATCTAAGGCACTCTAAAGCCCTGTACACACGATCGGATTTCCTATGGTTTCTAATCCGATGGATTCTTCCATCGGAAATCCAATGAAGCTGACTTCCATCAGTCTTGCCTACACACCATCAGTCCAAAAATCCGACCGTCCCAAACGCCATGGTGTAAAACACTCCGACAAGCCGAGAAAAATTAAGTTCAATGCTTCTGAGCATGCGTGGGTTTTTTGTCCGATGGAGTTCCACACAGACGATCGGAATTTGCTATCGTTTTTTTCCCATCGGATAAATTTAAAACATGTTCTATTTTTTCTCACCGATGGAAAAAAGACCGGTGGGGCCCATACACGATCGGTTTGTCCGATGAGAAAAGTCCATCGAACTGTTCATCGGTAAAACCGATCGTGTATACGCGGCATAAGTGCTTGTCTCATGACATTTAGAACCACTGTCAGGCTGCTAGCTTGCTGGAGAAAATGTTGTACCTGAGGGCCTGAAGTGTAATGAATTAAACTGCTTCTGCTTTATTCATCTGTGCTCCTCTCCTTTTGCTTCTTCTTGATCATTACCTCACCAGTCATGAAGGTCACAACTTTGACATAAGGAAGCAAAGCCGTTCTCTACCAAGAAGGCCACCTCCACAAATAAACAAAATGCAGAACAAGGTAACATGGTAAGTCAGTAATGGATTAAAAAGTTCAGCTACAGGGGGCCTACAGGCAATAGTAATTCATCCTCTGTTTGTCTTTTTCTGGGCACAGCTTTCACAGTGAATTCTCTTTATTTGTTTTTGTAATTGCATGCCTTTTTTTAAATGGCCTCTATATGGTCTGCTTGCAACATTTAAAATTCTAGATAAAATGGGTAATGGCGTATTCAACCTTCCTTTGTTTTGTTATAAGTTACCCTTCTTTCAAATCTGAAAGGTTTTAACATATGCTGCACTTACCTTTCTTGCACTACCCAACATCCAAAATGTCTTTGTTAGTTTTAACATGCTGAGCAAGTTAAAGATTACATGAGTAGATGCAGTTGTAGTGTTACACCTTTAGGAGCCGCTAGTATGAACTGATCCTTCCCCAGAAAGTGCAGAGGCTGCCAATCAACCAAGTAACAGTCCATTCATGTCTGGATCCAATAAGCAGTCTAGGGTTTGTCTTTTTATAGTTTATTGCTTGTAAAACTTGGGAAGAGAAAGGGGCGAGGGTGGTGCTGGAGATTCAAAGCACACCACATAGTAATGGAGGACACTCTTAACTAGGCTAGGCTTCTCTGAACAGCATTTCTGCCAAGGATTATTAGGAATGGGCCAAAAATGAGACCCCATAAGAGATATCTCAGAAAGATCTACTGCTGGCACTAAAGCCCTGTACACACGATCGGTTTTACCAATGAAAACAGTCCGATGGACTTTTTTCATCGGAGAAACTGATCGTGTATGGGACCCATCAGTCTTTTTTCCATCGGTTTTAAATAATAGAACATGTTTTAAAAATTTCCGATGGATCAAAAACCGATAACAAATTCCAATCGTCTATGGGCAAGTCCATCGGATAAAAAACCCACGCATGCTCAGAATCAAGTCGACGCATGCTCAGAAGCATTAAACTTCATTTTTTTCGGCTCATCAGAGTATTTTACGTCACCACGTTTGGAACGGTCGGTTTTTGGACTGATGGTGTGTGGGCAAGACTGATGGAAGTCAGCTTCATCGGATTTCCGATGGAAAAAACCATCGGATTAGAATCCATAGGATATCCGATCGTGTGTACGAGGCTTTATCCTCCAAAATAGTACACAGTCACTTAGATCTTGAGCTCAGGTCCAGTCTCACAATGTCTCACCAAGACAGCTGAACTTCCCCCAATTTCCTCCAGACATCTCTATGTCCCTGGACAACTGCTCAGTTTCTAGCTTCCACCAGACACTCTTCATTGAGCTCTCCAGACCAGATCCATACATAAAATGTCTTAAATAGCAAAGATCTGCAGCAGCCAGGGCCCCAATGAACTGTAACAACTCCAGCAAGTTGCTTAAAGTTCTCCCTGTAAAGTGAATTTGCCAATTTGTCCAGTATGGGCAGGGAGCTCAGGCAATGTAGGTAGTCTGCAATAAAGGAGTTGTAAAGTCAGGAGTTTTTTTTTATCTTAATGCATTCTATACATTAAGATAAAAAAACCTTCTGTGTGTGGCAGCCTCCCCAGCACCCCCCTAATCACTTACCTGAGCCCCATCTCTCCAAAGCAATATCCACATAGCTTAGCTGTCCCAGACACTCCTCTTGATTGGAGGAGACAGCAGAGGCGCCATTGGCTCCCGCGGCTGTCAATCAAAATAAGGTGCCCCCTGTAGCAGACTGCTGGCTGAGGGGGCACCCACCAGAAGAAGAGGCCAGGAAAGCAGAGGAGGGACACGATAAGAGGAGGATGTGGGTTGCTCTGTGCAAATTCAACTACACAGAGGAGGCAAGTATAATATGTTTGTTATTTTGAAAGAAAAAAAAACGAGCCTTTACAATTACTTTAAGTATTCCCGTTCAATTTGTGTATTACTGTGTCTATTATGGGCAAAGTACAGGTTTACTTTATCAGCTTTTAAAATTATAAATTAACACAATGTCTACTAAATTACAACTTACAAAGTTGATTTTCTCATAATTTCTTATTTAGTCAAGTTTGACAATATGTAGAAGAAGGTGGAATTACACTTTAAATAAGCTAAGTCATAGTAAATGCATTTGTTATTATTTAATTTGAGTGGTGATGTGTGCTTATGTTATTTACATTATATAATAAAAGAAGGTTATTATCATGTTTCATCACGTTATATCACCTGTCTCATTATAGCCCCAGACTTCTATACGGATGTGTTGAGTGGTAAGAGTTCTACCATTCCAGGTCATGGAGAGTGTCTCATTATATCCAGGTGTTCCATAATATTGCCATTTTTTGGAATTTACCAGCACACTCTTTTCCAATTCTAAAGCTTTGCTGTGATGAACTAGAGTAAAACAAATCAGAAAAACAATAGGCTTTATAATGACAAATTTTATCTATATAGCACCAACAAATTACACAGCACCACAAGTCATTCTTATTAGTCCCTGCCCTTAAAGTAAATCTATGATCACACAGCATAGATTTTTATTTTCCAAAATCAGCATTTTAAAAGCAATAAAATCAATAATTTTATTTGACAATCCAATATAAACGTACTTAAACATTTCCTTCCATGTTACCAGTGCTGTCTGTCTGTTAGCCATCTCTTTCCACAGCTTCCTGGATTCCCAGCATGCTTTGCAACTTATCCTCTTCTGTTTCTAAGGACTACATACCCCATGGTCCCTTGTTGCCTGCAAACAGTTATTCCTGTACTGACTCCGCTTCCTGAAACTCCTCCCCCCAGCACCTCTGTAGATCAGAAGGCATGCTCTGTGAAATGTGTGACACAGCAGTGCCTACTCCGAGGGAATTGTGATTATGTGTCACAATATTTAAGGAATTAAATGTGTGGAGATCTTCACATAGTAAGTCCACAATTTTCAAGATGGTTCGGATTAATAAGAGCAGGCTAGAAATAATTGAAATACAATGCTAAAATAATTTTGCCATTTTATACTTTGATCATAGATATGCTTTAAAAGCTCCTAAAAAATGGCTGCTCTACCAAAGTCCCAAGTAAACAGTGATTTAAATGTTTGCAATTATAGGGGCTCAGACTGTTTGTATAAAATTTAAAGCAGATCTCCACCCAAAAGGGAAGCTCCACTTTTTTCGCACCCTCCCCTCACTCCACTGCTACATTTGCCACTTTTTGGGGGGGAGTGGGCACCTTATTTTGCCAGGTACCCGCTCCCACTTCCTGGTAAGATCGCCGCACAGTGATCTGCGTCATGTCTGACCTATCCTTCTTCCCCCTGCTGCCTCATGTTACCTGTGTGTGTCACAGAAGACAATGGGACTTTAGAAAGCGCAGCGTGACCTGCACATGTGCAGTAGGAAACCGGCTGTGATGCCTGAAGGCTTCTGTTATGTCCCTTAGACACGGGGTCTCTCAGAGTTTTGCTAGCAATGCTAAAGTATCTGCTCAGCAAGTTACACACAGGCCAGATGAACTTCTTAACCATATAAGGGTTTATTACTCACTCAGAACATGATGACTTGTTACATAGAGTCCTAATACAACAGGATTCTGTCATTAGCAGATGTAATCCCTTCTGTGCATCATGCTGCTGCTGCTTCCCAGTTCCACACACACTCTCACTACTTCCTGGTACAGCCCCTTCCCAGCATGCATCAGGAGAAAAAGGTGAAGGGTCACACAGTGTTCCAGCACAAACATTACATCTCCTCTTTTTCCCATAAAAACAAAAAAAACAAAAAAACAATAGGAAATAAATAAATAAAATAAACATAACAATAGAACAAAATACTCAACACATAAAACAACAAGGCAAGCAGGATCAGTTCAGCAAGTAGTATCTCCAACTCAGTTCTGTGGCTCCTGCATCACGTTACAAGCCCTTTGTCTCTGTTTCCTGGCCTCCAAAGTGTCCCGTAAGATTTCAGTGCTTTGCCAACGAAAAGTTTGATGTCTTTGGCGGGCAGACTTACGAAGTGGCACAGCACCAGGAGGGGTAGAGGCTGTCAAAGGTTCTGGAGGTGTCAGTGGGTGTCCAACAGACAAATCAGTCTCTGCAACTCCAGGCACATGTCCGGGCTCCTCAGGAATACGGTCACCAACTGCTTCAGGGGTTGGTTGTAAACTTGTGGGATCATGCCAGACACCATGCCATATGTCACCAGTAGAGCCCTGAGTAGACTCTGGTGGTTGGGTAGAAAGAGAGGTCGGGTTTGTTTCTACTGGCAGGCAAATGCGCTTTCTCAATTGCGAAAGGTGTCTTCAAACACAAACGCCACTCTCCAGGCGAACAAGGTACATTCGTTGTCCAAGAGGTCCATCAATAATGCCAGGAAGCCAATGAGGCAAAACTCTGTAATTCCGAAACCATACAAGATCACCAGCACGGAATCCAGGACGGCCTGGTGGAGAAGGTGTCGGTGACTGTTCCTGTGGATGAACTAAATCCAGTTTGGTGCGGAGATGCCTGCCAAACATAAGAAAAGCTGGGGACAGCCCAGTAGTAGCGTGTTTTGTGTTTCGGTACATGGTCAAGGACTCCAGAAGCTTCTCCTCTGACAGTCCAACCTGGTCCAGAGTGGACAGTAAGTGCTTCTTAAATGTCTGCACAAACCGTTCTGCCAGCCCATTTGAGGCTGGATGATAAGGAGCTGTTTTGTAGTGTTGGATGCCCAAGCCATTGAGGAAGGATTGAAACTCATGCGATGTAAATTGAGTCCCATTGTCCGAGACTATGGCTGTTGGCAAGCCATATTGAGCAAAGAGCTTCCTTAAGACTAGAATGGTAGCAGCTAAGGTAACAGAAGGCATTTGAAAAACCTCCGGCCATTTTGAATGTGCATCTACCACGATCAAATACATTTTACCCTGGATTGGGCCAGCAAAATCAAGATGGAGACTTGACCACGGTTCTGTCGGCCATGGCCAAGGTAGCAGGGTTCCTTTCTTTTGGGGTCGCTGAGCTTGACAGCACCCAGGACATTGAGCCACATAATCTTCAATTGCTGTGTCCATTTGGGGCCACCAAACATAGCTCTGGGCTCGCTGCTTCATGCGCACCACACCAGGATGGCCCTCATGCAGTATCCTTAGCATGGTTGGTTGCAAATACTGAGGTATAATCACTCTGTTGCCCCACTGTAGGCAACCAGCATTAGTCACAAGCTCACATTTTCTGGCAAAGTACGGACGAAATTCACCTGGGACCTTCTCTGGCCATCCAGCCTGAACATATGAGAATATCTGAGACAGGACGGGATCTGTGACTGTATGTCTGGCAATTAAGGAGGTGGACATGCAGGATTTCGGCCTGTGTATTTCCACTATGCGTACGTCTCTTGGTGAGTGGTCTCCAATTCGCAATCTGGAAAATGCATCTGCATTGCCATGGGCATCATGGGAGCGGTATCTGATAGAATAAGTATAAGCTCCCAAGAATAAAGCGTACCTTTGTAAGCGAGATGCGGTTGTTGTAGAAATTCCTTTCTGAGGGTTCAGTATTGACAACAGAGTTTTGTGGTCAGTGATAAGTGTAAACTCCCGACCATAGATGTACGTATGAATTTTTTTTGTGGCCCATACAATGGCCAAAGCTTCCTTGTCTATCTGGGAGTAGTTTTGCTCTGCTGAGGTTAAAGACCTGGAGGCAAAAGAAATGGGGCGCTCTGTGCCATCTGGCATGACATGGGAAAGCACAGCACCCAGTCCATAAGGCGAGGCGTCACAAGCCAAGGTGACGTGTTTCTTTAAATCATAGTGGACCAGAACTCGAGAAGACAGAATGAGTTCTTTAGAAAGCCGAAAAGCTTCTTCACATTTTGCTGTCCATATCCATTTAGCTCTTGCATCCAGTAAGCGATGTAATGGGTAAAGCTGGTGTGCTAGGTTCGGCAAGAAACGGTGGTAGTAATTTAGGAGGCCAAGGTAGGACCTGAGCTGTGTGACATTCTGGGGAGTAGGGGCATGGGTAAGGGCTTTAACCTTTTCTTCAGTAGTGTGTAACCCATGTCTGTCCACAGTGTGGGCACAAAATTCCAGTCGAGACTTTAGAAATTCGCATTTTGAAAGATTGACACGTAAACCATACCTTTGGAGTCTCTCTAGCACAGCTTCAACATTCTTTCTGTGTTCTTCATCAGTGGGACCAGTGATGAGCATGTCATCTAGTAGACATTGAGTGAAAGGTATGCCTGCCAGGACCTCATCCATGATTCGCTGCCAGATGGCTGGAGCTGGGGCTATGCCAAAAACCATGCGGTTATATTGGAATAATCCTTTATGAGTGTTAATGGTCAACAGATGGCGTGAATCTGGGTGTACTTGCAGTTGCAGGTAAGCTTGCTTTAAGTCTATTTTTGTAAACTTTTGCCCCCCAGCCAATGAGCTAAATAGATCTTCAAGTCGAGGTAATGGGTATTGATCCACAAGAAGTTGGTTGTTCAGGGTGACCCTGAAATCTCCACAAATTCTAATGTCTCCATTCTTTTTCTTGACAGGCACAATTGGCGATGCCCATTCACTTCTATCAACTTTAGTTATGATCTTTTCAGCCAATAGGTGGTCCAGCTCTGCTTCCACTTTCTTTCTCAAGGCAAAAGGTACTGATCTTGCCTTACAAAAACGAGGTGTAGCACCCGGCTTCAAGAGGAGGTGGGCCATTTTTCCTTCTACTGTGCCCAAAGAGTCCTCAAAAACCCCCTTAAAGCGTGACTTCAGGGATTCCACCCAATGGTCTACCTCAGAAAGCAATGTACATTGGGCAATGGCAAGAGGAGGCATGCCCAGGGCTTTGATCCAGTCCCTACCGTACAGCGGAGGACCTCCTTTATTGACAACATAAAGGCGTAGAGTTTGACTGCGGTTGCCTAATGTAACAAGGGGTTTCACATAACCCAAGGGCTGTAGTAGTTCCTTGCTGTAGGTTTGTAGTGTGAGATTTGTAGGTTGGAGCGGTAGGGACAGACCCGATGCCTTTAAAACAGTCCATGAAATGACAGACACTGCCGCCCCTGTATCAACATCCATGGAGACAGGACAGCCATTGAGTGTGACATCCACTTTAATCGCAGGAGTACTCCCAGCTACCCGAAACAGTCCAACATGCTGGACACAGGTTTCCTCATCAGAGCTGGAGCCGTGATTGTCAGTATCCATATGAAATGTCTGTTTACGTTTAACTTTTGTGGTAGTGTTCGGGGAGCATGAGCTGCGGCAAACACGCCCAATATGGCCAGTCTTTCCACAAAGAAAACAAATGACATCCTTGAACTTGCAAACAGGTGCACTGTGAGTAGTGTTACCACAACAGTAGCAAGTTGGTGTCCTAGAGACAGAAGAATTAGGGTGGCGAGGTTTAGGAAGATTTGGGGACGGCCGTCTTGGGTGTCGGGTGATAGCAGAGTGGAATATTTCCTCTCCCTGGCTTGCAGGAGTTTCAGGTGGTGCCTTCAGTAGGGTGGCGTCCCGTGTAGCCAACTCCATGACCGTAGCAAGGTCAGTGGCTTTCGCCAGAGTCAAGTCGGGTTCTGTGAGTAAACGTTTCTGTATGGCTGGGTCGCAGAGTCCCATGACAAACATGTCACGGAGAGCCGTCTGCAGGTAGTCTCCAAACTGACAAGTGGCAGCTAGTTTACGTAAAGCAATGATATAAGTCTTTATGTCCTCCCCGGCATGCTGCCTTCTACTGTAGAATTTAAACCGCTCTGCAATCTCTAATGGCTTTGGGTTGTAGTGCTCATGTAGCTTCTGAATTAACTCAGGCAGGGGCTTAGAGGACGGCTTGTCTGGAGAAATGAGGTCTCTGAGAGTGCCATATGCAGCTTGACCCAATATTGTGAGGAAAACTGCAACTTTCTTTTCTGCAGCCACACTATTTGCTTCCATATACTGCTCCAGCCTCTCCACCCAGGAGCTCCATGATTCAGCAGCAGGATCAAATGGTTGAATAAACCCTATGAAGGCCATGTGTGCTAAAATCCACAATCCTCGTCGCCACTGTTATGTCCCTTAGACACGGGGTCTCTCAGAGTTTTGCTAGCAATGCTAAAGTATCTGCTCAGCAAGTTACACACAGGCCAGATGAACTTCTTAACCATGGAAGGGTTTATTACTCACTCAGAACATGATGACTTTGTTACATAGAGTCCTAATACAACAGGATTCTGTCATTACCAGATGTAATCCCTTCTGTGCATCATGCTGCTGCTGCTTCCCAGTTCCACACACACTCTCACTACTTCCTGGTACAGCCCCTTCCCAGCATGCATCAGGAGAAAAAGGTGAAGGGTCACACAGTGTTCCAGCACAAACATTACAGCTTCATTGCTGGTTTGCTTTACTTGCAATACCGCTGCATGCACCTGAAGCAGATTGACAAATCGGCTTAGGGTGCCGACATTGTGGGATCCCTGGACAGGTAAGTGTTCTTATATTAAAAGTTAGCAGGTACAGACATTGTAGCTGCTGACTTTTATTTTATTTTTTTACAGGCTGGAACTCTGCTTTAACTTATAACACCATCTGATTAGAAATATTTTTAAACTCCTCAATATCAGGAGAGGCAATATGAAACAAGAAATCACAAACTTTAGCACTGGCACACAAATGGGATGTGTTTATACCGTTTTAGTGCTCTAGTGCTCACCTTTAAATGAAATACAGAGTGCTTTTCCAGTGTATTTCCTTTCTTTTTATGTAATTTCAAGTTTGCTAGATATAATATTATCAGTGGCTTTCACAATCCTGTCCAATCTAATAAACTGACTCATGACTCATAAGTCATTGTTTTGTGGAATAGACAGAAATGGCCTCTATTTGTTCTTCTGAATGTATCTTTTAGTATGTTTTTTCCCGGTTAGCTTTGGATTATTAAAAATGCTGGACTGACCTAAGGCTGGGATAGAATTTTTTACCTGCTGTGTTACGTATACTTTGTTTTGTTTCTTGTAATAATTGTATTTCTTTATGACAACTTAAATATCTAAATTTAGGCCATTCGTTTTTGTGTTAAAAAGAATTATCATTCTTAGTTCAAAGGAAAACATTTGAACTAAGAATGATAATTCTTTTTAACACAAAAACGAATGGCCTAAATTTAGATATTGGTTTCCTTACCCATTATACTAAGGTTTTATGACCCCCTCTGTGACTAGCATCTCCCCCCTAAAGTCTATAGCTCTCCCTCTGTCTTATCTCACTAACTCTGTCTTATCTCACTAACTCTGCTGCTATCTTTATTACCATTGATTTGTATGTGTTTTTTTTCCTTTCTCTCTGAGATTTTTTTCTTGTTTTGTTTCAACATTCTGCTAAAAAAATTGTGAATCAGTACTGCTTGGACCTTGAAGAAGGGGACATACCCCGAAAGCTTGTCCTGAAAAATTCTATGTTAGTGCAAATAAAAAAAGTATCACGGACAGTACTTAATTTTCTCTATTTGCTTGGGAATGTTCTCATTTAGAAAGTTTCCTGTAAAAATCATCTGCAGAACCTTACCAGCTAACCATGTTCCTGATGGTCCAAAGTTCCTCCCCCCATCGAACGACAAAGAAAATTTGACATGGCCAGTCTGGAACAGTAGTGGAGAAATGCAGTGAGCATATCCAGATTGATCAACATACCCCTGAGTATTTATTTCATTGTTGAACCTGTTAATAGAGAAATACACAGTTAATTTCTTAGCTTAGCCCAGTGTTTCTCAACTCCAGTCCTCAAGGCACCCTAACAGGTCATGTTTTCAGGATTTCCATTATTTTGCACAGGTAATTTGCTTGTCAAATATATTTTATTGAGTACAAGTTGTGATACAAATTATAGATGATACATTAAATACATTTTCACAGGTAATTTGATCAGTTTCACTGCCTTCGTATTTACCACAGCCATTTCATCTGAGGACTGGAGTTGAGAAACACTGGCTTAGCCCAATGAAAGTTGACATTTCAGTTTTAATTAGATGCAAAGCGATAAACCAGGTGACAGTTTCTTATATTTTTGTTTGTGAGATCTCTGCACATAAACTGGAACTTTAAACGCTAGTAGCTGTGGCAGCATTTCATGTAATGCTGGGTAGCAAAGATGAATAGCGGCCCACTCGCATGTCAGTGGGCCACTATTCATCTTTCCTGACACAGTGAATGCCAGTGAAAACTGTGGTGGGTAAGGGTGGACTGACCTGGAGTGACACCATAGTTTGTTGATAAAACTGGGTAGGGACAGGGGGGATTAAAGGGATAACTGTTTTACCCCACAATCAACTGCCAATCTCCAGTTCTCCCATCCTTATGTATTACCACATATCAAAAATTATTCCCTTCCCCATCAAGCCATCTTTATTGTGCTGGCTCTTGAATTCTTTTGCAGCCATACAGATTTATATACTTTGCATAAATGAAGTGTAGTAAAAACATATTTAGATATTCCTTATTGTCTCATTCTTTGAAAACTTACATATATAAGAAAAGTCAAAATGCAAACAGGGACAGCTAGAAAAATTCTGGAATGTTTGTTACTCTAGAGCAGGGATATGCAATTACCGAACCTCCAGCTGTTGCAAAACTACAAGTCCCATCATGCCTCTGCCTCTGGGTGTCACGCTTGTGGCTGTAAGAGTCTTGCTATGCCTCATGGGACTTGTAGTTCTGCAACAGCTGGAGGTCCACTTATTGAATATCCCTGCTCTAGGCAAAGATCTTCTAAAAAGCCAGGCCTCTCCAGGATTCATCACATTCATGGAAATATGCTGAAGAAGTATTGTGCTGCCAGCTTCTGTGGGATCAAGCTGTCTAATCTATCTATCTATCTATCTATCTATCTATCTATCTATCTATTTTAATAAATGATTACTCAAATGACTATGTTTGTCAAAAATACAGTTGCAATAAAAAGTATGTGAACCCTTTGGAATTATATGGATTTCTGCACAAATTGGTCATAAAATGTGATCTGATCTTCATCTAAGTCACAACAATAGACAATCACAGTCTGCTTAAACTAATAACACACAAAGAATTAAATGTTACCATGTTTTTATTGAACACACCATGTAAACATTTATAGTGCAGGTTAAAAAAGTATGTGAACCCTTGGATTTAATAACTGGTTGAACCTCCTTTGGCAGCAATAACTTCAACCAAACATTTCCTGTAGTTGCAGATCAGACGTGCACAACGGTCAGGAGTAATTCTTAATCATTCCTCTTTACAGAACTGTTTCAGTTCAGCAATATTCTTGGGATGTCTGGTGTGAATCGCTTTCTTGAGGTCATGCCACAGCATCTTAATCGGGTTGAGGTCAGGACTCTGACTGGGCCACTCCAGAAGGCGTATTTTCTTCTGTTTAAGCCATTCTGTTGTTGATTTACTTTTATGCTTTGGGTCGTTGTCCTGTTGCAACACCCATCTTCTGTTGAGCTTCAGCTGGTGGACAGATGGCCTTAAGTTCTCCTGCAAAATGTCTTGATAAACTTGGGAATTCATTTTTTCTTCGATGATAGAAATCCGTCCAGGCCCTGACGCAGCAAAGCAGCCCCAAACCATGATGCCCCCACCACCATACTTCACAGTTGGGATGATGTTTTGATGTTGGTGTGCTGCTCTTTTTCTCCACACAGTGTTGTGTGTTTCTTCCAAACAACTTAACTTTGGTTTCATCTGTCCACAGAATATTTTGCCAGTACTGCTGTGAAACATCCAGGTGCTCTTGTGCAAACTGTAAACGTGCAGCAATGTTTTTTTTTTTGACATCAGTGGCTTCCTCTGTGGTATCCTCCCATGAAATCCATTTTTGTTTAGTGTTGTACGTATCGTATATTCGCTAACAGGGATGTTAGCATATGCCAGAGACTTTTGTAAGTCTTTAGCTGACACTCTAGGATTCTTCTTCACCTCACTGAGCAGTCTGCGCTGTGCTCTTGCAGTCATCTTTACAGGACGCCCACTCCTAGGGAAAGTAGCAGCAGTGCTGAACTTTCTCCATTTATAGACAATTTGTCTTACCATGGACTGATGAACAGCAAGGCTTTTGGAGATACTTTTATAACCCTTTCCGACTTTATGCAAGTCAACAATTCTTAATCGTAGGTCTTCTGAGAGCTCTTTTGTGCGAGGCATCATTCACATCAGGCAATGCTTCTTGTGAAAAGCAAACCCTGAACTGGTGTGTGTTTTTTAGAGGGCAGGGCAACTGTAACCAACACCTCCAATCTCATCTCATTGATTGGACTCCAGTTGGCTGACACCTCACTCCAATTAGCTCTTGGAGATCTCATTAGTCTAGGGGTTCACTTACTTTTTCCACCTGCACTGTGAATGTTTACATGGTGTGTTCAATAAAAACATGGTAACATTTAATTCTGTGTGTTATTAGTTTAAGCAGACTGTGATTGTCTATTGTTGTGACTTAGATGAAGGTCAGATCACATTTTATGGCCAATTTGTGCAGAAATCCATATCATTCCAAAGGGTTCACATATTTTTTATTGCAACTGTATAGCCAATACCACTTTCATGATAATATGCCTGAATATTCTCAAAACCTTACATGACTAAATATATTTAGTTAGCCAAGAAAGGTCATCACTTAAATGTGTGCTTTCCTGCTATTGCCTATGGCACAATACTTTACTGATTTTAAAAAATATTAAAAGTGTTAATACTCACCGGCATGTCACATTTACATTAAGACTGTAAGTTATGTTTAGAATTTTAAAGTCTTTCCCTCCCATTAGTGTCCCTGAGTGGGGTGAAATTTGGAGGCACATTTTCTGATAATCTGCACAGCAGATACTTAGTTTCAAACAACTTGAATGACAGGAGCAATTCTGGAGCTGTTTACCACACTGTGAATTACATGACTCCAGTTGACCTATAAGAGAACAAATATTTAGAATACATTACAAATAGGGAAATTTCGGAGAATATTGAGAGATGTTACTCAATTATGACATTCAGCTGGTTATTTTTAAGAGTACATATGAATTTAAATGGTTCTGGAGTGTTATAGAAGTTTCCATTATACTCTTGGACCTGTTATTGCACTACAAAATGGCCCATATTAGCCTCATTAGAGAACAAAAAGTGTGAAAAAGATAAAATAAAAAAATAGAAGCCATAGTTTTGCTGAAGGTAAAAGGTAATTTTACTTTGCGTCAATTTCACCAAAATTCAATCTCCATTTTTAACATCTTTGCTTTTGAGAATTCCAAGTTGGAAAATTTCCATTACTCGGAAAATATATTAATGTGACTTTTTGCTAGCTGCCACAATGAATTTGAACATAGTTGCCACATACACTACAGTATATTCATAATTGCTTCAATGATTACACCCATACCATTGCCAAGTATCTTTAATTGCTGAAATGAATGTGCCTGTATAAATACCGAATAGAAGTTCCAGAGTGGGTTGGCCATATCACCAGAACAATGTCCCCATTGTATACAAATCAAAGTTTTGTTGTTGTTTTACAATAGAGCAGGGTTAGCACTTGTTGTTTTTTTATGTCCCCACCGGTGAGATTATTATTATTATTATTATAATACAAGATTTATACAGTGCCAACAGTTTGCACAGTGCTTTACAACATGAGGGCAGACAATACAATTCAATACAGGAGGAATCAGAGGGCCCAGCTTGTTAGAGCTTACAATCTAAAAATAGTCTTCATTTGTCCTGTGACCATTTTGGCCAGAACTGAAGCCCTGTACACACGACCGAGAATCCCGTCGGTTTTCTCGATGAGATTCTTGTGAAGCTTGATGGGATTCTTGCCAAGCTTTCCTTGCATACACACTGTCAATCAAATATCTTGTCGTTGTAAAGCGCGGTGACGTACAACACGTACAACGGCAGTATAAAGGGGAAGTTCCATTCCAATGGCGCCACCCCTTGGGCTGCTTTTGCTGATCTCGTGTTATCGCCTGTTAGTAAAAAGTTTGGTGAGAGACGATTCGCACTTTTCAGCCTCGTGCTTTTTAGTCCGTTACAGCGTGACGAATGTGCTATCTCCATTACGAACGCTAGTTTTACCAGAAGGAGCGCTCCCGTCTCATACTTGATTCTGAGCATGCACGTTTTTTTAAGACTCGGAAAAGCATACACACGACCGGTTTTCTCATCGGGAAACAGGCCGACGAGAATCCCAACGAGAAAAACGAGAATCCTGACGAGAAAATAGAGAGCAGGTTCTCTATTTTTCTCATCGAGATTCCCAGCAGTTTTCTCAACCAGAAACTATACACACGAACGGTTTTCTCTGCAAAAAAATCTGCCAGCCATTTTTCTTGCCGAGAAAACCGGTCGTGTGTACGAGGCTTGAAAGTAAGGTTCCTAGCACACAGACCCATCGCTCCTAGACACCTTTCCTCCTTGCAGGAGCAGTTTGGCAGAAATACACTTGACGCTTGTAAATGCATCTAAGCGCATTTAGGCGCATTAAATGCTTGAGAGTGAATTAATTTTAATGGCCAAAGGTTTTAACTACCCCCTACTCTAGCAAAAAAAATAAAAAAATAATAAAATTCATGGCTTTAGATATAGATTATTACAGACATACATTGGCCAATGTGAAATGAACAAGTGAATGATATTTAGCTCCATGATAGGAGAACAAAGATTTAATGAGTTCCCTAGTTTCTGATTAGCACACTCTGAATCCTCTCAGATTAGATATAAAAGTGTATTTCTAAGGAGGCAAATCACCAAATTATGGTTATTTGCAATTGTCAGAACATTTCTCTATTGGTTGGGTAGATAAATCTGCATGCTCATTTGCCTAGGTTTTCCATTCTTCAATAGTAACTCCAAGATCCATGGAATCTTTACAATGCAGTCGATGTCCAGTCTAGTGCTTGTGGTCAGTTAGATTTATAGTTAAGATATTTAATATTGCAGATATTTAGTGTAGTAAAATTGAGCAGCAATTAGTTGTGTTTTAGGCTTCACTGAAAGGTAGCAGAAAGACATTTAGCTCTAGATTATGCAGTTAATGAATGACTCCCACATATCACCATTTTATTCTCACGGAAGTAATAACAGCTCATTTACTTGCACAGAACAAGCTTATTTGTCTTCTTACATGTCGGTTCACACTTGTGCGATGCGGGAATCCTGCGAATCCACTGCGGTTTTCCGCATCGCACCCGAATCGCACGGCAATTCACACTGCCATATGCGAACTGCTGGGGGGTGTCATACAATGTTAAAGACACCCCCATTTTAGCTCACATATCGCACCGCGAACTTACAGTTCGGACATGAATCAGATCTCATAGGTGTGAACACCCATGCGATCCGATTCTGGTACGGACCAAAAAAAGGGTCCTGTGCGTGTTGGGTCCGAATGCGATATCACCCATACTATCTGTATGGCTGAAATCGCATTGCACGGTCATCGCATGTGATTTGAACTGCAGTGCGGTGCAAATCACATGCGATATCACACAGCGCACAAGTGTGAACCTGCACTAAAGCATAGGGCCAAAGAAATCCTCTATGATCACAGCAGCAGATTTACTGTTTCATACACAATTCAACACTGGTAGGATTTTACAGTGGACACTTCACCTTAAAGAGGAAATTCACCTTAGAATTACTCTATGAACATTAAACAGCCCTATAACAAATGTAAATTTATGAAATGCATAGTCCCATGCTTGACTTATGTCTGGTTGTAAAGCAATCAACATAGGTAACTTCCGGCCATTTACCAGCAACACCATGTAGCTCATGGTGCCACTCAGTCTCCCTTGTGCTATCTACATCTTTGATAACATCAGGGGCAGAGGGAGCATTACCCAGTCAGGCTTAGAAATCACAAGATGTAATTTTAATGCTTGGGGGGGGGGGGGGTGTTACATGTCTCCTGTGGCAGTGTCCGGGTACCCATAGCATTTTTTAAAAAAAGCTTGCACATTGGCATTGACAGAAAAGAATAACAAGAATATGTAATAATGGGCTACAGAAACTCTGTTTTTTTTAATTGCCGTGTGCATTATTTGTGTGTGTGCTTACTTCACACACAAAGCAAAAACAGCGTAACCTTATATGTTCCAGGAGAATCCTCGTAATCCAAAGCACTCACATATCAAAGCGAGTTTTCCCATTGAAGTCAATGGAAACTAAAATAATTTGTTCCGTATTGACTTCAATGGCATGCAATTCCGCATGTGGCCAGAGGTGGGGGGTGCGCCGGAGAGCCTCGTAAACACACGGAAAGGCCTGAGGACAGCTTGGCTGACCTCAGAAACCCTCGGAAAGGCTCAGAAACACCTGGAAATTTAGTATTTTCGAGTATTTCCGAACGGCTCTGATCGGCTCCACTGGGCTCTGCTCAGCTCCGGTGCCCTTGCACCTCAGGCCAAATGTGGTACTGCAGGCCCTATTACCTTGAATTTTGCTCGTTTTGCGAGACAACACTTGCAAACCGAGTCAGAATAAAAAAAAGAAAGTTGCTCGTCTTTCAAAATGCTCGTTAACTGCGTTACTCGTAAACCGAGCTTCTACTGTACCAAACTTTCCTATATTGGCCCTTCTACAGAAGCCAGCCTAAATTCATAGGCTCTGGTAGTGCATTATAGTTATAAAGAATCCATGCCAGCAAAATTCGCCATTGAATCTCAAACCTGCAGGATTAGCCTCAAACCCATGGCAGCACTAAACCTGAGCCTCACCCCTAGTAAACATAGTTAAGAAATAAAATTAGGCTTTCAAAAGTGGCATGACAAATCTTTGATACTTTCATGAATGCCTTGATTTTCAAATACAGGCCTTCAATTCATTATACAAACGTTGGCCTTAACATTGTGCTCCAACAGTGTCCCCTCTTACCTTCCACACCAGTTCAATGATCAACATCCCCTATTGTGTAAAAAAATGTAATAAATGTTAGGGGTGGAGCCAGTCCACGTGTATAAACCAGCAGAGACGAGCGATGTCTAGAAGCAGAATGTTTGCAGCGAGGGTCCGCATGTAAACTCCAGGTCGAACACTGCTGAGAGGAGTAAGATATGCTTCATTGCTGGTCTGATGCAGGATTGTTTTTAACCATTTTATGTCAGTACATACAATTTTAATAAAAGGATTGAGTTTTTGTATCACGCTATGGGTTTTCTTTATTGTTTTTTGGCATCCAGAAATGTTATCATCCTGACTGATCTGTGTGGACAGATGAGGCTGGGGGAGCTGTGATTCAATCATCAATTCATCCATCTATATGGTGTATTATGCTGTTTAGGCCCAACATGTAATTGCTGAGTGAGTGTGTGTCCAATATCAGGTGGTAGGTTGTTGACTAACACTGTCAGGGGCGTGCTGGCCATAGCACAGCCGAAGTTCCAAGGCAAAGGCAGAATATGCACATGTGCACAAATATTTGCACGCAAATGCAAACGCCTATGCGCCTGCATGCGCTAGCCATTAACTCTGGCGCCAAGTGCATTGCTGTCTGATCTGCAGCTTTACCCATGTTCCTGTGCCATGTATTTTGATTCCTGTGTTTGATCCAGCTTATCCTGACCACACTTGCATTCCACCTGTCCTAAGGCTTGCCTTAAAGTGGATGTAAACCCTCCATATACCCAGTGAAGTGAATAGTCTCAGATGATACACAGAGATAAAACAAATCTCCCTACATACGTTTTCACATGTAAATCTGCTGTCTTCAGCTTTCTACACGTTCTACAAGTGCGCATTGTGTTAGAAATTTTTCTTCCTGTTTCAGCAGTGGGAGGGGAGTCTGGACATACACTGTGTGTAAGCTGATTGGAGGAAAGGCACACACCCCCCCCCCCCCCTCTACACAGGCAGAGGAACAAAAAAACTTGCAGAGCTGTGGTGCGAATAGACCAGCTCTCTGCTTATCTGTCTCTAAGTTACCTCCCCGACACAAATTTCCAATGGCTTTTATCTCCTTGTAGGAGAGCTTGTCAGAAGTAGGGATGAGCTTCGAGTTTGAGTCGAACTCATGTTCGACTCTAACATTGCCTGTTCGCCCGTTCGCCGAACAGCGAACAATTTGGGGTGTTCGCGGCAAATTCGAAAAGTCTATGGGAGAAATCTAAAGTGCTAATTTTAAAGGCTTATATGCAAGTTATTGTCATAAAAAGTGTTTGGGGACCCGGGTCCTGCCCCAGGGGACATGTATCAATGCAAAAAAAGTTTTAAAAACTGTCGTTTTTTCGGGAGCAGTGATTTTAATAATGCTTAAAGTGAAACAATAAAAGTGAAATATTCCTTTAAATTTCGTACCTAGTGGGTGTGTAAAGTATGCATGTAAAGTCGCGCTTGTTTCCCGTGCTTAGAACTGTCCCTGCACAAAGTGTCATTTCTGAAGGAAAAAAAGTCATTTAAAACTCACTCGCGGCTATAATGAATTGTCGGCTCCCGCAATACATAGAAAAGTCATTGATAAAAAATAAAAAAAATGCGTGGGGGTTCCCCCTAATTCAATTACCAGGCCCTTCAGGTCTGGTATGGATATTAAGGGGAACCCTGCCGCAAAAAAAAAAAAAAAAAAATGCATGCGGTCCCCCCCCAAATATCCATACCAGGCCCTTCAGGTCTGGTATGGATTTTAAGGGGAACTCCACCCCAAATTAAAAAAAAAATGGCGTGGAGTTCCCCCAAAAATCCAGACCAGACCCTTTATCCGAGCATGCAACCTGGCAGGCTGCAGGAAAAGAGGGGGGGGCGAGAGAGCGCCCCCCCTCCTGAACCGTACCAGGCCACATGCCCTCAATATTGGGAGGATGCTTTGGGGATCTGTGACCCCTCAAAGCACCATGTCCCCATGTTGATGAGGACAAGGGCCTCATCCCCACAACCCTTGCCCGGTGGTTGTGGGGGTCTGCGGGCGGGGGGCTTATCGGAATCTTGAAGACCCCTTTAACAAAGGGGACCCCCAGATCCCGCCCCCCCTATGTGAATTGGTAATGGGGTACATTGTACCCCTACCATTTCACAAAGAAAGTGTAAAAAATTGTAAAAAAAAACTACACAGACACCGTTGGGAAAGTCCTTTATTAAAAAAATAAATTAAAAAAAAACTTTCCAGCGATGAAATCCAGTGTCCCGCTGTGATCCGATGTCCAGCGCTGTCCACGTGAAACGTCATTGGCTGAGCCTGAGCGGGCCTGATGGGGAACTTCCTCCGCAGTGTAATAAATGAATAGACCCGCCCCTTCTAAAGTTCCCCATCAGGTCCGCTCAGCCAATGACGTAGGTGTAAGGCTGAGGACCTGATGCGGAACGTGAGAAGGGGCGGGTCTATTCATTTATTATACTGCGGAGGAAGTTCCCCATCAGGTCCGCTCATCCATTGACGTAGGCGGGGTCTGACATACGAGGGGGCGGACCTGATGGGGAACTTCCTCCACAGTGTAATACATGAATAGACCCACCCCTTCTCACGTTCCGCATCAGGTCCTCAGCCTTACACTACGTCATTGGCTGAGTGGACCTGAAGGGGAATTTTAGAAGGGGCGGGTGTATTCATTTATTATATATTAATTATATATATATATATATATATATATATATATATATATATATATATATATATATATATTAATGGAGACAGCACATTCGTCACGCTGTAACGAACTGAAAGCACGAAGACTGAAAAGCGCGAATCGTCTATCCCCAAACTTTTACGAACACGCGGTAACACGAGATCAGCAAAAGCTGCCCAAGGGGTGGCGCCATTGGAATCGAACTTCCCCTTTATACTGCCGTCGTACGTGTTGTACGTCACCGCGCTTTACAACGACAAGATTTTTAATTGACAGTGTGTATGCAAGGAAAGCTTGACAAGAATCCCGTCAAGCTTGACAAGAATCTCGGCCGTGTGTATGAGGCTTAACACCTTAGTGAAACCATCTGAAAAGCAGCCATGTCCAGAATAGATATATGTTGGCAGTAATGCCCAAAAGGTGAAGCTGTTTCAGTTAACTTTGGACATTTTTTTCTGTACTGTATTTGCTTTCTTAAAAGCAGCTTCAAATGCAGAATCAAACGGGAAAGCAGTTACTTGGTTTCATAGTAAGCTGTGTCTGGTCACTTTAGTACAGAGCGTGTGTGCTTATCCAGCTGACTTCAGCTAAATATGTGTTTATTACACTTGGTATCCAAGGTGCCTAAGCCTGAAATGGCTAGTTTACCTTGTCTGGAAATGAGTTTATGATGTGTGTTATGCTTAATTATGTGAAGCAAAACACTGAACTTACATTTCATATTATAAATAGGATGCACATTATTAGTAATCACTTCCTGCTAATGCATGAATTGAGTTACTTAACAATAAATATAAAACTGTTATCTGTTATAATTAAATGTTGGACATAAGAACAATTGGATGTATATGCATTATTCAGGTGTTAAATAATGTTGTTGTCTTTTCAAATAACATGTACAAGGACATTTATATTATATTAGAATGCATGATGGCCCATTTTATAATAGAGTCTATCGTTCTTAGTCAGGTAGCCTCTGTGTGGTAGGTATACAGTGAAATAAAAGGATCAACAGAGAGCAGAGTCTGCTAAAATAACTGCTCCCATGCATAACTCTCCTTAAAACAAATACACAGAAATATATATTTTTTTAAAACATTAAAAAAATAGATATTTAATGTAACAAAGCACCAAAACACAAGTGCAGTACAATTGACTGACTCCTCGTGATGCTTCTGCCTCTCCTAGTCTGAGCTCTGTGGTATAGGTTGGACATGATGGACTTTGTCTATTTTCAACCTCACCTACTATGCAACTATGTATAAAGATTAATACCAAGTGACAAAATTTAGCTGGTTTCATAAAAAATAAAAATAAAATAAAATATGGTAATAAATAATAACATTAAGGGGGGTTGCCTAACTTTGACAGCAACTTTTGTAAAAGGCGAAATAATATATTTAAATGTAAAAAAAACAAACAATAAAACAACAAAGCCTGCAAGGATGTGTGGGGAGGGGGAGTTGGGCAGGACCTAAACAAAAACTTCAGTTTTGCTAGCAGACATTAAAAGGTAGTTCCATGTAGCATTAACCCCCACAGGGGCAGCTGATTTTGTCCCAGGTTCTTTCCCCACTAGTGTAGTGGCAGCCAGGCAAACAGCAACATTCACTCTTCTGGCTCAGTAAACAGTCTAGGTGTTGTCTTTTTCTAAAAAAAAATTGTAGATTAACTTGGATGCGGCTTAACTTAGCTGTAGGATGTTCCAAACTCTGAACAGTAATGGGAGGACACTCTTCTCTTTGCAGCTACTTTTTGAGGAGTCCCTTCAGCAATAGGACAAAAAAAAGTAAAGTTCCAAGCCAGGCAAGCCTTAGTATTAGTGCACCAGGGGCACTAATACAATGATACTAAGAAACAGTCACTAAACAGTCACTAGGAGCCTTCAGGTTCTTAGACACCTCCATCTAGACTCAGTGAGACCATTTCCTCAGTAAATCTTCCAGATCTGGTCCTTAGTGAAACCACTCTCTTAGCTTCAACAAATTACCAGAAAAGGGCCCCCAGCTCTGAAAAAGCTGAGGCCTGGATAAGTACAAGCAGAATCTTCATATGGGCTACCTAGAAGGACAGCAGCACTTTTGGCTGGGGAACTCCCCCCCCTGGAAAAGGACCCTGCTGACTTAGGCTCCAAACTATTCATGCACTCTCCTAGCCACCTTCTGAGTACCCTCCCCCAAAGATTATCTGGAACCACATAAATATTCAGAATGCTCATTTGACTTTCCCATCCACCTTATTCTGGAAGTATCCAAAAGGCAGGGGGAGACAATCAAACATGCAGCCTCCTGGGCCCAGAGCAGCCCAAAGTAATCACAAGTTGCTTTATGGATTACAGGAGATTACAGGAGAGCCACAAAAACTAAACTTACCTAAACTAGCAACCTATCTACGAGGGTGCTACATTCTATAAAGTACTGTTGGTCTCTGAATTGAGTGCACAAGAACATGCAGCTCACCTTATTGCATCTCCTAATAATCTTTCACAATATAGTACACTACAGCAACTAATTCTCCCTACACACAAACTTACATCTTTCCCTGAATTACCCCATTGCATTTACAAATGGTCACTGGGATCCATGGGTTTTCAGCGCGCCACTGGAGGGCTTCATTCTAAGGTAAGTCTTTCAAAAAGTGCTAGTAATGTACTAGTATGTGATGCATTCTAGCATATTATGACATTGCCTTGCAGGGGATTTTTTTTTTCATCCACTGCAGTTTACTACCACTTTAAACCAATTGCAGCACCAAACCTAAACCTCATCCCTAGTGATAGACTATTTTGGTTTGGTACTGTCAAATTATTGGTTAGTACATTTTTATAGACATGTGCATTCCTTTTCGTTCCGAATCGAAATTCGGACAAATTTTTCATTATTCGGACATTCGGATGCATCCGAATTACCGAATTACAATACTAACGAATTTAACCGAATCTGAATTTTTTCGAATCTAAAAATATTTTTGACCGACTTTGGGTCCACGTATCTCGGGGTTACTTGGTGATAGAAACCCCAAATTTGGAGATGTTGTAGTGCTAGTTCTTCTGTGTTTGCATACCAAATATGGGGTTTCTATAACTAAGTGACCCCGAGATACGTGGACCCAAATTCGGGTCGCAAAATGTCAAGCACTTTACTGGAGCAGAGAATGACATTTTGCGACCCGATTTTGGGGCCACATATCTCGGGGCCACTTGTAGCTAGAAACCCCAAATTTGGTATGCAAACACAGTAGAACTAGCACTACAACATCTCCAAATTTTGGGTTTCTATCACCAAGTAACCCCAAAATACATGGACCCAAAATCGGGTCGCAAAATATTTTCGAATCCGGTTGAAATAGTATCAACATGATTCAAAATTATTTCAACTGCATTTGAAACTATTTCAACCGGATTCGAAAATATTTTGTGACCCGAATTTGGGTCCATGTATCTCGGGGTTACTTGGTGATAGAAACCCCAAATTTGGGGTTATTGTTTTTCTAGTCTATTTTCTATTTTATTATAATCTTTTCTATCCAAAGTTAAATTAATTAATTAATTAAAAAATTTGAATTCATACTATTCGAAATTCAAATTTATTCTATTCGAAATTCGAATTTCAGGAGATGGTTGTATATTCTTTCTATTTTATTCTTCTAAATTATATTTTTTTTCTATTCTGTTCTAATCTTTTCTATTTGAATTATAAATTTTGGAAGAAGGTTATTTACTTACTTATATACATCTGTCACATAAAAAAAAAAGATGTGAAATGGCTGTCACGGATGTCGATCGCAAGGCAAGTACATATGCTGTAGGTCATTGTCCACTTACCACAACACCTGCCACGAGTGCCACGACACCGGCCACGAGTGCCACGACACCGGCCACGAGTGCCACGTGACCTGCCACGAGTGCCACGTGAACGGCCACGAGTGCCACGTGACCTGCCACGTGACCTAGTTAGAATCAATTTCATTTTTTTTCAAAGTCGGGTCGCAAAATATTTTTGAATCCGCTTTAAATAGTATCAACATGATTCGAAATTATTTCAACCGCATTTAAAACAATTTCAACCGCATTTGAAACTATTTCAACCGGATTCAAAAATATTTTGCGACCCGACTTTGGGTCCACGTATCTCGGGGTTAGTTGGCGATAGAAACCCCAAATTTGGGGATGTTGTAGTGCTAGTTCTCCTGTGTTTGCATACCAAATTTGGGGTTTCTATCACTAAGTGACCCCGAGATACGTGGACCCAAAATCGGGTCGCAAAATGTCAAGCACTTTACTGGAGCAGAGAATGACATTTTGCGACCCGATTTTGGGGCCACATATCTCGGGGCCACTTGTAGCTAGAAACCCCAAATTTGGTATGCAAACACAGTAGAACTAGCACTACAACATCTCCAAATTTTGGGTTTCTATCACCAAGTAACCCCAAAATACATGGACCCAAAGTCGGGTCGCAAAATATTTTCGAATCCGGTTGAAGTAGTATCAACATGATTCGAAATTATTTCAACTGCATTTGAAACTATTTCAACCGGATTAGAAAATATTTTGTGACCCGAATTTTGGTCCATGTATCTCGGGGTTACTTGGTGATAGAAACCCCAAATTTGGGGTTATTGTTTTTCTAGTCTATTTTCTATTTTATTATAATCTTTTCTATCCAAAGTTAAATCTAATTAATTAAAAAATTTGAATTCATACTATTCGAAATTCAAATTTATTCTATTCGAAATTCGAATTTCAGAAGATGGTTGTATATTCTTTCTATTTTATTCTTCTAAATTATATTTTTTTTCTATTCTGTTCTAATCTTTTATATTTGAATTATAAATTTTGGAAGAAGGTTATTTACTTACTTATATACATCTGTCACATAAAAAAAAAGATGTGAAATGGCTGTCACGGATGTCGATCGCAAGGCAAGTACATATGCTGCATGTCATTGTCCACTTGCCACAACACCTGCCACGAGTGCCACGTGACCGGCCACGAGTGCCACGTGACCGGCCACGAGTGCCACGTGACCGGCCACGAGTGTCACGTGACCGGCCACGAGTGTCACGTGACCTGCCACGTGACCAAGTTGTGGATTGTCCACTTGCCACGTCACCTGCCACAAGTTATGGGGTTCCTAGCACCAAGTGACCCCCAGATATGGGCGATATGTCAAGTACTTTTCTGCAGCAGAGAATGACATTTTGTGACCCGACTTTGGGGCCACGTATCTCGGGGCCACTTATAGCTAGAAACCCCAAATTTGGTATGCAAACACAGTAGAACTAGCATTACAACGGGGTTACTTGGTGATAGAAACCCCAAATTTGGGGTTATTGTAGTGCCAGTTGTAATGTGTTTGCATACCAAATATTTTGGGATTTCTAGCTATAAGTGGCCCCGAGATATGTGGCCTCAAAGTCGGGTCACAAAATTGAATTCTCTGCTGCAGAAAAGCACTTTACAGATCGCCCCTATCTGGGGGTCACTTGGTGCTAGGAACCCCATAACTTGTGGCAGGTGATGTGGCAAGTGGACAATCCACAACTTGGTCACGTGGCACTCGTGGCCGGTCACGTGGCACTCGGACAATGACATACAGCATATGTACTTGCCTTGCGATCGACATCCATGACAGCCATTTCACATCTTTTTTTTATGTGACAGATGTATATAAGTAAGTAACTAACCATCTTTCAAAATTTATAATTCAAATAGAAAAGATTAGAACAGAATAGAAAAAAAATATAATTTAATAGAATAAAATAGAAAGAATATGCAACCATCTTATGAAATTCGAATTTCGAATAGAATACATTTTAATTTCGAACAGTAGGAATTAAAAAATTGTAATTAATTAATTTTAACTTTGGATAGAATAGATTAGAATAGAAATAGAGAATACACTAGAAAAACAATAGAATAGAATAGAATATAGATACTATCTATTTCATGTTTAATTTTTTTTGCAGATTACTATTTTTTACATAAGATCTCCTGCAGACTATTAGCATTTATTTTATTTTTTTAGCAGATCTCCTGTAGACTATTAACAGCCATTTCACTTCTTTTTTTTTTGCAGATCTCCTGCAGACTGTTAGAATCAATTTCATTTTTTTTTCAAAGTCGGGTCGCAAAATATTTTCGAATCTGCTTTAAATAGTATTAACATGATTCGAAATTATTTCAACCACATTTAAAACTATTTCAACCGCATTTGAAACTATTTCAACCGGATTCAAAAATATTTTGCGACCCGACTTTGGGTCCACGTATCTCGGGGTTAGTTGGCGATAGAAACCCCAAATTTGGGGATGTTGTAGTGCTAGTTCTCCTGTGTTTGCATACCAATTTTGGGGTTTCTATCACTAAGTGACCCCGAGATAAAAAAACAAAAATCGGGTCGCAAAATGTCAAACACTTTTCTGCAGCAGAGAATGACATTTTGCGACCCGAATTTTGGGCCACATATCTCGGGGCCACTTGTAGCTAGAAACCCCAAATTATGTATGCAAACACAGTAGTACTAGCACTATAACATCTCCAAATTTGGGGTTTCTATTACTAAGTGACCCTGAGATACGTGGACCCAAATTCGGGTTGCAAAATATTTTCGAATCCGGTTGAAATAGTTTCAAAATGCGGTTGAAATAATTTCGAATCATGTTGAAATAATTTCGAATCCGGTAGAAATATTTTCGAATTCGGTTGAAATATTTTCGAATGCGACCGATTTTCGAATTCGGTCGAAAACAAAACGAAATCCGAAAACGAATTTAACGCATCTAACTAAACGAAATTAATTAATTAACGAATTAAAACGAAACAAAACAAATTTTTTCCTTTTGCACATGTCTACATTTTTATAACAGATTCTGAAATGTCTTCCATAAGCATGCATCTAAAAGTTTCCAACTTTACTTTTAGAAATAGTGTTTTCTCACATTACTGCCTTACTACCATCTTCATAATAGTCACAATGGTGGCAACAAAAGGATTAAATGAACACCAAGCTCTCCAACAAATGTGATATTGATAGGATTTTGGATAAACTATAACACTTGCAGGCATCCAATGAACTGTAGCTCCCCAGTGCCGGCAGCACTCATGCAGCCCCAGACCATGATACTCCCACCACCATTATGCTTGGCTATAGGCAAGACACACTTGTCTTTGTACTCCTCACCTGGTTGCCGCCACACACGCTTGACACCATCTGAACAAAAAAAGTTTATCTTGGTCTCATCAGACCACAGGACATGGTTCCAGTAATCCTTGTCCTTAGGCTGCTTGTCTTCAGCAAATTGTTTGCAGCCTTTCTTGTGCATCATCTTTAGAAAAGGCTTCCTTCTGGGATGACAGCCATGCAGACCAATTTGATGCAGTGTGCGGCGTATGGTCTGAGCACTGACAGGCTGACCCCTGACCACTTCAACCTCTGCAGCAATGCTGGCAGCACTCATACGTCTATTTCCCAAAGACAACCTTTGGATATGACGCTGAGCACATGTACTCAACTTCTTTGGTCGACCATGGCGAGGCCTGTTCTGAGTGGAACCTGTCCTGTTAAGCCACTGTATGGTCTTGGCCACCATGCTGCAGCTCAGTTTCAGGGTCTTGGCAAACTTCTTATAGCCTAGCCCATCTTTACGTAGAGCAACAATTCTTTTTTTCAGAGAGTTCTTTGCCATGAGGTGCAATGTTGAACTTCCAGTGACCAGTATGGAAGAGTGAGAGTAATAACACCAAATTTAACACACCTGCTCCCCATTCACACCTTGTAACACTAACAATTCACATGACACTGGGGAGGGAAAATGGCCAATTGGGCCCAATTTAAATTAGGGGTGTACTCACTTTTGTTGCCAGCGGTTTAGACATGAATGGCTGTGTGTTGAGTTATTTTGAGGGGACAGCAAATTTACACTGTTATACAAGCTGTACACTCACTACTTTACATTGTAGCAAAGTGTTTCTTCAGTGTTGTCACATGAAAAGATAGAATAAATATTTACAAAAATGTGAGGGGTATACTAACTTTTGTGAGATAATGTATACATATATACTGTGTATATATATATATATATATATATATATATAGTATTAGTGTGATATATATGTTTTGTTGCCGCTTTCCACTGTCACGTGCTCCCACATCAAATGAATAAATTATAACCAAAAAAGTGCAGCGCAACAAAAAAATATGTGCCAAATACCTATAATCAATATAGTATGAATCTATACATCAACAGACAATAAAACAACATTACAAATATAAAATTGCATCGGCTTGCAAATGAAGTGCAAAAATGACAGTCCACTCTGATGTATTTTCTTATGTGTGTGTGTGGATATAGTACACAGTGAAACAAAAGAATATATCAGCAGTGGACTGTAATTTGGCAAGAGATCACGTGTGTGTTAATAGAGGAATAAGAAAATACATCAGAGTGGACTGTCATTTTTTCACTTTATTAAGCCGATGCACTTTTATATTTGTATTGCTGTTTTATTGTGTGTTGATGTATAGATTCATACTTTATTAATTATAGGTATTTGGCACATATTTTTTGTTTTGTCTGCACATTTGGTTATAACTTCTTCAATTTGTGTCCCCATGAAATGGCGACATACTTGTGTACCTTATATTTTCTATAGGTGACGCTTCAAAAGCCTCCTATAGGTCATCAGTTTAGTGTTACGTAGGAGGTCTTGTGCTGCAATTATTGCTCTCACTCCGGCGTGCGCGGCAATATGTAACATGTGTATTGTAGTCAACTTTTCTTGTGTAGGTGCCCCGCCGCATGTGTTTATGTTCGAACGTGAGTAAATTCTGGGGGGGGGATTTTATGTGTATTTGTATTTATTTTGGTTTAACTTTATTTCTTTGCATAAAAAATTAAAACATTTTTTTTAGCACATATGGAACAAAAAGTCCCCTATGTAATGATTTTTAGGTGACAGATTCTCTTTAATGAGACCCTAAAAGACCCCGCCTGTCTCCACTGGGCTCCACTGAATGTATTACAATGCACACCACATTGCAATACATTTCTTCCAGGCTACGCTAGCCAGGGAAATAGACAGGGTGACCCAGATGTGATGTCATACATGTCGCTTTCGGGGTCACAGCAAGAAGGGGAAGAGAGCGGATGTGCGTCCACATTTTTTCTCCCTCCCCTCCACCTGCTGGCACCCACCATGTTAGTCCCGGGCCCGAAGCAGAGCCAGAAATACATGGCAGGGGCGCCAGTACCGTGGGTGTGTAGAAGCAATCAGGCAGCCGCGCAGTCGCCCGAATGCTTCCACCTGATAGGCAGGAGTCTGCCTGTCAGTTTTATACAAAATCTCAGTGGCTGCAGTCACCTGATTGTGTGCAAAAACTCCCGCTGTCAGATCCGTACCACATAAAAAATAAAAAAAACCTCATAAAGACAGGTATCTAGTGGGAAATCTGGTCCTGCCAGGGCAGGTTATAGTAGTTATATGTTATTCATGTAATTCAGGCTTCTTTTTTTGTTATCTCGCTGTAAATGGTCAGGTACCCTTTTCGGTCAGCATGTAAATATTGTAGAACAAGTATTGTATTGTAGAACAAGTTGGTCAGCATGTAAATGTGAAGAAAAACAGAAATGTGAAATAAGAAAAGGAATTATGATTCTAAATGCTATAATTATAAGTATTAACCAAATGTAGTTACCATATTGCAGTATTTTTTGTAATAGTGGTCCTTTTACGTACAACAGGAGGGCAGAATATTGCAATTACAATGATATATATGGAAATTGGCTGTAAAGGAGACATCAAGCTGAGGTGTAATTTTCCAGAAATCAAAACCGAAAAAACAATGTATGATACTGACTGCAAACAAGGTTCCCTTTGGATGTTCCAAGTGTTTTTAGGAAGCTTAGCAGTAAGTAGCTTTCACTTAGACAGTAATGTAAATATCCTACTTTGGCAGAGAATGAAAACACAGGGAGTGCCTATACAATGCCTGTATCTTAACCAGATATGTGCTTCTTCATAAATTGTGCACATAACAAAGCATATAGTTAAGTACTTTATTTCTGGATAGACCTGTTTCACAATGCTGAATATTAAACAGACACATGTTGCGCACAATATTAAACACACACGTTGTGCACAGTCTGGAAACAATGAGTCGTTGCAAAGCACAGCTCAGTACTTTAGTCATTTATTTCTTGCTGTTTTTATGAAGACAAAAAGATTCATGCTGAACCCTTATTTCTAAATGAAAGTGGAATTCTAAGAGGTGTCTATGGTTAGGATTAGGAAAAATTGTTCATTGGTATAAAAACTGCTTTAGGAATAAAAATACAGCATGACGTTAAAACAATATGCTATTTTTAGTCCAGATATAAGTAATTTTTGATTCAGAAACATTGGTCTTGACTGAAGACTTAAGCCCTGTACACACGATCGGATTTCCTATGGTTTTTAAACCGATGGATTTTTCAATCGGTAATCCGATGAAGCTGAATTCCATCAGTCTTGCATACACACCATCAGTCAAAAAACCGATCGTCCCAAACGCCGTGACGTAAAACACTCAGACGAGCCAAGAAAAATGAAGTTCTATGCTTCTGAGCATGCGTCGACTTGATTCTGAGCATGCGTGGATTTTTTATCCGATGGAGTTCCCCACAGACGATAGTAATTTGCTATTGTTTTATTTCCCATCGGATAAATTTAAAACATGTTCTATTTTTTAACACAGATGGAAAAAATACAGATGGGGCCCATACACGATCGGTTTGTCCGATGAAAAAAGTCCATCGTACTGTTTTCATCGGTAAAACCGATCGTGTGTACAGGGCTTTATTGTGAGTTTTCCACGGTATGACTAGTAATGTAAAGGTATCAGCCAAATTTTAAGACAAATAGCAATGTGCAGCTAGAGGTTTACAGAATAAACACAGGATGAATTGACAATGAAAACAAGATGGTAATGGGGGTATGCAATATATACAGAACAAATAATAACAGGCAATGTAACTATTGCAATAACATGAGCTGACTAAAAGCAGTTTCTCAATAGGTATACCATACCTCCCAACTGGCACGGATTCTGCGGGTTTTACCCGCACATGCCCCTCCTTCCCGCAGCCCCGCAAGAGTGTCATTTTTCCCGCACAGCAGGAAGCAGAAGGCAGAGCAGACAGCCATGAAGAGGAGGAAACAGTGAACGAGCAGGTAAGCCCCCCCCCGCGATCGGCAGGCAAAACAGTGTTCCGCGGCACCCCCCCCCCACGATCGGCGGCCCCCCCCGCTCAACAACTTTTGTTGGCAGGGACGAAATGTCCCGCGGCATCCCCCCCCCCCGCTAAACAACTTTCGTTTGCAGGGGAGAGGGGAGATCTGAATGTCCCGCGTGGGACTTTTAAAAGTTGGGAGGTATGGTATACAGGTAGCAGCACAGTACAGTTAATAATACACTCAGAGAAGTTGTATATAGAAACGTAGGGATGACTACAGGCATACCCCACTTTTAAGTACACAATGGGTTTTATTTACTAAAGCTGGAAAGCGCAAAATGTGTCTCACTTCTGCATAGAAACCAATGAGCTTCCAGGTTTTATTACCAGGCTTAATTGAACAAGCTGGGGTTAGAAGCTCATTGGTTTCTATGCAGAAGTGAGCCTGATTTTGGGCTTTCCAGCTTTAGTAAATAAAACCCATTGTGTACTTAAAAGTGGGGTATGCCTGTACTTGTGTTTTTCTTGGGGAAATGCCTCTCTCTCACAAGGAGATAAACTGTCTCTGACAATCCAGTTTTGCGAGCTGGAGAGTTCCATGGACCTGGCATGAAAAATCATTGTTCTGGACAGTGAATGGCTGTAGGCACAGGACCACCCTGCTTAACACAGTTAAAAGAGTGCTCTCTCAAGTGACTGAGTCTTCTGAAGCTGTGTTCTACTGCTCCCCAAACTGGCTACCTGCACACCGGATAATAAGGTAGAAGACCTGACACCTAGTGATACATCTCATGCCCAGTCCCCTCTGTCTCATCAGGTGTGGTCTCTTCAGACTGACAAGGGGTGGGAATCAAGGGAGCTTACATTTCCTGGGCGTGTCCAGGAGCTTGTGGGACCGAGGAGGTAAAGGGGAACACCACTATACCCACATCACATGAACTTGCTGTTTCTTTGAAGTTTGTAGACCATACAAACCACTGTAAACCATTATTTCACTATCCAATGATGATGAAGAATAAGTTATATCTATTTATGTTATATTTTTATTTTATTAGATATGGACATGACTATATTCAGCTATATGCCAAACATGTTTCCAATAATTTGTCTCATTTGATTGATTACAGTGCATACCTACTTAGTTGGTCAGTTAGTCAGCCTAGTTTATGCAAATAAAACCTTGCATCACAAGAACTCTAAAATTGCAATTTATTAGGTGAAAGTCAAAGAAACTTAATAAAACCAATATAAAGCTGGTCCAATTTGCTCAGTAAAAAGTGGCCTTCCTATTCCCAAATCGTAATAGCATAACTCCTTGGATCAGCATTTTATAATGCTACTATTTATAGATGTGGTATACAAAAGTTTCAGACACCGAAACTATCTCCATCACCCACCCTTAAAGCAGAAAAACGGGAGAAGAAAGAGAATTACGGGTCGCCGCAGGCCACCCTCAGCGCAGAATTATGCGCGGTCCTAGGGGAGATTGTAGCCCAGTGTAAGAAAGATCCTACAGATTACCAAATGTCGGGATACAAAAAACTCAGAATATTCTCAGGGAGGAAACCTGTAACTTCGGGTGAAGAGGGGTTTGAGGAGTGGTTAGACGGTGCCACTCAGGCCTTAGAAGAATGGGAAGTCCCAGACCACAGGAAAAAGCAGAGAATTGCTGAGAGCTTGAAGGGGCCTGCTCTAGAGGCCATACGCAACCTCAAGATAAGCAAGACAGACTGTGATGCACAGGACTATCTGGACATTCTGCAGAATGTGTTCGGTGGAACAGAGAAAATCACTGAGCTCACTTACCAGTTGGAGCACTGTTACCAAAAGACAGGAGAGAAACTGTCAGAGTTTGTGAGGCGCCTGGATAAGATCCTGCATAAGATGATCCTTAAGAAGGGGATTGACTTGCGGAAGGTGGATGAGGCCCGTGTTCAGCAGGTGATGAGAGGATCTCAGCCCCTGGACCCCATAGCACTGGCACTACGCAGAAGACAGGCCGGGCGGAGCCTGGAGTACCCTGACTTGATCTGAATAGTCAGAGAGGAAGAAGCTATGCTGGAGGAGAAGAAGAGGAGCCAACCAGTTGAGTCAGTAAATCCTCCTCCGGTGATGGTCAGGATGGCCATGACCCTGGAAAGAGACTCAGAGGTGGATACCTTGAAGTCACAGATGTCCCAGGTATTGAAGATGCTGACCTCTCTGATGGAAAAGGATTCAGAGATACCAGAGAGGGAAGGACCCAGGAAGGAACTGTTCCCTAACACCTCAGCGCCCGCATCCCTGCAAGATTGGGGGGGCATGACTTGTTTCAACTGCGGAGGGGTTAGCCATACGGCTAAAGTGTGTTCCCGTCCAAAGAGGAAAAAACTGAATAACCGCAAGCCGGCGGAAAACTTCAGCGGGCCCCGGTGAAGGAGTCAACCGGGTACCCATCATCTCCAGTGAGCTCCAAACTGAATGCAGAAGCCACTGAGTTCATCCCGTCCAGTCCTTGGTCAGATGCTTGGGAGGGTGCCTGTGACTTACTCCCAGAGGAAGACCCAAGGGAATCCATGTACCTCCCTGCTCCGGAGTCCAGTGCTCCCGAACCAGAGGAAATTCCTGAGTTGGTTCCAGAGGAGGAGCCTGTTCTAACAGAGAGCCCAAGAGGACAGAGGAAGCGAAGAGCCATAAAGCCTCCCAGGAGATTAACTTACCCACAGATGGGGAGAAGCGCGGAAGACACTGTGGTTACTGTCAGAAGGAGTATGGAAGACCCTGATCCTCCCACTGTTCATTTAGTGGGGGGGCAACCCCAGCTCACTCTCTGGCACAGTTAGGCAGGACACTAGTGATGGTGTGACCTGTGGGCAGGGGAGTTCACCGCCTCGGTTTTGGTGGGAATTTCCTCTGCCAACATCATACGAAACTTTGATTGATGTTGTACGTTCTGTGATTTAAGTTTATGTTATCTTTGGGGACCAAAGAGTTTAAGTGGGGGGAGTGTGTAGCGGGGTCTCCTTTAAGGCCCCGGGACTACGTTACCCAGAACCCTGTTCGGCACCCAGAGTGCAGTTGGCCACCGCAGAGACTCATGGGAGGGGTTATTTAAGAAGGAGGCGAGGTGGAGTTCGGCCTCTTTGGGACACCGCGCTGCAAGCAACAGCTTCTTCCTGTGCGGATCTGCTGCAGTGCAGGGCCTGAAGCCTGGGGCCTTGCGCAACTTCAGAAGAGCCTTCCACTCTGCTGCGGAGCCTGGGTGGCACCAGACTGGTCGAGTGAGGACATCAGTTGGATCGGGACCCGATCGTTGCAGACGCTGTGTGCGGAGACACAGCAGGTGGAAGTCCCGGACTGGGATCACGTCCGGAGTGGTGAGCGAGCACTTGCTCAATCAAATAGACTTTACCGTTTCTAGGCCTATAGACTGCTTTGGCTCACCGATCGTTTGCTTGTTGTTCAACTGGGGGACCGGTAGCAGGACAGAGTTGAAGTGTCCCCCCAGTATAGTGTTCTTAGTGATTGTCAGTTTGTGGATTACAAATACTATTCATCAAGTGCACCACCGAAAGTTTGCATGTGAAGAAATCCCTATAGGAAGGACTGAGATTTATTCTAGGTCAGGCCTGGCCAGGGTGGGGAGATAGGATATTGTTTAGTGCGCCACAGGGCGTGTATACCATAATAGCTACGCATGGTGGATTACCGCGCAGCGCCATTATTGTGTGCTATATTGATTGCTGCAGGGCTCTGCAAGCCAGTTGTGTGTGTATTATATTCTGCTTAAGCCTTTTTACAACCAAAGTAAAACTGTTATATTTAATCTTTAACATTTGTGTGTTGTCTTACTGTAAAGAGGGTGCCCTTTCAATACCAATTGATTATGATAAAAATATAACCCCTAGACTAGCTGTGCCAGGGTGGGTCGAGCAGATTGCCGGGGGTTGGTGGTGCTGTACACAGGGCCCGAAAACAAATCCAGCGGCTCTCTTAACTGGGGGTAGCGCTACAGACAGAACGCCAGTCCAATGCGGGACGTGTGACGTCATCAAAGGCGTTGGGCCAAGAGGTAGGGATATGTGATGATAAGCCCCGGGAAGACGGGAAATTCAAATGAAAGCTATTACAGCAATCCCGCTCTCTGCTGATCCGGGCGGCTTGCCTCTTTCTCTGCACATGTGAGGCTGTATTAGGCATAGGCAGGCCAGGCTGTATTGGGCACAGGCAACGCTTTATTGGGCACAGGTCATGCTGCATTGGGCACAGGCAGGCCACGCTGTATGTGGCACACGTCACGCAGTATGGGGCACAGGTTACGCTGTATTGGACACAGGTCACGCTGTATGGGGCACAGGTCACGCTGCATTGAGCACAGGTCACGCTGTATGAGGCACAGGTCACGCTGTATTGGGCACAGGTCACGCTGCATTGGACACAGGTCCCACTGTATTGGGCACAGGTCACACTGCATTGGGCACAGGTCACGCTGTATGGGGCACATGTCACGCTGCATTGACACTAGAGTGGCTGTGGGGGGGGCTGTTTGCAGGGGGGGGCCCATACAACATTTTGCTATGGGGCCCTGTTATTTCTAGTTACGCCCCTGATTATAAGCATATACAGACAAATGAATGGCTGCATTATGCTACAATAGACATAACAAGCCTCCAAATAGGAGCTCGAACAGGTGCATAAGGACACCACATCTTGACTGTGAATTGAAATGGAGACCTTGAACGTGCTATCATTGAATGCTAAGGGGTTAAATACACTGGAGAAAAGGAGGATGCTCCTGCATGATTTGCGGCGCCTCGAAACAGACATTGCCTTCATACAGGAGACGCACTTCAGAGATGACAAAATGCTGATGTTAAAAAACCAGCTATACCCAACAGTATACCACTCGACCAACCAAACAGCTAAGTCGAGAGGGGTTTCTATCCTTTTAGCAGGGAGAGTACCATGGACTCACATAGAGTCTATGAGAGATCCAACAGGGTGTTTTATTTTTGTAAAAGGTAAAGTAGGAGATATAGGGGTCACACTTGCGACTCTGTACGTCCCCAATGACCATCTAGAGGTATTTTTGGGCAAGGCGATTAAGCAACTGATGGGATTTACAGAAGGACACTTGATCTTAGGGGAAGATTTGAATATTGCATTAGTTCCAAAAGAAGATACTTCTCGGGAGTGTCATCCATTCTCTTCAGTGCGCGGAATCGCGTTGCCCAAATCCTGCATAAAAACTAACTGATTGATATATGGCGGCCTTTTCACCCTCAAGAAAAAGATTTTACGTTCTACTCCTCTCCTCATAAAACGTACTCTCGTATAGATATCTTTCTTGTTCCACACGCCCAACTACATTCAGTAAGAATGGCCAAAATAGGCCTGATTACTTGTCAGACCATGCACCTATTTTATTGACATATGCTCTACAAGACCCATCTTTGACTAGACCAAACCAGTGGAGATTGAATGAAAGTCTTCTACAGGACAAAGATGTCCTGGAAGATGTGACTAAGGAACTACATTTTTACTTCAATACTAACGATACCCCAGACTGTGATCTCGGAATTATATGGGAAGCCCTGATGGGGAACGTGAGAGGAAGTTCCCCATCAGGTCCACTCAGCCAAGAAGTAGGCGGAGTCTGAGATACGATGGGGAACTTCCTCCACAGTGTAGGTCCGCTCAGCCAATGACGTTTCGAGTGGAAACTGCAGCGCTGGACATCGGATCGCCGCGGGACATTGGATTACATCGCTGGAATGTGTTTTTTATTTTTTATCTTTTATTTTTAATAAAGGACTTTTCCAAGGTGTCTGTGTTTTTTTTACATTTGTTTTACACTTTCTTCGTGAAATGGTAGGGGTACAATGTACCCCTTACCAATTAACATGGGGGGGACGGGATCTGGGGGTCCCCTTTATTAAAGGGGTCTTCCAGATTTCGATAAGCCCCCTGCCCGCAGACCCCCACAACCACCGGGAAAGGGTTGTGGGGATGAGACCCTTGTCCCCATCAACATGGGGACATCCTCCCCATGTTGAGGGCAGTTGGCCTGGTACGGTTCAGGAGGGGGGGCGCTCTCTCGTCCCCCCCTCTTTTCCTGCGGCCTGCCAGGTTGTGTGCACGGATAAAGGGTCTGGTATGGATTTTTGGGGGAACTCCACTCCATTTTTTTTTTAAATTTGGGGTGGAGTTCCCCTTACAATCCATACCAGACCTGAAGGGTCTAGTATGGATATTTGGGGGGAACCCCACACATTTTTTTTTTCAATTTGACGCAGGGTTTCCCTTAATATCCATACCAGACCTGAAGGGCCTGGTAATTGAATTTGGGGGGACCCCCACGCATTTATTTTCTTTTTTTATCAATGACTTTTCTCTATATTGCCTGGGAGCAGACAATTCATTATAGCCGCGAGTGGTTTTAAATGGCTTTTTTTCCTTTAGAAATTACATTTTGTGCAGGGACAGTTCTAAGCAAGGGAAACAAGCGCTGCTTTACAGGCATACTATACACCCCCCCCAGGTCCGAAATTTAAAGGAATATTTCACTTTTTATTGTTTCACTTTATTCATTATTAAAATCACTGCTCCGGAAAAAACTGCAGTTTTTAAAACTTTTTTTTGCATTGATACATGTCCCCTGGGGCAGAACTCGGGTTCCCAAACCATTTTTAGGACAATAACTTGGATATTAGCCTTTATAATTAGCACTTTAGATTTCGAACGTTCGAGTCCATTGTATTTATTAGGGTTCTAAAGTTCACGCAAACTTTATGCCTGTTCGCATGTTCTGGTGCGAACCGAACAGGGGGGTGTTCGGCTCATCCCTATAACTAGGGAAGGACTTAAGGAAGCTGTAGGCTTTATGAAATTGGGGAAAGCTCCGGGCCTGATGGCCTTACGGCCCAATACTACAAAACATTATTCCCTCTTTATCTGAGTATATGGTCAAGTTATTTAACGCTCTGGGGTCTTCAGCAACCTTAACAAAAGATACTCTGTTAGCATACATTTCAGTGATACCGAAAGAGGGGAAATATCCAGCTTCCTGTGGAAGTTACCGGCCAATTTCTTTGTTAAATTTAAATCTTAAACTTTTTACTAAAGTTCTGGTGAATAGGATCCAGCAGTATGTCCCGAATTTGATACACCTAGACCAGGTTGGATTCGTCCCCACACGAGAAGCCCGGGATAACACCACGAAAGCTCTTAACCTATTACAGATAGTGAATACAACACAGACACAATGTGTATTTCTGAATACGGATGCAGAGAAGGCCTTTGACAGGGTGAACTGGAAGTTTATGCGGGCAGTTTTACAGCAGGTTTTGGTAGTAAGATATTACAGTGGATTTCATCCATCTATTCCTGTCCAACGGCTCAGGTACGGGCTAATGGAATACTATCAGAGCTCTTCCGTATTACAAATGGGAAACGACAGGGGTGCCCCCTGTCCCCACTTCTCTTCGCCCTGTCACTGGAACCGTTTCTTTGCACATTGCGTCTGAATCAGGATATTTTAGGAATACAAATAGGGAATATTCAATGTAAAATCTTGGCCTATGCGGACGATATGCTGTTTACCCTTACAAATCCCTTGATCACGATCCCGAATTTGATGAGGGAGTTTGAGAAGTATGGCTCACTTTCAAATCTTTGTATTAACTTTAATAAATCTGAAGCTATGGGGGTTAATACACCACAAACATCGATAACACAGCTGAAACAAAACTTTAAGTTCAAATGAACTGATAAAGCCTTAACATATCTAGGTACTCTACTACCAAGAAGCGTAGCGAAGATTTACGTGTTAAATTTTCCACCTTTATTGCAAAAATTCAAGATGTTATTAGATAAATGGAGTTCTGGCTTTCATACCTGGCTAGGACGCTGCAATATCATCAAGATGAGCATACTTCCTAAATTCCTTTATCTATTACAGGCATTACCAACACATATCCCCTTGAGTTTTTTCAAGCAGAGTCAGAAGCTAATTTTTGAGTTCATATGGGCACATAAGCAGCCCCGGATACAACGGAAGCAATTAATGTTTATTAAGAGACAGGGAGGACTAGCTGTACCGGATATACGGAAGTATTATCAAGCAGTACACTTGAACAGAGTTATTACTGGAATAGACACATAGACACTAAACTGTGGGTACAAATTGAACAAGCCCAATCACCTGTGCCCTTGAGTGGAGCACCGTGGTGCTTCGCATCCCTGCCTAGAGAGGTGACTAGGAGTCCTGTGGTGGGCAACACGGCCAGGCTTTGCTCGGCCCTGTTTCCTACTATAGGTATAGTACCCACGACCTCTCCTCTTGGAACAGCGACAAAGGATGCTTAGGTTTACACATGAAACATCAATTTGTGTAAAAACACAAGAAACCAACTTCAAGATTTTCTCCAGATGGTATAGAACACCAGAGAGACAAAAAACGTTTTTCCTGATACCTCAGACCGGTGTTGGAGATGTCAGGATGATTAGGGCATTATGCTACATATTTTTTGGGACTGTTCCAAACTAAGGCGATTCTGGTTGGAGATTAAACAAATTCTCCAACTCCATACAGATCTAACGATACCGGAAGACCCAGCGTTTTGTCTCCTACATGTAAATCAGGCACCAGAGAAGGTATACAAGGAATTATGCATCTGCCATCTTTTAGATGCCGCAAAGGCATGTATTCCTTTGAAGTGGAAATCATCAGCGCCACCAACAATAGAGATGTGGACCCGTAAGGTAAAGGAGATCAGCAAACTAGAAGACCTAGTTCTCTCTGCACGCCACCAGCACAAAGGTTATTCCAGGACTTGGTCTGCCTGGAATACCTTCCTGGCTTTGGACGAGGGGAAAACCCTCCTTGACAATGAAGTGAATGGTCAAGAGGTTTAATGAGCTTAATCCCATCTATTGCTGTAAATAAGGAGCATAAGAAAGGTCTGCTATTCTCTAATGCCGCATACACATGACCGTTTTTCCTGTCATGCAAAAAAACAATGTTTTTCTCGTCGTGATTCGTCATGATTCCTCTCAAGCCTGCCTTGCATACACACGTTCGGGAAAAAAAACGCTTGAGAAAAGCGTGGTGACGTACAACACGTACGACAACACGCACAACGGCACTATAAAGGGGAAGTTACATTCGAATGGCGCCACCCTTTGGGCTGCTTTTGCTGATCTCGTGTTAGTAAAGTTTGGTGAGAAACGATTCACGCTTTTCAGCCTCATGCTTTTCAGTCCGTTACAGCGTGACGAATGTGCTATCTCCATTTCAAACGCTAGTTTTACCAGAACAAGCGCTCCCGTCTCATACTTGATTCTGAGCATGCGCGTTTCTTTTCCCCTCTGAAAAGCATACACACGAGCGGTTTTCGTGACGAGAAAAAGAACGATGGGAAAAACTACGAGAAAAATAGAGCAGGTTCTAATTTTTTTGTGGGCAGTTTTCTCGTCGAGAAAACTGCTATGGAGCGTACACACAACCATTTTTCACGTCCAATCTAAAAAATGGCAGTTTTCTCGTCATGAAAAACGGTCGTGTGTACGCGGCATGACAGTCATAGAATTTTTATTTTATTTTTTTTGGTTCATTGTTATGTTACAGGCTAACTTCATAGGGAAAGTCGCAGGAATAGAGAAGGATAAGTCCGAGATTACAGAGGAGTCAGGCATGGGAATTTGATGTGGTTTTGAGAAACAAGCCAATATGATGCATAAATGAGTTATTTCTAAATAGTAGGAATTAGAGGGAAATGAGATACTATAATTTGTGACTGAACCGGTGAATGGGTAGATATGAGGTGTTTTAATTTAAGACGTCTAGGGTTGGGGGGGGAGCTGCCCCTCTCCTTCATTTCCATAGGTTCAGCTTTTTATGTTTTTTCCTTATTGCCTGTTCTCAACTGGATCTCGAACATATAGTTGTATGTTTATTTCTTATTTTATTTTTTTCTTTAATTTTTTTGTATTTTTCTGTATCCCTTTGTATTTTAAAAAAAATAAATAAAAAATGATTGATTTGAAAAAAAAAAATTAAACTGCCCAAAAAGGAAAAAGCCAAACAAAGATGGGAATTGTGGTTGCAAAGCGAGCTGAACTCTGAGTTAGTGTGTTGATGTTGTGGATGTTTGCAAGCTGACAAGCTGCTGTTTTCATAGAAAAAGTGGGGTAAAGTAAAATGTATATGCTTTCTGTATATATATGTATGGGAAAGGGAAATTCCTCTTTTCTTATTTGCACTAAAGAAATGTATAATACATTTTTAGCACTGCACTTTTGTATACCACAATTGGGTACTATGTGTCTGCTGCTATAAATTGGTTATATTTTGAGGCGCTAGCGTGGTTTTATTTTTAGGTATACTATTTATAGACAGGGCCGTCGGAACAGGACAGGCAAAACAAGCAATTGCTTGGGGCCCTGAGCTGGCCTGGGGCCCCAGCCTAGGGTGCCTGCCTTCTGCCTGTCCTGGATTTCTGCCCTGAACCGATCCGCGGATTGCGGCCATAGGAAAGGCCGCGGCTTCGGCCTAGCTCCGGAGCGGCGGCCATCTTGGTACACCCGGCGGCAGCGGCCGAGGTGAGTGGGGACATGTGGACATTACAGGGGGGAGATGTGGACATTACAGGGGGGAGATATGGACATTACAGGGGGGAGATGTGGACATTACAGTGGGGGAGATGTGGACATTACAGTGGGGGAGATGTGGACATTACAGTGGGGGAGATGAGGACATTACAGGGGAGATGATGTGGATATTACAGTGGGGGAGATGATGTGGATATTACAGTGGGGGAGATGATGTGGATAATACACTGGGGGAGATTATGTGGATATTAAAGTGCGGAGTCCCCCTGTCCATCCCACGGTCCCCCTGTCCATCCCACGATCCCCCTGTCCTTCCCATGGTCCCCCTGTCCTTCCCACGGTCCCCCTGTCCAACCCACGGTCCCCCTGTCCAACCCACGGTCCCCCTGTCCATCCCATGGTCCCCCTGCCCATCTCACTTTCCCCCTGCCCACCTCACTGTCCCCCTGCCCATCTCACTGTCCCCCTGTCCATCCAACGGTCCCCCTGTCCATCCCACTGTCCATAAACAGTCCTAAACAGCATCTTAATGTTAATGTGAGTGTGTATGTGTTTTAAGTATGTTGGATTATATACAACAGCAGTATTTGCACTGTAAACCTTTTTTATTTATATAAAGTGTGGGTGAGCTTAAACTGTATCGCTATGCTGTGGTTCCTGTAGGCTTTGCGTGAGTGTGTGTGGGGGGGGGGTTGGAGGGCCTCCATGTCCATTTTACTTGGGGCCCCCAAATTCCCTCAAACGGCCCTCTTTATAGATGTCAGTAGTCTTTTAAAACCAGTTCCTGTGCAATATTATTTCACAGTTTCAGAGCTCTAAAGCCTCGTACACACGACCGGTTTTCTCGGCAAGAAAACAGCTGGGAGAGCTTTTTGCCGCGAAAACCGTTCGTGTGTATGTTTCTCGACAAGAAAACTGCAGGGAATCTCGACGAGAAAAATAGAGAACCTGCTCTCTATTTTTCTCGTCGGGATTCTCGGCAGAGTTTTCCTGACGAGAAAACTGTTCGTGAGTATGCTTACCTGTCCCAGGTAAGCCCGCGCGTGCTCGATGAGACTTTGACGCATGCGCGGTAGCATACAAGGGTAGTGTAGGGTGTAGCAAGATGGCGGCGATGGCATTGAATGTGACGAGCGCCTGCTCGTCGTAGTCGATGATGTCACTGCGTTCTTGCTATTCAAAGGAACGTTTTTTTTTAAGTGGCCGTCTGTACACATGGCTTGGCAAGACAAGCTTGCCAGGAATCCAGTCGAGAAAACCGACGGTTTTCAAATAGACGGGATTCCCGCCCGTGTGTACAGGGCTTTACAATAAAGAACCCCTCCACATGCCATACCATACATACCATACTGGAATGAACTGTATGGTAAAGAGGGTGCTGGAATGACTTCCAACTGGTTGTGATGTATACATGAATAACATATGTCAGTAGCACATTAACAAGCTTGTTTCAAAGTGCAAAGCTCTTCTCTACTGCATCATAGAAAGATAACATTCGGGGAGCACAGGTGCCTGATAAAAGGTCCTTGTATGGTCCTGATATGACCTATATATATGAGTAGCAGCCTCCTGGATAGGCTGCTAGGATGTCAGGTACATTTAGTTCTTTTTGGCTCCTCTGTATTCAGCTATTACAAGAGCTAAATAGCTATTGATTTCTCTGGGCTATTCTGTTCTTTTCTCACAGGTTGCAGTTTTGAATATTTCACCTTGTCTTCTGGAGGCTTCTAGAACATAGGGACTGGTAGAGTCAAATTGGCAGCCAGGGTAATTTTCTTTCTGACCAACTCTCAAGCCCCGTACACACGATCGGTTTGATTGATGAAAACCGTCCGATGGATGGTTTTCATCAGACCAACCGATCGTGTATGGTACCCATCGGTCTTTATTCCATCGGTTTTAAAAAATAGAACTTGTTTTAAAATTTAAAACCCACGCATGCTCAGAATCAAGTCGACGCATGCTCAGAAGCATTAAACTTCATTTTTCGTGGCTCATCGGAGTGTTTTACGTCACCGCGTTTGGAACGGTCGGTTTTTTGACTGATGGTGTGTGGCCAAGACTGATGAAAAACAGTTTCATCGGATTTCCGATGGTCAAATCCATCGGACGAAAATCCATAGGTTATCCGATCGTGTGTACGGGGCTTTACAGAGTCTTGGCTTTGACCTTTCCCCTTTGCTCCTGGATTAAAGTCTGCTCAAAGAAGTTCAGCCTAGAGAAGTGTGTTTTCCTGTTGCTATTGAGTGTTTCTGGGATATCCAATAGTACCCCAACCCCTACCCCAAAAAGTTCTACAAGCAATAAAGCATACAAAGACAACCCCCAAAATTGTTTATTGAAGCCAGAGGAAATAGACTGTTGCTTGGGTAATTGGTGGCCTCTGCACTGTTTGGGGAAGAACCAGCGAAAACCATTATATACCCTTTTAATTGCCTGTTCTCAAGGGAGAAAATATTCAGTTTAATTATTCTTTCCATATAGCTGAGAGCATCCATCCACTTTAGTATTTAGTTACTCTTCTTTGTACCCTTTCCAGTTTCCAGACACTTTTGTGAAATGGTGCCCAATGGTTTACTCACGATAAGGTCTTTCTAATGCCGCGTACACACGTACGTTTTTAATGTCATTTTAAAAAACAACGTTTTTCTCGACGTGATTTTTCTTGTTTCCTCTCAAGCCTGTCTTGCATACACACGTTCATGAAAAAAAAAACGCTCGAGCAAAGCGCAGTGATGTACAACACGTACGACGGCACTATAAAGGGGAAGTTCCGTTCGAATGGCGCCACCCTTCATGTTAGTAAAATTTGTTGAGCGGCGATTCGCGCTTTTCATCCTAGTGCTTTTCAGTCCGTTACAGCGTGACGAATGTGCTATCTCCATTACGAACGCTAGTTTTACCAGAATGAGCGCTCCCGTCTCATACTTGATTCTGAGCACGCGCGGTTTTTACCCCCTCGTAAAAGCATACACACTACCGTTTTTCACGACGTTAAAAAGAACGACGTGAAAAACGATGTGAAAAAATAGAGCAGGTTCTCATTTTTTTTAGGCCATTTTTCACAGCGTTAAAAATGCTCTGGAGCATACACACGGTCGTTTTTAATGCCCAATTTAAAAAATTGAATTTTTAACGTTGTGAAAAACGGTCGTGTGTATGCAGCATAAGACTTGGTATGGGTGCAATATGTTTTCTTAGTGGGGTGCATGTCTGATTGATAGAGTCTTGATTGCTCTAAAAGCTGCAGGTTTGGTATTGCACCAAGTTTATAAATTACCAAGATACCAACATCTTTTCCCACCATTGAGTCACCAAATTCTACCCCCCTTAAACTCATAAAGTATGCATGTTTTAGTCAACAATGATAAACACTAATTACACTGCAAACACAGGTGACATAAAATATTTAGGACACAACATTTGACACTGACTTTTTTGCTTTGAGTACTGCTCACTGTCTACACATCATACATATGTCACAGTCAATTTATGACTGTGCCACACGTAAGAGTCTAACAGACACACACAAACCTGAGAACACTCATTTAAAAAAAAATTAACTGATCTATTACATATGCTTTTCTGCACCGAGCCCACCTTAAAGAAGAATTTCTGGAGTATATAATAAACGCAGTAGCCTGGAGTAAGTCATATAAACCCAAGCATACGGAGTGCAGAGGTCAGTAGTATGAGATTGTGTAGGGGTCAGAAGTGTATAATGCATAATGCACAGAATGAAGGTTGCAGGAGTGCATATTGCACAGAGTACAGGGGTCAGGAGTGCATAATATAGAGAATGCAGGGATCAGGGGTGCAGAACACATAGTGCGCAGGGGTCAAAAGTGAGTGGCTCACAGTCTGCAGGGATCAGGAGTGCATGGCTCAGAAGCGGTCATTGTAAAAAGTACATAGGACAAGAATGGTTTTGTCCAGAACAGGGGTCAAGAGTGCTTAATACGCATAGTACAGGAGTCAGAGATTGCATGGTTCAGAATTAACCCCCCCCCTTCTCCTGACAGTACAGATCTTCTTTCCCCAAGCTCATTTTCACCTCCAATACAGATCTCCCCCAACAGTACAGATCCCCCTCCCTGCCCCTTCTTAGTACAGACCCCCCGCCCACAGTACAGACTCTCTCCTTCCCCACCAGTGCTCAACTCCCCCTTTAGTACAGACCCCCTCTCCAGTACAGAGACCCATACAGTACAGACCCTCTCCTTCTCCACCAGTACAGACCCCTCTCCAATACAAACCCCCTCCCTCTTCACCAGTACAGACCTCTCTTCCATCCTTGCCAGTACAGTCCCCTTCCAGTAAAGACCTCTTCCTTTACCACCAATACAGACTCTCCCTCCAGTATAGACCTTGTCCCTCACTACCAGTTCAGACCTCCTCCCTTCAGTACAGACCCCCCTCTTTCCTGAAAAGTGTAAACCCCCTCCCACCCAAGCTCACTCACTAGATGTAATGAAGAGATCGGTGGCAGCAATAAGTCCTCCCCTCAGCTGTGCAATGTGACTGGAGCTGAGGAGGAGCTATCTCTGATTTGCACATGGATGAGCAGATCAAGTTCATTCATATGCTAATCCCGCCACTGGCTCATTCATATGCAAACCACACACCAGTTTAATTATATACAAATCCCATTCTGATTTGCATTTGTCTGAGCTATGAGCACAGTGTAAAGGGGCAGAGACTTTGCGGGACACATGCACATGCACAGTGGGACATGGCAGCAGTTTGAAGAGGTGAGGCTTCAATTATGTGAATTTTTTATTCTTTTTAAATGTTACTTTAACCACTTAACGACCGCCCACTGTAAATATACGTCGGCAGAATGGCACGGACAGGCACAATCACGTACCTGTACGTGCCTGCCTTCGTATGGGTGGGGGGTCCGGTACAGTGGGCGTCCGGGATCGCTTCGGGAGCGATCCGTGATGAGGGGGCCGCCATTCGATTCTGGCCACACCCTCGCGATCGCTCCCAGCGAATCAAATGCTTCCTCTGCCTGTGTAATGTTTACACAGGCAGGAGGAAGTGATGTCATCCCTCATGCGGCGCTCACATATACCGAGAGCCGCATGAGAGAAGATGTCAGGTTAGTGCACAAACACTACACTGACACCAGGACACATAGGTACATAAATCGCCCCCCAGGCCCCCCCCCGGACACCCCCAGATCACCCCCCAGATCACCCCCCAGCCCCCAGTCACAGTGTCACTGATTGCAGTGACCATTTATTTAGTGATCACCGCAATCAGTGACATTTTTGACTGTAAAAGTGTCAGGTTTAGGTCCAGTGTAGCCCCCTAACCCCCCCTAATAAAGGTTTAACCCCTTGATCGCCCCCCAGGTAAACCTTTCACCCCCTAGCACCGCCGTCACTAAGCGATCGTTTTTCTGATCGCTGTTTTAGTGTCGGTGATGCTGATCGGTAGCCAGTTATTTTTTTTAGGTTCGCCGCAGGTTTTTATAGCGTCGGGTACCCCCATATATTTAACCTAATAAAGGTTTGACCCCTTGATCGCCCCCCAGGTAACCCTTTCACCCCCTAGCACCGCCGTCACTAAGCGATCGTTTTTCTGATCGCTGTTTTAGTGTCGGTGATGCCGATAGGTAGCCAGTTATTTTTTTTAGGTTCGCCGCAGGTATTTATAGCGTCGGGTACCCCCATATATTACCTAATAAAGGTTTAACCCCTTGATCGCCCCCCCAGGTAACCCTTTCACCCGTGTCACCAAGCGATCGTTTTTCTGATCGCTGTCTTAGTGTCGGTGATGCCGATAGGTAGCCAGTTTTTTTTTTAGGTTCGCCGCAGGTTTTTATAGCGTCGGGTACCCCCATATATTACCTAATAAAGGTTTAACCCCTTGATCGCCCCCCCAGGTAACCCTTTCACCCCCTAGTACCGCTGTCACTAAGCGTTCATTTTTCTGATCGCTGTCTTTGTGTCGGTGATGCCGATAGGTAGCCAGTTATTTTTTTTAGGTTCGCCGCAGGTTTTTATAGCGTCGGGTACCCCCATATATTACCCAATAAAGGTTTAACCCCTTGATCGCCCCCCCCAGGTAACCCTTTCACCCCCTAGCACCGCTGTCACTAAGCGATCGTTTTTCTGATCGCTGTCTTAGTGTCGGTGATGCCGATAGGTAGCCAGTTATTTTTTTTAGGTTCGCCGCAGGTTTTTATAGCGTCGGGTACCCCCATATATTACCTAATAAAGGTTTAACCCCTTGATCGCCCCCCCAGGTAACCCTTTTACCCCCTTTTGCCAGTGTCACTAAGCGATCGTTTTTCTGATCGCTGTCTTTGTGTCGGTGATGCCGATAGGTAGCCAGTTATTTTTTTTAGGTTCGCCACAGGTTTTTATAGCGTCGGGTACCCCCATATATTACCTAATAAAGGTTTAACCCCCTGATTGACCCTGGTTAACCCTTTCACCAGTGATCACCATATAAGTGTTACGGGTGACGCTGGTTAGTTAGTTTGCTTTTTATAGTGTCAGGGCACCCGCGGTATATAACCCAATAAAGGTTTAACCCCCTGATCGCCCGGCGGGTGATATCAATTAGGTTTTAGCGTCAGAGAGGGTCTGCGTCACACCCCAGGCAGCGTCAGGTTAGTGCCAGTAACGCTAACACCCACGCGTGAAGCATACACCTCCCTTAGTGGTATAGTATCTGAACAGATCAATAGCTGATCTATTCAGATCTATACTAGCGTCCCCAGCAATTTAGGGTTTCCAAAAACGCAGTGTTAGCGGGATCAGCCCAGATACCTGCTAGCACCTGCGTTTTGCCCCTCCGTCCAGCCAAGGCCACCCAAGTGCAGTATCGATCGATCACTGTCACTTACAAAACACAACACACATAACTGCAGCGTTTGCAGAGACAGGCCTGATCCCTGCGACTCCAGTGCTGTAGGAGGTGATTTCACCACCACAGTTAAAAAAAAAAAGCATATATGCCGAAGCATTGGGGCAGCAGGGGTGGAGGAGCGGAGGAGCGATTTTGCTTCTAATGCCGCGTACATACGGTCGAAATTCCGACGGAGGCTTGCCTGTGGAAAAGTCCGACCATGTGTGTGCGGCATAACTTTTGCGGGAGGATGCCCCCATGCTTCGGCATATATAAATGGTGCATGTATGCCCATCATTAGAAGTGGGTGGATGAAGGGCGGTATTCTAATGGTGGGCATACCCACCGATCAATCTCTTTTTTCGTTCAGCCAACAGGCTGCATGAAAAAAAAGATTACAATACACGTCCAACAAAAATCAGCAACGTACTGGTATATTGCTGGACTTTGAATGGTTATACCAGATTGATGCCTGTGGGTTTAGGTATCATCTTGGTATCATTCTTTTCAGCCAGCAGCCGGCTTTTATGTAAAAGCAATCCTAGTGGCTAATTAGCCTCTGGACTGCTTTTACAAGCAGTGGGAGGGAATGTCCCCCCCGGATATAAAAAGCGCCATTGGGAAATTGGGAAAGCATTTTATCACACCGATCTTGGTGTGGTCAGATGCTTTGAGGGCAGAGGAAAGATCTAGGGTCTAATAGACCCCAGTTTTTTTTTTTAAAAAGAGTACCTGTCACTACCTATTGCTATCATAGGGGATATTTACATTCCCTGAGATAACAATAAAAATGATTAAAAAAAATATATGGAAGGAAAAGTTTAAAAATAAAATAAAAAAGCAAAATTAATAATAGAAAAAAACAAAAAAAAAAAAACACCCCTGTCTTGCCCTGTTCTTGCGCAATAGCGAACGCAAGCGTCGGTGGCGTCATATGTGGCGTCATATGTAAACAGCAATTGCACCATGCATATGAGTTATCACCGCGAAGGTCAGATCGAGGGCAGTAATTTTAGCAGTAGATCTCCTCTGTAAATCTAACGTGGTAACCTGTAAAGGCTTTTAAAGGCTTTTAAAAACGTATGTAGTTTGTCGCCAATGCGCGTTTGTGCGAAATTTTAAAGCATGTCGTGTTTGGTATCTATGTACTCGGCCTAAGATCTTTTTTATTTCATCAAACATTTGGGCAATATAGTGTGTTTTAGTGCATTAAAATAAAAAAAGTGTATTTTTTCCCCAAAAAATGCGTTTGAAAAATCGCTGCGCAAATACTGTGTGGAAAAAAAAAATGCAACACCCACCATTTTAATCTGTAGGGCCTTTGCTTTAAAAAAATATATAATGTTTGGGGGTTCAACATAATTTTCTTGCAAAAAAAAAATATGTTTTCATGTAAACAAAAAGTGTCAGAAAGGGCTTTGTCTTCAAGTGGTTAGAAGAGTGGATGTAAGCTTCCTAATGTTGTGTATAAAATGCCAGGACAGTTCAAACCCCCCCCCCCAAATGACCCCATTTTGGAAAGTAGACACCCCAAGCTATATACTGAGAGGCATGTCGAGTCCATGGAATGTTTTATATGTTGACACAAGTTGCAGAAAAAAAAAAATATATTTTTTTTTAATTTATTTTTTGCACAAAGTTGTCACTAAATGATATATTGCTCAAACATGCCATGGGCATATGTGGAATTACACCCCAAAATACATTCTGTTGCTTCTCCTGAGTACGGGGATACCACATGTGTGAGACTTTTTGGGAGCCTAGCCGCGTACGGGACCCCAAAAACCAAGCACCGCCTTCATGCTTTCTAAGGGTGTAAATTTTTGATTTCACTCCTCACTGCCTATCACAGTTTCGGAGGCCATGGAATGCCCAGATGGCACAAAACCCCCCAAATGACCCCATTTTGGAAAGTAGACACCCCAAGCTATTTGCTGAGAGGTATAATGAGTATTTTGCAGATCTCGCTTTTTGTCACAAAGTTTTGAAAATTGAAAAAAATAAATTATTTTCTTTCTTCATTTTCAAAAACAAATGAGAGCTGTAAAATACTCACCATGCCTCTCAGCAAACAGCTTGGGGTGTCTACTTTCCAAAATGGGGTCATTTGGGGGGGTTTTGTGCTATTTTGCCATTTTATGGCCTTCGAAACTGTGATAGGTAGTGAGGAGTGAAATCAAAAATTTGCGCCCTTAGAAATCCTGAAGGGGGTGCTTGGTTTTCGGGGGCCCGTACGTGGCTAGGCTCCCAAAAAGTCCCAAACATGTGGTATCCCCGTACTCAGGAAAAGCAGCAAAATGTATTTTGGGGTGCAATTCCACATATAACCATGGCATGTGTGAGCAATATATCATTTAGTGACAACTTTTTGTAATTTTTTTTTTTTTTGTCATTATTCAATCACTTGAGACAAAAAAAAAAAAAATATTCAATGGGCTCAACATGCCTCTCAGCAATTTCCTTGGGATGACTACTTTCCAAAATGGGGTCATTTGGGGGGGTTTTGTACTGCCCTGCCATTTTAGCACCTCAAGAAATGAGATAGGCAGTCATAAATTAAAAGCTGTGTAAATTCCAGAAAATGTACCCTAGTTTGTAGACGCTATAACTTTTGCGCAAACCAAGAAATATACGCTTATTGACATTTTTTTTTACTAAAGACATGTGGCTGAATACATTTTGGCCTAAATGTATGACTAAAATTGAGTTTATTCGATTTTTCTTATAACAAAAAGTCGAACATATCATTTTTTTTCAACATTTTCAGTCTTTTTCCATTTATATCGCAAAAAATAAAAATCACAGAGGCAATCAAATACCATTAAAAGAAAGCTCTATTTGTGGGAAGAAAAGGACGCAAATTTTGTTTCGGTACAACATTGCATGTCCGCACAATTTCCAGTTAAAGCAGCGCAGTGCAAAATCCTGAAAACACCTCTGGTCTTTTAGCTACAAAATGGTCCGGGGCTTAAGTGGTTAACCACTTGCTTACTGGGCACATAACCCCCTTCCTGCCCAGGCGAAATTTCAGCTTTCGGCACTGTCACGCTTTGAATGACAATTGCGCGGTCGTGCGATGTGGCTCCCAAACAAAATTGACGTCCTTTTTTTCCCACAAATAGAGCTTTCTTTTGGTGGTAGTTGATCATTTCTGGGGGTTTTTTTGCGCTATAAACAAAAAAAAGCGACAATTTTGAAAAAAACACAGTATTTTTTACTTTTTGCTATAATAAATATCCCATTTTTTTTTAAAACTATTTTTTTCTCAGTTTAGGCCGATATGTATTCTTCTACATATTTTAGGTAAAAAAAATCGCAATAAGCGTATAGTGATTGGTTTGCGCAAAAGTTATAGCGCCTACAAAATAGGGGATAGAATTATGACTTTTTTTTTATTTTATTTTTTTTACTAGTAATGGTGGCGATCTGTGATTTTTATTGTGACTGTGACATTATGGCGGACACATCGGACACTTTTGACACATTTTTGGGACCATTCACATTTATACAGCGAACAGTGCTATAAATATGCACTGATTACTGTATAAATGTGACTGGCAGGGAAGGGGTTAACACTAGGGGGCGATCAAGGGGTGAATATGTTCCCTGCTAGGTGATTCTTACTGTGGGGAGAGGGGACTGACTGGGGGAGGTGACCGATGGTTGTTCCTATGTACAAGGGACACACCATCCGTCTCCTCTCCCTGACAGGAGATGGATCTCTGTGTTTACACACAGAGATCCATGTCCCTGGCTCTGTGACAGCCGATCGCAGGTACCTGGCGGACATCACGGCTGCCAGGCATGCGCATCGGCACCCGTGTGACACGGCGGGCACAGCTCTTCCGCGATGTGCGCCGCCGTGGGCGCGCATTGCGGAAGTAAACAGGAGGACGTCTTTTCATAATGGCCAGGGCGCAAAGTGGTTAAGCTCACAGTTGCATTAAAGTGGAAGTAAAATTCCATGTATTGTTTGTACCCTATAGGTAAGCCTATAATAAGGCTTACCTACTAGGAACATTTGGGGAAGGGATCACCGCTCCAGGTGGATGTGTGGAAATGGCACCCTCCTCAAGGTGGAAGCATCAGGTGCAGGCTAAGCATATAGCAATTAGAAGAGGGAAGGTCTGGACTCCAATAAAAACGCCTCTATTGTGCAAAATAACAAAAAGTACACACCACAGCAGGATACAGGATAAAAGTCTGACGCGTTTCACACTCAACAGTGCTTAGTCATAGCTATAGGACCCTTAGAGCTCTATGTGTTTTATTGCGTATGGACAAATAACATTACATATCTTAACACCCAGATTCTCCTACCTGAACGTCTCTTAAAAAATTATAAAGGTTAATCGGTTCTTAGAATTATCTGCAATGAACTTACTGGCCCCTAGAAACTAATTTGTTCCATTAGTCATAAACAAAAACAATAATTTTATCTTACAGTTTCTTATAGCTCTACAGAATGCTACCTTGCGCAATTTATGATGCTTTTCACAATCTAAAGAGGGAAAATGTAAAAGGTATATGCACTTACCCAGTTTGTAATGAACTTGTTGGCCTTAGAAGAATAGTCTAAAGTCTCTTGCACACGGTATGATTTTTGGCCAACCGAGCGTCTGATTTTTGTCAAACGGACGTGTGCCAGGATCTTGTCTTGCATACTAACGGTACACAATTGTCGTGCCACAAACACAAGCGTGGTGACGTACTACGACGAATTTCAGCTCTTGAGCGCGACCCTTTGGGGCCCTTCTGCTAATTTTGTGTTTGGTGAACACTGATTCCGAGCATGCGTGTTTGTACTTTCGACTTTTGTGTGACGGATTTGTGTACTGACCATGAGAAAATCTGATGACAAACCGTTGTCTGACGAAAATTTACTAGCCTGTCATCCAACACTTGTTGGCCGAAAGTTGGACAACAATTGTCAACTAATTGTCGTACTAAGGGTAAGATTTTAGGACAACAGTCTGTCAATAGACAATCCCCTGACAACAATCAGATGATAGCTTTGTGGTAGAAATTCAACAGGTTCTTTTTATTAAAAGTGCTATTGCAGATCTAGATAGTAAAAATACAATGTGCACCTGTTAATGTAAACTCCAGGCCTTCTAGGAGTAGTGGTGCACTAAACCCCTGTTGGTGCCAAAAAATTAGCAAAGAGCTCTCTGCAGGTTTCCCCTGCAAAATGTCATGTCTACTCTAGCACAAAAAAAGGTAAAACTCCCTTCAACCCATGTTCTGAATCTAGTCTTTGAGCTTGCATGAAGAGTCTAATATTACCAAGGATCCTTCACAATAGAGAATTAAGCAAAGCAATAATGGTAAAATAAAGAATAAAAAAATCCTTGATGATCAATCAAAAAGTGGATCTCTGTAGATAAAATTTGCTACTGTGCTCTGATTAGCTGGAACAACTGAAACATCTCAGTAAAAGAGGAGTCTTGACTTTGTACTGAATACAAACTGAGAGGTTTGTCATACACCACCCCATAGAAATGATTGTTTTTCAATATTAAGTGCTGCTACAAATTAAAAAGGTACTATAAGGCGGTGTCCTAAATATGGTTGATTTACATTACTTAGGTACACTAAAGTTAATATTCTTAGTGAAAACTTAGATTTTCATCCATGCTATAACTGTACACAATCATTATAATGTGTATATAAACTGTAGATTTATTTATTTCTAACAGATTACATACATGAAAATACAAATAAAGGGTAAAGAGGAGGGATGAGCTTCGTGTTCGAGTCGAACACACGTTCGACTCGAACATCGGCTGTTCGATCGTTCGACGAAGATCGAACGATTTGGGCCGTTCGTGCCAAATTCGAGTGACGCGAACGGCCCACAATGCACTACGCCATCGCAGTGTCATCCAGGCGCTGTGATTGGCCAAGCATGCACTGTGACCCCGCATGCTTGGCCAATCACAGCGCCGGCAGCGAGGAGAGCAATGATTGGCCACAGGCAGGATGCCTGTGGCCAATTATTGCTGAGGGGGTTTAGTACACGCCCCACACTATAAAAGGCCGCCAGCGCGGCGGCCTTGTGTAGTGTGTTCCGGAGCAGGGACAGTGTCATTATTTTTCCTTTACATAATCCTGGATTCCTTGTGTTTAGGGACAGATAAGGATAGGTAGGGAGAGTGTCAGTGACAGTGTGCTATTCTGTGCTAATCCTTGTTTGTAGGGACAGAGAGGTACAGTGAGGGAAAGTGTCAGTGTGCTATTCTGTTCTAAACCAATCTTGCTGAACCATATTTTCAATCCTTGAGTTTAGGGACAGAGAGGTACAGTGAGGGAAAGTGTCAGTGTGCTATTTTGTGCTAAATCTTGTTTGTAGGGACAGAGAGGTACAGTGAGGGAAAGTGTCAGTGTGCTATTCTGTTCTAAACCAATTTTGCTGTTCCATATTTTCAATCCTTGAGTTTAGGGACAGAGAAGGACACTCGTGGCAATTTTCAGTCTGCTATTCTGTGCTAAATCTTGTTTGTAGGGACAGAGTAGGACAGTGAGGGAAAGTGTCAGTGTGCTATTCTGTTCTAAACCAATTTTGCTGTTCCATATTTTCAATCCTTGAGTTTAGGGACAGAGAAGGACACTCGTGGCAATTTTCAGTCTGCTATTCTGTGCTAAATCTTGTTTGTAGGGAGGGACAGAGTAGGACAGTGAGGGAAAGTGTCAGTGTGCTATTCTGTTCTAAACCAATCTTGCTGAACCATATTTTCAATCCTTGAGTTTAGGGACAGAGAGGTACAGTGAGGGAAAGTGTCAGTGTGCTATTTTGTGCTAAATCTTGTTTGTAGGGACAGAGTAGGACAGTGAGTGAAACTGACAGTGTGCTATTCTGTTCTAAACCAATTTTGCTGTTCCATATTTCAAATCCTTGAGTTTAGGGACAGAGAGGTACAGTGAGTGAAACTGACAGTGTGCTATTCTGTTCTAAACCAATTTTGCTGTTCCATATTTCAAATCCTTGAGTTTAGGGACAGAGAGGTACAGTGAGTGAAACTGACAGTGTGCTATTCTGTTCTAAACCAATTTTGCTGTTCCATATTTCAAATCCTTGAGTTTAGGGACAGAGAAGGACACTCGTGCAAATTATCAGTGTGCTATTCTGTGCTAAAACTTGTTTGTAGGGAGGGACAGAGTAGGACAGTGAGGGAAAGTTTCAGTGTGCTATTCTGTTCTAAACCAATTTTGCTGTTCCATATTTTCAATCCTTGAGTTTAGGGACAGAGAAGGACACTCGTGGCAATTTTCAGTCTGCTATTCTGTGCTAAATCTTGTTTGTAGGGAGGGACAGAGTAGGACAGTGAGGGAAAGTGTCAGTGTGCTATTCTGTTCTAAACCAATCTTGCTGAACCATATTTTCAATCCTTGAGTTTAGGGACAGAGAGGTACAGTGAGGGAAAGTGTCAGTGTGCTATTTTGTGCTAAATCTTGTTTGTAGGGACAGAGTAGGACAGTGAGTGAAACTGACAGTGTGCTATTCTGTTCTAAACCAATTTTGCTGTTCCATATTTCAAATCCTTGAGTTTAGGAACAGAGAGGTACAGTGAGTGAAACTGACAGTGTGCTATTCTGTTCTAAACCAATTTTGCTGTTCCATATTTCAAATCCTTGAGTTTAGGGACAGAGAGGTACAGTGAGTGAAACTGACAGTGTGCTATTCTGTTCTAAACCAATTTTGCTGTTCCATATTTCAAATCCTTGAGTTTAGGGACAGAGAGGTATAGTGAGTGAAACTGACAGTGTGCTATTCTGTTCTAAACCAATTTTGCTGTTCCATATTTCAAATCCTTGAGTTTAGGGACAGAGAAGGACACTCGTGCAAATTATCAGTGTGCTATTCTGTGCTAAAACTTGTTTGTAGGGAGGGACAGAGTAGGACAGTGAGGGAAAGTGTCAGTGTGCTATTCTGTTCTAAACCAATTTTGCTGTTCCATATTTTCAATCCTTGAGTTTAGGGACAGAGAAGGACACTTGTGGCAATTTTCAGTCTGCTATTCTGTGCTAAATCTTGTTTGTAGGGAGGGACAGAGTAGGACAGTGAGGGAAAGTGTCAGTGTGCTATTCTGTTCTAAACCAATTTTGCTGTTCCATATTTTCAATCCTTGAGTTTAGGGACAGAGAAGGACACTCGTGGCAATTTTCAGTCTGCTATTCTGTGCTAAATCTTGTTTGTAGGGAGGGACAGAGTAGGACAGTGAGGGAAAGTGTCAGTGTGCTATTCTGTTCTAAACCAATCTTGCTGAACCATATTTTCAATCCTTGAGTTTAGGGACAGAGAGGTACAGTGAGGGAAAGTGTCAGTGTGCTATTTTGTGCTAAATCTTGTTTGTAGGGACAGAGTAGGACAGTGAGTGAAACTGACAGTGTGCTATTCTGTTCTAAACCAATTTTGCTGTTCCATATTTCAAATCCTTGAGTTTAGGGACAGAGAGGTACAGTGAGTGAAACTGACAGTGTGCTATTCTGTTCTAAACCAATTTTGCTGTTCCATATTTCAAATCCTTGAGTTTAGGGACAGAGAGGTACAGTGAGTGAAACTGACAGTGTGCTATTCTGTTCTAAACCAATTTTGCTGTTCCATATTTCAAATCCTTGAGTTTAGGGACAGAGAAGGACACTCGTGCAAATTATCAGTGTGCTATTCTGTGCTAAAACTTGTTTGTAGGGAGGGACAGAGTAGGACAGTGAGGGAAAGTTTCAGTGTGCTATTCTGTTCTAAACCAATTTTGCTGTTCCATATTTTCAATCCTTGAGTTTAGGGACAGAGAAGGACACTCGTGGCAATTTTCAGTCTGCTATTCTGTGCTAAATCTTGTTTGTAGGGAGGGACAGAGTAGGACAGTGAGGGAAAGTGTCAGTGTGCTATTCTGTTCTAAACCAATCTTGCTGAACCATATTTTCAATCCTTGAGTTTAGGGACAGAGAGGTACAGTGAGGGAAAGTGTCAGTGTGCTATTTTGTGCTAAATCTTGTTTGTAGGGACAGAGTAGGACAGTGAGTGAAACTGACAGTGTGCTATTCTGTTCTAAACCAATTTTGCTGTTCCATATTTCAAATCCTTGAGTTTAGGGACAGAGAGGTACAGTGAGTGAAACTGACAGTGTGCTATTCTGTTCTAAACCAATTTTGCTGTTCCATATTTCAAATCCTTGAGTTTAGGGACAGAGAGGTATAGTGAGTGAAACTGACAGTGTGCTATTCTGTTCTAAACCAATTTTGCTGTTCCATATTTCAAATCCTTGAGTTTAGGGACAGAGAAGGACACTCGTGCAAATTATCAGTGTGCTATTCTGTGCTAAAACTTGTTTGTAGGGAGGGACAGAGTAGGACAGTGAGGGAAAGTGTCAGTGTGCTATTCTGTTCTAAACCAATTTTGCTGTTCCATATTTTCAATCCTTGAGTTTAGGGACAGAGAAGGACACTTGTGGCAATTTTCAGTCTGCTATTCTGTGCTAAATCTTGTTTGTAGGGAGGGACAGAGTAGGACAGTGAGGGAAAGTGTCAGTGTGCTATTCTGTTCTAAACCAATTTTGCTGTTCCATATTTTCAATCCTTGAGTTTAGGGACAGAGAAGGACACTCGTGGCAATTTTCAGTCTGCTATTCTGTGCTAAATCTTGTTTGTAGGGAGGGACAGAGTAGGACAGTGAGGGAAAGTGTCAGTGTGCTATTCTGTTCTAAACCAATCTTGCTGAACCATATTTTTAATCCTTGAGTTTAGGGACAGAGAGGTACAGTGAGGGAAAGTGTCAGTGTGCTATTTTGTGCTAAATCTTGTTTGTAGGGACAGAGTAGGACAGTGAGTGAAACTGACAGTGTGCTATTCTGTTCTAAACCAATTTTGCTGTTCCATATTTCAAATCCTTGAGTTTAGGGACAGAGAGGTACAGTGAGTGAAACTGACAGTGTGCTATTCTGTTCTAAACCAATTTTGCTGTTCCATATTTCAAATCCTTGAGTTTAGGGACAGAGAGGTACAGTGAGTGAAACTGACAGTGTGCTATTCTGTTCTAAACCAATTTTGCTGTTCCATATTTCAAATCCTTGAGTTTAGGGACAGAGAGGTACAGTGAGTGAAACTGACAGTGTGCTATTCTGTTCTAAACCAATTTTGCTGTTCCATATTTCAAATCCTTGAGTTTAGGGACAGAGAAGGACACTCGTGCAAATTATCAGTGTGCTATTCTGTGCTAAAACTTGTTTGTAGGGAGGGACAGAGTAGGACAGTGAGGGAAAGTGTCAGTGTGTTATTCTGTTCTAAACCAATTTTGCTGTTCCATATTTTCAATCCTTGTGTTTAGGGACAGAGAAGGATAGGCAGGGGACAGTGTCAGTGTCATTGTTTCTAAGCCTCCTGCACAGTATACACCTGAAGGTAGCCCTTATTGCTCTTTTTCCCATCTCCCTGCAGGCCATCCATTAAAATGTCTGGAAGGCAAACAAGGAGAGGCAGACAGTCAGGAGGCAAAAAAAGAGGGCAAGCAGGTTCTGTGTCTGGGGGCAACAGTGCTGGTCGTGGATGCGGTGCATTGTCATCAGCACATGGCCATGGGACAGGCTTGTCCTTCTTTTCGGCAGCTGGACATGTTGAGCCACATCATGCCGAAGACTTGGTAGAGTGGATGACCAAGCCCACCTCATCCTCCTCATCCTCTCTCACCCAGGCTCAGGGTACTGGCAAAGCAGCTGCCAAAGCGTCCTCTTCTCTGGTATCATTATCTTCATTAGTCAATCCTTCCCTAGACCCACCATGTCCTCCTCCTGAGGAGTCCCCCGAACTGTTTGAGCACAGTGTTGGGTACATGCTCCAGGAGGATGCCCAGCGTTTGGAAGGATCTGATGATGATACCCAGCTAGAGGAAGGCAGCAGCGTGAGAGCAGACAGAGGGGATGCTCAAGAAGGACACCAATCTGGCAGTCATGCTCCAGCAGCTGCAGCATACTGCCAGATTGGCTCCAGTGATGAGGAGGGAGGGGATGATGAGGTCACTGACTCCACGTGGGTGCCTAATAGGAGAGAGGAGGAGGAGGAGGAGGATGAGGAGGAGGCACATCTCCAACGAGGCAGGATGCCCTTGAGTGGCCAGCGTATGGGCAGCACACCGACGGAATCACACCGCAGAGCTCCGCCTGTGCAGGGCGCTGCCTCTGCCCGTCATTCAAAAAGTTCTTTGGTGTGGGCCTTTTTTGAGGCGAGTGCATCAGATCGCACAGCTGCTGTTTGCAACATATGTCTCAAGCGTATATCGCGTGGCCAAAACATCAGCCGCTTGGGCACCACATGCTTGATCAGACATATGTTGACCTGCCATGCAGCTCGTTGGCAAGCCTACCTTAAAGACCCACACCAAAGAACAAAGCTGACCTCTTCTTGCACCGCATCAGCTGGAATCTCCAACCCCACTATACCTTCACTCCTCTCTGAAACCTGCTCTGAGAGGAATGAAGGTGTAGAATTAGGTGTGTCACAGGCAAGTACTTGCGGGCACTCTGCTAGCAGTACACCAACGTCCGATTCTAGCAGGCAAATTTCCCTGCCCCAGCTGCTGGACCGTCGAAAGAAGTTCACTCCCAGCCATCCACATGCCCAGCGGTTGAATGCTAGCTTGGCTAAATTGCTAGCGCTTCAACTGCTGCCTTTTCAGTTGGTAGACTCGGCCCCCTTCCGTGAGTTTGTGCAATGTGCGGTTCCTCAGTGGCAGGTTCCCAAACGCCACTTTTTCGCATGGAAGGCGATTCCGGCTCTCTACAGGCATGTGGAAGGCAATGTTTTGGCCTCGCTGGACAGGGCGGTCAGCGGTAAGGTGCATATTACCGCTGACTCATGGTCCAGCAGGCATGGACAGGGACGTTACCTTTCTTTCACGGCCCATTGGGTCACTCTTTTGGCAGCTGGGAAGGATGCAGGACAAGGTGCAGTAGTGTTGGAGGTTGTTCCACCGCCACGCCTCCAAAATGCTACTACTGGCTGTGACACACCTCTCTCCTCCACCCCCTCCTCTTCTTCTTCCTCCATGGCCTCTTCCTGTGGTTTGTCCTCGGAACCAGTGGTGCTCCGTAGGCGTTCAAGGGGCTACGCAAGTACGCAGGCAAAAAGATGCCATGCCGTGCTTGCGCTGGTGTGTTTGGGGGACAGAAGCCACACTGGGGCAGAGGTCCTGTCTGCTCTGCAGGGGCAGGCCGAGAGGTGGTTGACGCCACGCCAGCTTAAGCCAGGAATGGTGGTTTGCGACAATGGCCCCAACCTCCTCTCCGCCCTCCGACAGGGACAACTGACCCATGTGCCCTGTATGGCTCACGTCCTTAACCCGGTGGTGCAGCGGTTCTTGGGCAGGTACCCGGGCTTACAGGATGTCCTGAGGCAGGCCAGGAAAGTCTGTGTGCATTTCCGCAGATCTTATAATGCCAGTGCTCGCCTGGCTGAGCTGCAAAAGGAGTTGAACCTGCCCAAGAACCGCCTTATATGTGACATGCCCACCAGGTGGAACTCAACGTTGGCCATGCTGCAGCGGCTGCACACGCAGCAGAGGACCATCAATGAGTACCTGTGCGACTACGGCACCAGGACAGGGTCAGGGGAGCTCGGGTTTTTTTCACCACGCCAGTGGGGCATGATCAGGGATGCATGCACTGTCCTGGCACCATTTGAGGAGGCCACAAGGATGGTGAGCAGTGACAGTGCATGCATCAGTGACACTGTACCTCTTGTCCACCTGTTGGAGCACACGCTGCGTGGAATAATGGACAGGGCACTTGAGGCAGAACAGAGGCAGGAAGAGGAGGACTTCCTTGCCTCTCAAGGCCCTCTTTACCCAGACAGTGTTCCTTCTGTCCCACCCATCGCACAGGAAGAGGAGGAGGAGGAGGAGGAGGAGGAGGATTGTGTCAGCATGGAGGTGGAGGCTGGCACTCAGCATCATCAGCAGCAGTCTTTTAGGGATGATTTACAGTCTCAAGAAACCAGTGGACTTGTACGTGGCTGGGAGGAGGTGGCTGCGGATCATGTCGTCCTTAGTGACCCAGAGGACTCCGGACTGAATGCCTCAGCTAACCTACGCTGCATGGCCTCCCTGATCCTGCAAAGTCTGCGGAAGGATCCTCGTATTCTTCGGATCAAGGAGAGGGACCATTACTGGCTGGCCACTGGTACAAGGGTAAGGTTGCGGACCTTATCTTACCGTCGCAGAGGGAGCAGAGGATGAGACAACTCCGGGAGGTCTTGCAGAAAGGTCTGTGCAACGCGTTCCCAGAGACTGGGAGGTTACAAACTCCTGGTCCTGGACAACGAGTTGTTGAGGCTTCGGGCAGTCAAAGAAGGAGCGGTGGGGAAGGTGGCCGTCTGACCGATGCGTTCAGACAATTCTTTAGTCCGCAGACCCAAAGTATGATCGGTTCCAGCAACCATCGCCAGCGTCTGATATACATGGTCCAGGAATACCTAGGGGCAAGGTCAGACTTGGACACCTTCCCCACCGAAAATCCTCTGGCTTACTGGGTCTTGAGGATGGATCACTGGCCAGAGCTTGCACAGTATGCAATTGAGCTACTGGCCTGTCCTGCATCCAGCGTTCTTTCAGAACGCACATTCAGTGCTGCTGGAGGATTTGTCACGGATCACAGGGTGCGCCTGTCCACCGACTCGGTTGATCGACTGACTTTCATCAAGATGAACCAGTCTTGGATCACCACCAGCTACCACACACCTGATGCTGATATAACAGACTAATTGATTTTAAAATGTCACATCCCTTCAAGACTGATGCTGATGCTGAGTGCCTGTGCTGTTATGTTGACTGGCTATCCTCCTCCTCCTCCTCAATGATACGATTAATGATGATAGCTTGGAAGATCATTTTGGTTTATGGGTGACGCCACCAGTGGCTAAGGCCCAATTTTTCAGCCCCTGTTTAAAAGGGGCGTGTAATTAAAATTTTTGATGCAATACTTTGCAACAGGCCTCATTGCTGTGCTCCAAGTACAGTATCTGTGAGGGGTTGCAGTGTTGTGCCACCAGTGCCTAAGGCCCAATTTTTAAGCCCCTGTTCAACAGGGGCATGCAATTATAATTATTGATCTAATAATTCACAGCAAGGCCCATTGCTGCGCCCACCAAGAGTAACTGTCAGGCCTTACAGTGTTGTGGCACCAGCACCACCATCACCACCACCACCACCACCAAAGGCCCAATTTTTCAGCCCCTGTTCAACAGGGGCATGCAATTATAATTATTGATCGAATAATTCACAGCAGGGCCCATTTAGCGCCCACCAAGAGTAACTGTCAGGCCTTACAGTGTTGTGGCACCAGCACCACCATCACCACCACCACCACCACCAAAGGCCCAATTTTTCAGCCCCTGTTCAACAGGGGCATGCAATTATAATTATTGATCGAATAATTCACAGCAGGGCCCATTGCTGCACCCACCAAGAGTAACTGTCAGGCCTTACAGTGTTGTGGCACCAGCACCACCATCACCACCACCACCACCACCACCACCAAAGGCCCAATTTTTCAGCCCCTATTCAACAGGGGCATGCAATTATAATTATTGATCGAATAATTCACAGCAGGGCCCATTGCTGCGCCCACCAAGAGTAACTGTCAGGCCTTACAGTGTTCTGGCACCAGCACCACCATCAAAGGCCCAATTTTTACTACCACTGATCAACAATTATATGTTATTACAATTCCTGATATAATAGTTGACAGCAGGGCATTCCAGCACCCACCAAGAGTAACTGTGAGGGCTTACAGTGTTGTGCCAACACCAACACCTAAGGGGCCAATTTCTGCAGAGTATATACGGCAGGTCCCTACTTTCAAACATCCAACTTACAAACTACTACTACTTGCAAACGGAAGAAGACAACAGGAAGTGAGAGGAAATCTACCCCTTGGAAGGAAAATTCTCTCCTGTAAGAATTAATATGGGAGAAAGGTGTCTCCTCTCTACTGATGCTTTATCACCAATCCTTGTTTCAATAGAAACACCACATTTCAAAAACAGTTGTCATTGGGACGCAAAGTGAGGTGAAATCTTCTGAACAGGGGCACAGACAGCAAAAAAAATGTGACAGGGGTGATAACCGTTCCCTATGTTTTACAAAAAGCTAAAAAAAAGGAATTTGGCATGGAGCTACACTTAAACAATGCAGCTGTTCAAAATTACAAACAGATTCTACATAAGAACAAACCTACAGTCCCTGTCTTGTATGCACCGCCTGTATACGGCTGTTCAGAGTATATAGGTCCTTTTTTATTTTGTGTGCGGGGTTCCCCTTAATATCCATACAAGACCCAAAGGGGCTGGCAATGGGCTGGGGTAGGTGGGGGGGTTGATGGGGTAGCTATGCCATTTTTCCTAAAGATTTTCATCCATATTACCGGGACCAGACATTGCATTAAAGCCGCAAGCACTTTTAAATGGCTTTTTTTCCTTTAGAAATGTTATTTTGTGCAGGGACAGTTCTAAACACGGGAAACACGTGGCACTTCACAGGCATACTTTAGACACCCCCCAGGTACAATATTTAAAGGAATATTTGACTTTTTTTTTTTCACTTTATGCATCATTAAAATGACTGCTCCCGGAAAACGTCCGTTTTTAAAACTTCTTTTTGCATTGATACATGTCCCCTGGTGCAGAACCCGGGTTCCCAAACTCTGTTTCGGACAATAACATGGATAATAGTCGTTATAATTAGCACTTTAGAATCCGAACGTTCGCATCCATTGTATTTAATAGGGTTCTAATGTTCGTGCGAACTTTCGGTCCGTTCGCGGGTTCTGGTGCGAACCGAACCCGGGGGTGTTCGGCTCATCACTAGTAAAGAGCAACCCCTCAAAAAAAAAGAGCAGGTACTTTACACAACTAGTAGTTTGACCATTGACAAAACAAACTTTATTAACCAGTTGCCATATAGCAGCTTTACTGCTACAGGGTGGTCGTGCTGTGCAGGATCACGTATACATATAGGTGATTCTGCACTTCTGGGTAGCAGAAACAAGTGCACACTGCCAGTGGCTCGCTCCCGCTGTGATTCTACACAGCGGGAGCCTATCAGTGGGTCCCATGATCCCGATGTCCGCCGGCACTCACTGATCATTTGGTACACAGGCAGAACGGCAGTCTACCTATGTAAACAAGGTAGATTGCCGTCCTGTCAGTAAGGAAGGCATGGATCCTGTATTCCTTTAGTAAAAGCACCTTACACACTGCACTAAATCATTAGCTAGGCTAGTTAACCCTTTGATCGCCCCTGATGTTAACCCCTTCTCAGCCAGTGTCATTAGTACAGTGACAGTTCATACTTTTAGCACTAATCATTGTATCAATGTAATTGGTCCCCAAAAAAGTGTCAAAAGTGTCAGTTAGCGTCCAATTTGTTCGCCTCAACATCACAGTCCCTCTATAAGTCATTACTAGTGAAAAAAATCAATAAATACAATTTCCATAAATATATCCCATAGTTTCTATACCTTTTGCGTAAACCAATAAATATACTCTTATCGGGATTTTGTTTTACCAAAAGTATGTAGCAGAATGCATATTGGCCTAAACTGATGAAGAAATTCGATTTTTTTATTTAATTTTACTGGATATGTTTTATAGCAGAAAGTAAAAACTTGTTATTTTTTTTCAAAATTGTCAGTCGCTTTTTGTTTATAGCCCAAAAAAAATAAATAAATGCAAAGGTGATCAAATACCACCAAAAGAAAGCTCTATTTGTGGGCAAAAAAGGACAAAAGTTTTATTTGGGTACAGTATCGCACCACCGCGCAATTGTCAGTTAAAGTAACGCAGTGCTGTATCGCAAAAAATGGCTTGGTCAGGAAGGGGGGTGGGGGTAAATCTTCCAGAGCTGAAGTGGTTAAAGATTTTAAACAAAAACAATGTGTGGACGAACCACCTTCAAAAAATACTACCTCTACCCCACACCCACAATTAAAAAACTGACAACAATGTCAATCTATTAAACTTTGACATGACAGTAAACATCAACTTAGTCACCAGGTATTTCTTATGGTACTGGCCACCTAGCTCAAAAGGAGCATAAATAATTCACAACAAAAACAAACTATCTCCATTAAATAGTGGGTAGACCATTGTATAGAGCCAACCGGTGGTATCAACTCAACTCAGCAAAATGTAGAAATTGCAGCCACAGCAGAGTTAAACTGCAGGCAGTAGGATTCATGCTGTTTTTAGCAAACTGATAAGCAGCAAGCAGAGCATAGACGGCAGCCACTAATGTGCAAGATAGGTAGACCTGATTGAACATGCGGGTCTAGGGACATTTGGACAACGGTGAACATAAACTGTGTACATTGGCATTCAATAAAATTTTGAACAATGTGAAAAAAAAGGTTTAAACAGTGAAGTATACTAAGACTTGCAGGCTGGAAATGTGTACACAAACTTTTTAATTTAAAAATTATATCTTAACCTCTTGAGCTCCAGAAGGTTTTACCCCCTTCATGACCAGTGCTATTTAGCACAGCCCTACTTTAACTTACGTAGTTCTTACATAGTTAGTCAGGTTGAAGAAAGACACAAGTCCATCCAGTTCAACCATAAAAAAAAAATAATAAAAAAAATATCATACAATCCCATTTACCCAATTCTATACCCACAGTTGATCCAGAGGAAGGCAAAAAAACCCAGCTGAGCACGATCCAATTTGCTACAGCAGAGGAAAAAATTCCTTCCTGATCCCCCGAGAGGCAATTGGATATTCCCTGGATCAACTTTACCTATAAATGTTAGTACTCAGTTATATTATGTACATTTAGGAAAGTATCCAGGCCTTTCTTAAAGCAATATACTGAGCTGGCCAGAACCACCTCTGCAGGGAGTCTATTCCACATTTTCACAGCTCTTACTGTGAAGAAACCTTTCCGTATTTGGAGGTGAAATCTCTTTTCCTCTAGACGCAAAGAGTGCCCCCTTGTCCTTGGTGTTGACCGTAAAGTGAATAACTCAACACCAAGTTCACTATATGGACCCCTTATATATTTGTACATGTTGATCATATCCCCCCTTAATCTCCTCTTCTCAAGAGTGAATAAATTCAGTTCCTCTAATCTTTCCTCATAGCTGAGCTCCTCCATGCCTCTTATCAGTTTGGTTGCCCTTCTCTGCACTTTCTCCAGTTCCCCAATATCCTTTTTGAGAACTGGGGCCCAAAACTGAACTGCATATTCCAGATGAGGTCTTACTAATGATTTTAACAGGGGCAAAATGATATCTCTCTCTCTGGAGTCCATACCTCTCTTAATTCAAGAAAGGACTTTGCTCGCTTTGGAAACCGCAGCTTGGTATTGCATGCCATTATTGAGCTTATGATCTACCAAAACCCCCAGATCCTTCTCCACTACGGATCCCCCCAGTTGTACTCCCCCTAGTATGTATAATGCATTCATATTCTTAGCCCCCAAGTGCATAACTTTACATTTATCAACATTAAACCTCATCTGCCACATAGTCGCCCAATTAGACAGAGCATTGAGGTCGGCTTGTAAATTGGCGACATCCTGTAAGGACGTTATTCCACTGCATAGCTTGGTGTCATCTGCAAAGACAGAAATTTTACTTTTGATCTCAGACCCAATATCATTTATAAAGATATTAAAAAGTAAGGGTCCCAGCACTGAACCTTGGGGTACACCACTGATAACCTTGGACCATTCAGAGCTAAGCCCCATACACACGGTCGGACTTCCATCTGACTTTTCCGTGGATTTTTGTCCGAACGGAGTTGGCCGGGCACACCCATAGCATACACACCACAGGACTTTTCTGCAAACTTTCACAAAACTTTTTGCAACATCAGGTTGTTTTTCTGCTCTTTTCTGCTCTTTACCGCCACCCTTTGGTCAACTTCTGCTATTGTTGACCAAAGGGCTGACATTAGTTGTTTTGTCCATCGGACAAAAGTCCGATGGTTTTCTGTACACACGGTCGAACTTTGCTGCATCGGACTTTTGTTGGCCAAAAGTTTGTCCGTTTGCAGACCCAACTTTTGTCCGATGAAAACAAAAAAAACAAAAAAAGTTTGTCCGATGGAGCTTACACACGGTCGGATTGTTGGTCCAACTTGCTCAAAATGAAGTTTGTTGGCCAAAAGTCTGACCGTGTGTATGAGGCTTAAGAATCATTAACCACTACTCTCTGAATTCTGTCTTTTAGCCAGTTTTCTATCCATTTACAAACTGATATTTCCAAGCCTGTAGACTTTACCTTACACATTAGCCGTGTGTGGGGAACTGTATCGAACGCTTTTGCAAAATCCAAGTATACCACGTCCACAGCCACCCCTTTGTCCAAGGTCTTACTTACCTCTTCATAAAAAGAAATCAGGTTTGTCTGACAACTTCTGTCTTTCATGAATCCATGCTGTCTGTTGCTTAAAATATTTTTTTCCAGCAAGAACTCATCTATGTGCTCTTTTATTAATCTCTATCTTCCCAACTATAGAAGTTAAACTAACAGGTCTATAGTTACTTGGTAAAGACTTAGTTCCCTTTTTAAATATAGGCACCACATTGGCCCTGCGCCAATCCAGTGGTACTATTCCTGTCATTAATGAGTCCCTAAAAATTAGATACAATGCCGTTGAAATTACAGAGCTCAATTATTTTAGGATCCGTGGGTGTATGCCATCTGGTCCAGGTGCTTTATCCACCTTTATTCTGTCTAAATATTTCTGGACCATATCACTTTTGAGCCATTGTGGATTTGGGGCTGTGTCACTACCACCCCCATTTTGGACATGAGCTCCCCCATGCTCCTTTGTATACACAAAGCTGAAGAAAGTATTTAATAAATTAGCCTTCTCTTTGTCCCCAGTCACCCACTCTAGATTCTTTTGTAAAGGGCCTACATGCTCAAACTTGACCTTTTTACTATTAATATATTTGAAGAATTTTTGGGGGTTTGTCCTACTATCTTTTGCAATCTGTCGTTCATTTTGAAATTTTGCATCCTTGATTTCCTTTTTACATATCCTGTTATATTCTTTGTAACATTTAAATTACACTAGTGTTCCTTCATTTTTATATTTTTTAAAAGCTCTTTTCTTGTAGTTTATAGTTTTTTTAACTTTGGCCGTGAGCCACATAGGTTTTATTTTTAGCCTTTTAAACTTATAGCCCATGGGAATATACTTTGCAGTGAGTTCACAAACAGTCTCTATGAAGAATTTCCATTTCTGTTCTGTGCCCATTGATGCCAATATTCCCTCCCAGTCTAAGTCCTGGAGAGCAGCCCTCATCCTTGGAAAATTTGCTCTCTTGAAATTAAGTGTTTTTATCTTTCCTGTATGTGATTTTTGCTTACAGCTAACATCAAATGAAATCATGTTATGGTCACTGCTACCCAGGTGTTCCTTTATCTGAACATTAGTAATAGGCTCTGCATGGTTTGAGATTACCAGGTCCAACAGAGCATCATTCCTAGTTGGGGCCTCAATAAACTGGACCATAAAACTGTCCTGCAATAGGTTTATAAATGTTTGCCCTTTAACTGTCCCAGCAGTTCCATTTCTCCAGTCAATTTCTGGGTAGTTAAAATCCCCCATTATTATCACCGTCCCAGCCCTTGCAGCCCTTTCCATCTGTGCAAAGAGCCGAGTCTCCACCTCCTCATTAACATTGGGTGGTCTATAACAAACTCCAATGATTAACTTTGAACTACGCACATCTGTATGCAGTTCCACCCATAATGCTTCAGACTCATCCCACTCTCCATCAACCAGGTCCTCTTTCACACTCGCTTTGAGATCACTTCTCAACTGGTAGTTGCGTGGTCATGCAACGCTGTATACAAATTTAATTTATATAATTTTTCCACATAAATAGTGATTTATTTTGGTGGTATTTGATCACCACTGAGTTTTTTGTTTAAACAAAAATAAAAAAGACAGACAATGAAAAAAAAAATGTTTTACTTTCTGTTATAAAACAATTATAATAATAATAAAAAAATCGAAGTTCTTCATAAATTTAGGCCAAAAATGTATTCTGTTACATGTCTTTGGTAAAAAAAAAAATCCAATACGTGTTTATTAATTGGTTTGTGTGAAACTTATAGCACATACAAACTACAATATATACAGTATTTCACAAAAGTGAGTACACCCCTGACATTTTTTTAAATATTTTTTTATATCTTTTCATGTGACAACACTGAAGAAATTACACTTTGCTACAATGTAAATTAGTGAGTGCACAGCTTGTATAACAGTGTAAATTTGGTGTCCCCTCAAAATAACTCAACACACAGCCATTAATGTCTAAACTGCTGGCAACAAAAGTGAGTACACCCCTAAGTAAAAATGTCCAAATTGGGCCCAAAGTGTTAATATTTTGTGTGCCCACCATTATTTTCCAGCACTGCCTTAACCCTCTTGGGCATGGAGTTCACCAGCGCTTCACAGGCTGCCACTGGAGTCCTCTTCCACTCCTCCATGACGGCATCACAAAACTGGTGGATGTTAGAGACCTTGCGCTCCTCCACCTTCCATTTGAGGATGCCCCACAGATGCTCAATAGGATTGAGGTCTGGAGACATGCTTGGCCAGTCCATCACCTTTACCCTCAGCTTCTTTAGCAAGGCAGTGGTCGTCTTGGAGGTGTGTTTGGGGTCGTTATGTTGGAATACTACCCTTCGGCCCAGTCTCCGAAGGGAGGGGATCATGCTCTTCTTCAGTATGTCAAAGTACATGTTGGCATGCATGGTTCCCTCAATGAATTGTAGCTCCACAGTGCTGGCAGCACTTATGCAGCCCCAGACCATGACACTCCCACCACCAAGCTGACTGTAGGTAAGACACATTTGTCTTCGTACTCCTCACCTGGTTGCTGCCACACGCTTGACACCATCTGAACCAGATAAGTTTATCTTGGTCTCATCAGACCACAGGGCATGGTTCCAGTAATTCATGTTCTTAGTCTGCTTCTTTTCAGCAAACTGTTTTCAGGCTTTCTTGTGCATCATCTTTAGAAGAGGCTTCCTTCTTGGACGCCATGCAGAAAAATTTGATGCAGTGTGCAGCGTATGGTCTGAGCACTGACAGGCTGACCCTCAACCCCTTCAACCTCTGCAGCAATGCTGGCAGCACTTATATGTCATATGTCTATTTCCCAAAGACAACCTCTGGATATGATGCTGAGCATGTGCACTTAAATTCTTTGGTCCACCATGGCGAGGCCTGTTCTGAGTGGAGCCTGTCCTGTTAAACCACTGTATGGTCTTGGCCACCGTGCTGCAGCTCAGTTTCAGAGTCTCTGAAATCTTCTTATAGCCTAGACCATCTTAATGTAGAACAACAATTATTTTTTTCAGATCCTCAGAGGGTTCTTTGCCATGAGGTGTCATGTTGAACTTCCAGTGACCAGTATGAGAGAGTGAGAGTGATAACACCATATTTAACACACCTGCTCCCCATTCACACCTGAGACCTTGTAACATTAACGAGTCACGTGACATGGGGGGAGTGAAAATGGCTAATTGGGCCAGATTTGAACATTTTCACTTTGGGGTGTTTCACTTTTGTTGCCAGCGGTTTAGACATTAATGGCTGTGTGTTGAGTTATTTTGAGAAGACAGCAAATTGACACTTTTATACAAGCTGTACACTCACTACTTTACATTGTAGCAAAGTTTATTTTCTTCAGTGTTGTCACATGAAAAGATATAATAAAATATTTACAAAAATGTACTTTTGTGAGATACTGTATATACTGAAATTTTCATTTATTTATTTTTTTATACTTGTAATGGCGGTGATCAGTAACTTATAATGGGATTGAGATGCAGCTGGCAATCTGACACTAACTGATGCTGGGTGGGACCTGACTAACTGACACTGGCATCACCAGTGACACCAATACAGTGATCAGTTATTATACTATACACTATCACTGTACTAATGAAACTGGCTCAGAAGGGGTAACATCTCAAGGTAATCAAGGGGTTAAGTATGTGTCTAACACGTGTTAATGTGTATATTATGTGCTTCTTTTTACTAAAAATATATTTGTAACTTCTTCCTGCTTTGCAGGGAGAAGAAACAAAGAGATCATTCCCTCCAATTATAGCAGGAGTCGGCAGAGGACGCGTGCCCTGTACCCGGAAAAATGGAGCGACATACAGGTATATCACTGTGCCTGTAGGAGCCGCCCATCCACAGTACAATGCGTACTGAATCTGTTAAATAACTTTTGAAAAACATTTGTTCTTAGAGAAACAAATTTTCTAGGAATACCAATGTGGCAAAATAGAAAAAGTATCAGTAAGATTAGACCCAAGAGGAGACCATGGCTATTTTGTAATAACTGCCCTTGTCTAACACATTTGTGTACTAGGTTATTTTCTAGCCGTACACATATAGTACGTGTTTATTTTCTCGGCTATGTTCAGTGACTGTTGTGGAAGCAGCCGTCATCCTTTGTTCACGGTAACTCTCACTATTAGCTGCGGAATTAAGGATGGGATTTCAGAGGAGTTAAAGTGTATAGTACATGTTGTGTTGAGTCAGTGAAATCCAACACTCATAGTGACCGCTCTGTTACTAGTGTGGTTTCTCAGGAACCCAAGGATAGTTTGATATACACTATAACTATTTTTAGACCACTAAAAGACCACTACATCTGTCTGCTAACTATTATTCCCCGATGCCCCCTGCTAAATAAAATAAGGAAATTATTCATGCCCTGAAAATCACTTTGCCTTCTGAAACTGTAGAATAGCCATTTTACCAGAAGGAGACAACTGGCATATGCAAGTGTCTCAGCATATATTATTGAGTTATCCGTGGAAGGTAGTTTTAGTAGCAGTGTGTAAGTTGAACTCTTACTAAGGGACAGGAAGATTCTCTAGGCGGTTACATCCATGTATTTAAAGGGGACCTATTAAATCTTCTGCCCTTCTTGTTTTAACTTTGGATAGTGAAACATTTTTTTCTGCCAGTAAATACCTTATACAGCCCACTTCCTGTTTCTTGTCTGGTAAAAAGCCTAGACTTATAACATCATGCACAGCTCTGTCTCTCTCAATCTTGTTAGAGTTTGCCAGGAAGGGAGGGGGGGTGAGTCATTAGAGGGCTAATGAAAGCTGCAGGGCTACAGAGCTGGAGGTGTGTCTCTGTGTGTCTGTGTAAATTCAGGAAATGAACAGTCAGAAGCTTCAGCTGCCCACAGTTAAAATGGCTGCAGCCAGACTTTGTGGACGGAGATTTCTGCAGCATATTTGGCAAGTACAGAATCACAGTATATTTAAAATAATATGCAAAGTGGTTGGAGGAAAGCTTCAGAATGGAAAGATCTTTTTATCACAACTTATGTGAGCAGACTGCAGTTCCTCTTTAAGAGAAAGCAATCAATCTATATTGTAAGCTCCATGAATGTTTAACAACTGCACAATAGAGAACTTTATGTAAAATTACAAATGTAAAGAAAAATAGGAGAAAATATGTATTTAAAACTACCAGTACAATCTGCAATGCAGGGAAAATAACAGATATACGGTATTATTTATTATTTTATACAACTAGGTCATATAGAGAAAATGGTCCGAGATTCAACAGAAAAATAAATGTAGCTCATAAAGTTAATCCTTCAACTAATAGTATTAGTACATTAAGAATTACAGAAACAATCTTCTATGTAATGTTTCTCTATTAGCCTTTGGCATTGTTATAAGTCACTTTGTAAGTGGCAGCTGCAAAGCCACATTATTTTAGATCTATATGAGATCAACAGAGAGACGCTATGCTAAAACTTAAAATAAGCCTTGACTATTATTACAGGTGTGAAAAAAATTAGCAAATATTCATAAGGCAGAAATTAAAACTGAACATAACCCTTTCATGACTATTGCCTCGTACACACAGCTGGGATTTCCGACAGTTTTTGCCAGTTTTCCCGTCGAAAAAACTGCGAGGGATCATACTCACGGCCGTGATTCCCGGCCAAAAGCTCTCATTGCAATTTTCCCTTCAGAAAACCTATTCGTGTGTACGAGGCATAAGTCTATTTCTGACATTTGGTGTTTACAAGTTAAAATCTGTATTTTTTGCTAGAAAATTACTTAGAACCCCCAAACATTATATGTATATATATATATATATATATATATATATATATATATTTTAGCAGAGAATCTAGAGAATAAAATGGCGATTGTTGCAATAATGTCACACAGTATTTGTGCAGCAGTCTTTTAAACGCAACTTTTTAGGGAAAAAGACACTATCGTGAATTTAAAAAAAAACCCGAAAAAGTAAAGTTAGCCCAATTTTTATTGTATAATGTGAAAGATGATGTTACGCAGAGTAAATAGATACTAAACATGTCACACTTTAAAATTGCGCACACTCGTGGAAACTACGGTACCTAAAAATCTCCATAGGCGACGCTTTAAAAAAAAAACGGTTACCAGGTTAAAGTTGCAGAGGAGGTCTAGTACTAGAATTTTTGCTCTCGCCCCAAATCCCTCCTTTACATTTCAAAGTATTCAGATCGCCGAAAACTGCGATTTGGAATACTGTATTTTTTTTAAAAACCTGCGCCACTGGCAGCCAAGTAAACTGGAAGTGACGTTGTAACTAGAGTTGAGCGGACACCTGGATGTTCGGGTTCGACGGGTTCGGCCGAACTTCGGAAAAAAGTTCGGGTTCGGGACCGAACTTTAACCCGAACCCGGACCCGAACCCGAACCCCATTGAAGTCAAAGGGGACCCGGACTTCTAAGGACTAAAAAGGCTCTAAAAAGGTAATGGAAAGGGCTAGAGGGCTGCAAATGGCAGCAAAATGTTGTTAAGAGCATGGCAAGTGCTCTGCAAACAAATGTGGATAGGGAAATAACTTAAAATAACATAAAAAAAATAAAAATAAAAAATAATAATCTTGACCTAGGAGGACGAGGTCCATATGGAGTAGGAGGTTGAAGTGGCGGTGGATGTGGCTGTGTAGGTGGAAGCGGCGGTGGAGGAGGACGAGGTAGCCAACACTGATTCAAAAATACAACAATGGCTGAGTAATGCCGGTGATGTGTCGAATTCTGTCCCCCGTCAAATAGTGTCCACCCTGTACTGCGCTTGCTCAGTATGTAGGACAAGGGGATTTCTAAAATCTCCCAAGACGAACGGCGCCTGCGTGGTGAGTTCAGGTGAAGGCCACACCATCCGTGGTTCAAGACGAGCGTGGCGATCGAACCAAGCCCGTGAGGGGCCCTGTTACTATGTGCTACCGTATGTCCACTCGGATGGTGGGGCTTGAACCTGCACTCACAGCGCAGGCGCCGTTCATCTTCGGAGATTTTGTGAATCTCCTTGTCCTCTGTACTGCGCAATGGCTGCGCCTTCGCAGTATGGGCCGGACACAATCCGATGGCCGGACAGTTTTTGTCACAACACCGGTATACATGTCTATTCTGCACAAGGTACGGACAAGTCCTGTGGGATCCATGCCTGGTTCATTTTAATGAACGTGAGCTTGTCCACATTGGCTCTGGACAGGCGGCTGCGCTTGTCTGTGATAACGCCCCCTGCCGTGCTAAATACACGTTCAGATAATACACTGGCTGCAGGGCAGGCCAGCACCTCCAAGGCATAAAGGGCAAGCTCAGGCCATGTGCCCAATTTGGAGACCCAGAAGTTAAAGGGGGCAGACCCGTCATCCAGTACGTGTAGGCCTGTGGACACATACTGCTCAACCATGTTAGTGAAATGCTGCCTCCTGCTAAGACGTTCCAACTCAGCTGGTGGTGCTGGTTGTTGTGGCGTGCTGACAAAGCTTTTCCACATTTCAGCCATGCTAACCCTGCCTTCTGAGGTGCTGCCGGCGCCCCGGCTGCGTTGGCGACCTCTTCCTCCTCCTCTGCCTTCGCCTTGTGCTTCCACCGTACGCCCTCTGTCAGGTGGGAATGCCACCAGCAGCGCGTCTACCAGCGTGCGCTTGTACTCGCGCATCTTACGATCCCGCTCCAGTGAGGGAATTAAGGACGGTACGTTGTCCTTGTAACGGGGATCCAGCAGGGTGGCCACCCAGTAATCAGCACCAGTTAAAATGTGGGCAACTCGGCGGTCATTGCGGAAACACTGCAGCATGTAATCGCTCATGTGTGCCAGGCTGCCCAGAGGCAAAGAAAAGCTGTCCTCTGTGGGAGGTGTATCGTCTGTGTCCTCTGTATCCCCCCAGCCACGCACCAGTGATGGCCACAAGCTGGTCTGTGTGCCACCCTGCTGTGAAAATTCCTCCTCCTCCTCCATCTCCTCCTCCACCTCGTCATCCTCCAGAACTGTTCCCTTTCCGCCGGACAATTGTGTACCTGGCGTTTGTTGGTGCAGGAGCCCACCCTCGTAGCCACTTGTGAAAGACTGCCCTGAAAGCCTTTGAAATGATCCCGCTTCCTCCTCCTCCTCCTCATCCTCCTGTGCCGCATCCTCTTCCATCATCGCCCAAAGCGTTTTTTCAAGGAGGCATAGAACCGGGATAGTAACGCTAAGAACGGCGTCATTGGCACTGGACATGTTGGTGGAGTACTCGAAACAGCGCAACAAGGCACACAGGTCTCGCATTGAGGCCCAGTTCTTGGTGGTGAAGTGGTGCTGTTCCGCAGAGCGACTCACGCGTGATTGCTGCAGCTGAAACTCCACTATCGCCTGCTGCTGCTCGCACAGTCTGGCCAGCATGTGCAAGGTGGAGTTCCACCTTGTGGGCACGTCACATATGAGGCGGTGAGCGGGAAGGCCGAAGTTACGCTGCAGCGCTGACAGGCGAGCAGCAGCAGGGTGAGAACGCCGAAAGTGCGCACACACAGCCCGCACTTTCTGCAGCAGCTCTGGCATATTGGGGTAATTTTTAAGGAACCTCTGGACCACCAAGTTCAGCACATGCGCCAGGCAAGGGATGTGCGTCAAACCGGCTAGGCCCAGAGCTGCTACGAGATTTCGCCCATTATCGCACACCACCAGGCCGGGCTTGAGGCTCACTGACAGCAACCACTCATTGGTCTGTTGTTCCATGTCCCTCCACAACTCCTGCGCGGTGTGGGTTTTTTCCCCCAAACAGGAAAGTTTTAAAACTGCCTGCTGTCGTTTACCCCTGGCTGTGCTGAAGTTGGTGGTGAAGGTGTTACGCTGACCGGATGAGGAGGCGGTAGAGGATGAGGAAGCGGAGTAGGAGGAGTTAGCAACAGGAGGCAAACTGAAGCGCCCTGCAATCCTCGGTGATGGAAGGACATGCGCCAAACTGCTATCTGCCTCAGGCCCAGCCGCCACTGCATTTACCCAGTGTGCTGTTAGGGAGATATAACGTCCCTGACCGTGCTTACTGGTCCACGCATCCGTAGTTAGGTGGACCTTGCCACAGATGGCGTTGCGCAGTGCACACCTGATTTTGTCCCCCACTTGGTTGTGCAGGGAAGGGATGGCTCGCCTGGAAAAATAGTGGCGGCTGGGCACAACGTACTGTGGGACAGCCAATGCCATCAGGCTTTTAAAACTCTGCGTCTCCACCAGACGGAATGACAGCATTTCAAAGGCCAGTAGTTTTGAAATGCTGGCATTCAGGGCCAGGGATCGCGGGTGGCTAGGGGGGTACTTCCTCTTCCGCTCCAATGTTTGGGAGATAGAGAGCTGAACGCTTCCATGGGACATTGTGGAGATGGTTGGTGACCCAGGTGGTAGTGTTGCTGGCAGATGCTCTGTTTGGGGGGTGGCAGGTGCCACTGTCACTACAGAGGTGGATGAAGAGGCCGAGACTGCAGCAGAAGAGGAAGCAGGAGGAGCCAGAGACATTTCTTGGTTTTTGCGGTGTCTACTCCACTGCAGCTCGTGCTTTGCACTTAGATGCCTGGTCATGCAGGTTGTGCTCAGGTTGAGAACGTTTATGCCTCGCTTCAGGCTCTGATTGCACAGCGTGCAAACCACTCGTGTCTTGTCATCAGCACATTGTGTGAAGAACTGCCACGCTGGGGAACTCCTTGGACCTGGCTTTGGTGTGCTCGGTTCCTTGCTGCGTTGGGCAGTAGCAGACATACTGTCTAGCTGACAGACGCTCCGCTTTTGCACCCTGCTACCTCTTCTGCTGTGCTGGTGGCTCTGTGCGACCACCGCCTCTTCCTCCAAACTACACTGGTCACCTGCATAACGTTGATTCCATGTGGGGTCGAGGACCTCATCGTCCTCCACATCATCTTCCACCCAGTCTTCACCCCTGCCCTCCTTGTCTGTCTGCACAATTGCGAAAGCAGCAGCAGTTGGCACCTGTGTTTCGTCATCATCCGAGACGTACTGCGATGGTCCTCCCATGTACTCATCATGAAACATAAGTGGTTGGGCATCGGTGCACTCAATCTCTTCCACTTCTGGGGCAGGGCTAGGTGGATGGCCCTGGAAAACCCTGCTAACAGAGTCATCGAAAAGCAGAAGAGACTGCTGCATGATTTGGGGCTCAGACTGCTTGGCTGATTTGCAAGGGGGTGAGGTGAAAGACTGATGGACATGGATTTCAGGTGCCAACTCTGTTCTTTCATCAGAAGAGTGGGTGGGAGACAATGTGAAGGAACCCGAGGCACTGTCAGCAACCCAATCTACTATCGCCTGTACTTGTCCTGGCCTAAACATTCGTACAGCCTCATTAGGCGCGACAAAATACCGCCGCAGGCTCGGTCGCCTACTCGCACCTGAGGAAGGTGTTTCACTTGTGCGTGTATCTGGCACAGATCCACCACGTCCTCTCCCTGCAACAGGAGCTCCACCAGCAGCACCACGACCGGGGCCACCACGTCCCTTTGACCTTCTCCTCATATTTTCAAAATTTAGGATCTTGCCCTAAATGGGTGTTTTTGGAAGCGCAGAACACACCCACAGTACGTAACCGCTGACTCGCACAGCTACAGAACTGCAGAAAATGCTATTCAAAAAAAATGTTGTTTTTTTAGTATAGCACAGTAGGAGAAAACTATATAGAAATTGTTTATTTCACACACCTCCAAATATGTATAACACACTGCAAACTATTTTTGGTGCCACTAAACAGCGTTTTTTGGAAGAGCAGAACACACCCACAGTACGTAACCGCTGAATCGCACAGCTACAGAACTGCAGAAAATGCTATTCAAAAAAAATGTTTTTTTTTTAGTATAGCACAGTAGGAGAAAACTATATAGAAATTGTTTATTTCACACACCTCAAAATATGTATAACACTTTTTTTTGTGCCCCTAAACAGCGTTTTTTGCGAACGTAGATTAAAGTGCAATTTTTTTTTTTTTTGCCCTAAACGGGTCTTTTTTTGCACGAGCAAAATAAAATGCTTTTTTTTTTTTTGCCCTAAGGGTCTTTTGGAAAAGAGAACAATAAAGTGCCTTTTTTTCCCCCTAAAAGTTAGATTTTCTCTGACACTGGGCTCATGGCAGTGTAAAAAGACTGCACTGCAACACAAATAGGTAGACCTATGCAGATCGCTGATTTTAATCTCTGAATCTGGACTCCTATATAATATTCTCTCTCCCTGAAAGCACCAACACAGGAACCTGGCCCTACACTACACTATCTCTCTATCTTTTCCCTCAGATTGTAGAATCAGGACTACCTCATCTATTTTTCTATCTCTCCCTAAAAGCAGCAGCAGCAGACTAGATCCTCTCCCTATCTATTCTGAAGCAGAGTGACATGTGTGCTGTGTGCCTCTAGCTTATATAGAAGCTGGGTCACATGTTGCACTGACCAATCACAGCCATGCCATTAGTAGGCATGGCTATGATGGCCTCTAAGGGCACACCAGCTAATCAAAAGGTGATTGGCTGGCCCCTGAAGCATTTCTAAATGCATAATTAGATTGCCGAACCCGAACCCGAACCCGGACTTTTGGGCAAAGTCCGGGTTCGGGTCCGGGAAAAAGCTAAAGTTCGGTACGGACCCGAACTTTACAGTTCGGGTTCGCTCAACACTAGTTGTAATGTCGCTTCCGTGTTTACAGAGAGAAGACTGGAACAAAGCTGTTTCCAGCTTCATGCCAGTCTGTCTCTAGCCGCTGGAAGTGTCGGATCGAGGACGGGAGGCCCGGTAAGAGCGGCGGAAGGCGGTGGGAGGGGGGGTGTCCCATCCCGCTCCTCCGGGACAACAACCGAGCAGCTTTTAGCTGCAACGGTTGTTATCCCTGGAAAGCCGACCGCCCGCTCTAAAAAACAGTACCCGGATGATGCCTGCAGCTGCGGGCGTCATCCCGGTATAACCCTCTAAATCCGAGGTCGCATATATGCATACGCTCGGCGCGAAGGGGATAAACCATTGCAGGGCTGTTTCAGAAGAATGATTGCACACTTTAAATAATCTAACGCATGAACCATTAAAGGAACACTAAAGGTTCCTCGTTTTTTTTTTTTAAAACAACAAACATGTTATACTTACCTCCACTGTGCAGCTCGTTTTGCACACAGTGGCCCCGATCCTGGTCTTCTGGGGTCCCTCGGCGGCTGTTTCAGCTCCTCCCCGCAAGGACTCCACACCATAATGCGAGCGAGCATGGTGTGGAGTTACTGCGTGCACGCTCCCGTGATACAGCGGCGGCCATAGCCGCTGACTGTATCACTCGGCCCCGCCCCCCGGCGTGCCGCGTCATTGGATGTGATTGACAGCAGCGCCAGCCAATGGCTGCGCTGCTTTCAATCCATCCAGTGTAGCCAATCAACGGCCGGGCTCAGGAACTCGGAGGATGACGGGAGCGAGCGCGGGACTTTCGAGGGGCCAGGTAAGTAAAACGGGGCCTCGGGGGGGGGGGGGGGGCGGCATTGTCGAATGTTTTTTCACCTTAATGCATAGGATGCATTAAGGTGAAAAAACATGTACCTTTACAACCCCTTTAAGTAATAATGTCTATAACTAACTGTATTGTCTTGAAAGGAGAATTGTTTCATGACTTCTACAGACCCATGTTCTTAACTGGATGTCCTCCATACAGTGCCTTGAAAAAGTATTCATACCCCTTGAAATTTTCCACATTTTGTCATGTTACAGCCAAAAATGTAAATTTATTTTATTGGTTTTTTATGTGATAGACCAACACAAAGTGGCACATAATTGTGAAGTAGAAGGAAAATGATAAATGTTTTTCAGAATTTTTTACAAAGAAATATCTGAAAAGTGTGACATGCATTTGTATTCAGGCCCCCTGAGTCAATACTTTGTAGAACCACCTTCCGCTGCAATTACAGCTGCAAGTCTTTTTGGGGATGTCTCTAACAGCTTTGCACATCTAGAGAGTGAAATGTTTGCCCATTCTTTTTTGCAAAATAGCTCAAGTTCTGAGATGTTCAAAGGTTGGGATATTTTTTATAATCGAACCCTGCTTTAAACTTCTCCACAACTTTATTCCTGACCTGTCTGGTTTGTTTCTTGGCCTTCGGGATGCTCACTAAGGTTCTCTAAGAAACCTCTGAGGGCTTCACAGAACAGCTGTATTTATACTGAGATTAAATTACACACAGGTGGAATCTATTTACTAATTAGGGGACTTCTGAAGGCAATTGGTTCTGCTAGATTTTAGTTAGGGGTATCAGAGTAAAGGGGGCTAAATACAAATGCACGCCACACTTTTCAGATATTTACTTGTAAAAAAAATTGAAAACCATTTATCATTTTCCTTCCACTTCACAATTATGTGCCACTTTGTGTTGGTCTATAACATAAAATCCCAATAAAATACATTTATGTTTTTGGTTGTAGTATGATAAAATGTGGAAAATTTCAAGGGGTATGAATACTTTTTCAAGGCACTGTATATACTGATTTTGTAGGTCCTTTCCTATGACAGGCAGTATGCTATTGATTTAATCTCAGAATGAGTATAAGTAGTTATTTTTATTTCAGCATGCATTAGGGCCTCTGTTGACAGACTTGTGTTTGCTTCGAATTGGTTATGCATTCCCATACAAGTCAAAACCCACTTGAAGCAAGTCATACGAAGGTCCGAAGGAAGCTCAATTGTAGGTCAAATGCACCATCAATGAATTCCACACTCCTCAAATGAAAGCTGCAATGTATGATTCCAACTGCAAAAGATGCATTAAGAAGGACACCATGGGGGGGGGTGGAGGACACAGTGGGACACCGTGGGGGGTGGAGGATACAGAGGGACAGCGTGGGGGGTGGAGGACACCGTTGGGGAGTGGTGGAAACCATGGGGGGGTGGAGGACACAGTGGGACACCGTGGGAGGTGGAGGACAGAGTGGGACACCGTGGATGGTGGAGGACACAATGGGTCACTGTGGGGGTGGGGGTGGAGGACACCATCGGGGGGTGGAGGACACTGTGGGACACTGTGGGGGTTGGAGGATACAGAGGGACAGCCTGGGGGTGGAGGACACATAGGGACAGCGTGGGGGTGGAGGACACAGAGGGGCAGGGTGGAGGACACAGAGGGACAGCGTGGGGGGGTGGAGGACTCAGATGGACACCGTGGGGGGGGGTGGTGGACACCATGGGGGGGTGGAGGACACAGTGGGACCCCGTCGGGGCTGGAGGACAGAGGGAAACAGCGTGTGGCCTGGAGGGCAGAGGGGGACAGCGTGGGGGCTGGAGGACAGAGGGGGACAACGTGGAGGGTGGAGGACACAGTGGGACAGCGTGGGGGCTGGAGAACAGAGGGGGACAGCATAGGAGCTAGAGGACATAGGGGGACAGCGTGGGGCAACAGGAGAGTATCATGGAGCCTCACCCGATGCCTACAATAAGACCTCTCATTGCACGCTGCTCTCTGCCGGCCCCTCCGCTCTTCTCGTCCGTCCCAGGTGATGTTATGTACAAGCACCTGGGGTGGACAGGAGTGAAGGAGGGGCCAGCGGGGAACAGCTCACTGTAAGAGGTCCTATTGTGGCCGCTTCCAGTGTTGCAGCTGTCATGGGGCCCCACAGTGCCAATAGGTCAGTCCACCCCTGCAGTACAGCAGTGCTCAAAGTAATGGCTGCGCGGGCCGCGCAGCCATTACTTTGACAGGCTGTTTCTCAAACCGGCCCACTGAGCCATCGGCCCACCGGGAAACTCCCGGTAGTTTCGATGGGCAGTACATGCCTGTCCTTGCCTACAACATAACCCAGGTAACGGGCCTCCTCCAACCCAATCTTACTCTTTTCTGGGTTCACTGTGAACTCTGCCCTTCGGAGCGCATCCGAGACCAACTAGACTTTTGGCAAGTGACTCATGACAAAAGATGACAATGTCGTCAAGGTAGGCTCCTGAGATATCTCTATGGGGTCTCAGAATGAAATCCATGGCCTGCTGGAAGGTGGCTGGGGCCCCATGCAAACCAAAGGGCATTCTGGCGTACTGCCATAAGCCCTCTGGAGTGGCAAACGCAGTTATTTCCTTGGCCTCTGGGGATAGTGGAATTTGCCAATATCCCTTGGTCAAGTCCAGGGTGGTAATGTACTGGTCCGTTCCTAAACTCTCGATTAACTCATCTACGCGGGGCATGGGATACGCGTCTGGCTTGGAGACTTCATTTAACTTGCGGAATTCATACAGAACCGCCAGGTTCCATTCAGCTTGGGCACAAGTACTATAGGACTGGACCAGCTACTTGAAGACTCCTCAATAATCCCAAGGTCCAGCATACTCTTAAGCTCAGCCGAGACAATATTCCAATGAGCTTCGGGTATGCGGTAGGGCTTAAGATTTACCTGAGTTGCCAGGGTCCGTGACAATATCATGTTCAATTACCAAGGTTAAGCAAGACAAATTTAAAACAAAGTCTCGATTTCTCTGCAAAAACTCCCAGGACTCCTGTTTTTGAGAAGGGGAGAGAGACTCTGCAATCCCTATCTACTTAATTGGAGCATCAGGATTATCCGGGACCTTTAGTCTGACTGTCAAAACCTCTCTATCTTTTCACAGTTTGATCAGGTTGACATGGTAAATCTGGTAGGGTTTACCTTTGTTGGGCTGATGAACTTTATAGTTGACCTTCCCCACCCTTTCAATTATCTCAAAGGGTCCTTGCCACTTGGCGAGAAACGTACTCTCTACGGTAGGCACTAAGACCAGCACCCGATACCCAGGTTTAAACTCTCTAACCTTGGCAGATCGGTTGTACACATGACTCTGGGCGTTTTGCACAGCCTGCAAATGTTCCCGAACTATGGGCATAACTTGTTATTCGATCCTGCATTTGAGAGATGTGTTCTACCACACTCGGATACGGGGAAGCTTCTTGTTCCCACGTCTCTTTCATTATGTCCAGTAGTACACAGGGGTGTCTCCCATAAACCAACTCAAAGGGGGAGAATCCCATGGAGGCCTGGGGTACCTCTCTTATGGCAAACAATAAGGGAGGCAAAAAGCAATCTTAATCCCGACCATCCTCCTCAGCTGCTTTTTTTAACATTTCCTTTAAGGCTTTGTTGAACCGATCCACTAATCCGTCAGTTTGTGGGTGATACATTGAAGTCCGCAAGTGTTTAATCTTAACCACTTGCCGACCGCTGCATGTACATTTACGTCAGCAGAATGGCATGGCCGCGCAAAGGGACGTACCTGTACGCCCCTTTGAATTTGTGCTCGGTGAGCGTGCATGCGAGTCCCGCGGACTCGATGTCCGCCGGGTGCCCGCGACCATCTCACAGAGCGGCAGAACGGGGAGATGTAAACAAGGCATTTCCCTGTTCTTCCTAGTGACATGGGATCTACTGCTGTGTATATAGTGAGAAAATCTGTGCTAAGGCCCCTTACTAAATCAATATAATGTGAAAAAATATATTGTGAACAAAGTTGAATAATGTGAAAACAAACACTATATAAAAATAAAGATAAACCTTATGGTGCTGCAACTAAAAAACGTTAAATATTCAGTTTGTGCAGAATGTGTAACAAAAAATTTATTGCGCTACCATATAGGAAAAATGATAATATAAATACACAAAACTTAAATGTGTAATATAGTGGATACCAATAAAAACCAATAGTTAATGATACAAATGAGTGGTTAATATAAGTCCACGGGTGAGTATGTAATGTAATTGCTAAAGAAGAGGCAATATACAATTGGATAAACACTGATTCAATAGTCCATAAATGCTGACAATATTCAGTGGATGGAAAGAAACGGCTTGACTGCAGGTATTATATATATGTTCTGTTCATCAGAATAAAAAGGTGATCAACGCCGCTTACCAGATGGGATGGATCGCAAATTATAGAGAGCATAAAGGCACATCCGGTCACGGACAACCATCCAAGGATTCCTTCATTGATGGAAACACCCAGCTCACGCTGTATTAAGCTCCTGCTTCAATGTATCCTTCCAATTTGGATGGAAAGTATACTGTAGGTAAGTATCCGATCGGCAAGTACCCAAGTGCGCTTCCACATCCGATATTTAAATGGGGCAGAGAAAGAAATGCTTCATGGTGCAGTAATCAATTTTAGAGATTTTATTAAAAAAAAAAACACATGATACTGTCAACCAAAAAACAAACAAAGTTTAAAAAACACAGCCGTGGCTTGTGACCTGTCCGGCTCGTGCGTGGTGACGTCAGAGACTTAGGCTCCACCCAGCTTAATACAGCGTGAGCTGGGTGTTTCCATCAATGAAGGAATCCTTGGATGGTTTGCTGCTGCTGGTTTTCCAACATGCATGTCCAACAGAAGTCAGCTGAACCGCTGGCTTCTGTCGGACAGACCGACATACACACGTGTGTAGGGGTTTAACTTTACAAAGTTATATTTACTGAAACAGCTGCAAATTCTTGAAAACAACTCCAGCAGACAAGATGGAAAAACCAACAGAAAACAGAAATATAATTTAATGTGCCTAAGATTAATGAAGATCAAACCTTAGATAAAAGTATAAAATGTTAAAGAAATGGAAAGGCAAGAAGTACCTTGAACTTTTAATAATGTGTCATTATTGTAAACATACTGGGTTTCTTGCTTTTTGCAATTAGATCTACCTATCTTGCTCTATCGTGTTTTTTCAAGCTTTTTATAGCAAACCAGTCACAAGATAGACACAGGGACTTTATTTCTGGCCACCTCCTAAAAATGCCAGTTGTCTGGGTCTTATGCTGACTTGGATCAAAATGCTTGGTCATTACTTAGATCTCTGATCCCACCATGCAAAAATGTAATAAAAACAAAAGAAATAGAACCACACATTGGGCAAAAATGTATAAATGTAATTAAATGCTTTCACCTACCTCCCCTGCGCTACTAACCAATTCACTTTTCTTAAAACATGCAAACAAACAAACCCCAAAATGGTACTAATATAAATAATCAGCTGTTTTGCTTAATAATCCCCTATTATATAATAAAAGCCAAATCCACTTCATCAGGCCCAGCACCAAAACTTTTAAACACACCCAACTGTGACAAAAAAAACAAAAAAACACATAAGTAATGTATATTTCCTTCCTACATAAAAAACAAACACACTGTAAGTAAATAGCAATTCTTTCAGTGACTGTGAATATTAATCACAGTCGCTTAAAACAGCTCAATTAGAGTGTTCATAAACATCCAAAGTATCTATATAAATGTCTCCGTGTTAAATAAATATTGACAAAACAGCTTCCACCAAGTGATTATTCACTTCATGCAAAGAGTCCGCTGTGTTCTCTTCCACCGCTGCATATTCCTCACTCACCAGATCGCTATGTCTGTCTTTTTTCAAGAGGAGACTTCCAGGGAGTCTCCTCGGTCTGCATACAATCCTACTTCAGGATCCCAAACCAGTGAAGCACCCCAGCAAAGAAAGAATCTCATATAGTGTAATATAATACGTTTAACTGATCATTTATTAAAAACCAAGATAGAACACTTACAAAAGCCAGCAATATAAATTAAGCATTTAAACAAATCAATTCCAAAACTGAACCAGTAGCCTGTGCTAGTGCAACAGACTTGGGTATGCAGCTGACTGCTCTTTGTTAGCTGCAGGCTCCTGATCTGCAGCGTCAGTAACTTCTGCCCAATGCTGTTGTTTTTACCCTGATTTCATGGCTTTCATTGCTATGACAACTTTCTCAAGAGGATGGAACTACAGTATACCTCCTTCCCAGCTCTCTTCCCATCCGCCGATGCACACCAGACTAAAAAACCGGGACCGTATCAGCTAACAAAACACAGTCGGAAGTGGACAATCAAGATTTATATCATACCATCAATATACAGCAGGGGTCTCCAAACTGCAGTTCGATGGCTGAATGTGGCCCTTTGCTGGCCTTTATCCAGCCTTTGGGGCACTACTTCTGTCAATGATATGAGGCACTATTCCTCCCACTGACACCAACAATGGGGCACTATTACTCCCACTAATAACAATGATGGGGCACTACTCCTTCTTCTACTGACCACAAACCCTGAGGCCATGTTTATTCTCACTGATGCTTGGCCCAGGACATTTAATACCCTCACTGACCACAAGCTGCCCCCCCTTAAAGTGGAGTTCTACCCATAAGTAATCCTGACCCCCTGACATGCCACATTTGGCATGTCATTTTTTTTTTGGGGGGGGGGGAGCGGGTATCTAGTTTTGACAGGTACCCAGCTCCCACTTCCTCTCGAGCCGCCTAAGCAGCCCCTTTCTTGCTGCAATCTTCTGGGACACATCACAGGATTTGTCCCAAAAGTAGCCCATTCAGAATGTGCAACGTGACTCGTACATATGCAGTGTGCACCCAGCTGTGAAGCCGCAAGCTACAGTATATATATATATATATATATATATATATATATATATACTGTATATAGTATATACTATCACCCAGGGCATACACATGTGTTTCTCCTCCCCAATGACCATAAAGGCAAACATACAGGAGCCTGCAACTAACACAGTGTGGCCATCTGCATTCCCAAGTGTGGTGCAGGAGCGTGGGCTGCTGGCCCAGAGAGCGTATGTATTGTATGGAGGTATACTGTCACTCCATCCTCTTGATAAAGTTGCAATAGCAATGAAACGTGTCAGTGGTAGGGCAGTAGTAACGGGTGCTGGAGACCAGGAGACTGCAAATAACACAGAGTGGCTGGCTGCATACCTGAATGTGGTGCAGTGGTGTGGGCTGCTGGCTCAGTGTTGGGATTGATTTGTTTATATGCCACCTTTATATTTTTCCTTTTGTGTGTATTTTATCTTGGTTTTGAAAAAAAAGATTGGCTAAACAAATTGCACTATATGGGATTTTTTCTTTCTTTGGTGGGACTGGGGAGCTTCACTGGTTCGGGATCCTGAAGTAAGACTGTATGCAGACTGAGGAGAATAGGTGTGCGCAGCCTATTGCATTAGGGTGTGCACCCCAAAGCTCAAACACGTGTGTATGTAAATATATATAGGGCAGTAGGGCAGAGGTTGGTGTTGTAGAGCAGTGGAGGTGTCAGTAGGGCAGAGATTGGTGTCAGTAGTTTATTTGTATTATTTATTTTTATTATTTATTTATTTTAATAATTTTTAAAATATTTTTGCAATTTTTTGGAGCCCCATTGGGGGACTTTGCTGAAATATTAGGGGTCTAAACAGAGAATATTGTCCCTGAGGAGACTGTGTCCCTGGAAGCTGCTTAATATCATGTGCCTCTCTTGATAACAGACACAGCAATCTGGTGAGGGCAGAAGATGCACCGGTGGAAGGGAACACAGTGGACTCTTTGTATGAAGTAAAAAATCACTAGGTGGAAGTTGTTTTGTAAGTATTTATTTAACACAAGTTTAAATAGACACTTTGGATGTTTATGGACATTCTTATTGTTTTAAGAGACTGTGATTTATTTTTTTTGGAGTCACTTTCAGTGACTTGCTATTCACTTATATGTTTGTGACTTGCTATTTACTTATATGTTTGTTTGTGATTTGCTATTCACTTATATGTTTGTTTGTGATTTGCTATTCACTTATATGTTTGTTTTGTATGTGGTAAGGAAATATACAGGTACTATACAAGTTTATGTGTTTTTTCTCATGTTTAGGTGTGTTAAAAACTTTTAGCGCTGGGCTAGATGAAGTGGATTTTGGCTTCATTGGTATAATATATGATTATTAAGCACAGCAGTTAAATATTTATATTTGTACCATTGTGGGGTTTATTTGTTTGCATGTTTTTTTAAAAAAATGGGTGAGTTCTTATTGCAGGGTAGGTTTAAGTGTTTATTTTGAAAAAACACTCTAATATGCATTAGTAAGGGAGAGATTCAGATAAATCTTCAGCCATGGACTTTTTTTTTTTTTTTCACAAAACAGAATGGTTAATTTGGATGAGATCTTTTCTGATAAGAGCCGGTTCACACAGGGGCGTCCTGGGATCCGACTTCAAGTCGCCCGGTTTAGAAAAGTAATGGAAGTGAATGGAGCCGTCTTAATGTACACTACTGCAGTAGCTCCGACTTCAGAAAAGGTTCCTGTACGACTTCAATCCAACTTCTAGGCAACTTGTACCCATTGATTTCAATGGAAGTCGCCTCCAAGTTGGATCCCCGTTCATAGAGAGGCAACTTTACAGGAAGTCGCCCCTCTGTGAACTGGCTCTAAGGCAAACCCCTCCCTCCCACGGAGCTGCTATTTGGTATGAATCATGAGGGGGAACTCCACGCTAAATTTTAAATAAGAAACCGGCATGGGTTCCCCTCCAAGAGCATACCAGGCCCTTAGGTCTGGTATGGATTTTAAGGGGAACCCCCTACGCCGTAAAAAAGACGTGGGGGTCCCCCCAAAATCCATACCAGACCCTTATCCGAGCACGCAGCCCGGCCGGTCAGGAAAGGGGACGAGCGAGCGCCCCCCCTCCTGAACTGTACCAGGCTGCATGCCCTCAACATGGGGTGGGTGGGTGCTTTGGGGCAGGGGGGCGCCCTGCGGCCCCCCCACCCCGAAGCACCCTGCCCCCATTTTGATGGGGACAAGGGCCTCTTCCCGACAACCCTGGCCATTGGTTGTCGGGGTCTTGCGGGCGGGGGGCTTGTCGGAATCCAGGAGCCCCCTTTAATAAGGGGCCCCCAGATCCCGGCCCCCTACCCTATGTAAATGAGTATGGGGTACATCGTACCCCTACCCATTCACCTGGGGGAAAAGTGTCAATAAAAAAAACACACTAGACAGATTTTTAAAGTAATTTATTAGGCAGCTCTGGGGGTCTTCTAGCGACTTCGGGGGTCTTCCGAATTCGGGGTTCTCTTCTGACTCTCCAGTGCCTTCTCTGTGCTCTCCGGTTCTTCTCCCGCTCTCCAGTGCTTTCTGCCTTCTGCCGGGCACCTCCGCTATCTTCTGCCAGCTCTTTTGCTAGCGGTGGCCCGGTCTTCCCTGTTGCCTTCTACCCTCTTCTCTTCTGGAGATGTTGACACGACAAGGTCTCCCGCTGTAATGCCGTGTGAGCGGCGCACAGTAATTTATATAGGCATGGGGCGTGGTCACCGGGTGATGTGACCCCACCCCCTTATGATGTCACAGTCCCATAATGTCATCAATGAAGAACATGGAAAAAGCTAGTTCCGAGCTTTTATGACAAAAAACCTTGGACTCCTCCCACTACGCTTTAAATAATTTAGTCAAACTGGGGGCAAATTTCGCCCCTATGGCTACGCTGGACATCTGAAGAAAATAGCCTACCTCTGTACCAAAAGTAATTGTGAGTTAAACAGAATTGAAGTACCTCTTCTAGGTACTTCTTCTGTACAAATAGGATATCCTCCCTCTTATTCTAAGCTCATTTTAAGGTTGACACTGAATCCTTATGTTTAATATAGGAAAAGAGGGATGATACATCTGCTGTAACTAGATATATATCTTTATGATTTGGAAGGGTACTGAGAATGGTTTGCATGCCTATATGGAACAATTAAATAGGAATGATAAAAATATCAAGTTAACTTATACATACAGTCAGGATACTGTGAACTAGTTATGCCTTGTATACACAATCGGAATTTCCATTGGTGTTTAGAAATAGAACATGTTTTAAATTTTTCCGATGGAAGAAAAACCGATAGAAAATTCCTATCGTCTGTGTGGAACTCCGACGGAGAAAAAACCCACGCATGCTCAGAATCAAGTCGATGCATGCTCGGAAGCATTGAACTTCATTTTTCTCGGCTCCAGTCGTGTATTTAGGTTTTGTGCTGCCCTAGGCCTGACTAAACTCTTTAAATGTGACCCACTCCTTCCTGTGAAAGTCACACCCCTTCCTGTTTAAGACACGCCCTATCATCTGTAAACCACACCCCTTCCTCTTTAGGCTACACATTTTCCTTTTAGAGCTCCACCTCTTCCTTTCTGTACATTAGCACACACAATCACGCACCATTCACTCCGTACTTACATCAATCAATCCAGTTGCAGTTGGCTCCTGTCTAAATTGTTGCCCTTACCATGTATATGTATGAATAAGAGTTAGGGACTTTAGATTGTAAGCTCCTTGAGGTCAGGGACTGATGTGAATGTACAATGCAGGGCTCAAAATTTCAAGTCCTGAGCCACTAGCCAGGCCTTAAGAGTTACTCGCCACCACTTGGCCCACCCAACCCCTACCCTGCCCCACCCCTAAACACACCTCACACCTAAACATATCTCATGACACTGTTAAATGTTTTATGCAGAATTAAGTTCCAAGAATAAATATTAACAACAACTTTAACAATATCAACATAAAGCATACCCATCAGTGCAGCCTATCAGTGCAGCCTCATCAGTGCCCATCAGTACAGCCTCATCAGGGGCCACCAGTGCAGCCTATCAGTGCCCATCAGTGCAGCATATCAGTGCTGCCTTATCGGTGCAGCCCTATCAGTGCAGCTTAAGAATGCCACCTCATCTGTGCCCAACAGTGCAGCCTCATCAGTGACCATCAGTGCAGCCTTATCAGTGTCCATCAGTGCAACATATCAGTGCAGCCCCATCGGTGCAGCTTAAGATTGCCACCTCATCTGTGCCTAACAGTGCAGCCTTATCAGTGCCCATCAGTGCAGTCTCAGCAGGGGCCACCAGTGTGGCCTCGTCAGGGGCCACCAATGCAGCCTATCAGTGGCCATCAGTGCGTCCTCATCAGGGGCCACCAGTGCAGCCTATCAGTGCAGCGTAAGAGTGACGCCTCATCTGTGCCCAACAGTGCAGCCTTATCAGTGCCCATCAGTACAGTCCCATCAGTGCAGCCTCATCAGTGCTGCCTTTATAAGTGCCCCCTGCTCATCAGTGCCGCCTACCAGTGCTCATCAGTGCCGCCTACCGGTGCTCATCAGTGCAGCCTACCAGTGCTCATCAGTGCAGCCTACCAGTGCCACTTCTAAGGCTCATCGGTGCTGCCTACCAGTGCTCATCAGTGCCACCTATCAATGCCCATCAGTGCAGCCAACCAGTGCCCATCAGTGCAGCCAACCAGTGCAGCCTACCAGTGCCCATCAGTGCAGCCTACCAATGCCCATCAGTGCCGCCTACCAGTGCAGCTTAGGAGTACCGCCTCATCAGTGGCAATCAGTGCAGCCTCGTCAGTTTCAAAATATCACAGCTTACTAGTGTATATCAATTGTGTTTTAAATATAGCTTGGAGCACTTTGCAGTGCATGAATGTTCACCGAATGTGGATTTATTAATGGGTTTGCATTGATTTTAGCATGGAGCACTTTGCATATGCTGGAATCTATGCAAATCTATGAAAACTTAGACAGTCCACATTCAGTGAAAGTTCATGTACTGCAAAGTGCTCCATGCATGCTGGAATCTATGCAAACTTATTATACATCCTCCTCTCTCTTTTCCTCCTACAGTCACAGAGAGACCCCGCCCCCCTGGGTCGGGGAGAAGATGAATAGGGATGTCGCGTGGAGGAGGGTAGGCGGAGCATTAGGCTCCGCCTCCGGTTTGACATGCACCCGGTTTGGCCAGTCACCGGCCATTTAATGCGGGCGTCAGTCGCTCCCTACCCCTGGCCAAGTACGCCCCATGTTGCTAGTGCAAGTGCCATGCTACAGGCCGCCGCGCCGGGGGCTATATTTATGCGGGAGCCGAAAGGCGGGCGCGGGAGTCGGTTACATAGAAGGACGTATTGGGGGTCTTTTTCATGCGGGGGGGCGGCTTTGGTGCCCGTGCCGCCCCCCGCAAAGTGGTGCCCTAGGCCTAGGCCAAGATACAGCACTGCTCGGCTCGTCTGAGTGTTTTACGTCACCGCGTTTTGGACGGTCGGAATTTATTCTGACAGTGTGTATGCAAGACAGCTTGAACGGAATTCCGATGAAAAATTCCATCAGATTTTAGACCATCGGATACTCCAATCGTGTGTACAGGGCATTAGATGTTAAGATCCAAAGAGGAGGCAATGTCTTGAATAAAGGGAAAAAAAAATGCGCTAGTTTTGGTAAATGAATGCTGAACTCTCCTAAGCAGCAATAGTAGTGGGATATGCACCAAACAGATAAAAGGGAAAAAAATTGCGCTGAGTCCAGAATAGAGGAAAAAAATGTATTTGTATAATTTTCAAAGTCCAAAAAATTTCAATTGGAAATGCTGGAGTAAACAAATGCCAAGAAAACACACGTAAATCCTATATGAACTTATGTGGATGTATGCTTACCAGATAGTAAGCCAAACAGGCAGATGGCTGTGACCCAGCCTAGGCCTTTGATTAACACACCAGTGCTAATTTCCTTGAGGATGGTGAACTGTAGCAATGGAAGGATGACTCCACAATATGGGTAGGTATAGTGTCCAAAATGTTTTAACAAAGGAAAGAAAAAAACTTAGCGTAATCCTGCCACATAAAGTAATCCTCAATGGAAAAGTGCTATGTAGTAAGGAAGACGTAACAACACCAAGTGTGTGCTATTTCAATAAAAGTGAGCCACCACCTTATAAGTAATCTCCTTACCAGACAGGTGTAATTATAAGCCTTAATCAATGTAGTAAGAGTAAAATATCCACCACGGAGTGAACCACCACCTCATAAGTAATCTCCTTACCAGATTACATCAGGTTGTAAGCAAAACAAATCCACTGACGGCAGGAGACGGGTGTATTGATATAGACGTCTCCCTATGGTTAAGGCTGCTATACCGGATCAGTATGGCTCCCAGCTTTAACGATATGACTCCAAGGAGCCCACAGGATAATGTACCCAAAAGAAAATAAGGACTGGACAGTTTGATAACGTCACTTATTTATTAAAAAGAGATTAAAAATACACTTACATCAAATAAGCGAAAACAGGACATGTAAGAAAAGCAAACTCACGTCCAAACGAGCGTGGTGATGTCAGCGCGTACCCCCTTAGATGCATTTCGTCATCGTAGACATTGTCAATAAGGGACGGGTAGCGAGCTGAATCACCACATTTTATAGAACCATGCCTCGTTTTGACACCCGGACATGAAAGTATGGCGGCCATCTTGGATGATGGCAAACCACATATATAACTGTAGAAATGGTGCAAAATTGCCCATATCTCTGACAAATAGACCGGAAGGTCAGCAAAAAGAGGAATGTCTCCATCTACCTCGATTTGGATCCCGGACATGATACAATATCTACCCTCATATGCACGGCAACCATCTTGAAAGATGGAAAGCCGCACATAGATGTAACAAACCGGTACGATAATGTCATGCCACATATGGGAAAGACAAAAACAAAGGAAAATGATTAAATTAACATCGATCTGAGTCATGGACACAGATCAATATCCGCCATCTTGAATCATGGCAAATCCAATTATATAATACAAAAAATAAATAAATATAAAAAATAAAAATACCCTTTGAGTCGGAATATCTATAATAAATAATAAAAATATTATTTTTACATTATAAAATAATGATATAAAATAAAAAAAATATAAAAATATTTTTCTTTTTAGAGGGCAAAGAATTATGTGCACATTTAAGTGAATATATGTGTGTAAATAATATTTTAGATATGTATGTAAATGGCAAATACCATAATTACATACAATGATCTAAACAAACATAACCTATCCCCGGTTGTGTACAAAAATATAAATAGTGATATTAGTCAATACCGTGAGAATTATATATATATACTAAGGAATATGATAATTAGTGCCACAAAAAATTAATTTTTGTCAAAATAATTAATAATTAATGTGAGCAATCACCTACATTTAGGTATAATCTGCTATATAAAGCAAGACTAAACTATAAATGGTGATATTAAATTTGTGTATGTAAAAAATATATATGTTAATTATAAACCATATTATAAATATGGATATTCAAATATGTGTAAAAAATTATTATTTATAGTGATAATAAACAATACCAAAAAAGAAAAAAGATAATAAAAAAGAAAAAATATGAAAAAAATAACTGCAAACTAGGCAAATCTTGTACATGACTCAGACCGAGTTCACAATGTTAAAAACAATCTTTTTAAGAATTGTCAATAAAAGCATTGACGTCCACATCAATATTCATTCCATGGGGTACATAAGTCCTAGCCTTAAAAATCCAGGACATCTCTAATTTGGAGATATCCCTTACCAAAGAGCTGCCTCTCCATTTCGGGCTAAATTTGACGATCCCTAAAAACAACGTGTTTGAAGGATCTCTTTTATGCACTAATCTGTAATGTTTGGATACCGAATGATTTTTAAACCCTGATTTAATATTTGTAATGTGCTCGTTCAATCGAACCTGTAGGGGGCGTTTAGTCCTCCCTATATATTGTAAACCACAGGGGCATTGGAGTAAATACACCACGCCCACTGTGGAGCAAGTAATAAAGGGTTTAATATCATGTGTAACTTGTGTGCTAGTGGACAAAAAACTGGTTGTCCTTCTACTAGTGCAACTGTTAAGGGAACAAACTCTACAGTTGCGACATTTATAATAACCCGTAATATGTCCAAAAAAACTCACTTTGGATGGAGGATCAATAATGTTAGGCGCCACCCTATTTCTTAGGGAGGTAGCCCCCCTAAAAACGACCTGGGGCCTCTCGGGCAAAATATCCCTCAGTATACGATCATTATTGACAATATGCCAATGTCGAGACAGCAATTGTTTGATTTTTTTATGTTGAAAAGAATAGGTGGTGATGAATGGAACACCTTTCGAAAAAACATTTTCTTGTTGTCGCGGTTTTTCAACGAGAAGATCACCACGATTCAATTGTTTAACTGTCTCAAGAGAGGTCATCAGGTCTAATTCAGGGTAACCTTTTTCTTTAAACCTTTGGGTAAGTATCTCAGCCTGTTGTAAAAACTCTTCTTGGCTGGAACAATTCCTCTTAAGCCTAATATACTGGCTTTTAGGGATTGATCCAAGCCAAGGTTTATGGTGACAACTCATAGTGGGTATGAATGTAGCGCTATCTAAATAAATATGTATAAATGTGAAAATATACACAAAAAACTAGATATGATAATAAAGTGATAAACACGTGTATCACCCAAAATAACGTGCTGGGTGACTCCAGTGATAAAGTCCTCAAATTATATTAACACAATTAGATGCAAATGAATGTCCATTAGAAATGTAATCCATAAAACGAAAAAAGGTGATGAAGATCAGTCCGGAGAGAACGTGATGAATCAAAACGTGAAATTGTAATCCACAGTCTTCTGTATGTGGGAGAAAGTAACCACCACCAAAGTGAATAGAGGAAGGCTTACCAGAAGTTATGGATTTGGCGGGGCATAAGCCACCCAAATCAAATAAACTTGAAGAGTGTGAACACTCAAACACTAATTATATACAGATGTGATGTGAGATCCGCCACCAAGTATATGTTGAGGAGGCTTACCAGAGGTCTCGGATTTGGAGAGGCATACGCCGCCCAAATCTGAGATTGCTTTAGGGGTTGCCAATAGAGATGGTCTTGAGTGGAGGGGTAGTCTGGAGTCAAAGGGGTTTAGCACTTCAATCAGACGGGACATCCAATAACACAAGATGATGACTTTTTAGTCGAAACTAGTCGGGCGGATTTGTCCATATACATCGCTCTTGTACCTGCATCCATGCTTTTAGACCATCTTAAAGTGTGAGTGTTACATTGTATGATTTTTTTATTAAATTCTTTCCAAACGGAATTATGCTATGTGAGCTTTTCTATCTCTCCACATATGCATTGGATACCGAGTCCCTACATGAATTGGTGTTTTGTGTTATTGGATGTCCCATCTGATTGAAGTGCTAAACCCCTTTGACTCCAGACTACCCCTCCACTCAAGACCATCTCTATTGGCAACCCCTAAAGCAATCTCAGATTTGGGCGGCGTATGCCTCTCCAAACTTGGTGGCGGATCTCACATCACATCTGTATATAATTAGTGTTTGAGTGTTCACACTCTTCAAGTTTATTTGATTTGGGTGGCTTATGCCCCGCCAAATCCATAACTTCTGGTAAGCCTTCCTCTATTCACTTTGGTGGTGGTTACTTTCTCCCACATACAGAAGACTGTGGATTACAATTTCACGTTTTGATTCATCACGTTCTCTCCGGACTGATCTTCATCACCTTTTTTCGTTTTATGGATTACATTTCTAATGGACATTCATTTGCATCTATTTGCATAATTGTGTTAATATAATTTGAGGACTTTATCACTGGAGTCACCCAGCACGTTATTTTGGGTGATACACGTGTTTATCACTTTATTATTATATCTAGTTTTTTGTGTATATTTTCACATTTATAAATATTTATTTAGATAGTGCTACACTTTTATTTTTCGATTATCACTAGCTCTTTTGTACCAGCAGTGTTGGCAGCTTCGTTTCACATTATTTCCAGCACAGTATTACCCTTTTACTTTCCATAGTGGGTATGAATGAATTTCTATCCGTAGACTTGAAATATGTAGACGTAGTTAATTTGTTCCCCTCAACTTTGATCTTTAGATCCAAGAAATTAATTTCAGAATAGCTCGTCTCATATTTCAACTCAATACCCCTCTGGTTGTCCTTGAGGGAGGTCATAAAGGCATGAAGAGATGGGGGATCTCCATCCCATAGGAGGAGGATGTCATCTATATACCTTGCCCACAAACACAAACTGGGTATATTGTGGGCATAGATGACATCCTCCTCCCACCTGGCCATAAATAAATTGGCCAGGCTGGGGGCATATTTGGCCCCCATAGCCACTCCCCTATCCTGTCTGTAAAACTGGTTGCAGAACCAAAAATAATTGTGAGTCGCTGCGAACTCCAAAAGATCCATCAAAAACAAAATCTGATCAGAGTGAAGACCTGAGTCCCTATTAAGGAAACCATGGACTGCCTCGAATCCCAAATTATGGGGAATACTAGTGTAGAGAGATGTCACATCGGCTGTTACCAACATAGTACCAGGTTTTATATCCAATCCTGACAGCACATTGATAACATGTCGTGAATCCTTTACAAATGAGGGCATCTGTCGAACAAGGGGCTGGAGAAAGAAATCTATGTATCTGCCCACCCGGGACATCAGTGAATCAATGCCACTTACAATAGGGCGTCCCGGGGGGCAGATAGGGTCCTTGTGGACCTTCGGTAGATAACAGATTGTAGGTGTCCTAGGTGCCCTAGGAACCAAAAATAAACTCTCTTTCTTTTTTTAAATGCCAGTGGATAATCCTCTCGATACAATCCTCTCCAGATCGCGTAGATATCCAGATTTAGGATCCCCTGGTAGGGGGGTATAGGTGTTAACATCACTCAGTATTTTATACATCTCGGTCATGTAGTCCTTTTTGTCAAAGACTACAATCCCCCCCCCCCCTTTATCTGCGGGCCTGATCACTAGATCCTTGTTATGACACAGGGTATCCAGTCCTTCCTGCATGATTTTGGTGTTTCTGGCTTTTTTTTACCTCCAAGGCCTCAAGGTCTCCAATCAGCTCATCCCTAAACACTTTTAGTGAAGGTACTAAGACCCCTGGGAGGTTAAAAAGAGAGGCATTAGCTAAACCTGAGTGGACAAAGCCACCCGTTGTTTGATTGCTAATGCTGGTGATAGGATTAATGGTCATGTATCTCTTTATATTTAATTTTCTAACAAATCTATGTATGTCGATATAAGTCTCAAACTTATCTAGACTCCTAGGAGGTGCAAATTTAAGCCCCTTATTGAGAACTGTTTTCTCAGATTTTGCTAGAATTTGGGAGCTAAGATTAAAAATGCCCTGGCCTGTCACACCCTGGGCCTTTTCTGTTGCTCGTAGGTGCCTCCCCCTTCTAACTCCTCGCTTTTTTCGACCGGCCTTTTTACGCCTTGGTTTGGCCGAGAAAAACCCCAATTCCCTGGGCCATTGCTGCCCGGGCGTCTCTGATTAGGTGTATCAAACCTTGGTGGAGGATAGGATGAAATAGTTGGCCCCTCTCTTGGTTGAGAATATTGAGAATCATAATAGCCAAATTCTTCCTCACAAGTCTCACGGTCTCTAAGAGGAAAAAAGCTAATACCATGAGTGAGAATGCCCCAAATGGGGTCAATATGACCACCATATGGTGAATATTGGCTAGACTCATCATTCCTCCACCAGTCTTGATTCCCCATTTTTTGGCCTCTTCCCCAATTGGGGAAATTACGTCCCCTTTGGGGTGGTGCCCTATACCATGATGGTGGATTAGGATATTGAGATCCATACTCCTGTGTGTAACTGGGTCTATTGATAGGACCCCAGGACTGGGATGGTCCCTGGTATACGGACCCACCTCTATTAGGATTACCTGGAGGTCTACGAGGTGATTGATATGCATTTTGTCCTCCTACTTTATGTGGTTTGTTAGTACCATTATTCTTTTTAGGTGGAATATGAGGTTTGTTTTGGTGTGTCAATGATGTAGCTCCACCCGTATCTGGTCCTTGAGTGGAAACCTCCATCTCTGAATTAACAGTATTAACCTGTTCGCTCATCATCAATTTTTTCTGCCACTCAAAGACAATGTTATTTTGATAATCTGATAAATCACGATTATATTTTTTCTTCTTTTTAATTTTTTGGTCTTTGTCCTCTTTTTCAATGACCTTCAATAAGTTCTGAGATTTATCTCTATACTCATTACTGTCTTTGACAGAAATTAGTTTGTCTTTAATTGACTTGATCTCTTTATCGAATTTAGCCAATTTAACAGTTTTCCTATCTATTAGGAATCTCAGGAAGGAAACACCCACTTTATTGAAATAGCTAAACCATTCTTCCAAATCCGTGTACCCCATTTGGGGGGTAATTTCCCACCTGAGACTCCTAGGGACCATAGAGTTCTTTATATAAGTCTCCAAATAGGCTATATCCCACTGAGTGTGGGTTTTGGAAACTAAGAGATTTTTTAATCTCATAAATAGTCCCCCAAGATCTCCTTCCTCCTCTCTATAGAGTTAAAAAACCCCATCAACATTGACCACCTTAGTGGCCCTGAAATCGAAAATATCCATAGTATGACCAAGGAAAGACAAACAGCTGCAGTAATATATCAGAACAGTAATATAAAGGGAAAAAAAAACTGTGCTAGTTTTGGTAAAGGAATGCGGAACTCTCCTAAGCAGCAATAATAGTGGGATATGCACCAAACAGATAAAAGGAAAAAAAATGCGCTAATGAGTCCAGAATAGAGGAAAAATATTTATTTGTATAATTTTCAAAGTCCAAAAAATTCCAATTGGAAATGCTGGAGTAGACAAATGCCAAGAAAACACACGTAAATCCTATATGAACTTATGTGGATGTATGCTTACCAGATAGTAAGCCAAACAGGCAGATGGCTATGACCCAGCCTAGGCCTTTGATTAACACACCAGTGCTAATTTCCTCGAGGATGGTGAACTGTAGCAATGGAAGGATGACTCCACAATATGGGTAGGTATAGTGTCCAAAATGTTTTAACAAAGGAAAGAAAAAAACATAGCGTAATCCTGCCACATAAAGTAATCCTCAATGGAAAAGTGCTATGTAGTAAGGAAGACGTAACAACACCAAGTGTGTGCTATTTCAATAAAAGTGAGCCACCACCTTATAAGTAATCTCCTTACCGGACAGGTGTAATTATAAGCCTTAATCAATGTAGTAAGAGTAAAATATCCACCACGGAGTGAACCACCACCTCATAAGTAATCTCCTTACCAGATTACATCAGGTTGTAAGCAAAACAAATCCACTGACGATAGGAGACGGGTGTATTGATATAGACGTCTCCCTATGGTTAAACATATTGGGGTTTGGGAAAAGGGAGTTCGCAAGTTCCGCTAATGAGTGGGTGAGCAAAAATGTAACCCACTGGGGATCATTTACCTAATGGGGTACTGTTGCTGTAACCGTATGAACATACAAAATTCGATAAAGGGGGGGGGGGAAGGGATCAGTCTGTTTAGGACAGACAAAAAGGGGTTACTATAGGCAACAAATTATGGATCCAAAGACGGAAATGATTTAAAATGAATCATTTATTCCTATTATCATATTTAATATATATAAAAAGAAGGTATTTAGAGGTGCAGTATTTGGTACCAAGAAGGTGAATGGTCAAACAGTACATAAGTTAATTGAAAACATCAAATGGACAGACAGGACTAACAAATAACTATACATATAACAGCACACTATGGTTAAGGCTGCTATACCGGATCAGTATGGCTCCCAGCTTTAACGATATGACTCCAAGGAGCCCACAGGATAATGTACCCAAAAGAAAATAAGGACTGGATAGTGTGATAACGTCACTTATTTATTAAAAATGTATTAACCATAGGGAGACGTCTATATCAATACACCCGTCTCCTGCCGTCAGTGGATTTGTTTTGCTTACAACCTGATGTAATCTGGTAAGGATAAGGAGATTACTTATGAGGTGGCGGTTCACTCCATGGTGGATATTTTACTCTTCTCACTACATTGATTAAGGCTTATAATTACACCTGTCTGGTAAGGAGATTACTTATAAGGTGGTGGCTCACATTTTTATTGAAATAGCACACACTTGGGGGCTGATTTACTAATAACAGTGCGCTGCGCTGCTTCTAAGCTTAATTGGTGCGCCTGATAACTTCTTCACTGGGCGCAGGAAGCAGCGGCGCACTGTTATAGTAAATAGAAATGTCAGTGGCGCTCTATTGAAAATGAATGGTTCCCTATGGGAGCCCATTGATTTGAATAGAGGTCGCCCGGGAAGTCGGATCCGACTTGCGGGCAACTCATGTGGCGGCTGACACAGGGACAGCGCGACTCTGCCAGGCGACCTGGACACGACCTGAGCGCGTGAGGCAGCCGCTCAAGTCGTGTCCTAGAGGAGACTAGCCGGCCAAGAATGTCTCCAGCGCGATGTCATCGCGCTGGTCCTCGGCAGCCTCGCTGTCCCATGTTTGGTATGAATCATGAAGGGGAACTCCACGCCGAATTTTAATGAAAAAACCGGCATGGGTTCCCCTCCAGGAGCATACCAGGCCCTTAGGTCTGGTCTGGATTCTAAGGAGAACCCCCTAAGCCAAAAAACGGCGTGGGGGTCCCCCCCAAAATCCAAACCAGACCCTTAGGTCTGGTCTGGATTTTAGGGTGAACCCCCTTAAGCCGAAAAACGGCATGGGGTCCCCCCAAAATCCAAACCAGACCCTTATCCGAGCACGCAACCTGGCAGGCCGCAGGGGAAAAGGGGGGACGAGAGCGCCCCCCTCCCTCCTGAACCGTACCAGGCCGCATGCCCTCAACATGGGGGGCTTGGTGCTTCGGGGCAGGGGGGCGACCTGCGGCCCCCCACCCCAAAGCACCCTGCCCCCATGTTGATGGGGACAAGGGCCTCTTCCCGACAACCCTGGCCGTTGGTTGTCGGGGTCTGCGGGAGGGGGGCTTTTCGTAATCAGGGCGCCCCCTTTAAAAAGGGGGCCCCCAGATGCCTGCCCCCCACCCTATGTGAATGAGTATGGGGTACATCGTACCCCTACCCATTCACCTGGTGGCAAAATAAGTCAATAAAAAAAAGACAACACAGGTTTGAAAAGTAATTTATTGGGCAGCTCCGGGGGTCTTTCTGCCAGGCCCCCGCTATCTTCTGCCTAGCTCTTTTGCTAGCGGGGTCCCGGGCTTCGTCGCCGTCTTCTTCCGACTTCGGGGGTCTCTTGTTCTGTTCTCCAGTTCTTCTCCCGCTCTCCGACGCCTTCTTCTCGATCTCTGGTTCTTTCTGCCGGACGCCCCGCTATCTTCTCGCAGCTCTTTTGCTAGCGGGGGCCGGTCTTCTACGTCGCCTTCTTCCTTCTTCTCTTCGCCTGATGTTGACTCGTCGCTCTCCACCGCCGCAATGATCGTCTGAGCAGCGGTGCCACTTTTATTGGCATGGGGCGTGGTCACCGGATGATGCCACTGCTGACCCCGCCCCCGTTCCACGTCACAGTCCCATCATTCCCCGGGACTGTGACATCATACGGGGGCGGGGTCAGCGGTGGCATAAGCCGGTGACCACGCCCCATGCCAATAAAAGTGGCACCGCTGCTCAGACGATCATTGCGGCGGTGGAGAGCGACGAGTCAACATCGGGCGAAGAGAAGAAGGAAGAAGGCGACGTAGAAGACCGGCCCCCGCTAGCAAAAGAGCTGCGAGAAGATAGCAGGGCGTCCGGCAGAAAGAACCGGAGATCGAGGAGAAGGCGTCGGAGAGTGGGAGAAGAACCAGAGAACAGAACAAGAGACCCCCGAAGTCAGAAGAAGACGGCGACGAAGCCCGGGACCCCCGCTAGCAGAAAATAGCGGGGGGCCCGGCAGAAAGACCCCCGAAGTTGGAAGAAGACGGCGACGAAGCCCGGGACCCCCGCTAGCTAAAGAGCTAGGCAGAAGATAGCGGGGGCCCGGCAGAAAGACCCCCGGAGCTGCCCAATAAATTACTTTTCAAACCTGTGTTGTCTTTTTTTTATTGACTTATTTTGCCACCAGGTGAATGGGTAGGGGTACGATGTTCCCCCATACTCATTCACATAGGGTGGGGGGCAGGTATCTGGGGTCCCCCTTATTAAAGGGGGCTCCCGGATTCCGATAAGCCCCCCGCCCGCAGACCCCGACAACCAACGGCCAGGGTTGTCGGGAAGAGGCCCTTGTCCCCATCAACATGGGGGCAGGGTGCTTTGGGGTGGGGGGGCCGCAGGTCGCCCCCCCTGCCCCGAAGCACCAAACCCCCCATGTTGAGGGCACGCGGCCTGGTACGGTTCAGGAGGAAGGGGGGGCCGCTCTCTCGTCCCCCCCTTTTCCCCTGCGGCCTGCCAGGTTGAGTGCTCGGATAAAGGGTCTGGTGTGTATTCCAAGGGGACCCCACGCAATTTTTTTTTGTTTTTGGTGCGGGGTTCCCCTTAAAATACATGCCAGACCTGAAGGGCCTGGTATGGATTCTGGGGGGGCCCCCATGCCATTTTTTTTTTATTTTTTGTTTTTTTTGTTTGGTTTTTTGAACTGTTTTTTTTTTTTACATTTGCTTTAACAACCAGCTATAAACAGGTCAAACAAAAAATCGCAGCAAAATTGCAGTACTTGCGTTTTGGATGCGGGTCCATTGAATTCTATTACATCCAAAACACTGTTTTTGTCCTGGCCAAAAAAATCTGCAGTTGCATTTAAAATCGTTTTTTCACAAACCCTCAAAATGCCTTCAGACGCCAAAGATTTCCACGTATATGTATATATATATATATATATTATATATATATATATATATATATATATATATATATATATATATATATATATATATATATATATATAAAGAAGTTGCTTCCATTGCATTGTGGACAATCCACAACTTGGGGCAGCTGACGTGGCAAGTGGACAATCCACAACTTGTGGCAAGTGATGTGGCAAGAGACACGCTAAATACAACTACACTGCTGCTCTCAGCTGCTGATATCACTCTGGTCTCACTAAATAGCTAAAATCATAAATAATACTGTTTTTGGAGCTTAGGGCGGCTCCTTATCATATACACGCAAATGTGGTAAAACACGGCATGCAAACGCCACAAAGCGCGCCTTTCTAAACGCCACTTTCAACCTTAGTTCTGAACACTTTGCACCAGCGTCCCCTCTACATGGGGCCTAAAAACGCCTATGCCATTTACAGCTCAAAAACGCCATGGTGGCCATGAGGCCATAGGCTAACATGGAGAGATGTTTTTAAGCTGCAAAAAACGCTCGAACAAGCGGCTTGAAAAACGTCCGTGTGCATGTAGCCTTATATTAACCACTTGTGCACTGCCCAGACCAAGTTTCACATTTCAGCGCTGATGCACTTTTAATGACAATTGCGCGCTCATACAACACTGTAACCCAATGAAAATGTTTTATTTTTTGGCACACAAATAGAGCTTGCTTTTGGTGCTATTTGATCACCTTTGTTTTTTATTTTTATTTTTTTTCTATAAATACAAAAGACCGAGTTTAAAAAAATAAATAAAGAATATTTTACCCACTTCAGCACTGGGCCTATTCTGGCACTTCTCTCCTTCATGTAAAAACCATAAATTTATGGCTATAAAATTACTTCAAAACACCAAAAATGATATATGTTTTTGGAGCATACACCCTAGGGAATAAGATGGCGGTCATTGCAAATTTTTATCTCGCTCGGTATTTGCGCAATAAATTGTCAAACGCCTTTTGTTTGCTAAAAATATTACAAAACAGTAAAGTTACGGCCAATTTTTTGGTATAATGTGAAAGATGTTGTTATGCTGAGTAAATAGATACCTAACACGTCACGCTTTAAAATTGCGCACACACATGGCATGACACCAAACTTCAGTACTTAAAAATCTCCCTAGGCGATGCTTTAAATTTTTTTACAGGTTACCATTTTGGCATTACAGAGGAGGTCTAGTGCTAGAATTGTTGCACTCGTTCTAACGCACGCAGCAATAACTCACATGTGTGGTTTGAACGGCGTTTACATATGAGGGCGGGACTTACGTGTGTGTTCGCTTCTGAGCGCGAGCTACCGGGGACATGGGCCTTTTTTTTTTTTTTTTTTACTTTTTTGTATTTCTTACTCTTTTTTTTGGGGGGGGATCACTTTTATTCCTATTACAAGGAATGTAAACATCCCTTGTAATAGGAATGTGTGTGACAGGTCCTCTTTATGGAGAGATGCAGGGTCAATAAGACCCCGCATCTCTCCTCGAGGCTGGAAAGCATGATATTGGTCCAAAAAAAACACCAATCTCATGCTGACAGCCGAGATCACGGCTTGGTTAACATACGGGAACACGGCATGATGTCATAACATCGTGCCCGCGCCTCCGACGGTCATAGAGATGACTGGTGACCATCTGGTCACCAGTCATCTCCAAATCGTTCTCCGAGCCCCAGATGGCATGGGAGAGCCCGGAGAAGCACCGGATGGCAGCAAGAGGGGGGGGGGGAACGTCCCCTCCCCCCGCCTATAAGAACAAACAAGCGGCGGAACTGCCACTATGATCGTTTTTATTGTGCACAGAATCGCTGGCTGAAAAGAATGATATCTGAATGATGCCTGCAACTGCACCCAACATTCAGATGTCACTGCACAAAGCCGAGGATGTCATTTGACGGTGGGTGGTAGGAAACTGGTTAATATTTTAAAAAAAGGTAATTTTTCTTCTTCATTGATGTACACTGAGACTGCACTGATGGGCACCGATAAGGTGGCAAGGGTGGGCACTGAGAGGTGGCATTGCTATTTGGCACTGGTGGGCAGTGAGAAGTGGCACTGCTAGGTGGCAATGATAGTTGGCAGTGATGGGCATTGATAGGCAGCACTGCTAGATGCCACTGATTGGCACCAGTGGTGGGCATTGATAGGTGGCACTGGCAGGGGCTACTAATTGTCACAGATGATGTAGAATTGCCTCTTCCTCTTCGGGCCCCATGTCCCTTGCACATAAGCCGGTGATTGCCTTTTTTTATGCTCACGCTGTCAGCACAAGGAGAAAACAAAATCCATTACCCAGCTTTTGTTTACATCACGTGATCAGCTGTCATTTGCTGACAGCTGATCACATGGTAAAGGGCAGGGATCGGCCCCTTACTCGGATCTGTCATCACCTGAGTCTCAGTGACTCTGTGACCACAGCGCGCGCAAAGGGGAGGACGTTTATTGACGGACTCCCGGCAATTGAGGACTATGCTGTGGCCGTCGATCAGTTATAGCGCTGATCTCAAGTGATTAAAGAGGGTCTGAATGGGCCATTGACATGCATTACAATTCAACTTAGGAGTGAGTCTTTGAAAAGTTAAACTAAATAATTTGGCCACTTTATCCTTCCAAATAATTCACTTCCTGTCACATAGCCACACAGGAAGTGAGGGAAAATCCCTAACAATGTCTTTCCTTGGGGACACACAGGTCAATCTAAATACTTTCCCCATTATGCACATTGCGGGGTACACCAAAATTTATTAGGTAGTTTGGACTGTGGGGTTTATTTACTAAAGGCAAATCTACTTTGCACTACAAGTGCACTTGCTGTATATCTGAGGGGTACATGCAAGCCAAAAAAAACATCTTTGCTTTTACATGATTGTAACATCCAATCACCAGTACTTTCCCTCAGATTTTCAGCAGCTACACTTTTACTGCAGAGTGGATTTGTCATTACCAAACCCCAAACTACCCAATGATTTGGGGTGTACACAACAAAGTGCTAGAGTGCAATTTGCTTAATGGGGACACTAGTTAGATTGATCTGTGTGTCCCCAAGAAAAGCCATTGGTAGGGTTTTACCTTCACTTCCTGTTTAGCTGTGTGACAGGAAGTGAAGCCAATGTTAAGAAAAAGGAGACCAAGGCCAAACTACAAAAAAAAAAAAAAAATCTAAAAAAAAAATTACACACACGCAGGGGTTCTAACACTTACTTTGTTTCCCTCAAAATGCCCACAATTAGAATTGTATGGCCTTGAGCCATTTTTAAGTGCAGTGCTCTAAATCAGTGCTTCTCAAGTACCCCCAACAGGCCATGTTTGCAGGTTTTCCTTCATCTTGCACATGTGCTTTAAATCACAGTCAATGGTTTTGATTTTTGGACAGCAATTCTCGATAAGATAAATTCACAAAACATGTCCTGTTGGGGGTACTTGAGGACTGAGGCTGAGAACCACTGCAGTAAAAAAAAAAGGAAAATTGAATACTTACTGCTCTGTATTTTTCATTTCCTGGTGACACTCCATGGCAGCACACAATACAATCCATGCATATACTACCATGAAGGCACCAGGGTAGACAAATTACACCAGTTTTGTTTTGACATGCCAATCAGCTGTCACATTTGTTGCAAAGAAAACACAAAACAAACATCAAAATTTTGCATCTAATTTTATTGTTCAACAAAACAAAAGGGAAGGCAAAATAAAAAAACATGGTCAATTTGAAACAGTTACAGACTCAACATCTTGAGCAATTTTTGGCCAAAAAATGCAGCAGACAATTAAATCAAAGTGAACAAACAACACACATTAACATCAGAATTATTTCAGGGGAACATTTCCCCCACACAAAAAATATACAATCCACAAAATATACCAAACACCTGTTTTGCAAAGACATAAATAAAATACATGTGCTACAAACTCGATAAGGCCACCAACATGTACATTTTACCCCCCACACACACTTGCCTCTTCTTAAGGCAATCGACCGAATGCTCTGCAAGCTTTATATAACATATGTTTGTGTGCTAATGAGGCAATTGAAAACACATGCACAGTCCATGAAACACCCAGAATGCAAGTTCTCCCAATGTAGAGACTGAAATTCAAAGTGGGCACACCTGTTAAGGATGTCCTTCAATTTCTTACCCATAAAAACACTCTCTGAGTGAGCATGCCCAGAAATATCCAAGCGCTGTTCACACACAAAAAGCACGCCAAAAAAACTAACTGGCTGGGCATGTGCAGAACAACACCAATGCAGCTAGCAAAAAATAACTCCCCCCGTCCAAAATTAAGCACATCATCCAGCATGCTACAAAATTAGAGATGGGACAATCACCCCTCCCCCCCACCAACAAATCCCATTGCAGTCTATGGGAACTGACTTGTTAATTTTGCTAGTCCCCACTTGGCTGGCTTATCTTCAAGGTATTGGCCTTAAAATGGGGGCCCAGGTCCCACCCTAAGGGACATATATCAATGTCACCAATTTGGAAAACACCAAAAACAAAACAAGGAGAAGTGCCTTTAAATATGCCAAATTGCTTAAGGGCCATTTCACACCACATACAGTCCATTGCGTTTTTTATGCATCCAAAATGCATGGAAAGTTGGTTATATGGTTCTAAATGGCAGTGTTTGTTCCAGTGCATTCCAGTTCCACCAAAAAAGTAGAACATGCTGCATTTTACCTGCACTGGACTGTACTGGAACGCATCAAAACGCATCATAAACGCACTGGAACGCACAGGAACACACCTAAATGCACCAAAAACGCACTGGAACACACTTGTCCTTATCTATGGTTAATAAAAAAGAGGGGTGAAAAAAAAGCACTGGACTGCATCAAGAATTTACCAAAAATGCACTGGAACGCATGAAAAACGTGCATGCAGAAAAGCACCTGGAACACATCCAGATTGTGTTTCTATGGTGTGAACTGGCCCTAGTTCACACTATAGAAACGCAGTCTGGGTGCGTTCCAGGTGCTTTTCTGCATGCGCGTTTTTGACACATTCCAGTGCATTTTTGATGCGTTTTTGATGCAGTCCAGTGTTTTTTTCCCCCTCTTTTCACTTAGGACAAGTGTGTTGCAGTGCGTCTTTGGTGCATTTAGGTGCGTTGCGGTGCATTCCAGTGCATTTTTGGTACGTTCCGTTGCGTTTTTGATGTGTTTTACTGGGGTCCAGTACAGTTTTGTACCTAAAAAATGCAGCATGACCAATTATTTTTTGGCTTTCTGAAATGCACTAGAACGGACTGCAGTTCCCCTTAATATCCATTCCAGACCTGAAGGGCCTGGTTATGGAATTTGGGGGGACCCCCACGCTTTTTTTTTTTGGTTAGCAAAGACTTTCTATAACCTTTCTCTATATTGCCGGGAGCCGACAATTCATTATAGCCGCGGCTGCTTTTAAATGGGTTTTTTTTCCTTTAGAAATGACATTTTGCAGGCGCACTGGGAAGTTCAGGGCTGCGCCTGTTTAACTTATGCAAATTAGTTTACGTGACTTGACATTTACTAAGATTTTGCCGGCGCAGTGAACCGGCGCATTTAAACCATTGAAATTCCCGCGCTGAGCTCAAAAAAACGTCCCGCAGCTCGAGTCGGAATTGCCGGCGCAGCGGGCTGGTTTTGAAAAAGTTACTTTATCACTCTATTTTGGGCATATTAGTTATTTGGGCAGGTGTCCCTACACTTCCTCACATCACCCCATGTCACCCCCAATATTTTCTCACTTCCAGCTTCTTTATATTTAGATTTTAACATGCTGTGCGCCAGGTCCATAGTAGCGCACTGAGCGCCTCCTCCCGGGCGCAGAGAACACTATAGTAAATGGGAAATAGGGCTGCGATACCGGCGCTATTTTTTTGTAAATACCAAAACAGCCATTGCGCACGCAGATGCGCCAATACTCATGGCGCAAACGTTTGGTAAATCAGCCCCTTGGTGTTGTTACATCTTCCTTACTACATAGCACTTTTCCATTGAGGATTACTTTATGTGACAGGATTACGTTAAGTTTTTTTCTTTCCTTTGTTAAAACATTTTGGACACTATACCTACCCATATTGTGGAGTCATCCTTCCATTGCTACAGTTCACCATCCTCGAGGAAATTAGCACTGGTGTGTTAATCAAAGGCCTAGGCTGGGTCATAGCCATCTGCCTGTTTGGCTTACTATCTGGTAAGCATACATCCACATAAGTTCATATAGGATTTACGTGTGTTTTCTTGGCATTTGTCTACTCCAGCATTTCCAATTGGAATGTCTTGAATGCTGTTACTTATTTCAAGAAAACAGACAGGCATATTTATTTGTTCCTGAATAGCAGCCTCCACCCTCTCTGGCTTAAGAATAGTCCAAAGGGGCAAATGATGCGTGTGCGCTGTACTTGTGCTATATATGAGGACTGCTTCTCTCAGACTAGGGTTCTTAAGGAAAAATTTGTACAGAAAGGCATTCCTCCAGACAATTAGATAAGGTCATAGAGGATATTGCACTGATTCCTAATGAACAATTATTATGTACAGAAACTGGGAGAGATAGAAACAGGCATATACACCAGTAGAGTTGTGTTACCAGCTTTAACGTACATTATAAAAAAATTGAAAACATCTATGAGAAGTATTGGCCCATTCTTTTGAATGATGAGGTAGTTGGTCCCCTTTTATTTAAAACACCTAAATTTATCTATAGGGGTCCCCTATATTTTGGCAGCCGTGTGGTCAAAAATATCTTAGACCTATCAAGGAGAACCCTAACTTTTTAAGACCATAAAAGGTTCTTTGCTTGTGGAAGATATATTAGTTGTCAGTCCAGTGGGTCGATTGTAAGAAGAAAACATTTACATCTATACGGGGGGGAAAGACCTATAGGATGGAGGATTGAATTTCATGTGATGCCACTCATGAAGTGTATGCTTTACAGTGCCCCTGCAGGCTTCAGTATATTGGCTGCACTTAAGAGACAACTTACCCACTTACCGACTGCCTCACGTAGATATACGTCGGCAGAATGGCACGGGCAAGCAAAGCAACGTACCTGTATGTTGCTTCGAATCTGCCGCCTAGCCTGCGTGCCGCCGGCAAAGCACGTGCATGCCCGCCGCAAGCTCCGTGACCGCGCCCGCGGGACCGCAGACTCGATGTCCGCTGGTTTCCTGTGATCGTGTCACGGAGCGGCAGAATGGGGAGATGCCTGTGTAAACAAGGCATTTCCCTGTTCTGCCTAGTGCCTAGTGGCAGGACAGTGATCTACTGCTCCCTGTCATTGAGAGCAGTGATTACTGTCATGTCACTTGTAGCCCAGCCCCCTCACAGTTAGAATCACTCCCTTAGTGACACACTTAACCCCTTCCTCGCCTCCTAGTGGTTAACCCCTTCCATGACAGTGTGCATTTTTATAGCACTGATCGCTGTATAAATGACAATGGTCCCAAAATAGTGTCAAAAGTCTCCGATGTGTCCACCGCAATATCACAGTCACGATAAAAATCGCAGATTTCCGCCATTACTAGTAGAAAAAAAATAATAAAAATGCCATAAAACTATCCCCTATTTTGTAGACGCTATAAGTTTTGCGCAAACCAGTCAATATACGCTTATTGCGATTTCTTTTTACCAAAAATATGTAGAAGAATACATATCGGCCTAAACTGAGGAAAAAAATGTTTTTTTAAAATATTTTTGGGGGATATTTATTGTAGCAAAAAGTAAAAAATATAGTTTTTTTTTCAAAATTGTCGCTATTTTTTTGTTTATAGCGCAAAAAATAAAAACCGCAGAGGTGATCAAATACCACCAAAAGAAAGCTCTATTTGTGGGAGAAAAAAGGACGTAAATTTTGTTTGGGTACAATGTCGCATGGCCGTGCAATTGTCAGTTAAAGCGACGCAGTGCCGAATCGCAAAAAATGGCCCAGTCTTTGGACAGCCAATTCTTCCGGGGCTGAAGTGGTTAAGAAACGTATATCTAAACGCATACATAACATCACAATTGGTTATAAAAATCATAGTGTCTCTTTGTTGCACTATAGAGAGGTTTACAATCAAGACCCTAGTTCCCTGAAATTCTGGGGTATAGAATGTGTCAGACCTTATTGGAGAGGAATTAATAGAGTGAGCTGTATCTCACCATAAGAAACAAAGTAGATTCCTAGCATGGACACGTTACGTTTGAAGGGTTTAAATGTTTAACTCGATATATCAGCAATCTTTAATTGGTCTGTAGTTTCACATGTATTTGCCTTACACATGTGTATGCCCTGGGTGATTGTATATATTATACAGTATATACAAAAAGATTTTCTAATTTACTTATTTTAAACAAATGCATTTATTTATTTATTTAGACCACTAATTATCATTGATTATTGACCACTGACTATGCTATGCTATTATTGTAATGATATATAGATATATGTGCAAACATCCCTTTGGATCTTTTTTTTATTGATTTGTTTATATTTTTAGGAGGCATTTGGTTTTACTTGTATACTTATGTCAGTCTTGTTACCTTTATCTCCCTGAGGTTTGGCAGAGAGATAGTCTGCTTAGATATGATCAGATAGGTATTATTGGGTAAACTTTAGATAGTTTGAATAGTTTGTCCCTAATATTTGCCATATTAATATTTTAATATTGTCCCTATTTATATCTATTTTAGTGGAATTTGGGTATAGGTATATATTTCCATGTGTTCAGAGATATAAAATTGTATTGTATACCTACATTTTTTATTCTATTTATTAATTTGTTATTTAGATTTGCTTAATTGTAATGATCAAAATTTTTTTTTTCCATTTTGTGTTTTACTTTTTAATTTGTCCTTCATATGATTGATAGTATATTTAGCGTCTTTTTAAAAGTAATCACAATTTATTATCTGAAGTTTTGCATTAGTATTGATTGGATTTATGTATTTATTCTATTTAGTCACATATGTTTCAGGTTTGTTCTGATACTTTATATCAATGGGATTCTCTAAATCTTTACCGCCCTGTGTGTTTTGTTAGCTGAGCTAGTACTGTTTTTTTTTAGCCTGGAGTGGACTGTCATACCAACCTCTGGAGAAAGTTGCAATAGCAACTAAATTCATAAGTGGCGGAATGACAGAATGACATATCTGGGGGGAAGTAACCAGTGTTGGAGACCAGGAGGTTGTAGAAAATGTAGCAGGCCACCATAACTAAGCAAATTTGCAGGAATGGTTCAGAGTAGAGTAGTTTAAAAAACTGGGGGGGGGGGGGGTTATATATTAGTGAAGGTGTTCTTTAATTATATTTGAAATATATATATACATAGATCTATCTATCTATCTATCTATCTATTGATATATATATATATACAGTGGGGCAAAAAAGTATTTAGACAGCCACCAATTGCCAATTGTGCAAGTTCTCCCACTTAAGAAGACGAGAGAGACCTGTAATTGTCATCATAGGTATACCTCAACTATGAGAGACAAAATGTGGAAACAAATCCAGACGATCACATTGTCTGATTTGGAAAGAATTTATTTGCAAATTATGGTGGAAAATAAGTATTTGGTCACCTAAAAATAAGCAAGATTTTTGGCTCTCACAGACCTGTATCTTCTTCTTTAAGAGGCTCCTCTGTCCTCCACTCATTACCTGTATTAATGGCACCTGTTTGAACTTGTTATCAGTATAAAAGACACCTATCCTCAACCTCAAACAGTCACACTCCAAACTCCACTATGGTGAAGACCAAGCTGTCGAAGGACACCAGAAACAAAATTGTAGACCTGCACCAGGCTGGGAAGACTGAATCTGCAATAGGCAAGCAGCTTGGTGTGAAGAAATCAACTGTGGGAGCAATAATTATAAAATGGAAGACATACAAGGCCACTGATAATCTCCCTCGATCTGGGGCTCCACGCAAGATCTCACCCCATGGGGTCAAAATGATCACAAGAACGGTGAGCAAAAATCCCAGAACCACACGGGGGGACCTAGAGAATGACCTGCATAGAGCTGGGACCAACGTAACAAAGGCTACCATTAGTAACACACTACGTCGACAGGGACTCAGATCCTGCAGTGCCAGATGTGTCCCCCTGCTTAAGCCAGTACATGTCCGGGTCCCCTGAGGTTTGCTAGAGAGCATTTGGATGATCCAGAAGAGGATTGAGAGAATGTCATATGGTCAGATGAAACCAAAGTAGAACTGTTTGGTAGAAACACAACTCGTCGTGTTTGGAGGAGAGAGAATGCTGAGTTGCAACCAAAGAACACCATACCTACTGTGAAGCATGGGGGTGGCAACATCATGCTTTGGGGCTGTTTCTCTGCAAAGGGAACAGGACGACTGATCCGTGTACATGAAAGAATGAATGAGGCCATGTATCGTGATATTTTGAGTGCAAACCTCCTCCCATCAGCAAGGGCATTGAAGATGAAACGTGGCTGGGTCTTTCAGCATGACAATGATCCCAAACACATCGCCCGGGCAACGAAGGAGTGGCTTCGTAAGAAGAATTTCAAGGTCCTGGAGTGGCCTAGTCAGTCTCCAGTTCTCAACCCCATAGAAAAGGGGAGGGAGTTGAAAGTCCGTGTTGCCCAGCGACAGCCCCAAAACATCACTGCTCTAGAGGAGATCTGCATGGAGGAATGGGCCAACATACCAGCAACAGTGTGTGACAACCTTGTGAAGACTTACAGAAAACGTTTGACCTCTGTCATTGCCAACAAAGGATATATAACAAAGTATTGAGATGAACTTTTGATATTGACCAAATACTTATTTTCCACCATATTTGCAAATAAATTCTTTCCAAATCAGACAATGTGATTGTCTGGATTTGTTTCCACATTTTGTCTCTCATAGTTGAGGTATACCCATGATGACAATTACAGGCCTCTCTCATCTTTTTAAGCGGGAGAACTTGCACAATTGGTGGCTGACTAAATACTTTTTTGCCCCACTGAATATATATATATATATATATATATATATATAGAGAGAGAGAGACTTAATATATATATATGTATAGTTCTGAACAAGGTGTAGTCATCTTCTGGCTTCCAGAGGCTCTTTGTAATTAAAGTATAATTTTGCCACAAGCTCCTAAGTTCCACCTTGGTTACACAACTTTGTCTATGCCTTCAGGCAAATAACAAATAAACAGAGTCAGGTGAGGTGAGGTGGATATTACATAATGACATCCTGAAATAAGAAATTAACCACTTCCCATCTGGGCCAATTCTGGCACTTCGCTCCTACTTGTAAAAAATATTTTGAGAAAATTACTCAGAACCCCCAAGCATTATATATGTTTTTTTTAGCAAAGACTCTGGGGAATAAAATGACGGTTGTTGCAACTTTTTATGTCACACGGTATTTGAACAGCGATTTTTCAAACGTGTTTTTTTTGGGGAAATTTTTTTCATGAATAAAAAGAAACAAAAAAAACAGTAAAGCTAACCCAATTTTTTCTGTATAATGTACAAGATGATGTTACGCCGAGTAAATACATACCTAACATGTCACGCTTCAAAATTGCGCACACTCGTGGAATGGCGGCAAACCTCGGTACTTAAAAATCTTAATAGGTGATGCTTTACATTTTTTTTACAGGTTATATATTTAGAGTTACAGAGGAGGTCTTGGGCTAGAATTGTTGCTTTTGCTCTAACGCACGTGGCAAAAGCTCACATGTGTGATTTGAACGCCGTTTACATATGTGTGCGCAATTTACGTATGCGTTCACTTCTGTGTGTGAGAGCGCGGGGACGGGCACTTTCATTTTTCTTTTATTTCTTTATTTTACTTTATTTTTTTTACCCTTTAAAAAATATATATATATTCCTATTACAATGAATGTAAACATCCCTTTTAATAGGAATTGTGTGTGAAAGGTCCTATTTATGGAGAGATGTGGGGTCACTAAGACCCCACATCTCTCCCCCAGGCTGGAAAGGCTGAGATAAAAAAAAAAAACTCTCTCAGCCTTTCCAGCCACGTCCTCGGCTTTGTTTACTTCCGCCGGCCCGGACGTGACATCTGGTCCCCAGAAATCTCTATGGTAAAAATCCGGCGGCACGTTTGAGTTGGGAGAAGCGCCTGTAAGATTGATTAAAAATTAAATTAAAAATTAATTGGAAAAAAATGATATCTGGATGATGCCTGTAGCTGCTGGCATTATCCAGATATCCCCACTCAAAGTACATGACGTCATATGACATACTGCCGGCGTGAAGTGGTTCAAAATTCTGCCTAATTCAAATTGGTGTTTTATTTTATGCTTTGTGATCAATAAGAAGTAATGGGAAGTAATGGGAGTGAATGATATTGTCAGCTGAAGCCTGTAGTTTTTCATATGGTGCAGCATCAGTTTTTCACGAGCCAATGAAGTCTCTGCAAAAAAATGCAAAAAAATGCTTTACACTAGTTTCACAATGCCTGACAGTTGGGATTAATATATAATTCAAGCCAATGCAAAACAGTATAAGAGCACAGTGGTACCATTCCCATTAAATGCAGTTAAAGGAATAATACCAAGAAAATGGTTAGATCCAGAAAAACCTACAATAAAGGAATGGTTTAAAATAATTGACTACATATATAATATGGAGTATTTGAGTAGTAGAGAAAGAAGACCGGATAAAAACATTTTCTGGAATCTGGGATAAGTGGATTGAAAAAACAATAAATATGTGGAGAACTACGTGGGGGTGTAGGAGTCTAGAAAGATGGGTGGGAGAGAGGGGAGCGTCTGGCATAGGTGAGAGGGGGAGGAACTTTTGGGGAGGAAGAAAAGAGAGATATCGGTAATGTAATATGTTAAAGATGAACATATATATATATATATATATATATATATATATATATATATATATTTAAAAAATTAAAGGAACACTTTTGAATCAGAACTCCTGGGATATTGATCTGGTCAGTTAAGTAGCAGAGGGGGAGGGGTGTATAAAGAGGGGGTTGTTAATCAGTTTCAGCTGCTTTGCTGTTAATTGAAATCAACAACATGTGCACTAGATGGGCAACAATGAGACGACCTCCAAAACAGGAATGTTTTTTCAGGTGGAGGTGTCTGACATTTGTTTTCCCTACTCATCTTTTCTGACTGTTTTTCATTTGGCTACGGTCAGTGTCACTACTGGACTTGGACCCTATAAAGGTTGCACAGGCAGTCCAACTCCTCCAGGATGGCACATCAATACGTGTCATTGCCAGAAGGTTTGCCTTGTCTCCCAGCACAGTCTCAAGAGCATGGAGGAGATTCCAGGAGACAGGCAGTTACTCTAGGAGAGCTGGACAGAGCCGTAGAAGGTCCTTAACCCATCAGCAGGACCGGTATCTGCTCCTTTGTGCAAGGAGGAACAGGATGAGCACTGCCCAGAGCCCTACAAAAATGACCTCCAGCAGGCCACTGGTGTGAATGTCTCTGACCAAACAATCAGAAACAGACTTCATGGGGGTGGCCTAAGGGCCCGACGTCCTCTAGTGTGCTCACTGCCGGACACTGTGGAGCTCGATTGGCAATTTCCATTGAACACCAGAATTGGCAGGTCTGCCACTGGTTCCCCATGCTTTTCACAGATGAGAGCAGGTTCACCCTGAGCATATGCGACAGACGTGAAAGGGCCTGAAGAAGCTGCAGAGAACTTTATGCTGCCCGTAACATCGTTCAGCATGACCGGTTTGGTGGTGGGTCAGTGATGGTCTGGGAGGCATATCCATGGAGGGACACACAGACCTCTACAGGCTACACAATGGCACCCTGACTGCCATTAGGTATCTGGATGAAATCCTTGGACCCATTGTCAGACTCTATGCTGGTGCAGTGGGTCCTGGGTTCCTCCTGGTGCATGACAATGCCCGGCCTCATGTGGCGAGAGCATGCAGCCAGTTCCTGGAGGATGAAGAAATTGATACCATTGAATGGCCCCCACGCTCACCTGACCTAAATCCAAAAGAACACCTCTGGGACATTATGTTTCGGTCCATCCGGTGCCACAAGGTTGCACCTCAGTCTGTTCAGGAGCTCAGTGATACTCTGGTCCAGATCTGGGAGGAAATACCCCAGGACACTATCCGTCGTCTCATTAGGAGCATGCCCTGATGTTGTCGGACATGCATACAAGCACTTGGGGGCCATACAAAGTACTGAGGACCATTTTGAGTTGTTGCAATGAAATTAAAGCAAAATGGACTAGCTTGCTGCATAATTTTTTCACTTTGATTTTCGGGGGGGGGGGGGGGGGCTTTGAATTCAGCCCTCTGTAGGTTGATAATTTTCATTTCCATCAAATGATATGCCATCCTTTCATTCCTAACACATTACCCAGTCCATATCAGTATAGATATCCAGCATGAGATTTTTGCCCGTTGAGATCTGATGTGTTTTCAAAGTGTTCCTTTAATTTTTTTGAGCAGTGTATAAAAAAATCTATATAATTCAACCCAAACGTTTTTTTTTTTTTTAAATAGTGTGACAGCAGGAAGGTAAAGTCACCTGGTTGCATCCAGGGGGGTAGATATATTTCGCCCAGATTCAGGCTTTACGCCGACTTATACAACTAGGTGGAGAGTTGTATAAGCCCAGCTGAGGCTAGTGGGCTCATGGATGACTCATACCTCTAGGGAGAGTGTGGGGCGTCGTGCAGACAGGGAGTTGATGAGACCAGCTGAAGCTTGTCAGCTCATTTAGGCCTCTATAAGAACTCCCAGCTTCATTAGATGTTAGCTCATGCCTGGAACCAGACCTGTGTGGACTGTCTAGGGAGAGTGAACCCCTGTGCGGTGAGACAAAGCCTGTGTGGCTATTTGCTTGGACATTTAAAACCAGGGACTTAGGGACTAGGACAGCACTAGGCTGATCCCAGTTGTTAGTTAGGAAACCTGTATGTTTAGTCAGAGGTCAAGTTGACCAGGATTTATTTTGTTTATGTTTCTTTTGCTTTGCTGTGTTTTGTCACTGTAAATAGAAAATAAACCGCACCTTTTTGATTTTGAAAACCACAACCTCCGTTTGCTGGGCCTGTTTTGTGTGGGGAGCCCATCTCGGGGGTCACACACACCCGCTGCCGAGCTAACCCCCTCACAGTTGGTGGAGAACCAGTGGCAGTTTTTTTTTAAGCCAGCATGGAGGAGATACTGAAGCAGCTGGCTCTAGCAAATGCCAATCAACAGCAGACAAATGCAGGTTTGCAAAAGAGCCTTGCAGCTCAACAACAGAACTTCGCAGCCCAGCAGCAAGCTCATCAACAGAGCCTTGCAGCCCAGCAGCAAGCTCATCAACAGAGCCTTGCAGCCCAGCAGCAGACAAATGCAACTTTGCAACAGAGTCTGGAGGCTCAGCAACAAGCCCAGCAGCAATCTGAGGCCCGCTTCATAGACCTGTTACAGAAGCAAGAGCAGAGACTACAACAACAGATGGAAGCAGCAATGCAGCAACGTCCGCAGACCAGTGAGGAAAGCCGTCCCACTAATACCGCGTCCTTTGGGGTGAGTCGTTTATTGACAAAAATGACTGGAGAGGATGATCCAGAGGTATTTTTGACCACATTTGAAAGGACCGCTGAAAGAGAAAAGTGGCCTGAGGAGCAGTGGGCTGGACTGGTGGCTCCTCTGTTAACTGGTGAATCGCAGAAAGCTTACTATGACCTAGAGCCTAACCAAGCAAAAGACTATGCGATACTAAAAGCTGAAATATTGGCAAGGCTGGGTGTCACCCAGGCTGTCCGGGCTCAGCGTGTGCATAACTGGACTTTCCAGCTTGGAAAACCCCCCAGGTCTCAAATGTATGATCTCATTCACCTGAGCAGAAAGTGGCTACAGCCAGAGACTTTGTCCGCACCAAAGATTGTGGAACGTGTTGTAATGGATCGGTTTTTGAGAGCTCTTCCTACTGCCATCCAAAAGTGGGTAAGCCATGGAGACCCAGAGACGGCCGATGGTCTTGTGGATCGTGTGGAGAAATACTTGGCTACAGAGAACCTGACGGCCTCTTCCAGAGACACTCGGACTTTCCACCCTAAGACCAGACCATCCCCAGGGGCGGATAAGAGGATTCCAAGGGGTGAGGGTGGAGAGAGTGAGAGGGTGGGAGCTCTACCCCAAGTTTGGCGAGAACAGCCTGGGAAATCAGCGGCTCAAGAGGCCGCAAGAAGGATCGTTTGCTACCGCTGCCGGCAAGCGGGACATATTGCAGCCAATTGCCCGGTTGTGGAGGAACCCATGCAGTGTGACTTTCTGACGGGCAGACGTCAGTCGCTGTGTGCGACAGTCGCATGCACTGCCATTCGAGGAACTGAGAAACATTTATGCAAAATGTGTGTTAATGGTAGAAATGTTGTGGTATTGCTGGATTCAGGTAGCCTTGTGACCCTGATAAAGGCTGAGTTAGTTAAAACAGAGGTCTCTGGGAATAGCAAGGTAGCTGTTATTTGTGTGCATGGGGACACCCGAGAGTATCCAGTGACTACAGTGTGTTTCGAGACCCCCAAAGGTACCCTCTCTCATCCAGTGGGCTTAGTATCTCAGTTACCGCATGACGCCATTGTGGGAAGGGATTTTCCGAAGTTCTGGGAACTGTGGAATGATCCTGAGCCCCCCACTGGTGCCCCTATGTACCAGGAATGTGATAGCCAGAACTCCCCTGAGAGTGGTGAGGACTCTCCGGAATTTCCCTTATCAGTATTGGCAGGGGAGACTCAAGAAACTGGAGAGGAGCCCACCTCCTCAGACGAAAACCTACCGTCTGTGGAGTTTTCTGATCTTGAGGTTCACAGGGAAAACTTTGCCACAGAACAGTTGAAAGACCCCGCCCTAATAAAGGCACGGGAAAACGTAGTGAAAATAGATGGCGAGTTAGTGAACCCAGATAATACCTTCACTTACCCATACTTCAGCGTAGAGAAGGACCTACTGTATCGGGTGGCAAAAAGGGCAGAAGAAACCGTTGAGCAGCTTGTGGTGCCCAAACCTTACAGGAAGTTGGTGTTGGAGTTGGCCCATGGGCACATTCTTGGAGGTCATCTGGGGACAGAGAAAACCCGAGAGAGGGTATTACAGAGATTCTATTGGCCGGGGGTGATGAAGGACATAGAAAATTATTGTTCCTCCTGCCCTGTGTGTCAGAGGTCGGCCCCGATGCCACATTTCCGTAGCCCGCTGGTCCCTCTACCCATCATTGAGGTCCCGTTTGAGAGGATCGCCATGGATTTGGTAGGTCCTATAATCAAGTCCGCTAGGGGGCACCAGTACATATTAGTTATAATGGACTATGCCACCCGTTATCCAGAAGCGATCCCTCTCCGAAATACCTCGGCCAAAACCATAGCCAAAGAGCTATCTCTTGTGTTTAGCCGGGTGGGTATTTGTAAAGAACTGCTTACGGACCAAGGTACACCCTTTATGTCCCGGGTTATGAAGGAGCTGTGTAAATTGTTCAAAGTGACGCAATTACGTACATCTGTGTATCACCCCCAAACCGATGGGCTGGTTGAAAGGTTCAACAAAACCCTAAAACAAATGTTGAAGAAAGTGGTGGATAGAGATGGAAAGGATTGGGACTGTCTACTTCCTTATCTGATGTTTGCTATTAGGGAGGTGCCCCAATCCTCTACGGGATTCTCCCCCTTTGAGTTACTGTATGGGAGACACCCAAGAGGGCTGTTGGATATTGCCAAGGAAACTTGGGAAAGTGAGAGTTCTCCCCACAGGAGTGTGATTGAGCATGTTGCCCTGATGCAAGACCGAATTGCACAGGTAATGCCCATCGTGAAGGAACATTTGGCCCAAGCGCAGTTAGCACAGCAGAGAGTGTACAACCGTGGAGCCAAGACCCGTACCTTTTCCCCGGGGGATAGGATACTGGTACTTGTCCCTACGGTTGAAAGTAAATTCCTTGCCAAATGGCAAGGCCCCTACGAGATAATGGAAAAAGTGAGCGAAGTGAATTACAAGGTCAGACAACCAGGAAGGCGAAAGCCCGAACAGATCTATCACGTTAATCTGTTGAAAGCCTGGAGGGATAGAGAGTCCCTAGTCGCAGACACTTGGTCACCAGCTCAAACTGGTTGCGTGATTCCGGAGGTTGGAATGGCAGCCACCTTGTCACAACCCCAACAACAGGAGGTTAAGGAGTTTGTGCTTCGCAACAAGGAGGTATTCTCTGAGCTGCCGGGACAAACATCTGGGGTAGAGCATGACATCATTACCCCGCCCGGTGAAAGGGTAAAGTTAAAACCCTATCGGATCCCAGAGGCCCGACGGGAGGCAATACGGGAGGAAGTACAGAAAATGCTGAACTTAGGGGTGATAGAGGAGTCCCAAAGTGATTGGTCTAGTCCCATTGTGTTGGTGCCTAAACCGGATGGGAGCTGGCGATTTTGTAACGATTTTCGACAGTTGAACAAAGTTACAAAATTTGACACCTACCCCATGCCACGTATAGATGAGTTGATCGACCGGCTGGGAACAGCCCGATACATGACGACTCTTGACCTCACAAAAGGGTATTGGCAAATCCCCCTGGCCAAGTCGGCCAAAGAGAAAACCGCATTTGTAACCCCAGACGGGGCGTTCCAATATAAAAGAATGCCGTTCGGGTTACAGAATGCGCCGGCCACATTCCAGCGGAAAATGGACCAGATGCTGAGGCCCCATCGGAATTATGCTGCGGCTTACCTGGATGACATAATTGTCCATAGCACAGATTGGGCCTCACATCTGCCAAAAGTGCAAGCAGTCCTGGACTCTGTTCGGGAAGCGGGGTTTACGGCTAACCCCAAGAAGTGTACCATTGGGCAGGAGGAGGCCAAATATCTTGGGTACACCATTGGGAGGGGAGTAATAAAACCCCAACTCAACAAAGTCGAGGCCATCCAGAGTTGGCCACGTCCCAACAGCAAGAAGCAGGTACGAGCCTTTCTGGGAATCGCTGGGTATTATCGGCGATTCATTCCCCACTTTGCTTCTAAGGCTGTGCCCCTAACCAACCTGACGAAGGGGAAAGGGTCGGTCATGATTAAATGGACCCCCGAGGCTGAGGCAGCATTCCAATTCTTGAAACAAGCCTTATGTAGCCAGCCAGTGTTGTACTCACCCGACTTCTCTAAAGACTTTGTCGTACAAAGTGATGCGTCAGATGTGGGGTTAGGAGCAGTATTGTCCCAGGTCTGGAACGGGGAAGAGCACCCAGTCATTTACCTCAGCAGGAAGTTGAAGTCCCATGAGGTAAATTACGCCACCGTTGAAAAGGAGTGTTTAGCGGTGAAGTGGGCTCTAGATTCCCTTCGGTACTACCTGCTAGGTAGGCACTTTGACATGGTTACGGATCACGCTCCGTTAAAGTGGATGGCTCAAAACAAGGAAACAAATAGAAGAGTGAATAGGTGGTTCCTGGCCCTCCAGGAATTCAACTTCACAGTAAAGCATCGCCCTGGCGTTCAAATGGGGAATGTGGATGCTTTGTCTCGAGTACATGAATGCCTGATTGCTGGTGTTCCAACCCCGAGGTTAAAACAAGAGGGGGGGTATGTGACAGCAGGAAGGTAAAGTCACCTGGTTGCATCCAGGGGGGTAGATATATTTCGCCCAGATTCAGGCTTTACGCCGACTTATACAACTAGGTGGAGAGTTGTATAAGCCCAGCTGAGGCTAGTGGGCTTATGGATGACTCATACCTCTAGGGAGAGTGTGGGGCGTCGTGCAGACAGGGAGTTGATGAGACCAGCTGAAGCTTGTCAGCTCATTTAGGCCTCTATAAGAACTCCCAGCTTCATTAGATGTTAGCTCATGCCTGGAACCAGACCTGTGTGGACTGTCTAGGGAGAGTGAACCCCTGTGCGGTGAGACAAAGCCTGTGTGGCTATTTGCTTGGACATTTAAAACCAGGGACTTAGGGACTAGGACAGCACTAGGCTGATCCCAGTTGTTAGTTAGGAAACCTGTATGTTTAGTCAGAGGTCAAGTTGACCAGGATTTATTTTGTTTATGTTTCTTTTGCTTTGCTGTGTTTTGTCACTGTAAATAGAAAATAAACCGCACCTTTTTGATTTTGAAAACCACAACCTCCGTTTGCTGGGCCTGTTTTGTGTGGGGAGCCCATCTCGGGGGTCACACACACCCGCTGCCGAGCTAACCCCCTCACAATAGCATGAAAAGGCTTAGAACATTTGTCAGGTTATTATTATTATTGTCTGTATATACACTAAGGAGATTTCTCTGCAATTACTGCCCCCAGAAATGCAACCAGAAATAAATGATAATCCCCCTGTAAAATGTGGGGGCAATCCAAACTCTGACAGTTGTCTGTGTGAAAGATAGATATTCCCTCTACACATGTCTGCCAAAATGCAAAACCTCCTGGATTTCCTTATTTTCCCTTTCGGTGACAATAATCTTCAGGACAAAAATAGTGAGGTAAGACAGGGACTCCAACCCTCTTTACTCTATCCAAAACTAGAAAATATGTTTTTACATATTATTAGTTTAATAAAAAATAAATATTGCATGAACGAAGGCCTATTAATTACCAAGTCAAATATGTGAAGCCCAGATAACACACCCGGATTATACACACAGCTAATTTGAGCATTTAAAATGAAAAATATTACATAATGTAAAATGCTAATTACCGGTATCTTGAAAGTCATGGTGAGACATCCTATAAGGGCTGACATACCGTATATGCTCGAGTATAAGCCGAGTTTTTCAGCACATTTTTTTGTGCTGAAAATGCCCCCCTCGGCTTATACTTGAGTCACCTTTTTGCGCCTGATCTCCCGGACTTTGGGGACCCGGTACTTGGCACACATGTAGCCCCACTCTTCCTCTACAATTGGGCAAAGTTTTTTGTCCGGGGGACCTACGGCCGGGGAGCACCGATTTTTCAAAGCCGGGCACCCCTTCCATAGACTCCCATGTTAAACGGTAATTTCTTTGGTGATTTTGGGGACCCGGTACCGGCCAATCGTAGGTCCCCTGGACCCGAGTCCATAGACTCCCATGTTAAATGTCAGTCTAGTCATGGACACAGTGAGGCATGGGCACAGTGAGGCATGGGCACAGTGAAGCATGGACACAGTGAGGCATGGACACAGTGAGGCATGGACACAGTGAGGCAAATTGAAGCACAGTGAGGCATGCAGATGGACACCCTAGGCTTATACTCGAGTCAATACGTTTTCCTAGTTTTTTGTGGTAAAATTAGGTGCCTCGGCTTATATTCGGGTCGGCTTATACTCGAGTATATACGGTACTTGTCAACACTAATTACCCAACTAGAATTCACAAACCCTTTTTTAGACTTATTTTTCCAGCCAATGGTTTACTTTACTGAGAAGCATGCAGCAGTCATGCATGGTAATACTTGATAATAGGTTGGATACTTGGATGAGATGGGTGCTCTGGTCAGTCACAGGTTTTCTGCATCTACGTGTGTCAATGGCGCTAGTGGCAATGACACTAAGCAGTTTGTCACAGATTGAAAGTCATAATTTCCATGACAAGGCCATCTAGACAACAAAAATGTATGGGAAAATCATAGATCTGCACTATGTACACTAAATTAAATAAAAAATAAAAAATACATATCAGCTAAGGTATGTGCCTGTTGATTTTGTGATAGCTTCGTCAATATTTTCCTGCAAAAACTGTTTTATTTTGTAATACTTTTTTCATGTTTTATTTTCTAAAGACAAAACAATTTTTTTCTAGTTTCAACAGTGTTAGTTTTAAAACAAATAGTGTTACCTTTGAGCCGGTTCACACTGGGGCAGCACGACTTTGGGGGCGACTCGGCGACGCGATCTCAAGACGACTTGAGAGGCGATTTGCAAAATGACTTCTGTATAGAAGTCAATGCAAGTCGTCCCGAGTCGCTCCCAAAGTAGTACAGGAACCTTTATCTAAGTCGGAGCGACCTGAGTCGCTCCTATTAGAACGGTTCCATTGAACAGAGCGGGACGCGACTCGTCAGGCGACTGAGTCGCCTGACAAGTCGCCCCTGTGTGAACCGGGTCTTAGACAACCACATTCTTTCTGTAATTTATCTTATTTAGAATTAACCCAAATGTTTCTGGTTCAAAGCATATCAGCAAGACGTTTATTATGGCTGACATGAGCTATCTAAAGATTCAAATATTTTTTAGTTTTTTACCTTGTTCCTGTAGTGAGAAACAGATTTTATTTCTCCCTGTGATATCTCCCTGTGATATTCTCTCCAGGCATGTATAATTAGTGAAGGGGTAGTTGATGGGTGCTCATTTCTGCACTTTAAAAGCTAGTTATAGACTAATCAAATATGAAATGTTATTTTATAAAGACTCCCACACTTTAGTCCTTTTAAAAAAAATAAAAATAAAAAAATACCCATAAAATGTCCAAAGACTCAGCGCACATGACCGATTCCAATGTTACCATTAGCCTAAAGACAGCTCTTTAAGCTGTCATCAGCTATATAAGGGAAGGGGCAGAAATAGTGGTGACATCAGTGTCCAAATATAATGTCACTGCTATCCCCACCCCTTTGCTTATGTGGCTGGGGTAATGTACCATGGCGTTAGCAATTCCTAGGGATGTGGCAGGTGTAAGTACCTGCTGTTTCCTTGCAAGGCCTGCCACATAAAGAGGCAGTGGAAATACTACTTCTAGATATTCTGAATACCTGAACATCCCTAGTTGGGAGCTAGGTATAGGAAAAATACACTGGTCTGATACTGGTTATCTGCAAACGTGTAAAGCAGCAAAAAACCTTTGTTTTTAACACAAATTGTTCAAACAGTTTAGACCAGTGTTTCTTAAACTTTTTTTAGTCAAGGCACCCTTTAAAATTATGGACACTCTCGAGGCACCCTCCAAAATATGGACAGTCTTGAGGCACCCCATTCTAAAATGTAAAAGCTATTCTAATAATTTAACATAATGCAGCAACATCAATACACATAGGACACCCAACGTTTGAGGTGATTTATTCTTTCAAAGCTTTTGCAAACTGGTACTGACTAGTATTCCAGTGTTTCTCTTCTCCCTCAGTTTTTTTCCATCACTTAGCTAATGAGACCCCAAAGCTGATGAAGAGAGGCAAGGGTGGGTCAAACAGGGATGATATGCAGGTGACTGACATCCTCCTTATCAACTGATGATATCATTGATCGTTAGGAGGTTGGCAGCTAGACGGTTGTTATGGTGTACAATGAAAACCTGTGGTTTTGTGTATCTAAAAAGGCTGGTTTCATTCACCCACTGGCTTGTATACAATTTTGGGGCAATTTTTAGGCATTTTGCCAAGGCACCCATAAAGAAACCTCAAGGCACCCCAGGGTGCCTGGGCACCCTGGTTGAAAAAGGCTAGTTTAGACTTTGTTTTCTTGCTAGGTAGCTGGCACATGTGCTGGGGAATTTTGTATTTCTTAGTTCCTATTGACCAAGACACACCCTCCAGAACTACATCACCCAAGAGATCTTTCGCTGTGCTGGTAGGCTCTTGTGAGTCAAGATAGCTGCATTGTTTACCTGGAAAATCATCAATAAGTGCACAAAGCATGTGGCAGAGAGGGGCAGGGGATATGCAGAGTTATGTAGTCCAGCAGCCAGAACTGACAATGTTGGTTGGGATTTTAGAGCAGCAAAAGCACTTTGTTGTCAGCCCCATGCAAGGAAGAGAACACGCTGGGTTTCTGGCAGATCAACAGGAAATGTTCTGTACTTGCAATTATTTTAAATTGATAAAACATAAGGAACTATGCATATACCGGAAAAAATTACTGAATATGTTTTTTTATGGTGCCCTGACATACACTTCAATAAATTAATTCTAAATTGGCTTTGTACAAAAACAAAACCTAGAGATCTTTATTATAAACAACCCTCTGTAAATATTTTTATTCCAATAATCTCCCAATATAGTAAGTCTTTCAAATGAATGTCATTTTCTCACACTTACATAAATCACATTCTTGCGTTTATAGCTTGAACCAGGGTCACTAGGGTAGGGATTCACTTCTCTGTTATCAGTACTTAGATACATAATTCTTACACTTGACTGTTGTCTGGAGTACCGTAGTTACTTATTAAAATAATACGATCATATACAATGTGAATTATACTTTTGAACCTTTTTTCTTAGATTACTCATAGACTTAAGATAACAGCCTGAAAAACAGATGATGTCTACCTGAATGTTCTTTTATATGATTTTTTTTTTATTGTAGACCAGTGTGCCATATATTTTTATTAGTCAAATGAACACCATTTTTTCCATCTTAAATGGCTGCAAAAAGGGAAGAAAATGAAAACATAGCCTGTAAATGGAACTTTAACTGTCTTACCACCAGAGACTCTTAAAAGAAAAACTTTAACAACCAACACCCTCCAGAGTATTCTAGAGCTCTGAAATCTATCTCTGTACACGAGTTCCATGGTCCCTGACAGGGACTTTTCCTCTTGGTATGAGCTGAAGCAAACTTTTAATGCAATACAGTATATTGTGGACAACATGTGAAGATATCAATATACTGTACCTGTAGAATAACATTATCATGCTTGTTGTGTTACACTGTGTGATTATTCTTGCTCTGTGTCTTTAAGATCTGTCCCCTTCTTTCTAGCTGAACTCTCTCTCTCACGGTAGTTCTTTATATATCTCCTCCACTTCCTGATTCTGGTCATTACTCCTGTATATATTCCATGCTAAACATCTTACATGTGGCTTACAACTGCAACGTTTTTCTATCTATGAATATCCATCATTAAACGGAACATTCTAAAGGATTCATCGTCTGTCGTCCTAACTGAGTTTATTCATTGAGTTAAACTGCCTGTATCGATGCAAGGGATAATAGCAAACCAGCTTGTGTAAGGCCTACTTAAACCTGGAGATGAACTTTATCGCTTTGTAGTTGAGACAGAACAGTAGAAAAACAGAGTTTCACAGCCTAATTACAAGATTTCTGCATGTCAGTACTGAAACAGACAAGATTTACTGCCCTCATAGCAAGACGGAAGGGACAGAGCAGCACATGGCAGCCTTATAGCCTGAGACAATCTGCACGGTGTCATATTTCAGCACACAGATCCTGCCTGCTTTCACAGTCAGTCTGCTATCATGAGTGACCAAGCTTCTGCATGTGAACTCACATCTACCTCCCCACAAGTTCCTGAAGAAACTGAGTTACCCAAACGCTCAGTTAAACCCACTTGGAAAGTAATGGAGAATTATGAAGCTTCAAGGACTGAATTGTCAAATAGCTTGTAATTAGTCTGGGAGAAAATCCTTGCTGAAGCCAATACAGTGTCTGTTGAACGTGAACTACTGACACTAGAGGGCGCCATTAAACAACTTTCTGCCTCATATGAGCTTTATCAGCTTACCAGCATCAAATTCACTAATGTCTTACAAAACATGAAGTCAGAAAATGCGATAAGGCAGTTAAAGCGTGTCAACATTCTTAATATTGAAAGAGACAGTTTTATCCAGCAAACCAGATTAAAGGCAGAAGCAAAAATAAAGCTGTTACAGGACACTGCATCTCACAGATCTGTTTCCACCAGACGTTCTAAAAACTCGTCAAGATCCCATAGTTCAAGATACTCAACACTCAGTGAGCGACTTATTAATGCCCGCACTGAAGTGAAAGCCAGCAAAGTGCAGGTGGCATATGCAGAAAAAAGAGCAGAGTTGGAAGCGCTGTCAGCACGTCAAAAGAGCAGAGTTGGAAGCGCAGTCAGCACGTCAAAGAGCAGAGTCGGAAGCGCAGTCAGCACGTCAAAGAGCAGAGTCGGAAGCTCAGTCAGCCCGTCAAAGAGCAACAATGGAAACCTTAAATGAACAGTGTAAACATGACGCAGCTATGGCAAAGCTAAGGGTCCTACAGCAAGCTATCAGTGCAGACGAAGGTGCAAGTGAGAAAGACAGCCTTAACCTAAACATAGCAGATATGGAAGACCCCCTCAAACGCACTAAAGACTATGTCCTAAGCCACTGCAGTGCACACTCCATTGTCTCCAATGCTCCCGACTACATAGAGACTCCTTCACAGCTTCAAGTTAAAGAGGTTCCAGCAACTTCCTGCACTCAAAATCACTCCACTGCATTTCCTACCTGCCTACCTTGCCTGCCTTCATACGTCACAGAGCATCAGCGCAAGCTTCAAGCAAGTCATCAATCTCCAGTCATCGGTACAGCCTTGAATCAACGTACCATTGGAACAACTGACTTCAAGCAAGCAACTCACCTGGATGCATCTGCTGCACCATATTTCCCTGTGTCCTTTAACAACAATGTCAAAGATAACGCAATCAGCACCATACAGCCAACAGCATCTCACATAAAGGCGGAGACAACTGAGACAGAAGAGTTTGTGAGGTACATGCTTCGCAGAGAGCTCACAAAGACTGGTCTTACAAGCTTTGATGACCAACCTGAGAATTACAGAAGTTGGAAATGTGCCTTCAGAACTACAATCAGCAATATTGGCATTACAGCTGATCAAGAATTGAAACGTTTTTCTATCTATGAATATCCATCATTAAACGGAACATTCGAAAGGATTCATCGTCTGTCGTCCTAACTGTGAGTTTATTCATTGAGTTAAACTGCCTGTATCGATGCAAGGGATAATAGCAAACCAGCTTGTGTAAGGCCTACATCAACCTGGAGATGAACTTTATCGCTTTGTAGTTGAGACAGAACAATGCTCATCTTTCATACGTAAATACAGGAGATAAATACAATTCTAGACACATTTGTGTATGCATATAATAAAAATAGAATAAAATAAAATAAAAATCATGTCTGGGACATGGTTAAATAAAACATTTAACCACATACATTTATTGCTGTACATACAATATACCACTTTCCGACTGCAATAAATACAGTATATATTCGTTGCGGTTTGTGAGTGGTTTACAGGGATTATGGCTGAAGATATCAGCCATAACCCCGGGATTGTTTTTTTCAGCTGGCGGCTGGCTTTCTCTTGAAAGTGCTCAGAGCAGCTCATGAGCTGTTGAAACGCTTTCAGAAGTGGCGGGAGGGGATGTCCTACCACTCGCCATTGTTTCTCGGGCTTACTATTTCCACCAGCTCACACGAGAAAGGATTTAACGGTGCCACCGGCTGGTCACACAGGCAATCAAAGAGTAGATCCACTTTGATCGCCTCTATGTTCTTGAGTTGAAGTAAACATTTTTTTTTTTAAAGCAAATGATCTTTTGCTTTTAAAGGTAAAGGAGAGATTTGGGGTCTTTTTGACCCCAGATCTCTTTATAAAGAGGGCATGTCATTCTTATTTCTATTACAAGGGACAGTGTAATCAGTGGGGTGCCGACATTACAGGCTCCCTGGACAGGTAAGTGTCCATATCTTAAAAGTCAGCAGCTACAGTATCTGACTTTTAACTTTTCGTGGGGGGAGGCTGGACCTCCACTTTAAGCCCCGTACAGACAGGGCAAATGTTGGGAGACATCGGCCAGTTCAATAAACGTCTGACATTCGGCCCGTGTGTATGTCAGCTGGTCCGACAGAAGCTGGCTTCTGTTGGACGAGCATGCTGAAAAACCAGCATCTGACTAACTCACGATCAGCGCTCTCAGCCAATGGCTCAGAGTGCTGATCGAAGTGTTCTGGCGGGGCGGCCATCCCTTGTCAGAACACAACAGTATAGCAGAGGAGAACACTGTACTAACATTGGATCGGTAGTACAGTGGCTCTAACAGGAGCAGTCAGTTTAAAAAAAAAAATATTATGCCCTGTACACACGATCGGATTTCCGATGGAATAAAATCCGATGGAATTTTCCGTCGGAATTCCGATGAAGCTGACTTTCATCAGTCTTGCCTACACACCATCAGACAAAATTCCGACCGCCCAAAACGCGGTGACGTAAAACACTCCAACAAGCTGAGAAAAATGAAGTTCAATGCTTCTGAGCATGCGTCGACTTGATTCTGAGCATGCATGTTTTTTTTTTCCATTGGAGTTCCACACAGACGATCGGAATTTCCTATTGTTTTTTTTTCCATCGGAAAAATTTAAAACATGTTCTGTTTTTTAACACTGATGGAAAAAAGTCCAATGGGGCCCACACACGATCGTTTTTTGCGATGAAATAAGTCCATCAGACTTTTTTCATCTGAAAAACCAACCGTGTGTACAGGGCATTAGTGTACCAGGCTTTAAAAGCAAAACAAAGCAAAAGCTTAATTTTGACCCTTGACTCAAATTTCATTCAGCTGAAAAGGTGAAATTGTACCAAAATCTCCCAATTTTCAATTACATTTCTGGGAAATGCAAAAACATTACAGTAGGTCCAATATCACACTGACAAAATAATTAAAATGTCAGTAAAATTTGTTATAGATCTCCACCACTTTCTTGTGCATGTAAATGTACAAAAGGTGGGTGGGATAGGGAAAACAGGTACAATTTTGCTCAATTGCTCAATTGGAGTGTATTCCAATAATTTTAGAAAGTGTGTTGCTACATGCTCTGCATGCTACATGCTCTGTGATCAGAGCACAAACATCATCTGGACCGGCATTTAAAAATCCATAAGTAAATCTATTGAAAAGAAAAATAGAAAATCTATTCTTCATAACTACTGCACAATTTCCCCTTCCAGTAAGGTTCTGATTTGTACTGGAGAACATTAGTTCCATTTCTATAACCAAAACATTTTTTCTCTTAGGAGCTATTACTTATATTATTTACTTGTATTTGCTCCCTGTCAGAGCAGAATGAGTGTCTAAACAAATCAAACTAAAAAGTAAAATGTTGTAGTGCTATACATTAAAATAACATTTCATGAGTGTCACAAGAATTATTAATAAAATATACATCATGCAAAAATGCCAAGTGCATAGGTCTCTATGCCTCTTATGCCTTGTACACACGATCGGATTTCCGATGGAATAAATTCCGATGGACTTGTTTCATCGGAAATTTCGATCATGTGTGGGCCCCATCAGACGATGGGAAATTCCGATCGTCTGTGTGGAATTCCAACAGAGAAAAATACACGCATGTTCAGAATCAAGTCGACGCATGCTCGGAAGCATTGGAATTAATTTTTCTCGGCTCGTCTGAGTGTTTTACGTCACCGCATTTTGGACGGTCGGAATTTAGTCTGGCAGTGTGTATGCAAGACTGATGGAAGTCAGCTTCATCGGAATTCCGATGGAAAATTCCATCGGAAATCCGATTGTGTGTACAAGGCATGACTTTGTACCACTCGATGTTCTTTTATACCCTTGCAAAACGTGTTCACTCTTCCACTCCTCCACCTTCTGTGCTCTATCAACACCAGTTGTGCTTTCACCTGGTACAGTATATACAACCCACATAAAATGTAAGGTCAAAAACAGCACAAGTTCCCTTTAAATGGAATCATGCATGCTGATCAGATTATGGCACCAGTCTCCTTTAAAAGGAATCCTGCATGTCCAACGGATTACGCCACTTGTGATCCTCTCATTCTTCCAGTGCCTGCAGTGCACTCTCATATAAAAGCATCAATCATAGATGCACTGATGGCATCTAGCTCCCACTATCTGTATTAGATACCATACACCCCAAACTTTTTGTGCAAAATTACATCATCCAATAAGCCCCTCCCAATGTGTTTGTCCCTGGGACATGTGACTTCCTCCCCCCTGTGGTACATTTAAAGTGTTGGAGCACTGGAATAGGGCAAGAGATGCCACCACCCAAACCCCTTGTCAAACTTCCCTTGCTATTCCCTGAGACTGCAGATGTTGCAGCAGATGCAAATAGAGGCTCTTGTGGAAGGGTTGGGAGGTGAAAAGTTAGAAACGAGGAGGAGTGCAAACTTGGCTGCTGACTGCTACTAGGGATGAGCTGAACACCCTCCGGTTCGGTTCGCACCAGAACTTGCGAAAATGCAAAAAATTTGTGCGAACATCGTTAAAGTCTATGGGACACGAACAAGAAAAACCAAAAGTGCTAATTTTAAAGGCTTATATGCAAGTTATTGCCATAAAAAGTGTTTGGGGACCTGGGTCCTGCTCCAGGGGACATGTATCAATGCAAAAAAGTTTTAAAAAGGAGCAGTGATTTTAATAATGCTTAAAGTGTAAAAATAAAAATGAAATACCGTATATACTCGAGTATAAGCCGAGATTTTCAGCCCTTTTTTTTGGGGCTGAAAGTCACGCCCCCCCCCCCCTCGGCTTATACTCGAGTCATCGAAATTTTTACATTGTAAATATTACCTGTAAAGAAGTTGCGGCTGCAGCGTCCATCGTTCAAATTCTGCGGCGTCCATCGTTCAAATTCCGCGGTCTCTTCCTGTTCCTTCCGTGATAGGCGAATGTCATCAGACACTCTCCGCCTATCACGAACGTTCTCTCATCCTCAGTTTTCCAGCAGACGTCTGTGATTGGCGGAACACCCAACACAGTGTCTGCTGGGAAACTGAGGATGAGAGAATGATCGTGATAGGCGGAGAGTGTCTGCTGAGAATCGCTGAGAACCGCAGTCTATTACATGTATAGACCCGCCCCTTCTAAAGTTCCCCATCAGGTCCGCTAAGCGGACCAGATGCGGAACATGAGAAGGGGCGGGTCTATTCATGTAATACACAGTGAAGGAAGTTCTCATCAGGTCCGCCCCCTCGTAGAGCGGACCTGATGGGGAACTTACTTCACTGTGTAATACATGAATAGACCCGCCCCTTCTCACGTTCCGCATCTTGTCCGCTGACCGGACCTGATGGGGAACTTTAGAAGGGGCGGGTCTATACATTTAAAACACTGCGGAGGAAGTTCCCCATCAGGTCCGCTCAGGCACAACCAATGATGGACAGCGCTGGACATCGGGATCCCAGCGGGACACTGGATTTCATCGCTGGAATGTTTTTTTTTTTTTATAATTTTTTTTTAATAAAGGACTTTTTCCAAGGTGTTTGTGTGTTTTTATTTACATTTTTTTACACTTTCTTCATGAAATGGTAGGGGTACAATGTACCCCTTACCAATTCACATGGGGGGGGGCGGGATCTGGGGGTCCCCTTTGTTAAAGGGGTCTTCCAGATTCCGATAAGCCCCCCACAACCACCGGGCAAGGGTTGTGGGGATGAGGCTCTTGTCCCCATCAACATGGGGACATCCTCCCCATGTTGAGGGCATGTGGCCTGGTAGGGTTCAGGAGGGAGGGGGGCCGCTCTCTCGTCCCCCCCTCTTCCCCTGTGGCCGGCCAGGTTGCGCGCTCGGATAAGGGTCTGGTATGGATTTTTGGGGGGACTCCACGCCATTTTTTTTTTATTTGGGGTGGAGTTCCCCTTAAAATCCATGCCAGATCTGAAGGGCCTGGTATGGATATTTAGGGCGAACCGCACGCCATTTTTTTTTAAATTTGCGGCGGTGTTCCCCTTAATATCTATTCCAGACCTGAAGGGCCTGGTAATTGAATTTGGGGGAACCCCCACGCTTTTTTTTTTTTTTTTATCAATGACTTTTCTATGTATTGCCGGGAGCCGACAATTCATTAATAGCCGCGAGAGAGTTTTAAATGACTTTTTTTCCTTCAAAAATTACACTTTATGCAGAGACAGTTCTAAGCATGGGAAACATGCGCGACTTTACATGCATATCATACACACCCCCCAGGTACGAAATTTAAAGGAATATTTCACTTTTATTGTTTCACTTTAAGCATTATTAAAATCACTGCTCCTAAAAAACTGCAGTTTTTAAAACTTTTTTTTGCATTGATACATGTCCCCTGGGGCAAGACCAGGATCCCCAAACACTTTTTAGGACAATAACTTGCATATAAGCCTTTATAATTAGCACTTTAGATTTCTCCCATAGACTTTTCGAATTTGCCGCGAACACCCCAAATTGTTCGCTGTTCGGCAAACGGGCGAACAGGCAATGTTCGAGTCGAACATGAGTTTGACTCGAACTCGAAGCTCATCCCTAGTTGCCTCCTTCCAATTTCTTCCAGACACTTTCACCCTGTGATACCAGGCTAGATTCTCGGACGACAGCTCATCAGGTAGCTTCAGCAAACTCTCCAACCAGCCCAACTGAGGCCTAGATAAACCACAGACACATGGCAGAATTGCCTAGGGGGCAAACAGCCCACCTAGGCTATGATCTCCTCCTCAAGGAAAAAGACCTTACTGCTCTCAGTCTCAGTGCATTTATACAAACTCCCAGCCACCATCTGGGAACCTCTCCCCTGGGATTGGCCAGCGCTGCATAAATAGTTAGCTGCTGATTAGACTGTCTTCCAGAATATTTCTGGACAAATAAGGGAAAGCACTTAATACTGCAGCCACTGAAACTCAGAACGGATCAGAGAAATCAAACACAGCTACACTGATTACAGAACTAAATTTGCCTAACAATGAAATGCAACTCCAATGAATACAGTGGTCCAGAACAAAATGTATCTAACCTAGCACCTATCTAGGATTTTCTACACAATTAAGAGACATTCTACTAGGGATAATGTAGTTGGTAACATCAGTTGCAGAGCAAGAAACAGATCAGGAACACATTAATGTTGCCCTTTGATCACCGCAAAATAAGAAAAAAAGGCCTGATCAACATAGAATAAAAACCAAGAAATCCCCTAAAGAAATTAAAATGCCAAAATAAAGTTAAAAGGGTCTTCAACATACAATAGAAATCAATACATCCCCAAAAGTGCTCCCTGAAACAAAAGCACACCTTTTTAAAAAATACCTTGCTTTTTTTAAAGAAATGTAAACTCAAAGACCTTAACATCATCAAACAAAAATAATATACCCCCAAATAAATAAAAACTCCAAGATACTGCATCACTGATTCGAAAGTTAGTTTTGGAAATCCTTGCAGCAGAAAACAAATCAAAAACAAAGTTGTTAAGAGTCGGTTCACACAGGGGCGTCCTGGGATCTGACTTCAAGTCGCCCCAAGTCACGCCAAGTCGCGTGGTTTAGAAAATTAATGGAAGTGAATGGAGCCATCTTAATGTACACTACTGCAGTCGCTCCGACTTCAGGAAAGGTTCCTGTACGACTTCAATCCGACTTCTAGGCGACTTGTACCCATTGATTTCAATGGAAGTTTCCTCCAAGTCGGATCCCCTGTCTTAACTAAAGCAACTTTCCAGGAAGTAAAAATAGTTTTCCAGGCAAACCCCTCCCTTCCCCTTCCCTCCCACAGAGCTGATTATTGTTTGATTGGCCACTGGAAAGTTGCCTGTCCTGGAGGCAACTTGAAGTTGCCTTGTAAGTTGCCTGGAGTCGCGCTCTGATTCATGCTCAAGTCGTGTCCAAGTTGCCTCCCAAAGTCGCGCTGGAAGTCGCGTTGCCCCTGTGTGAACCGGCTCTAACGCTGACCTCAGATTAACCAAAACAATAAATACATAAATAAATACATAAAGCCCCAATAAAAAAATAGGGCACAAAGGGGTTGATTGCCCAAAGAGTGAAAAGAAGTAATAGGAGTGGGACTTTGAATATTCCACTGGCATCCACTTGACACAATAAACCAAGGTCATATAAAAACATACAATTTTTATTTCAAAATTACATTAATATAGCAAGTAATAGATTAGAGCACACATTAAAAATATAAATAGTATTACAATCAATCAGGCATTCCTATGATATTATGATTGGTTGTTATCCTATTTATATTTTTTATATACAGTATCTCACAAAAGTGAGTACACCCGTGACATTTTTGTAAATATTTTATTATATCCTTTCATGTGACAACACTGAATAAATGACACTTTGCTACAATGTAAAGAAGTGAGTGCACAGCTTGCATAACAGTGTAAATTTGCTGTCCCCTCAAAATAACTCAGAACACTAATGTCTAAACCACTGGCAACAAAAGTGAGTACACCTCTAAGTGAAAATGCCCACATTGGACCCAATTAGCCATTTTCCCTCCCTGATCTCATGTGACTCGTTAGTGTACCAAGGTCTCAGGTGTGAATGGGGAGCAGGTTTGTTAAATTTGGTGTTATCGCTCTCACTCTCTCATACTGGTCACTGGAAGTTCAACATGGCACCTCATGGCAAAGAACTCTCTGAGGATCTGAAAAAAAGAATTGTTGCTCCAGATAAAGATGGCCTAGGCTATAAGAAGATTGCAGAGACCCTGAAACTGAGCTGCAGCATGGTGGCCAAGACCATACAGCGGTTAAACAGGACAGGTTCCACTCAGAACAGGCCTCGCCATGGTCAACCAAAGAAGTTGAGTGCACTTGCTCAGTGTCATATCTAGAGGGTGTTTTTGGGAAATAGACGTATGGGTGCTGCCAGCATTGCTGCAGAGGTTGAAGGGTGGGGGGGGGGTCAGCCTGTCAGTGTTCAGACCATACGCTGCACACTGCATCAAATTGGTCTGCATGGCTGTCGTCCGAGAAGGAAGCCTCTTCTAAATATGATGCACAAGAAAGCCCCCAAACTGTTTGCTGAAGACAATTAGACAAAGGACATGGGTTACTGGAACCATGTCCTGTGATCTGATTTGTCAAAAATAAACGTATTTGGTTCAGATGGTGTCAAGCGTGTGTGGTGGCAACCGGGTGAGGAGTACAAAGACAAGTGTGTCTTGTGTACAGTCAAGCATGGTGGTGGGATTGTCATGGTCTGGGGCTGCATGAGTGCTGCCGACACTGGAGAGCTTCAGTTCATTGAGGGAACCATGAATGCCAACATGTACTGTGACATACTAAAGCAGAGCATGAACCCCTCCCTTCAGAGACTGGGCTGCAGGGCAGTGTTCCAACATGATAACGACCCCAAACACACCTCCAAGACGACCACTGCCTTGCTAAAGATGCTGAGGGTAAATGTGATGGACTGGCCAAGCATGTCTCCAGACCTAAACTCTATTAAGCATCTGTGGGGCATCCTCAAACGGAAGATGGAGGAGCACAAGGTCTCTAACATCCACCAGCTCTGTGATGTCATCATGGAGGAGTGGAAGAGGACTCCAGTGACAACCTGTGAAGCTCTGGTGAACTCCATGCCCAAGAGGGTTAAGGCAGTGCTGGAAAATAATGGTGACCACACAAAATATTAACACTTTGAGCCCAATTTGGACATTTTCACTTAGGGATGTTCTCACTCTTGTTGCCAGCGGTTAAGACATTAATGGCTGTGTGTTGAGCTATTTTGAGGGGACAGCAAATTTACACGCTGTACACTCACTACTTTACATTGTAGCAAAGTGTAATTTCTTCAGTGTTGTCACGTGAAAAGATATAATAAAATATTTTCAAAAATGTCAGGGGTGTACTCACTTTTGTGAGATACTGTATACTCAGATCGATTACTTGCTATTTAAATGTCATTTTGAAATAAACATTGTATGTTTTTATATAACCTTGATTAATTGTCTCAAGTGGATGCCAGTGGTATATTCAAAGCTCGACTCATATTACTTCTTTTCACTCTGTTATATATATGGGATGATACGCTGACAAACCACAATGATGCTATAGTAATATACTCCACCCTATACTATCATATCAACCGATTTTGATTGCACGGAAAGATAGCAATCAGAATTAAAGTACATTTTTTTCCTAACTGACACCGAATCTCCCCCTATGCAGTTTGAAAGCTTTTCCTGTTCTTTCCCTGCTACAGTTTCCAGTACATCGACACTATGGCTGTTCCATGCCCCCCTTTTGTGAGGTCTGGCAACACACTGACAGGCTTGTCCTGCTATTGTCACTCTCAGCAAGCTAGTCCAGAGCAATGATGTGCAGATGGCCCTGGAGCGTGCCCATGTAGATAGAAAGAGGCAGAAAATAAAGGTGTAGACAGTCAGTAGCACTGCGATGCAAAAAAAAGGGATGTTATAAAGGTAAAAAATATTTTATTATAAATCAAAATCAAGGCAATTGTTTATGATACAGTATGCTTTAGTCAACTAAACATTATCCAGTTAGGGTTTACGCCTTCAAAGGCTGAGTAGTTCAGCTTTTTGCAGACATTGCTGTACTGTAACAAACCACCTCCCAGCTTATTGTTGGTAATCTTGACCCTAGAACACACCTGCTGGTGATCGCAGAACACCCTCCTTGCTATCTCTAATACACAGAAAACCTAATGTAAAAAAAAAAAAAAAAAAAAGAATGACAGCGCCAAGACATTTCTTACAACCATCAATCAAATTCAAACCATACTTAACTGTCTGAATGTGATTGGTGATGCAAAAGCATTTACCCCTTTGGGACAGTACATATACTGTATGTGCTGGTCCTTCTACCTTCTTACTGGTGTGTGCATGCTTATTAGACATGTGCACACTGAAATATTTTGTTTCGGAATTTCATTTTCGTCCGAAAAATTAATTTATTTTGTTATTCCCGAAATTCGTTTTTATTTATTTTGTTTAGTTAAAAAATGCATTAGTCCAAAAACCTGAATTAATAAAAGTTGAATCTGTCATTGAAGGCTTATGGTGTCTGTCGAAAGTTCTAAGAAGATTCGACGGAGCAGCGAAACTGTACGACGCCGCAATCGTACATTTTCGGTCGAATGTTCCGCCTACAAGCTATAGAAGAATTTGAATGTTGTATGACACTAGTAATAATAATATTTATAAATCATTATTACTAGTCAACCAACATTCAAATTCTTCTATAGCCTATGGGCCGAGCATTTGACCGGAAATGTACGATTGCGGCGTCGTACAGTTTAGCTGCTTTTCGAATCTTCTTATTCCGCGTACACACGATCGATTTTTTCGACGGTGAAAACACCGTAGAGAAAATCGACGTGAAAAACGAGGAACAGCTTGTTCCCCCCACACACGGCCGTTTTAAATTACATTTTTTTTTTGGTCGAAAAAAACGACCGTGTGTGGGCTCCCCGGCAGTGTTTCCATATGGGAAAACTGCCGCGGAAAAAAACGATGGGAATCACGACGAGAAAAATTAGAGCATGTTCTAATTTTTCTCGTCGTGATTAATGCCGTTTTTCCCGTCGAGAAAAACGACAAAAAGCCCACAGACGATCGTTTTTCTCGTCCAAAGGAAAAAATGTAATTTTTCTCGACGGGAAAAATGATCGTGTGTACGCGGCATTAGAACTTTCGACAGACAACATAAGCATTCAATGACAGATTTCAACGTTTGTATGTTTTTCGCTGCTTCGTCGAATCTTCGTCGTTCATGTCGAATGGTCTACTCTACCCCAACACTGTCTCTATAATGTTGAATCTTTTCTCTCTATAATGTCGAATCTTTCCTCTCTATGTAGAATAATCTTGGACTAATAAAGTTAAGGTTAGGCACATTCGACCACATGTTCGATAGACACAGATTGTATTGTCAGCGTCACGTCGAATCTCCTATCTATATCGAACTGTTGTAGCAACGAAAGCGAAAATAAAGCATTTTTTTATGTCGGATCTTTCGGATTTCGGATTCTGCGCATTTGTTTTCGTTTGTTAAAAGGATAACGAAAATACCTGAAATTCGGACGAAAATGCATTCGGACGAAAACGAATGCACATGTCTAATGCTTATACTACAGGAGGCTACTTATACAGAACTCTGGTTAGGGTTACTCTTCTGAGCCTATTAGAGCTGTAGTATAGAAAATTTATATTTTTATTCCCTAGAACTGTCCTTTTCTAAAAATAAATGTTTAAATGTACAATAAATGATGCAGACAACTGAAAATACTAACTAGTGTCTTTCAGTATTATCCTGTAGGAATAGCGTTTAAGAGCTAAAAATTAATGCTTTATCTATTTGGGTAGCTCCTCACTAAAGGACCTTTGACCATGTGTGAATCTCTCCTTTTGCTTAACAGATCAGATGTAAGTTTCTCAACGTGTACAAGACACTGAGAGGAGTCATACAGAGCAATTATTAAACACATTCCTAGATTTGAAAGTACTTTATGCAGTTATTAGCAGACAGCATGAATCACAGAACCTCATTTAGCTGGAGAAACTTAGATTAAAAGAACTATGCTGAAATATTTAAAATGTATTTACAGTTAAAAGGTAGTCAAATTGGCAGAATTTGAAACAATAACTAAAATGTCAGACACAGCAGCCTCCAGCAGCAGATTGGTGTAAATAGTCCTAAAAATAGGCAAATTAATGTATGGCTGACATCAAGAAATAAGGCTGATGACACGCAGTCGATTTTCTTACAGCGATTGCCCCCTCGATTTGTCGTCAAGAATGTCATAATGAGTTTCTAAGGGATCAGTAACAGTGACATTTGTACAGTGATCTGTTGTTCTGTTGCTTAGCAATCAAGATTCATTAACATTTCAGCTTGGTGACAAAACTCTTAGCGGCAATTGCCGTTTTTTAATCTACATTTTATTGATAATTGTAACAAGAAAATTCCATACATGAAAATGGTCAAGAATTGGGTATCACTCCAGTATAGTCACAAAAATAAAAACTTGCAAGTATTAAACAATGTTATTTTCCATAATTGAATTCACATACAACGTCAGAAAAGAATGAAAGACTAACAAGTGGAGACTCCAAATCAAATCTCAAGACAGAAAAAGAGGAATAATTAAGAAAAGCAATAAAAAGCCACCTTGGTCTATTGTTTAGAGCCATGTACTTTTGCCCTTCTCCTCCAAATGACAATGGCAACCGCTTTCAGGGAGCCAACATGATTATCTTACAGTATATGCTGTAGAGGAGGTGAATTCAATCCAAGAGTAGTATAAAGCCCCGTACACACGGTCGGACTTTTTGCCAACAAACTTCATTTTGAGCAAGTTTGACAAAAAATTAGACCGTGTGTACGCTCAATCGGACAAACTTTTTTGGTTTTCTTTGGACAAAAGTTCAGTCTGCAAACGGACAAACTTTTGGCCAACAAAAGTCTGATGGAGCCGGTGTACAGAAAACCATCGGACTTTTGTCCGATGGACAAAACAAATAATGTTAAAATCAATCAACAATAGCAGAAGTTGACCAAAGGGTGGCGGTAAAGAGCAGAAAAGAGCAGAAAAACCACGTGATGTTGGAAAAAGTTTTGGGAAAGTTTGCAGAAAAGTCCTGTGGTGTGTATGCTATGGGTGTTTCCAGCCAACACCGTTCGGACAAAAATCCACGGAAAAGTCCGATGGAAGTCCGACCGTGTGTACGGGGCTTAAGTCATACAACCCTGGGTTTGGTTTGGCAGGGGTTTGCGGAACTTCAAAGGAGTTTGGATGCAGAACCCAAACCTCATTGAAATCATCGAAAGCCGAATCTGTCAAATTAAAAATGACAATTTTGTTGGCCAATATGCAAAGGGGTGTCAAAAACTAAAATAAAATAGCATGGGGGTGGGCACTGCACTGGTGAACATATACCAATTTAAAAAAAAATAAAAAATTCCATGCAGCCAGAGACAGTATTTTTTACTGACATTTACATAAGAAAAGTTTTAAAATTGCTGGCAAATGACCTGACAGCTGTCATTGCCAACTTCTTTATTTAAAAAAAGAAATAAATACACAGACCCATATTGCTCCCCCCCCCAAGAGTCTTCTATGGTATGTATTTTGGGGGGGGGCCTCTGGAGTAGTTTCTGTGCTGGTAATAAACGCCATTAGCCAAAAATGGACAGTTTCATTTGTTTATTTTGTAAATGTAATTTGTGCTGTGACACATGCTTCTCCTAAAATGCATACCAGGCCCTTTGAGTCTGGTATGGATTTTAAGGGGATACCTCTCAAAAAATGCATACTTTCCCCAAAAAATCCATACCAGACCCTTAATCTGAGCATGAAGTCTGGCTGGCTAGAAAGGGCTACAAGCATGAGCTCCACCTCCCTCCTGAACCATATCAGACCAATTGACCTCAACATGGGCCCCTCCCTCAAAGTAGAAGCCATACACTACTTCCACTTGAATGCTATAAAGCTCTTTGTGGCATTCAGAAAGTGTGGCAGAGAGGATGTTTTATATGACCCAATAGACATAGGGGCATCATGAAAAAGAGTCATCTGGGAGAGTGTGCTGTGTGGTCTTTGCAATAAGCTATTGCACTTTTTTCCAGACAGGCATTCACACCACAGGTGTAAGAATGTACAACGCTCCCCACACCCTCACCAGTACACAATAGCAACAGTGGGCTATATCAGAGACAACTTAGCAGTGGTCCTTTACCACCAAAACAGAAACTTAAAGGAAGATTCTTGCATCTTAAAATGAATAGAGGAAGTATTAGCCAGCTTATAGTGGTTGTAAACCCTTTACAACCACTTTTCACTACAGGTAAGCCTATAATAAGGCTTACCTGTAGCTACCTACGGTTTAGGAGATATCCCCTGTATCAGCATATGTCGACGTCATCGGCACATGCACACTGAAGCAACGGCTCGTTCGTGCCTGACGTGCCATAACCGGCGGCTCCCGCACTCGTCATTGCGGCTCCGGCCAATCACAGCGCCGGAAACCCGCGATACCTGGAAATAACTCCGGGAGACATGTCGCCGGGCAGAGCAGTGTGTCAGGACCGCTGCGGGGGATTCTATCTACAGTGAGTATTTCATAATGAACTAGTATGCTATGCATACTAGCTCATTATGCATTTGTCTTGCAGGTTTTTAATTTTTTGTGGGTTTACAACCACTTTAATAAGCTTGGAGGGCCACGCCCTCTGAAAATGTCCATCCTAAACCTTTCTCCCACACAATACCATCATGGGGAATAGTCTGAGAAACTTTCCCCAAAAGTAGCTTCTAGGTGTCTGAAAGGAGAAGAGAGGGGTCATGATTTTTACAAAAAGGGAGTAAGATCATTACATAACCTAAACAGTATTTCTCAGCTATTCTGAAAATGAATAGCCTAACATAATACTAGCTGGGTATAAATAAATAGATGGGTACCATTGGTGCACATAGGTACGGTCCCCATCACACCTGCAGTCAGGAAATAAGACTACTAGATGGCAGCATGTTCAGTTCCTAAAGGGCTCAGTCTCTCTCTCTAGCAGCAGATAGTAAATCCACAGAGCAGCAGATCACCAGTTCCTGTTATATTGCAGCTCACTATCCGGTCACACACAGCAATTCATCTACGCTCTGCTCTGCACCTAGGTGACTCTGTCTGTCGGGCACCCCTGAACTCAGCACTACGAATCCTGCTCAGGTCACTACTTTGCAGCAGTGGTGGTGCACACTACACAGCGATGTGCACTCTCTGGCTTCCTCATGGCAAGAGTAAGCTGTGCCCTATGTCCTATAGCCAAAAAGAAAAAGCGCTCTTTCCCCTCCTCCTGGCAATCTCTATCAGGTAAATGCAGTTCAAAAGCTCTTTGTTACAGTAGAGTCTCTCTCCTCTGGGCTACAGTTCCCATAGTGGAGTGCTGCCTGACTCAGTCTATTGTACTCTTCTTGCTCAGCAGCTCCCTCCTCTGTATATAGAAATACTTATGCGCTATGTACCAGAATATTTGTCCAAACCTAATTAATATCAACAAAATATAATTGAAACAATATAATTAAAATAGTGCATCTATCTTAAACACATTAACCATATTCAATAAATTCCCACAAAACAATGCAAACAAATATAAAATGTAATATAAAGTGACCAAAAAAACTTTGTTACAAAGACATAAAGCGTCCACAATCAGTGCAATATTCAAAAATAAAATAGAAAAAACAAAGTTCAAAAATATTTATGTGAAATTTATGTGATCCCTCACTAAGTGAGAAATGCTTTATTGGTGAACGCTTGTCCTCTATTGATTAACGTGCCAGAATAATCCTCTAGATTAGAACGAATATCCACCACCAGCCACCAGTGAGTGAAATGGCTGCTAACCTCCCTGAGGAAGTCACGTGACAAGTGACGCAACGTGTCGGGTAAGGCCAGTGGCGTCACTTCCGGTGTCTCATATACCTGGAAGGTGGTGAGGAGGCGATCAGCCGAGCTTTCTACCCTAATACTTATGATAATTTCTAATGTTCCTAATGTGAGTGCATATTTTTAATTTATATAAAAGTGGTATTATTGGCAATATTGTGCTGAGTTTCTGTTTATATTTGAGCTTATAATGGACAGTGAGGAGTGGATTCAGTTAGTCCCAGCAAGGGGATGTCTGGTGAGACGGTTCGCAGCAGGCAGAACTATACAGGACCTAAAGACCCTATTGGGATCAAAAGGCTTTTTTTGACCTTATGGTCATACCTTAAGATGAGCGGCCATTTCACTCACTGGTGGCTGGTGGGGGTTATTCGTTCTAATCTAGAGGATTATTCTGGCACGTTAATCAATAGAGTGCAAGAGTTCAACGAGAAAGTATTTCTCACTCAGTGTAGGATAACATAATTATCACATAAATATTTTTGGACTTTGTTTTTTTCTATTTTATTTTTGGATATTACACTGATTGTGGACACTGTATGTCTATGTAACATTAATTTTATTAGTTCCCTCCTCTTGTTGATATAACTGTTAACCTGTTTAGCACCGCATCCGTATGCTTTGTTACATCTTCACTGTTAGACCACAGTGCCCTATGTGTGCTTGTGCATTTGCAATTAGTGGGGGAGTGCGGCTGTTTGGTTGTAAGCAGAAGAGGGGTGAGTCTGTGATGTGGCAGTCAGTATAAAAGTGAGTTTGTATAGTGGCAGTCAGTGAAGAAGTGTTGGGTGGGTGCAGTGGTGGTCAGTGGAGAAACGTGTGTGTACAGTGGCGATCAGTGGAGAAGAGAGCCTATGCCATGTCAGTCAGTGGAGAGTGAGTATTTGCAGTGGCAGGCAGTAGAGAAGTGAGTGTGCAGCTGCAGGCAGTAGAGAAATTGATCTTTGCAAGGGCAGATGGTTGGAGGAATAGGTCTGTGCAGTGGCAGGCAGTGGAGAAACAGGTCTGCGCAGTGGGGGTCAGTGAAGAAGAGAGTCTCTAGAGTGGTGCACAGTGGAGAAGCGAGTCTGTTCAGTGGTGGTCAATGAAGAAGTGAGTCTGTGCAATGGTGGTCAGTGAAGAAATTAGTTTGTGCAGTGATGGTCAGTAAAGAAGCAAGTCTGTGCATTGGTGGTCAGTGGAGAAGTGAGTCCGTTCAGTGGTGGTCAATGAAAACGTGAGCCTGTGCAGCAATGCACGTCTCTGCAGTGGTCATCAGTGAACAACTAAATCTGTGCAGTGATGGTCATTGAAAAAGTTGGTCTGTGCAGTGGTGGACAGTGGGAAACGGAGTCTGTACAGTGGTGGTCAGTGGAGAAGTGAGTCTGGGCAGTGATGGTCAATGAAAACATAAGTCTGTACAATGATGGGCCCTGGAGAAGCGAGAATGTATTGTGGTGGTCCTTGAAGAAGTGAGTCTGTGCATTGGTGGGCACTGGAGAAGCGAGTATGTGCGAAGGTGGTCAATAAAGAAGTGAATCCGTGCATTGGTGGTAAATATAGAAATCAGTCTTTGCAATGTACAGTGAAGTGTGTGGATGTAGTAGTGGCCAGTAGAGAACTGTATGTGTGTCAGTTTTTACTTATGTTTCAATCCCATAGCAACGAATCTTCCAGCTGTGATGTCAGTGGGGGGATTGGTAGTGTGCAGGCAGTGTCAGGTAGATCCAACCACCTACATGCTGCCTATGTGGGCATGTGCCTTTGACATTGTTACATCAGCAGAAGAAAGCCTCTTCTAAAGATGATGCGCAAGAAAGCCTGCAAATAGTTTTCTGAAGACAAGCAGACTAAGGACATGGATTACTGGAACCATGTCCTGTGGTCTGATGAGACCAAGATAAACTTATTTGGTTCAGATGGTGGTAAGGCGGGTGTGGTGGCAACCAGGTGAGGAGTACAAAGACAAGTGTGTCTTGCCTACAGTTAAGCATGGTGGTGGGAGTGTCATGGTCTGGGACTGCATGAGTGCTGCCGGCACTGGGGAGCTACAGTTTATTGAGGGAACCATGAATGCCAACATGTACTGTGACATACTAAAGCAGAGCATGATCCCCTCCCATCAGGGACTGGGCCGCAGGGCAGTATTCCAACATGATAATGACGCTAAACACACCTCCAAGACGACCACTGCCTTGCTAAAGAAGCTGAGGGTAAAGGTGATGGACTGGCCAAGCATGTTTCAGACCTAAACGCTATTGAGCATCTGTGGGGCATCCTCAAACGGAAGGTGGAGGAGTGAAAGGTCTCTACCATCCACCAGCTTTGTGATGTCGTCATCAGTGGCGGAATTTTCAGGGTCGCAACAGTCGCAGTTGCGACTGGGCCCTGTAATTCCGCCAAGTCCCAGGGGCCCGCCACCCGTCCGTGAGAGGAGCCCGACCGCCGCCCGTGTGAATGGCCCGCCGCCCACCTGATTGTCACTGGTGTCCCGGCCAGCGGCGGACGGACTGAGCACTGCCCGAGATCCCAGGGTCGATGGGTGGCGTCATGTACTCCCCTCCCCGGCTCCTCCCCTTCTGCCAGGCTCTGCGAATCTCCTGCCATGCATCGGCTGAGCAGCTCTCTGCTCTACTCTCTGGACTGCCTGTAATAGAGTACTTACCAGAGCTGGTGCGTCATCGAGGAGACAGTCTTCCCCAGCCTCAAGGTACTGCATGACACACAAGCTGCCAGCATCCTGTGATGTCACCTTTGTCCTGATAATCACTGGTGTCAGCCTCACGTGACCTCACAGCCCTGAGTGATGTGCTGTATGTCATGATCCGGAAAATGATGCCATCTACTGACACCCATCCCCCTGTTCCTGTCATCTCATTTCCCACTGTCAGCTTCGTACCAACTTACCCCCTGTCATCATCTCTATCCTCATCATCATCCCCTGTGCCTGGCATCCTAATACCCCACCCCCTGTCATCTTCATCCCCCTCGCACCGCTCTGCCAGCTCCTTCCGCCCACCCCCTGTCATCTTCATCCCCCTCGCACTGCTCTGCCAGCTCCTTCCGCCCACCCCCTGTCATCTTCATCCCCCTCGCACGGTCGCACCGCTCTGCCAGCTCCTTCCACCCACCCCCTGTCATCTTCATCCCCCTCGCACGGTCGCACCGCTCTGCCAGCTTCTTCCGCCCACCCCCTGTCATCTTCATCCCCCCCCCGCACTGCTCTGTCTGCTCCTTCCGCCCACCCCCTGTCATCTTCATCCCCCACGCACTGCTCTGTCTGCTCCTTCCGCCCACCCCCTGTCATCTTCATCCCCCCCGCACTGCTCTATCTGCTCCTTCCGCCCACCCCCTGTCATCTTCATCCCCCCGCACTGCTCTGTCTGCTCCTTCCGCCCACCCCCTGTTATCTTCATCCCCCCCGCACTGCTCTGTCTGCTCCTTCAGCCCACCCCCTGTAATCTTCATCGCCCCTGCACTGCTCTGTCTGCTCCTTCCGCCCACCCCCTGTCATCTTCATCCCCCCCAAACCGCTTTGCCAGCTCCTTCCGCCCACCCCTGTCATCTTCATCCCCCCCGCACTGCTCTGTCTGCTCCTTCCGCCCACCCCCTGTCATCTTCATCCCCCCCCAAACCTCTCTGCCAGCTCCTTCCGCCCCCCCTTGTCATCTTCATCCCCCCAAACCTCTCTGCCAGCTCCTTCCGCCCACCCCCTGTCATCTTCACCCCCCCCCAACCGCTCTGCCAGCTCCTTCTGCCCACCCTGTCATCTTCATCCCCCTCGCACGGCACTGCCAGCTCCTTCCGCCCACCCCCTGTCATCTCCATCCCCCGCACTGATTTGTCTGCTCCTTCCGCCCACCCCCTGTCATCTTCATCCCCCTGCGCCGATCTGTCTGCTCCTTCCGCCCACCCCCTGTCATCTTCATTCCCCCACACCGCTCTGCCAGCTCCTTCCACCCACCCCTGTCATCTTCATCCCCCCCAAACCTCTCTGCCAGCTCCTTCCGCCCACCCCCTGTCATCTTCATCCCCCCCAAACCGCTCTGCCAGCTCCTTCTGGCCACCCCTTGTCATCTTCACCCCCCCCAAACCGCTCTACCAGCTCCTTCTGCCCACCCCATCATCTTCATCCCCATTTGCACCGCACTGCCAGCTTCTTCCGCCCACCCCCTGTCATCTTCATCCCCCCCCGCACTGCTCTGTCTGCTCCTTCCGCCCACCCCCTGTCATCTTCATCGCCCCCGCACTGCTCTGTCTGCTCCTTCCGCCCACCCCCTGTCATCTTCATCCCCCCCAAACCGCTTTGCCAGCTCCTTCCGCCCACCCCTGTCATCTTCATCCCCCCCGCACTGCTCTGTCTGCTCCTTCCGCCCACCCCCTGTCATCTTCATCCCCCCCAAACCTCTCTGCCAGCTCCTTCCGCCCCCCCTGTCATCTTCATCCCCCCAAACCTCTCTGCCAGCTCCTTCCGCCCACCCCCTGTCATCTTCACCCCCCCCAACCGCTCTGCCAGCTCCTTCTGCCCACCCTGTCATCTTCATCCCCCTCGCACGGCACTGCCAGCTCCTTCCGCCTACCCCCTGTCATCTCCATCCCCCGCACTGATTTGTCTGCTCCTTCCGCCCACCCCCTGTCATCTTCATCCCCCTGCGCCGATCTGTCTGCTCCTTCCGCCCACCCCCTGTCATCTTCATTCCCCCACACCGCTCTGCCAGCTCCTTCCACCCACCCCTGTCATCTTCATCCCCCCCAAACCTCTCTGCCAGCTCCTTCTGCCCACCCCCTGTCATCTTCATCCCCCCCAAACCGCTCTGCCAGCTCCTTCTGGCCACCCCTTGTCATCTTCACCCCCCCCAAACCGCTCTACCAGCTCCTTCTGCCCACCCCATCATCTTCATCCCCATTTGCACCGCACTGCCAGCTTCTTCCGCCCACCCCCTGTCATCTTCATCCCCCTGCGTCGATCTGTCTGCTCCTTCCGCCCACCCCCTGTCATCTTCATCCCCCTGGACCTCTCTGCCAGCTCCTTCCACCCACCCCCTGTCATCTTCATCCCCCGCATACCCCACCTCTGACATCCTACCACTCTGCCTCCTGTCATCAACATCCCTATTATCCCCCTGTACTAAACCTTTAGCATCCACCACCCCCTGTTATCATCATCATCTTTTACTTCATCCCCCTTTACCCCACTGACAGCTTCCTACCAACCTACATCCTGTCATCATTATCTCCATCCTCATCACCCTTGGTGTCCTACCACCCCACCCCCTGTCATCTTCACCCCCCCTGTACCCCACTGCCAGCTTCCTACCACCCCACCCACTATCATCATCATCCCCATACCCCACCTCTCACATCCTACCACCCTCCCCCTGTCATCAACATTCCCATCACCCCCCTGTACCCCACCTCTAGCATCCAACCATCCTACCCCATCATCATCATCATCCCCCCTGTAACAGCTTCCTGACATTCTACTACCCCACCCATTGTCTTCAACATCCCCCATCATCCCTCTTTACCCCACCTTTGGCATCCTACCACCCCACTTCCTGTCATCATCATGCCCCTGAACCCCACCTCTGGCATCCTACCACCCCACCCCCTGTCATCATTTCCTTATAACCCACCTCTGGCATTCTACCACCCAACCCCCTGTCATCATCATCCCCCTGTACCCCACCTCTGGCATCCTACCACCCCATTACCTGTCATCATCCCCCTGTACCCCACCTCTGGCATCCTACCACCCCATTACCTGTCATCATCCCCCTGTACCCTGCCTCCTGTCATTATCATCCTCATCCCTCCTGTACCCCACCTCTGGCATTCTATCACCCTACCTCCTATCATTATGGGAGAGATATGATCTCAGCCTCTCACCACAATGCTGCCACCATCCCAAACTGCCTCCTGTCATCCAACCAACTGTACCCCAACAGTTGCATCACAGACCACAATACTGCCCTGCTACCCAGTGAGAGGTAATAATGTGCAGTAACCTCTAGCAACCAATCAATGTGCAGTAACCTCTAGGAACCAATCAATGAGTGGTAATGATGTGCAGTAACCTCCAGCAACCAATGGGTAGGCAGTAATGATGTACAGTAACCTCTAGCAACCAATTGGTGAGAGGTAGAGATGTGCAGTAACCTCTAGCACCAATCATTGAGTGGTAATATTGTGCAGTAACCTCTAGCAACCAATCAGTGAGCTTGGAGAAATCAGTGAGTGTGAACCAGATCTTTATGTATACATTAAAGTATTTTTTATTTGTTTTAGATAAGTCTATGTCCTTGTTTGTTTTTTGGGATATTGGGGTAGAGAGCGATATTGCTAGGGGTGTGGGAGCCCAGGAAAATGTTTGCCCAGGGTCCAATTAATATTAAATATGGCCCTGGGTGTCCCCAGGATGGTGGGGTGAGCAGGCCAGCACACACTGGGGTAAAGCCATGGAGGTTCCAGCCATCTGTAACACTCTTATATCGTGTCCGAGCAGGGGGGGGCACTGATGTAAGGGGGGAGTGAATACAGTAAGTTAAGGAGGGCACTGATATAAAGGTTCCCCCTTTATATCAGTAGCCCCCCCACCTTAGTGCATTCACTCTGTGGAAAGTGAGTCCCCTCACATTACAGTTCCCATTTTAAATGCAAGCTGGAACTCTGTGGTCCCTGATGTAAAGTGGAATGCTGTGCACTCTGATGTAGCAGGGTGCTAAATTTAGGGGAAGTGTTTGAGTGGTAATTTACTCAAACACCCTAATTTGTCAGGGGTCTTGCAACCATTTTATCCACAGGAGTATCAGTGTACAGTTCCCTGTGGCCTACAGGTGGCACTGCCATGGTAGGCCAGGGTGGAACCACTGAAACAGTGCTGTGCCTTGTGTGTCCCCTCTCGGCAACCGTGCAGTGGGGTGGGGTTTACCTGCTGTGCATGCTGGAAGAGGATATAAAAGGGGCAGACGCTGCCTGTTCGGGGTTCTAGTTCCGGCCTGCCCTGGGCACCTTAAGCCCAAGGGCAGGGTTGCTCTTGTATCTCCGGGGGTCCTACTTTGGGGGTGCGTCTGTGGTTCCAGTTTCACCCTGGGCACCTTTAGCCCCAGGGTGAGGTACTACCTGCTGTTCCTGTCCGTCATAGAATTTAAGGCTCCTAATATATGCAATTTATACAGTTAATTTCTATCGCTTGAATTATTGTCCCCATTATGGGAGTGAATGGGGCCTCATGTCTAAGATATACCTAAGGCCTCAGAAAGCCTAGAGCCGCCTCTGTTGAGGGGGGTGGTAGCGGTGATACTTGAGGGGGGGTGGCAGCAGTGGTACTCAAAGGAGGGTGGTAGCAGTGGTACTTGAGGGTGGTGGCAGTGGTGGTTCCATCCTCTCCCACCACCACCTGTGCCTCTTACTGATCCCATCCCCCCACCACTAATCTCATCCCTATCCCCCCCATTACTTCTACAACAGAGGTGATGGGGGGGGGGATAGGGATGAGATCAGTGGTGGGGGGATGGGATCAGTAAGAGGCACAGGTGGTGGTGAGAGAGGATGGCACTGCCACCGCAGCCACCCTCCCCCCTCAAGTACAACCGCTGCCACCCCCCCTCAACACCAGCACTTCCACTGATCCCATCCCTCCTCCCCACCAGCACTGTTACTGATCCCATTCCCCAGGTCAGATTTAATTGATCCTATGATTGCTTCATAGGATCAGCAACCAATGTATTGCTTAATTTATGTGAAATCCCTGGTGATATGGCCAGTCCCTCTGCTTTCCTATTAAAAACTTACCACACTAGGCAGGAGCGCACAGCATGGTCAGTACTCTAGTTAGGCTGGTAACTCTGTGTGCTCTTCTCCAATGATCAATAAATGTTTTACTTTGTTCAGTGTAAGAAAAAAAAAATAAAGTATCAAAATCATGCTTTTCGGGGGCGGGGGGGGGTCCTTCATGATTTCTTGCACCGGGGCCCTGAAGTTTCTAGTTACGCCTCTGGTCGTCATGGAGGAGTGGAAGAGGACTCCAGTGGCAACCTGTGAAGCTTTGGTGAACTCCATGTCCAAGACGGTTAAGGCAGTGCTTGAAAATAATGGTGGCCACACAAAATATTGACACTTTGGGCCCAATTTGGAAATTTCACTTAGGGCTGTACTCAGTTTTGCTGCCAGCGGTTTAGACATTCAGAGCCGGTTCACACAGGGGCAACACGACTTTGAGCGCGACTCTGCGAGGCAACTTGGACACGACTTGAGCCTGAATCACAGCGCGACCTGGAGCGACTTGAAGTCGCCTCCAGGACAGGCTGCCCCCTGTGTTTGGTATGAATCATGAGGGGGAACTCCACGCCAAATATTAACTTAAAAAACGGCATGGGTTCCCCTCCAAGAGCATACCAGGCCCTTAGGTCTGGTATGGATTTTAAGGGGAACCCCCTACGCCGAAAAAAAACAGCTTGGGGGTTCCCCCAAAATCCATACCAGACCCTTATCCGAGCACGCAGCCCGGCCGGTCAGGAAAGGGGGTGGGGACGAGCGAGCGCCCCACCTCCTGAACCATACCAGGCCACATGGGGCAGGGGGGTGCCCTGCGGCCCCTCCCACCCCAAAGCACCCTGCCCCCATGTCGATGAGGACAGGGCCTCTTCCCGACAACCCTGGCCGTTGGTTGTCGGGGTCTGCGGGCGGGGGGCTTATCGGAATCCGGGAGCCCCCTTTAATAAGGGGGCCCCCAGATCCCGGCCCCCCACCCTATGTGAATGAGTATGGGGTACATCGTACCCCTACCCATTCACTTGGGGGAAAAGTGTCAATAAAAAAAACACACTAGACAGCTTTTTAAAGTCATTTATTAGGCAGCTCCGGGGGTCTTCATCCGACTTTGAGGGTCTTCTTCCGACTTCGGGGGTCTCTTCCGACTTTGGGGGTCTCTTCCGACTTCGGGGGTCTTCTTCCGACTCTCAGGTGCCTTCTCCGCGCTCTCCGGTTCTTCTCCCGCTCTCCAGTGCTTTCTGCCTTCTGCCGACCCCTCCGCTATCTTCTTCCAGCTCTTTTGCTAGCGGGGGCCCGGACTTCATCATCGTCTTCTTCCCTCTTCTCTCCTGGAGATGTTGACATGATGAGGTCTCCCACTGTAATGCAGTGTGAGCAGCTGCATTACACTGCACACTGCATTACAGCGGGAGACCTCGTTGTGTCAACATCTCCAGGAGAGAAAAGGGAAGAAGACGACGATGAAGACTGGGCCCCCACTAGCAAAAGAGCTGGAAGAAGATAGCGGAGGGGCCGGCAGAAGGCAGAAAGCACCGGAGAGTGGGAGAAGAACCGGAGAGCGCAGAGAAGGCACCGGAGAGTCGGAAGAAGACCCCCGAAGTCGGAAGAGACCCCCAAAGTCAGAAGAAGACCCCCGGAGCTGCCTAATAAATTACTTTAAAAAGCTGTCTAGTGTGTTTTTTTATTGACACTTCCCCCAGGTGAATGGGTAGGGGTACGATGTACCCCATACTCATTCACATAGGGTGGGGGCGCCAGGATCTGGGGGCCCCCTTATTAAAGGGGGCTCCCGGATTCCGATAAGCCCCCCGCCCGCAGACCCTGACAACCAATGGCCAGGGTTGTCGGGAAGAGGCCCTGTCCTCATCAACATGGGGGCAGGGTGCTTTGGGGTGGGGGGGGGCCGCAGGGCGCCCCCCTGCCCCAAAGCACCCACCCCCCATGTTGAGGGCATGTGGCCTGGTATGGTTCAGGAGGGGGGGCGCTCGCTCGTCCCCACCCACTTTCCTAGTCGGCCGGGCTGCGTGCTCGGATAAGGGTCTGGTATGGATTTTGGGGGGACCCCTTAAAATCCATACCAGACCTAAGGGCCTGGTATGCTCTTGGAGGGGAACCCATGCCGGTTTTTTAGTTAAAATTTGGCGTGGAGTTCCCCCTCATGATTCATACCAAATACCAGCTCCGTTGGAGGGGTTTGCCTTAGCGCCTGTTCACAGAGGGGCGACTTCCTGTAAAGTTGCCTCTCTATGAACGGAGATCCGACTTGGAGGCGACTTCCATTGAAATCAATGGGTACAAGTCGCCTACAAGCCGGATTGAAGTCGTACAGGAACCTTTTTTGAAGTCGGAGTGACTGCAGTCGTGTACATTAAGACGACTCCATTCACTTCCATTAGTTTTAAAAACAGCGCGACTTAGGGCAACTTGGGACGACTTGAAATCGGATCCCGAGTCGCCCCTGTGTGAACCGGCTCTAATGGCTGTGTGTTGAGTTATTTTTAGGGGACAGCATATTTACACTGTTATACAAGCTATACACTCACTATTTTACATTGTAGCAAACTGTCATTTCTTTGGTGTTGCCACATGAAAAGATATGATAACAAATTTACAAAAATGTGAGGGGTGTACTCACTTTTGTGAGATACTGTATATGCATGTTAACTGCCTGTGCTGTTTAACTTATAAGTAAACATTCCTAAGTTAAATATAAGCTCAGAGTTAAAGTGATGAGATGTGTAAATTTGCTGTCAGAGTGTAACGGTCAGTGGGAGGTATGCGAACACTGCAGCGTCAACATCTTACTTTTCTTATCTGTAAACTATGCAATAACATCAAACACAGCATGTATACAAAAATAAAACTAGCTTGTTTCCCACACTTTCCGTAGTAGATAAAGTGGTTTGCAGAGAAAACCTTAAAATCTACAACACCTAAGCCCTGTACACACGATCAGTTTGACTGATGAAAACCGTCTGATGGATTGTTTTCATCAGACAAACCGATCGTGTATGGGACCCATCAGTCTTTTTTCCATCGGTTTTAAAAAATAGAACATGTTTTAAAATTATCTGATGGATAAAAAACCGATGGCAATTTCCGATTGTCTGTGGGGAAATCCATCAGATAAAAAACCCAAGCATGCTCAGAATCAAGTCGACACATGCTCAGTAGCATTGAATTTCATTTTTCTCAGCTCATCAGAGTGTTTTACGTCACCACGTTTGGAACGGTCGGTTTTTTGATGGTGTGTGGGCAAGACTGATGGAAAACAGTTTCATCAGATTTCTGATGGACAAATCCATCAGACGAAAATCCATAGGATATCTGATCGTGTGTACAGGGCTTAAGGGGTATATTTATAGATAATTTTCATAGCAATTCACCCAGTAAAATGACATGTATTGTACATTCATGAAAGTGTGTAAGGGAACTGGACAGTGTTCCCACCAAGCTGGCCCGGGTCCCACTCTGCTTCTTCCCCAGATAGGATACAAACATACCTGTCTTTTAGAGAGACTCTAAAAGACCCACCCTTTACACTGTGTCCACATGTTCCTGGCCGGAGACCTGTTTCCCAGAATAAAGAATGCACACTCAAGATGCTTTTTCAATTCTTTTCTGAAAAAGAACTCACTAGCATAGCGACATACCTTCCTCTGTAAAGCACACAACACCACAGTTCCATTAGTTCTTACCATGGGCGTCCGCTTTTTTCAGGGGGGGGGGGGTGCGCTTCGGCAGCGGCGATACACAGTTGCATTTTACCCTTCCTTCGACCGCTAGCGGGGGTTAAAATCGATCCCCCCACGTTAAAATGTAAAAAAAAAACACTGTGCCCCCTGCATCTTTAAATTTGTCACTACTGTGTGTACCCCTCTCCACAACTGCACCTCTGGACCCCTTTACATTACACAGAACCCTACACCCCTTTACATTACACAGCACCCTGCATCACTGGACCCCTTTACATTACACAGCACCCTGCACCCCTTTACATTACACAGCACCCTGCATCACTGGACCCCTTTACATTACACAGCACCCTGCATCACTGGACCCCTTTACATTACACAGCACCCTGCACCCCTTTACATTACACAGCACCCTGTATCACTGGACCCCTTTACATTACACAGCACTCTGTATCACTGGACCCCTTTACATTACACAGCACCCTGCATCACTGGACCCCTTCACATTACACAGCACCCTGCATCACTGGACCCCTTTACATTACACAGCACCCTGCACCCCTTTACATTACACAGCACCCTGCATCACTGGACCCCTTTACATTACACAGCACCCTGCACCCCTTTACATTACACAGCACCCTGTATCACTGGACCCCTTTACATTACACAGCACCCTGTATCACTGGACCCCTTTACATTACACAGCACCCTGCATCACTGGACCTCTTTACATTACACAGCACCCTGCACCTCTTTACATTACACAGCACCCTGCACCCCTTTACATTACACAGCACCCTGCATCACTGGACCCCTTTACATTACACAGCACCCTGCAGCACTTTACATTACACAGCACCCTGTATGACTGGACCCCTTTACATTACACAGCACCCTGTATGACTGGACCCCTTTACATTACACAGCACCCTGCATCACTGGACCTCTTTACATTACACAGCACCCTGCACCCCTTTACATTACACAGCACCCTGTATCACTGGACCCCTTTACATTACACAGCACCCTGCATCACTGGACCCCTTTACATTACACAGCACCCTACACCCCTTTACATTACACAGCATCCTGCACCTCTTTACATTACACAGCACCCTGCATCACTGGACCCCTTTACATTTCACAATACCCTGCACCCCTTTACATTACACAGCAGCACCCTGCACCTCTGGACACTACACACACTACACTCTGACCACTACACTGCACACTGACCATATGTATGATGTGTCCTATGATGTCATGTCTCTGCAGTCTCACACACACACACACACATGTGTTGTAGGACATCTCCTCCTCCCTCCATACCGCACACACAGCCCGGCTCTCCTTCCTTCTCACCTTCAGCAGGTCCAGCGGGTGTGTGCAGCAGGCCGCCCCGCAGGAGGCCAGGCCCCCAAAGTACTACCACCACTGACTCAAGACACCCTCTGCTCCGCCATCTCCCCAGGCTCTTTTTCTTCTTCTCTCCCGGGTGCGCTGCACAGTCCAAGGGCCAGGGGCGGAGCCGCCCCTTACCTGGGAGAACGAGAAGAGCCGAGACCATTTGGGTTGCAGTGTGAGGCCAGCGCTGCCAAACCACAAGACGCGGACACCTTAAAGCGGTGACGGGGAGGTGTGGTGGGCCCGGGGGGAGGAGGAGGGAGTACATGTGCTGCGGTGCAGCTCTGTGCGGGGCTGGAAGTGGGTGGGTGTAAGGGTGGCGGAGGGTGTAGAACACTGCCAATTTGGCCAACACCTTCTCGATTCCAGGGGGGGCAAACAACCCCCCTTGCCCTATGGAGCGGACGCCCATGGTTCTTACAGTGCATAGCACAATGTTTGCAGACGTGCATCTTACTGAACATCAGCCCCTTTCCAAGCACTCTCTCCTTAGTTCTTCAGCTTTGGGTCCCCTGTTCCTAAACCCAGGCACAGAAGGCCTCCACACTCCAGTCTACAGACCTGTAGACTGAAGTATGTCAGGGGTAGACTATATCCTTCCACCCACTCCTTTGTGAGTCCCTCTGACATAGGTTCTCACCTTAGGCCTCAGGACAGTCCAACCCCCATAGGGGATCACAGACCTACATGACGTTGGTCAGGAGTGACCTGTTCCCATACTCCCTTCTGCTCAGGGCTCCACCCACAGCTTATACTAAAGGGTACTTGGTCCACCCACTAATATCACCAGAGGAGTGGCATCTCTAAAAAGGCACTACACTTACCAAAGAATGGGGCAAAAAAACGAAAATTATTAGCCTATTTCCTGTGCTGGTTGAATGTTTATTATTAATGACAATGGGGCTCTGCTAATTGTGAGATGCCTATTATATGTGCTATTTTCTATGGATGTTGGATGCTGAAAAATCAGGAGCATAATCCTGTAGTAAATATCCTAGGTAGGAATTGGGACATGCAGCTAAGCTACTGAGAGCACAATGGTGTTCAGCCAAGAGGACATTGGATAGCCATAAGCTTCCTCCCAGAGTGGCTCAGAGCAAAGCCTGAAGCGTGCCAAGTGGCCCTGTGTACCAAGTCATTGTGTTAAATCAATACATTTTGTCTATACAGGAGGCTGCAAGAGTTCATTCTAACATCTGCTAACTTTTATGTTAAAAGGCTTTCAGATTGCTGTACTGTGTGAACTAACATAAGACCTGACCTTCTATTGGTATTAGACAGTGGTCTTAAGAAATGAGCAACTGTGAGTGGAATGTTAATTCGCCTAAAAAAGATTATACTGTGCATATGAAAGTTGATCCGCATCACCAGAAAAAATATGAACCAAACTGGAATATTTTTCTTTGTCCAATTGGATGAACAATCTTTTTGCTGTTTTCTCTTCTTATAATTAAAATTGTGTATAATAGGCAAATAAGAAAATAAATATGCTAAATTAAGCTTAACCACTTCAACCCCGGGCTTTTTTTACCACCTCAATACCGGGCCTATTCTGGCACTTCTCTCCTACATGTACAAATCATCATTACTTTGCTAGAAAATTACTCAGAACCCCCAAACATTATATATGTTTTTTTAACAGACACCCTAGGGAATAAAATGACAGTCATTGCAACTTTTTTTCTTGCACGGTATTTGCGCAATAATTTTTCAAAGGCCTTTTTTGGGGAAAAAAAATGGTTTCATGAATTAAAAAATAACAAAACAGTAAAGTTAGCCCAATTTTTTTGGAAAATATGAAAGATGATGTTACGCCGAGTAAATAGATACCTAAGATGTCACGCTTTAAAATTGCGCACACTCATGGAATGGCGCCAAACTTCGATATTTAAAAATCTCCATAGGCGACGCTTTAATTTTTTTTACAGGTTATCAGGTTAGAGTTACAGAGGAGGTCTAGTGCTAGAATTGTTGCATGCGCTCTAACGCACGCGGCGATACCTCACATATGTGGTTTGAACGGCGTTTACATATGTGGGCGGGACTTACGTGTGCGTTCGCTTCTGATTGCGAGCTACCGGGGACAGGGGCGTTTTAATATATTTTTTTAATATACGATAATTACCCCATCGCGGCCGCCGGGCACGCGTATCGGGTCCCCAGCAACGCGGCGGGTGCGCGCGCCCCCTAGCTCCTTTTAAAGGCAGGACGTCATATGAGAGTCTTCCGCCCGCCGTCATTTGATGGTGGGCGGTAGACAACAGGTTAAAGTCTGTGCTTAGAAAATACACAAAATAAACAGAAAAGCTGTCAGCACTAATATTGTGATATTATTCACACATGAAACATGAGCAGCGCTAAACTCACAAAAAACTCAACATACCAAATTGGTGACGATAAGTGTATACACAAGAGTCAAATACCAATAAGTAAAATGAAATAAAATGAAGTAAAGCTGGAGAATTAAACAAAAAATATATTACCAGAATTTATGACCCCCTTTGCAATGAGTGGGTATAAAGCGCTCAGTGGTAATAAATTCTTCATACAATAAATTGGGCATACAGATAGAAAAATTCAGCTTCTCTCAAAAGATTCATATGGCAAAAGCATGACAGACATAAAAAGAATAACATATATGGTGGTGGTATAAAGGTGTGGGGGATATTTTCTTGCCACACTTTGAGCCCCTTAGTACCATTTGACCATCGTTTAAACGCCACGACCTTCCTGAATATTGTTGCTGACCATGACCACCCCTTTATTGCTACAGTATACCAATCTTCTGATGGCTACTTCCAGCAGGATAGTGCACCATGTCACAAAGCTTAAATCATCTCACCACTGGTTTCTTGAACATGACAAATCTTGCTACAATTCTTGAACATGTCAAACGAGCAGAGGATATTGGTATGGGAGCAGAGGGCCCTATTGTAGGGAGAGGGATTACGTGAAGGAGACAGAGGATATTGCTATGGGGAGCATACGGCACTATTGACAGGGGGGGGTCAAAGGAGCAGAGGAGATTGTTATGGGGATGGGGGGCAGAGGGTACTATTGTGGGGGGGATGTCAAAGGAGCAGAGGACATCGGTATGGGGGGGACAGAGGACACTACTGGGGGGGGTAATGTGAAGGAGGCAGGGGACACTGCTATGAGGGGGGGTTCATAAGACACTACTGTGGGGAGGGGTGATGTGAAGGGGGCAGAGGACACTGCTATGGGCGGGGGGCAGAGGTTATTTCTGTGTGGGGGGGGCAGAGGACACTACTGTGGACAGGGCCAGCGCCAACATAAGGCTGCTTAAGCAGCAGCCTTAGAGCGCCAGGATAGGGGTGGTGGTGTTAAAATCAGAATCCCCAGCCACCTGCAGCTGAGGCTGCAGAAAAAGGGGCTGGGGAATCTGTCCTCAGTTCCTTTCTCTGTCTCAAATGTGAGACATCAGGGGTCTGTTTAGACCACTGTTATTTCACCAAAGCCCCCCAACAGGGATCCTAAAAAATAATAAAAGAAAAAAATAGTAACATTTAAATTGAAAAAGTTGTAAAAATTAAGAAAGAAATAAGATAACAAAAATAAAAACTACTGACACCACCCACTGTCCTACTGACTGACACCATCCACTGTCCTACTGACACCATCCACTGTCCTACTGACTGACACCATCCACTGTCCTACTGACTGACACCATACACTGTCCTACTGACTGACACCATCCACTGTCCTACTGACTGACACCATCCACTGTCCTACTGACTGACACCATCCACTGTCCTACTGACACCATCCACTGTCCTACTGACTGACACCATCCACTGTCCTACTGACTGACACCATCCACTGTCCTACTGACACCATCCACTGTCCTACTGACTGACACCATCCACTGTCCTACTGACTGACACCATACACTGTCCTACTGACTGACACCATCCACTGTCCTACTGACTGACACCATCCACTGTCCTACTGACTGACACCATCCACTGTCCTACTGACACCATCCACTGTCCTACTGACACCATCCACTGTCCTACTGACTGACACCATCCACTGTCCTACTGACTGACACCATCCACTGTCCTACTGACTGACACCATCCACTGTCCTACTGACTGACACCATCCACTGTCCTACTGACTGACACCATCCACTGTCCTACTGACTGACACCATCCACTGTCCTACTGACTGACACCATCCACCTACTGACTGACACCATCCACTGTCCTACTGACTGACACCATCCACTGTCCTACTGACTGACACCATCCACTGTCCTACTGACTGACACCATCCACTGTCCTACTGACACCATCCACTGTCCTACTGACTGACACCATCCACTATCCTACTGACTGACACCATCCACTGTCCTACTGACACTATCCACTGTCCTACTGACACTATCCACTGTCCTACTGACACCATCCTCTGCTCTACTGATTGACACCATCCACTGCCCTACTGACATCACCCACTACCCTACTGACATCACCCACTGCCCTACTGACACTGTCCACTTTTAAGCTAGGCTAAGTTTGTATTTTTACAGCGACATTTGTTTTATCATATGCTTCTATGTTTTTCTTACTATTTATTTAGGCCTTGCTAGTTAATTTCTTTAAAAATAATGTGGGCGCCGAACCCCGGTGATATTTGATCTCTTTTATGTTGTTCAGGTAGATCTCCACCTCTGAAAGGTTGCCTACCCCTGCACTAGAAGGCTGGGGCACAAAAAACGAATAGGAAAGAAATAAGATTTCAGTTCCTCTGCTGTATATTTTGAAGAGAAATTTCTCCACAATGCTTATAGTTACAGAGGATATGTAAAGGCAAAGTCTGGGCACAGGCTCACTTTAAATGAATAGTCTCACAGAGTTGTTGATCCATTTCAGTATCCAGCGATACTCAGTCATATTTCATCTGCCAGTTCTTATATGCATCCTATGTGTACTGATATTACATTACTGTATACAAATGTTATCAGTATTAAAAATTCAATTTTTATATAATTATTAGAGAAGTATATAATACAATGGTAACAGAGGAAAAAGCTAACGGCATAAGTCAGGATCCTGACATATCACACACACGCACACATGCGCATATATATATATATATATATATATATATATATATATATAATGTATATTAGCTCTGTGGACTTACCTGAGATTTCATAGGCACAGTAAAACAGAGTGAGCAGACACAAAGTAAAGTGCAACGATAAAGACATGTTGTACTGCAATCTCTCTCACATCAGCTGCCAGGCTGGAACAAGACAATAGACCTGCAGAATCTGATGCAGGCCTGCCAGTTGGGTGAAGGATGTTGATATCACACAGATGTTTCTGATTCACACATGAATTAGCCCTAGTCCTCAGCTCTATAAGGAGGAGCACACAGCGACTCCCTAAAACAGAAAGGAATGGCTGTAGTAGTACATGCCCAGGCTCTAAGGCAGCAGGGATTAGACTTTACACAGTGAACCTGGCAGCTCTCCCAGGGAACAACTGACAGCATGAGCGAAGTTCTAGGTTTTATACTCTGCTGACAGGAAGCAATTCTACGGTACAGAGACCATTCACTCTGAGTCAGGCACACACAGCAGAGGCTGGTAAACATCTGAGACACAAGTCATTCTGATTTGGATGTACTCTCTTTATCATAGCTAAAGTCCATGAAAATTTACTGTACTCCTAAACTAAATACTTTTTTTTTTTTCCATTGCTGTTTATGCCCAAACAAACTTGTACATTATAATAATAGATTTTGTTTGGTCATTGTAGAAATTAATTCTCTGATTTATTGGAGAGACACAGCTTCACATCAATTAGTACAAGTGGGTTCAGCTGCCCATTTCCAGAAGTAAAACGATAGGTGCCAAAATAACAGAGAGAACGGCTTATTCCCTAAATTTCTCAGCATAGGTCTAAACAAAAAAAAAGAAAAGGGCAACAGGCCCAAGAAAACCAAAAGTGGGAGCATAGGCGTGCACACAGGGTGTGCCAGGTGTGCCTGGGCACACCCTAATATCCCTGTGTGGTATAGATTACTCCTGTTTAGACCCCAGATATTTCACCAAAGCCCCTTAACGGGGCTCCTAATTTTTTTTAAAAAAATAATAAAAACTACTGACACTGTCCACTGCCCTACTGACACCAATCTCTGCCCTACTGACACCGTCCACTGCTCTGCTGACACTGTCAGTATACTGTGTATATATACATACACACACACACATACACACACACGCACACGCAAATATGTTTAAGCTTTGAGGTGCACACCCTAATGCAAAAGGCTGTGTACACCTATGAGTAGGAGCTGTGTTTGTCAAATAATGCGGAGGAAAGAATTTTATAGTGAGTACAAAATTCCTATTATCGCTTATGTTTATTGAAAAACATAGCTTTTGATTGATTAGTCAGTAAAAGAGAGATGTTAACAAGAAGTACCAAAAAGAGGACTAATTTGCAGTCCTACAGACTTGCAAAACTGAGGCCTCGTGATGGAAGGCCCAAGAGGTGTTGACCTAGTAGAACGAACAGTTACAGGAAAAGGTGGTTCTTTATTTCTAATGGCATAAGCCTGAGATAGTTTGGCGAATTGATCTAGAAAAAAAAAAACAGCAAACCACTAATGGGGTCCATCAATTGCAACAAACAAGGAATCAGTCTGATGGAAGCAGCATGAAGGTAAATCTAAACAGCCCTGAACACATCTGAGGTGTAAAAGGAATTTTTTAGGGTGAGAAGGTGCCAGACAACACAATATTGGTGAAAGACAGAAACTACCTTAGGTAAAAAGGAAAGGTGTGGTCTCAAAACTACCCTGTCCTTTTGCAAAATCAAGAAAAGAGATTCCCACAACAAGGCTGAAAACTCAGTCATGTGTCTGGTGAAGTTAGTTATGTCAAAGTTATGGCCACTGCTGCTCCTTGAAGACGTCATGCGACGAAACGGACAGGGCCAGGATGCTGAGGACATTGCGATTGCCAGTTCACACTTGCAGTACATGACAGAGGTGAATGGCTATACATAGCTGAGCGTGTTACTCCCTAGTGTCGGGCAGGCACTCTTCAAATGTGAGTGGAATGCAAATAGTCTTTTAACAAGCCTGTAAGATATTTTTTACGCTATGGAAGCTTCCTTCCTTTTTCTTTGTCTTTCCCATGATATGCTGTAATCGTTGAGAGCAGGGATGAGCCGAACACCCCCCTGTTCGGTTCGCACCAGAACCTGCGAACAGACAAAATGTTCGTGTGAACTTTAGAACCCTATTAAATACAATGGACTCGAACGTTCGAAATCTAAAGTGCTAATTATAAAGGCTAATATGCAAGTTATTGTCCTAAAAAGTGTTTGGGGACCCGGGTCCTGCCCCAGGGGACATGTATCAATGCAAAAAAAAGTTTTAAAAACGGCAGTTTTTTCGGGAGCAGTGATTTTAATAATGCTTAAAATGGAAAAATAAAAGTGAAATATTCCTTTAAATTTCGTACCTGGGGGGTGTGTATGATATGCATGTAAAGTGGCGCATGTTTCCCGTGCTTAGAACTGTCCCTGCAAAAAATGTCATTTTTGAAAGAAAAAAAGTCATTTAAAACTCACTCGCGGCTATTAATGAATTGTCGGCTCCCGGCAATACATACAAAAGTCATTGATAAAAAAAAAAAAAAAAAGCGTGGGGGTCCCCCAGAATTCAATTACCAGGCCCTTCAGGTCTGGAATGGATATTAAGGGGAACCCCGCCGCAAATTTAAAAAAAAATTGACGTGGGGTTCCCCCAAATATCCATTCCAGGCCCTTCAGATCTGGCATGGATTTTAAGGGGAACTCCACCCCAAATTTAAAAAAAAATGGCGTGGAGTCCCCCTAAAAATCCATACCAGACCCCTTATCCGAGCACGCAAGCTGGCCGGCCGCAGGGGAAGAGGGGGGGACGAGAGAGCGGCCCCCCCTCCCTCCTGAACCGTACCAGGCCACATGCCCTCAACATGGGGAGGATGTCCCCATGTTGATGGGGACAAGGGCCTCATCCCCACAACCCTTGCCCGGTGGTTGTGGGGGTCTGCGGGCGGGGGGCTTATCGGAATCTGGAAGACCCCTTTAACAAAGGGGACCCCCAGATCCCGCCCCCCCCCCCTATGTGAATTGGTAAAGAGTACATTGTACCCCTACCATTTCACGAAGAAAGTGTAAAAAAATGTTTAAAAAAAAAACACAAACACCTTGAAAAAGTCCTTTATTAAAAAAAAAAAAAAACATTCCAGCGGTGAAATCCAGTGTCCCGCGGCGATCCCGATGTCCAGCGCTGTCCTTCATTGGTTGTGCCTGAGCGGACCTGATGGGGAACTCCTTCTCAGTGTTTTAAATGTATAGACCTGCCCCTTCTAAAGTTCCCCATCAGGTCCGCTCAGCCAATGACGTAGGCGGGTCCGACATACCGAGGGGGCGGACCTGATGGGGAACTTCTCTCACTTTGGTAATACATGTATAGACCCTGCCCCTTCTCATGTTCCGCATCTGGTCCGCTGAGCGGACCTGATGGGGAACTTTAGAAGGGGCGGGTCTATACATTTAAAACACTGAGAGGGAGTTCCCCATGAGGTCCGCTCAGGCACAACCAATGAAGGACAGCGCTGGACATCGGGATCGCCGCGGGACACTGGATTTCACCGCTGGAATGTTTTGTTTTTTTTTGTAATTTTTTAATAAAGGACTTTTTCAAGGTGTTTGTGTGTTTTTTTTAAACATTTTTTTACACTTTCTTCGTGAAATGGTAGGGGTACAATGTACCCCTTACCAATTCACATAGGGGGGCCGGGATCTGGGGGTCCCCTTTGTTAAAGGGGTCTTCCAGATTCCGATAAGCCCCCCGCCCGCAGACCCCCACAACCACCGGGCAAGGGTTGTGGGGATGAGGCCCTTGTCCCCATCAACATGGGGACATCCTCCCCATGTTGAGGGCATGTGGCCTGGTACGGTTCAGGAGGGAGGGGGGCCGCTCTCTCGTCCCCCCCTCTTCCCCTGCGGCCGGCCAGGTTGCGTGCTCAGATAAGGGGTCTGGTATGGATTTTTAGGGGGACTCCACGCCATTTTTTTTAAAATTTGGGGTGGAGTTCCCCTTAAAATCCATGCCAGATCTGAAGGGCCTGGAATGGATATTTGGGGGAACCCCACGTCAATTTTTTTTTAAATTTGCGGCGGGGTTCCCCTTAATATCCATTCCAGACCTGAAGGGCATGGTAATTGAATTCTGGGGGACCCCCACGCTTTTTTTTTTTTTTGTTTATCAATGACTTTTGTATGTATTGCCGGGAGCCGACAATTCATTAATAGCCGCGAGTGAGTTTTAAATGACTTTTTTTCTTTCAAAAATGACATTTTTTGCAGGGACAGTTCTAAGCACGGGAAACATGCGCCACTTTACATGCATATCATACACACCCCCCAGGTACGAAATTTAAAGGAATATTTCACTTTTATTTTTCCATTTTAAGCATTATTAAAATCACTGCTCCCGAAAAAACGGCCGTTTTTAAAACTTTTTTTTGCATTGATACATGTCCCCTGGGGCAGGACCCGGGTCCCCAAACACTTTTTAGGACAATAACTTGCATATTAGCCTTTATAATTAGCACTTTAGATTTCTCCCATAGATTTTTCGAATTTGCCGCGAACACCCCAATTTGTTCGCTGTTCGGCGAATGGGCGAACAGGCAATGTTCGAGTCGAACATGAGTTTGACTCGAACTCGAAGCTCATCCCTAGTTGAGAGAAAAACTGTGATTGATGACCATTTGTGAAGAATGTGTATATCCAGCTGATATATCCAATTATTCATCTGGTGAGTCCAATTGAGAGAGCGGTGAAGGATTCACATATTGGTGAAGTTTGTGTTTTGCTCTTTTTGTGATAATCACATAAGGAAAGACTGTTCACTCATTTTGACTTATTGTGTATTTGTTGTTTATTATTTTAATATTGATATTCATTGTTGCACATATTTTGATCTTTTCTGCACATTATCTCAGAAACTTTATAGTATGTTACATAGAGTTGATACTAAAGTGATTGTAAACCCTCATTTTTTTTTTTAGTTTTGCACAGATTGGCCCAGATCACCGTCTTCTGGGGTCCCCCGGCGGCTCTCGCGGCTCCTCCCCGCATCAGATAACCCCCTAAGAGAAGTTCTCCGGGGGGTTACCTTGCGGTGCATTAAGGTGAAAAAACACAAGGGTTTACAACCCCATTAAGCACCAGCATGTTATAGATATTGCATATTGAATTGGTTTAACACATATACTTGTACACTTGCAAATGTTGAACTATTAGTTTAAACACATATACACATGTTATAATTCGTAGTATTCACCATTTCAGATTGTAACGTTTTTTTGTGTGTGGATTAGCGTCATTCTTATCACTTTACACAGTTCACCAATTGTTTTTTTTCACAATTATTGGAGTAGCAGCTGTTCATTTGAGCACACATCTGTGGCGCTGTTACCACTCATTACATGGCCACTAAAAAGGCTACTTTTTGAGACAAGATTTGCAAAGGAATCCCTCAAATATTCTCAAAAGGAGGTCTTTGTAAGACTGAGAGAGAAGCAAATTAAGGGCCCATAAAGAAACTCTAATGCCGCGTACACACGATCATTTTTCCCGTCTGGAAAAATTACATTTTTTTTTTTTCGCCGAGAAAAACGATCGTCTGTGGGCTTTATGCCGTTTTTCTCGTTGAGAAAAACGGCAGGAAAAACGACGAGAAAAATTAGAACATTTTCTAAATTTTCTCATCGTTTTTTCCATCATTTTTTTCCGTGGCAGTTTTCCCATAGGGAGACACTGCCGCGGAGCCCACAGACGGTCGTTTTTCTCGTCAAAGAAAAAAATGACGGGAAAAACGGTCGTGTGTGGGGGAACATGCCGTTCCCTCGTTTCTCATTTTTTTTCATGCCGTGATTCACGGCGGTGTTTTCACCGCCGTGAATCACGATCGTGTGTACGCGGCATGAGGCCTCGTACACACGACCGATTTTCTCGGCAAGAACCAGCAAGAAACTTGCTGGCAGAGATGTCTTGCCGAGTAAATCGGTCGTGTGTACGCGGCTATCGGGTTTCTCGTCGAGAAAACCTACAAGTAACCTCGACGAGAAAATAGAGAACCTGCTCTCTATTTTCTCGTCGAGATTCTCGTCAGCCTGTTTCTCGACGAGAAAAGTGAGTGTGTGTACACTTACCTGTCCGCCGGGAAGCCCGCGCATGTTCGAAATGAATTTGACGCATGCGCGGTAGCTTCCTAGGCATACGTAGGGTATACCAAGATGGCGGCGACGGCATCGAATGTGACGAGCGCATGCTCGTCGTAGTCGATGACGTCACCGCGTACGCTCCATTCAAAGAACCGTGGGTTCTTTGAAACGAGCGTGTGTACACTCGGCCGGGACAATTTTCTTGTCCAGGAATCTCGTCGAAAAAAACAACATGTTTTTTTCGACGAGAATCTCGGCAGTGTGTACGAGGCCTGAGACTAAAAGTACAGATTAAAAATGTTTTGCCACAGGACATTACAATGAAACAGCCAGGGCCCAAAACTTAGCCTTAATGTACTGAGAGCTAAACAATAATCTACACCTTGTTGCCAGTAGTGTATTTAGGTTTTGTGCTGCCCCAGGCCTGACTAAGCTCGTGCACCCCTAATTTAAATATGACCCACCCCTTCCTGCTAAGGCAACACCCCTTTCTGTTTAAATCCCACCCTGAAATTTTCGAGTGGGGACACTAGTTCCGAGGGCCTGGGGGGGGCAATGGATTCCCTTAATTTGCATAGATTTCCTCTCACTTCCTGTTTGGCTATGAAGCAGGAAGTGAAGGGAAATCTCTGCAATGGGACAGGGATGGTAAAAAAATAAACTGACAGGGGCTATAACCCTCCCTTCTCTATCCAAAATGAAAAAAAAGTGTTGCCTATAATTCTACTTTAAGCACGAGTTTCTGATAATTTTATGGAGAGGACTAAGAAGATATAACCATGCAGCAGAAAACATATAGCACAGTGAGGAAGATTTGTGGTCCAGGATGATAAGACTGTCGAAATTAGAAGCAGCGCCCCCCCACAGTTGCGGAATTCCGGGCGCCCGCATACTGGAAGCAGTGCGGCTGCTTTATGGGGGCGCTAGACTAATTTGCCTCTCAGCCCAGTCTGTCCCATAAGACTGGTGCTACACTAACAGTTTTGTCGCAAGCCGGCGGGGACTCTTTCCATGCTGCCCCCTGCAAAGTGCTGCCCTAGGCCCTGGGCCTTGTTGGCCTAGGCCAGGATACAGTGTTGCTTGTTGCTCACAGAAAAGCCTGAGAAAGGAGATCTGGATGATCTGGAAGGTGCAAAGATTTGTCTAATAGCAGATGAATCAAGTCTTTGCAACAAGCCCTTATTACTGGAATTATTTCCAACTCGATCCTGTAAAGAAGTCTGGGTAGAAGATATAGAGGAAGATACATATAGATTAGAGTAAATCTATGACATCAACAAGGTGTCTGTTCTATAACCTGGAAATCTCTCAACCTCTCTCAAGATAAACCTGTCAGTTTGTAAATGAAGTCATCAAAGGAGGAGACAGGAGAATCCACTATTTTTAGAGTTCTATGAACTGCTTGAAATCAGAGATTTAATTATATTTTGGGAGAATGCAATAGAATAAAACCAACATTTTCCTCCCCAAGAAAGATACAAGAATCATCATCTGAATCTCCAGTAAAGCCAAGACCTGGTGCATTCAGAACCTCACTATCAAACAAATCTGAAGAGGCAGGTGACTGGAGAGAAAGTTTCTGTGACACCTTGGAATGAGAACCGGGCACAGCCTGAACTATTTTAGAGATAAATCCACCCATAACTGAAGTTAGTGAGCCCACAAAAATGATGAGGGTGGAAGGGTACAGATGCCCCAGGGAGGATAGCAGATATGGCAGCAAAAAAAGACTCTGCCAAGGCCACAGTAAAGGTAGAATAGAGTTAAGTCATTTGATCAGCATCTAGTACAACATCACACAGAAGAGCTCTGTAATGAAAGAGTCGGGTAACGCAGAATATCCAGATCATGTCAGCCATGTCGTCTCAAGTTTCAACATTATCCAAGTGCCACCAACATTCTCCCTGATAGGAGAGGGGTACTCATCCAGACAGCCATTCTAGCAAGGAAGTGGTACTGGTAGAAAAGGGCACTCCAAACTAAAACCCCTGCACAGTATAGAAAAGCACTGGGATGAATTGTTCTACCAGTGTTGTTAAGCAGATTGATGTCAGCTGCATCACTCCTTTAACTGCCATGGCTGCCAAAAGAGCAATCAAGATCGGGGCCCCTCCCCAGAACAAGAGAGGACACAGTGCCTCACTAGAAAAAACTTGCTGCATCTGCATGGTAGAGAAACCAGCTGTACCCACCCTACCCAGGTCATTATTAAATGCCGTACACGGAAAAAAAGAAACTGTGCAGACCAGGAGAAAAGGAGTGGTGTCTGAACAACATATAATAATTCAATAAAACAAAAATAAAGTAAAATAAAATAGGCAAAATGTAACCAATAAAAATGATAGAAAAGGCTGGACAGCAAACCAGCTTAGCAAAAGCCTCCACGATCTAGAAATTCAGGTCCTTTAGGCTATAGAGGTAAAACTGTATCGAGGGAACAACAGCACAGTCATATGTATCCCAGGGCAGAAAGCACTAAGGTCTGCCACTGTCCGAGGGAGCATTGGGCTTGTGTGGGGAAATGTATTACTACAGGGGTGGCTGTTCTGCGCAGGATCATGTAAATACAGTATACAGCAGGGGTAGGCAACCTTTGCGCTTAAGCTGTTTTGAATATACAAGCCCCATGAGACATTGCAAGACCCTGACAATCACAGGCATGACTCCTAGAGGCAAAGGCATGATGGGATTTGTAGTTTCACCACAGCTGAAGGGCTGAGGTTGACTGCCCCTGGTATATAATATACATGATCCACACTCCCTGTGTGTTCCCGAGCTCAGCGATGCTGCACCTCATCAGTCATCAGGTCTAGGCCAATGATTTTTGGCCTGGATCTGCTGATCCTTTCTGCCGAATCACAGAACAGCAGACACAAGAAATAACGATCTTTTCTCTTGCGGAGCCCTTTTTGGTTCCAGAGATAGAAGAGATAAGAACTACTGTGAGTATAAGCAGCACTGACACAAAAACACTTCAATAGGCACATTTTAACCCCCTGATCAATTAGTACAGTGTACAGATTGTTTTTGCTGATCAATGTATTAGTGTCATTGGGGACTTCAGATAGCATCAGTTAGCGCCAATCCCACATCGCATCCGATTGCCTGCCACATAGTCATTATCACATTTAACCCTTTGATTGCCAGCAACACTATCACATTACTAGTATAGCGTCTGAATAGATCAGTATCTTTGATCAGATCAGAACTAAACTAGCATCCCTAATAGTATAGTGTCCCCAAAAATGCAGCATTTACAGGATCATCTCCGACACCTGTGTTTAGCCCCTCTGCCCCTCCCAACAAGTGCAGTGTCAGTAGATCACGGTAACTTCTGATACATCGCACACAAAACCACAGCGTTAGCAAGATCAGGCCTGATCTCAGCTAGCACTAGCAGGTAATTTTTTTTGTAGCGGTTCAAGCAGTCCCTGACAGCTAGGAGCTCTTTTTGCTGTGTATCACACTAGGTACCTATACATTTGGTTGTACAACATTTCCAAAAAAAGGTACACCAGTAAAGAGGCCTACAGGATTCTGAGTATGTCAGAAAAGAGCAAAGGGGAAGCCAGGCTCAGAATATGAACCTGTAGAGAAAAGCTCAGACGATGTAGAAGAGGTCCCTGCTAAGGTCAGGCATACCCGACCCCATGCCCAGGTTGCTGAGGTGCTACAATCGCACAATGATTCTCATATGCAGCACAGTGCCAGTACTAGTACTACCTTTCGGTAAACTGGTGAGTACCAGTGCCCTAGTACATCCTGGCATTTTACATACCAGCACTGCAGTATCACTTGGTGATGTGGTGAGTCCCGTAAGTGCAGTCTAAGCTGGAGTGGTGGCAAGCACAAGTAGTGTCACACACCTACCAAGAATTAGAACATGGACCCGTAGAGCCCATAGTGTCCTTCCAAAGGTGCTTGCCCTGATTGTCAGCCCACAGATTCTGCAGCACGCACACTTACCCCATTCACTGCCCTACCTGGAATTCAGGTGGAAACAGCTAATTTAACTCCCCTTGATTGCTATTAGCTGTTTTTGATCTGTATTGATGTCAGGTCATCTGAGTCCAGGTTACAGATGCCCCCTGTTGGGGTCAGGAGTGCACCGCAAGATAGTGGACTCTACGGCTGACTGCTGCGGATGGAGCTATAGGTGATTCAGGAGAGCAGGTATTCTGGCTCCACACAGATTACACTGGGAACTATAGCATGGGATTTCCCAGGGTGCAGAAACTAAGAGCCAGCGGGTGTTCACCAGAGGCCCCTAGTGGTGGGGATGGATTTAGCTGCAGTCTGGCTCCAGTTTACAACCCCCAGGGCCTCCCAGCTCACGCTCACGGTAGAGTACAGGAAGGTAGAGAGGAAGCAGCAGTCTGCGACAACAAAGTATAGTCAGAAGATAGCCAAAGGTCGGGGCAACAAGCAGGTAAGGATAGTCAAGGAACACGCCAAGGTCGGGCTATGAAGCAGACAAGGACAGTCAGCAACAAGCCAAGATCATTAACTAGAATTAGACGTAGAACACACAGCAAAGAGCACACAGAAGCCAAACACACAATATTAATTAGCAGGGCTGGCTTGCAGTGCACAGGTTAATATAGCATTCCCTGATAGCGCCTGGGGTGGAGCCATGCTTTGAGGAGAAATTACTTAAGCAACCAGATGAAGTACGGCTGGTCTCTCAAGCTGAACACATGGAGAGGTAAGATGACAGACAAACATTACTGCGGATCCATGACAATTGAACCATTGTGGACCAAAGCAATTTATATGCCCAGCAGTTTATCCCATATTCAAACCTTACCAGACAATTCCCATGGAAACCTATTACAGTTTACTGAGTTTAAAACTTTTTTGCGCCTAACCCTCAACATGGGCATTACTAAAAGAACAAATCGTGGTAACATTGGTCCACAAACCCGATAAATCATAGTTCATTATCCTCTGTAACTTTACTTTGCTCTCAGAGGTTGACCCATGTGAAGTTATAGATCAATAAAACATTTTTATTAACCCTAGCACTGTATTGTGTGACAATTCTGTGGCCATCTTTTGCCCCACATCCTGGTGGAATTTCTCTTCTTCTTTTTGTGCACATGCTGTAATGGGCCAGAGAGCCACCACCCTACTGGTAAATGGTGCTGTATATAGGGCATTATAGATAATTGTTGTGTAGGTAACTCCCTCCATTCATTGTTTTTTCTGATACATCCTATGCCCGTGTTCTCTGCTGTCATGGCCAAGAGTAGATATGAGAATATAATGTGATTTATGCATTTCAACGACAATACACTCTGTTGTCCTCAGGGTGACCCTGAATATGATCAACTCCAAAAACCCTTATAAATCACTGTAACGGGAGTCCCTTTGGGCATAGAGTGACTGAGGAAATATATCTTGGACTACCTAAAATGGATCTGTAATATTAATCCACCATATTCCCCAGGATATCTGTAAATAACTATTTACTGTTTGTTGATCCTGAACTCAACAGGTTAATTGAAAGGGCTGATGTGTTCAACTTCAGTCACCTGTCTGCCTGTGTAAAGTTAATGAATCCCAACTATTCTAAAGACCTTTTCATTGTGGGGTGTGATAATTAACTCTGTAATTGTGGGTATTGTAAATTAGCAGACAGACAGTCTGGGGAACATAAAGGTTATGCATAGTCATTTAAGCTGAAAAGGGATTAGCTAATGAACTCACCTGTTGTCTGCTAAGAGATGTCAGAATGTGTATTGGGCCTCATTATGTGACCATTGTGTGATGTTGTGGGTGGAGTTGTCTACTTGGACTACAGTATTCGTTTAGTGTATATAAAAGCCTGTTCTCTTCCCAATAAAGTGTCAGACCAGTTGGAAACCTCATACAGAGCGTTTGTCTCGTATTCCGATGGGTCTCGGTCGCCTGACTGTGGAGTGTCGGTAGCGGATGTGTGTTCGGAGAGGGAATATCCTAAACGGCGTTAACCCCTTTCATACTTGGGGTGCCGTTACAATCACCTTAACCAGAAATTTGCAGATGTGTATATGCCCCAACAAAACATCTGCGTAGATAAGTCCCTCATTAATTTTTCTGTCCGCCTTGCATTCAAGCAGTATCTCCTTAGCAAGGTTTCCAGATCTGGGGTTTAAAATGTATACACTCAGGCTATACATGTAATTTTCAGATTTATGAGGGAAAAGATAGTCATGTGGAACCCCCGGATACCCAGACAACATGGGGAGCAGGGACAAGATATTTTGGGACTTGGTGTTTCCCGTGTTCCGCAAGCAGTACCACTTGTATGTGAACAATTTCTATATAAGCGTGCCACTTTTTAGACACCTTTTTGATCATAGAATTGGCTCATGTAGCACCGTGTGGCCTAGCTGACATAGATAGTGGGAGAAAGCCTGCTTGATAAATATTGAATTGCTCTTCCATTCATGCAGACACGACAGTCCAAATTTCAACAGTCTGGTGTTGTTGAGAAGCTCCTCTGTGTCCACGTCTATAACCTTAACGTGGGAGAGGTGAATTTCAAAGACCAGATGATGAAGCTGTACTTAGTTTCCCGTAAAGTCAGACAATGGTACAAGAAAGTGTCTGTATATTTATTTCAATTGGCTCTGTATAACACTTTTGTGCTTTACAAAGCAACAGGAAGAAGTGGATCCTTCCTAAAATTTCAGGAAGAGATCATTACGGCCCTTTTGTATCCAGAAAGTGCTGTGGCCCAAGCTCCCAATCCAGGTGCAGTGAGCCGGCTGCATGAGGGGCATTTTCATGATGCCATTCCTGGTACCTTAACCCAAAAGTCACCAAAGAAAGGTGTCGTACCTGTAGAAGACACGGAATAAGAAGAGACATATGCTTTTTCTGTCCCTCCTTTCCTGGCCAACCTGGTCTCTGCATCAAGGACTGCTTCCATTGCTACTAGACTTGTGCACAACAAAAAAATTTGTTTAGTTTCGGTTTGTTTCTTGTGCACAACGGAAAAATTTGTTTAGTTTCGGTTCGTTTCTTTTCGGTCCTGTTGATTCGTAATCATTCGTAATTTTGCTAGACGGGATTTTTCATGTTCGGACTAATTCGTATTTTCGCAAGCGTCATTTTTCGTAGAATTTTTAGTTGATTTATAATTCGTACTTTCGGTAGGGTACATTGTTTTTCGTTGATTTTGGACACAACTCCTACTTTCATTACTTTTTTTTGGTTCGTTGATTCGTAATTTTCCGTGTCTCTCTCACAACGACGCTGCCTATTATGCCTAATGTGCTTCGAATGGATTTGTACTTTTCTAAATACATAGCGGTTATTTGTAACGATTCGAAATCTCGTATTTTACTTTCGTTTTTTACATGCGGCTATAGCCTCTGCCCCTGTACACCATTTTGAGAGGGTTCAGCACGGTGAGGGAGAAGCAGAGAGCAGAGCAGAGTGTTATTGTGCTTCGAATGGATTCGAAATCTCGTATTTTACTTTCGTTTTTTACATGCGGCTATAGCCTCCACCCCTGTACACCATTTTCAGAGGGAGTTCAGCACGGTGAGGGAGAAGCAGAGAGCAGAGCAGGGTAAGTGTTATTGTGCTTCGTATGGATTTGTACATTCGTAACTTTTTTCATAACGAATTATGCCGAAGACATTCGGGCATTCGCTATTTGCGGTATAATTTATTTCGGATTCGGTTTTATTCGTAATTGCTTTGTTCGGATATTCGAATGCTTCCGAATGTCCAAAAGTTGCTAAATTCGGACGAATTTTGATTCGTTACGAAACGAATTGCACAAGCCTAATCGCTACAACACACTAGTGGAGTATTAGTATAGGGTACAGAATGGCACAGTCTAGGGTACACATTCCCACAGGGTGGAAATTTTACAATTTAGAAGTTACAAAAAAGTAAAAAATAAAATAATTAAAAAGAGTAAAAAAATATATAAAAAAAGAAAAATCTCAAAAATAGTTGTTTAATGAGTTAACATTCAGTTGTTACTGTATTTTATTGTTAACTGTTGTTTGCTATTCAGCTGCGCAGAGGCAGCTCTAGACTTTGTGAGGCCTTAGGCAAAACTTAGACATGAGGCCCCATTGTGACTGTGTGGACAATGATACAGGAGACGGTCAGAGACTATGCAGACAAAGATACAGAAGAAGGTCAGAGACTGTGCAGACAATGATACAGGAGATGGCCAGAGACTATGCAGACAATGATACAGGAGACGGTCAGAGACTGTGCAGACAATGATACAGGAGACGGTCAGAGACTATGCAGACAATGATACAGGAGAGGGTCAGAGACTGTGTGTGGACAATGATACAGGAAATGGTCAGAGACTGAGTGCGGACAATGATACAGGAGATGGTGAGAGACGGCGTGTGGACAATGATACAGGAGAACATTTTATTATGGTAATGACAAGCAAACTCTTACCTGACTAACACGGTATCAAACGTTGCAGCCACAGATAGGGTGCTGACAGACAATCACGCCACAAAGATGCAGGAGATGGTCAGGGACTGTGCAGACAATGATACAGGAGACGTTCAGAGACTGTGTGCAGACAATGATACAGGGGACGGTCAGAGACTGTGTGCGGACAATGATACAGGAGATGGTCAGAGACTGTGTGCGGACAATGATACAGGGGACGGCCAGAGACTGTGTGCGGACAATGATACAGGAGACGGTTAGAGACTGTGTGCGGACAATGATACAGGAGACGGTTAGAGACTGTGTGTGGACAATGATACAGGAAATGGTCAGAGACTGTGTGCAGACAATGATACAGAAAATGGTCAGAGACTGTGTGCAGACAATGATACAGGAAATGGCCAGAGACTGTGTGCCGACAATGATACAGGAAATGGTCAGAGACTGTGTGAGGACAATGACACAGGAGACGGTCAGAGACTGCGCGGCCATGATAACAACAGAATGCGCATAATTGATAACTTATCAGTGTAACGCTTTTTCATTATCAGCAGGTTTAGGGAGAGGGTAAATAACACTGCTGTATTACTTAACTGTAATAGAGAAGGTGGTGCACCATTCTGGCTGCACCGTCTGGCAGAGGAATATGAATCACAAAAATCGCTGCACAGAATTATAAATCTATTGGTAGATGAAACATTTCACATATGTGTGTGAATAACTGTTTGCCTGGCGTTCATTTTGAAAGCAGAACTGGAGCAAGATAAATAAAAAAATCCCATTAAAAATAAAATAAGCCCTCCAGTTTGAACGACAGCCAGCCTCATTCAACGGCCTTCCTCGAAGCCCACACGGGAATGTACATGCCCTCAGCCTGTCATTCAACAAGTAAGGAGAAGCGGCACAGTGATGATCCCATACAGTGGCGGCTGGTGCTCAAAATTTTTGGCATTACGCAAACAAACTGAAAAACTCAGAAAAACAACATCAATTGCACCCTCACTGTGCCCATCAATTGCAGCCACTGTGCCCCATCAAATGCAGCCACTGTGCCCCATCAAACGCAGCCACTGTGCCCAATCAAATGAAGCCTCACTGTGCCCATCAAATGCAGCCTCACTGTGCCCATCAAATACTGCCACTGTGCCCCATCATATGCTGCCACTGTGCCCCATAAAATGCTGCCACTGCGCCCAACCAAATGCAGCCTCACTGTGCCCATCAAATGCAGCCTCACTGTGCTCATCAAATACTGCCACTGTGCCCCATCAAATGCTGCCATTGTGCCTCATCAAATGCTGTCATTGTGCCCCATCATATGCTGCCACTGTGCCCAATCAAATGCAGCCTCACTGTGCCCATCAAACACAACCACTGTGCCCAATCAAATGCAGCCTCACTGTGCCCATCAAATGCAGCCTCACTGTGCCTATCAAATACTGCCACTGTGCCCCATCAAATGCAGCCACTGTGCCCCATCAAATGCAGCCACTGTGCCCAATCAAATGCAGCCTCACTGTACCCATCAAATGCAGCCTCACTGTGCCCATCAAATACTGCCACTGTGCCCCATCAAATGCTGTCACTGTGCCCCATCAAATGCTGCTACTGTTCCCAATCAAATGCCGCCTCACTGTGACCATCAAACACAGCCACTCTGCCCAATCAAATGCAGCCTCACTGTGCCCATTAAATGCAGCCTCACTGTGCCCATCAAATGCTGCCACTGTGCCCCATCAAATGCTGCCACTGTGCCCCATCAAATGCTGCCACTGTGCCCCATCAAATGCAGCCACTGTGCCCAAATGCAGCCACTGTGCCCAATCAAATGCTCCGACTGTGCCCATCAAATACTGCCACTGTGCCCTATCAAATGCTGCCACCGTGCCCCATAAAATGCAGCCACTGTGCCCCATCAAAGGCAGCCACTGGGCCCCATCAAACGCAGCTACTGTGCCTTATCAAATACAGCCACTGTGCCCAATCAAATGCTGCCACTGTGCCCCAAAAAATGCTGCCACTGTGCCCCATCAAATGCCGCCACTGTGCCCCATCAAATGCCGCCACTGTGCCTATCAAATGCCGCCACTGTGCCTATCAAATGCAGCCTCACTGTGCCCATCAAGTACTGTCACTGTGCCCCATCAAATGCTGCCACTGTGCCCCATTAAATGCTGCCACTATGCCCATCAAATGCAGCCACTGTGCCAATCAAACGCAGCCACCGTGCCTATCAAACGCAGCCACTGTGCCCAATCAAATGCTGTCACTGTGCCCAATCAAATGCTGCCACTGTGCCCCATCAAATGCAGCCACTGTGCCTATCAAACACAGCCTCACTGTGTCCATGAAATACTGCCACTGTGCCCCATCAAATGCTGCCACTGTGCCCATCAAACGCAGCCACTGTGCCCCATCAAATGCAGCCTCACTGTGCCCCTAAAATACTGCCATGATGAGACCATAGAGACATTGGGTACACACAACAGCATGTAGTAAGCTGTACCTACCTGCTTCTCGCCTCGGTCCCCTACTAAAGACAGCAGGAGAAGCCGACACGTGATGTTCTCCTTGAGTGCCCACTGCACTGGTGAAATCTGGGAGTTGTCGTCTCTGCAGAGCACAGGCACCAGAGGGCCAAGTTGAAGTCTGTGCTGTGAAGAACTACAACTCCCACCATGCGCTGGGGCCGCCAACTTTGGGGGAAGGACTAGGAGGACGGCGTCGCGGCGGTGGATCCTGCTATTGGACGCAGCCGACTCAGAGAATGTAATGTGTTGTTGTTCTTCTCCCTCGTCCGTGGAGGCTCAGCTCAGACAGGCAGTGTCAGTCTGTGCGCAGTGCCCGCTGCCCGCTCACCCTGCCGGCTTGCTTGGGCACACTGACCGTGACCGCGGAATATTTCCTTCCACTCCCGAGTCCTACACTACCCAATCATACAAATTAAGCGGCAGCAAGGCCCTCCTAAGGGCGAGGCCTAAGGCGACCACCTAATTTGCCTGATTAATTTGCCTCTGCAGCTGCGGCACTGTTATGTTAATTATGACAGCAACAGGGTGTTGCCCTCAGGATACAAACGCCAGCGCTTGCAGCACTGCTGGAGGAGATTTTTCATCCGCAGTTAAAAAAAAGAACATATATGCCCAAGCATGGGGGCCTGGGGTGGTCAGTGGGTGGATCGTTTCTATGCTTCGACATATATATATATATATATATATTTATTTTTTTGACACAGATTTCAATTTAAAAGAAAAGTTGTTTTATTGAGTTAATATTCTATTGTTACTGTGTTTTATTGTTAACCGTTGTTTGCTTTGCAAGAACGCCATTCAGCTGCAGCACTGGATCTATTTATTTTGACAGCAGCAGGGTGTGCTTTTATACGTCAGTGTTTGCAAAACTGCATTAGGAGTTTCTCATCCGCAGTTAAAAAACAGAATGTATATGCCCAAGCATGGGGGCCTGGGTTAGTCAGTTGGCGGATCACCCCTATGCTTTGTCATACATTTTTTGTTCACTTTTACTGGCAGAGATTTCTTTATTCACATTGATCTAAGTGAATTGAGGAATCTGTTAGGTTCTCTTTTTCTATTCAGCCCACAGGCTGCATTAATAAATAGAACATTACATATATTCCCAATAAGGACCAGCAATGTACTGGTACGTCACTGGACTTTGAGTGGTTATACCAGGTTTTTTTCAGCCAGCAATCAGCTTTCATGTAAAATCAATCCTAGTGGCTAATTTATTGCTAGATTGCTTTTACAAGCATCGGGAGGGGACGTCTCCCCCCCCACCTGCCGACTTCCACAGTTGTCTCTGACTCTCCTGCCACCCCAGGGAACCCGAGAATGCAGCTTGCGGTTCTGCCAGCTGACCATAGAACTGATCGGAAACCGGAATGGCTCCAATCATCCCTATGGTCTAAGAAACTTGAAGCTAAAAGCATTTCATCACTTCAGTTTCGCCGGATATAAACAGCGCCTCATTTAAATTGGAAAAGCATCTGATCACACCAATCTTGGTGTGATCAGGTGCTTTAAGAGCAGAGGAGAGAGTCTAATACACCCCATATTTCTTAGAAAAGAGCACCTGTCACTGCCTATTGCTATCAGAGAGTATATTTACATTTCCTGTAAAAACAATTAAAGTGATCCAAAAAAAAAATTAAAGGCAGAGTGTAAAAAAGAAAAGAAAAGGAAATTATGCACCTTCAGGCTTTCAAAGGGGTCATTGAATTTCGGGTAGTTTACGTGGCTAGGCTTCAAAAAAGTCTCACACGCGTAGTATCCTCATACTCGAGAGAAGTAGCAGCATCTGTTTTGGGATGTAATTTCACATATACCTACAGCATGTGTGAGAAATATCTTATTAAAGTGACCACTTTAAAAAATAGATGAACGGGGAAGATATTTTAGGATTTTTTAGGTGCAGAAATTATATCAAATACATTATTTAAAAATCATTTATTTTTTATTTTGGGAAACAAAATAAAAAATGCTTTAAAATAAAACAGTTGGCAAGTACAGTATATCACAGTATTAGCAGGACAGCATTGTAAGGTGGATTTCCCAACATGTTTTGCCCATATGTCAGGCTTCTTCAGGGGAGGCTGTGCAGTTTTGAAGTATAAGCCTTCTAACAGAAGAAACAAACAAAAAAACTAAAATCTTGTATATGTCAATTAATTTACAATTATATATCATATATATTACAAAATATTGTATCCACTTAATTACATATCAATTATTATGCACATGCATCTCTACTTTCAGGGCGATGCTTCTTACCTGTATTGCCTAAAATAGATCCAAATGTCGCCATGGTTTCTGGACGGCTATCTGCGCCAAAGGGACCATATGTGACCAGCGGCCACAGGGGGAATAGTAGGACCAGCTATAAAGTATATCTTAAAGTGTATCAGAAAATGTCAGCGAGGAAAATATTTTTCCAAACTGAAAAAAGCGATATATCACGTTCACAGTAAGACAACCACATCCGGGGATGATCATCTCCGGATGTGGTTGTCTTACTGAGAACGCGAGTAGTCTAATTGACACCTATTTAAGTCCTCATGTTAAAGCACTATTCTCTTATGTGCAAGATACAGTTGATCTTATCAAGATAATTGAAGGAATCTTTGTTCCAGAAAATGCATTGCTTGTTACCATCGACGTGGAGAGTCTCTACAATGCAATCCCACATGAGATGGGATTGATGGTTGTAGCAGAACATCTACACGAACGTGGTCAAACTGCTGATAAATATAATAAGTTCATACTGGAACTGTTGAAGTTCATTTTGACAAGAAATGTGTTTGTTTGGTCTCTCCCACTACCTCCAGGTACAGGGGGTAGCGATGGGGACACGTATGCCAACCTGTACCTGGGGGGGTGGGAGAGAAACCCCTTTTCCAGGGAGGATATTAAAAAATATCTAGATCATGTGGTGACATTCCATCATTATATTGATGATTTTCTCATCAAGAACTGCTTGAATTTATGAATATACTGGACGATAATACTTATAACCTCAAGTTTACGATGTCATGCGATAAGAAATCCATACATTTTTGGGATATTCAGATTTTTATAGAACCTGATGGCTCCTTGGGTACATCGCTATTCAGGAAGCCATCAGCAAGCAATGCCATCCTACATGCATCCAGCTCCCACCCCAAGTCCCTGATTAACAGTATCCCCTACAGTCAATACTTGAGACTGAGGCGTAACTATAGCAGGGACGAGGATTTTCAGAAAGAGGCTAATCTACTATATTCTCGTTTACGAGAGAGAGGCTATACTCATAGCATTCTCAAAAAGGCCTTTAATGGAGCAAAAGCCCATGTCAGAGATACCTTAATTCAAAAGAAAAAAACAAAATCTACATCTCAACCAGTGAGAATAATTACATCTTACACCAAACAGCATAGACAGGTGAGACAAATTATTAACAAATATTGGTCCTTATTGTTGGCAGATCCCTATAGCATGTAAGTATGTTGAAAAACAACCACAAATTACCTATAGATGTGCCAAAATTCCATCTTTATCTATTTTTTTCTCCTGGGTCTTTCCCCTGCAGGAAATGTGATAATTGTTGTTTTATGCTAAACAACAATGAAATTAGACTACCGAATGGTCACATCCACAAAATTAGCCACAGAGTGACATGCCAAACTCCTGGCAATGTCTATATGATGCAATGCACATGCAAGTGTTTTTATGTTGGAAAAGCAAAACGTCCCTTCCTCAAAAGAATCAATGACCATGTATCTCTTATTGAAAAACGTAGAATGGAAAATTCAATTAGTCGCCATGTTGGATTGTTCCATGGCTTCAAATTGGACACCATAAAATTTATGGCTTTAGAACATATTCCCACTGATGTCAGAGGAGGCAGCAATGATCAAAAACTATTGCAATTAGAATCACATTAGATTCATTTATTGAAAGCCACAACCTATCCCGGACTAAATGAAATGTTAAGTTATAAACCTTTCCTTTAAATACTGTAATTGCCTACATTACTGCCTCCCTGACCTACTGCCTCTGAATCTGTGCTATCAGTTTATTTTTTTCTCACTTTATTCCCTTCCCCCTTTCCCCCCCCCCCCTCCCCCTTGTCACCTCTTGGGTTTTTACACCATTACCTACCCTCCTCCTCTATTCCCTATTGGTCTATTAATGGAATCCGATTGGCATTATAATAATTAAATAATAATTAAATTAGATATTTATTTTAACTATTTTTAAGTCAATATGTTGAAGGCATCATTTGCGCTTCTAGCAAGCAATTTTGCTGCGCTATATATATATATATATATATATTTTTTTTCTGTAAAATCAGTTGTCTCTTTTCTTATATTGGCTGTCTGTCTCTCTGAGAGCTAATTGCTTGTCTATTACATCTTTTTTCCTTTTTTGGTTTGTAATCAGTTTTGGAGATCAACACTAGAGGTCACTGACAGCATTTTAAAATCCCTTGGAATTACAGTATATACTCAAGTATAAGCCATGTTTTTCAGCACATTTTTTTGTGCTGAAAATGCCACCCTCAGCTTATACTTGAGTCACCTTTTTGCGCCTGATCTCCCGTACTTTGGGGACTTTGGCACACATGTAGCCCCACTCTTCCTCTACAAGTGTACAAAGTTTGTTGTCCGGGGGACCTACGGCCGGGGAGCACAGATTTTTCAAATCCGGGCACCCCTTCCATAGACTCCCATGTTAAATGGTCATTTTTCTGATGATTTTGGGGACCCAGTACCAGTCGGTCGTAGATCCCCTGGACCCTAGGCTTGGCACACACGTAGCCCAATTTCTTCTCTATAAGTGTGCAACGTTTTTTGTCTGGGGGACCTACGGCCGGGGAGCACCGATTTTTCAAATCCGGGCACCCCTTCCATAGACTCCCATATTAAACGTCAGTCTAGTCATGGACACAGTGAGGCATGGGCACAGTGAGGCATGGGCACAGTGAGGCATGGACACAGTGAGGCATGCACATGGACACCCTAGGCTTATACTCGAGTCAATTTGTTTTCACATTTTTTGTGGTAAAATTAGGTGCTTCGGCTTATATTCGGGTCGGCTTATACTCGAGTATATACGGTAAGCTCATTGCAGAATTTGTATTTGTAAGTTGTTCTTTTTATAATATATTGCTTTTTTCAGGTTGGAAAAATATTTTCCTCTCTGACATTTTTGGATACACTTTAATATATGCTTTATAGCTGGTCCTACTATTCCCCCTGTGGCTGCTGGTCACATATGGTCCCTTTGGCGCAGATAGCCGTCTAGAAAGCGTGGTGACATTTGGATCTATTTTAGGCAATACAGGTAAGAAGCATCGCCCTGAAAGTAGAGATACATGTGCATATAAATTGTTATGTAATTAAGTGGATGCAATATTTTGTAATATATATGATACATAATTGTAAATTAATTGACATATACATGACTTTTGTTGTTTTGTTTGTTTCTTCTGTTAGAAGGCTTGTACTTCAAAACTGGACAGCCTCCCCTGAAGAAGCCTGACTTATGGGCAAAACATGTTGGGAAATCCACCTTACAGTGCTGTCCTGCTAATACTGTGATATACTGTACTTGCCAACTGTTTTATTTTAAAGCATTTTTTTTTTGTTTCCCAAAATAAAAAATAAATGATGTTTAAATAATATATTTGATATAATTTCTGCACCTAAAAAATCCCAAAATGTCTTCCCTGTTCATCTATTTAATCCAGGGATGTGGTGCTAAAATAAAGTTGGTGTGTCCACGATCAAAAAAACCTTTCTACACTTTAAAAAATGCCTCTCTGCAAATTCATTGGGGTGTCTGCTTTCCAAAAAGGGGTCATTTGTTTTGTTTTTTGTACTGTCCTGGCATTTTAACATCTCAAGAAATGTGATAGGGAGTCAGAAAGTAAATGCTGCGCAAATTCCAGTATATATACCATAGTTTGTAGAGGCAAACATTTTCCACACAAACCAATTAATATACACTTATTGGAATTTTTTTACCAAAGACATGTAGCAGAATACATTTTGGCCTAATTTTTATGATAAAGATGAGTTTATTGGATATTTTTTATAACAGAAAGTTGAGAATATTTTTTTTTTTTCAAAATTATCTTTTTTATCATACATCATGGGACACAGAGCAGCCATAGTAATGACTATGTGGGTTATACACCACCTATAGGTGAATGGACACTGGCAGATCAATCAAACAGGAAGTTCTCCCCTATATAACCCCTCCTACACAGGAAGTACCTCAGTTTTTTTGTCAGTGTCTGTAAGGTGGTGGTCACTGATGTGATACATGTGCTCTTGGAGCATACTTGGAGGTCTGGAACGGTTCTACTGAGAATCAAGTACTTCAATCGGATCCACTCTAAAAAGTTGTCAGCCAAAATGAATGGTACCCGAGCCTCATGGGAAAGAGAGAAGATTCCTCAAGGTTTGCCTGTAATGCAGCCTTACGGCGCTGGACCCTGCGTAATGGAACCCTGTGCAGTGTTTGTTCTGACCAAGGTGCTTTCCTGCAGGGTACTATACAGGTCCAGGGAAGTGGACCCCACATTAAGGGGGACCCAGTCCCTGAAGGTCTTTTATGACAAAGCCCGCCATGATGGGTGAAGATTGGACTCCTGTTATGCTCAGAGTCCTGCAGCAGGAATAGTAAGTCTGCATTTTTTGCAGTTTCTCTTAAAAAAAAAAAAAGAGAGATCTGACCGGTCTTCTCTCCTTAACCCCCCAGGGGCAGTGTGCTGTTTCATGCTCTGTGTACTTCTTAGGAGTATGAGCATTTCTCCTCCAGCCACTAGAGGGCGCAGGGGCCTATTTCTATATAGGCAGGACATGGAGGGGTATTTGAATGGCACCGATTAAGTATGTGTAAAGCCTCGTACACACGATCGGATTTTCCAACAACAAATGTGTGATGGCAGGGTTTTGTCGGATAATCCAACCGTTTGTACGCTCCATCGGACAATTGTTGTCAGAATTTCCAACAACAAATGTTTTATAGCATGCTTTCAAATTTTCCGACAACAAATGTGTGCCGTCTAATTATCCGATCGTGTGTACACAAGTCCATCGGAAAAAAATCCAAAGTACAAACACGCATGCTCTGAACCAATGCTAACCTTAAAGTGGAAGTAAACCCATCGATTTAACAGTTTAAAAAAACAGTTAAATTCCCGGCATGCCGGAAATGCTAACTGCCACATTGGTTGTGCTCTCAACCAAACTGTCAAACCATCCAATGGCTGGTGTCAAAACTGGTCACATGTGCAGCATCATGGCAGTTGAAGATTAAACAGAGGCCAAGATGGCAGCTTTCTTGGCTGAAAACGATAGGAGGGCTTACTTCCACTTTAAGACAACATTAGCACAAGTTGCCCAAAGGGTGGTGCTAAAGAACTGAAAAACCATGTCGTTTTGTGTATGTTGGCTGAAAAAGTTCTGCCGTCTGTATGCATACCAAGTTCACGGCCAATGCCCTTCGCACAAAATTCCATGCATTTGTCCGATGGAAATACGATCGTGTGTACAAGGCTTTAGAGTCTAACTAAACACCAGGAAAAAATTTGAGAGTTCGCCACCCACTCCTCACTAATTAGTAGTTTATTTTAACTTTTAAGACTTACCTAAACCCGCTGTCAAGTGACCATCCACCGCACCTCTTCTGGTAATGGAACTGACCAATATTGTTGCCATCTTGCCATTTTGCGACACACTTTTGTGTCCACGTCAATATACAGTACAGTGATCTTCCCCCATGTAGACTGTTAGCTGTTAATATCACAATGTTATGTATAATTATGTATTTGCACTTCCTCTTTCTGAGCGGCTGGCATTAGAAACCCTGGAAGGAGAAAGTGGTCAGAAAGTCTCAGCCACATGTCCTGTCTATGCTGCTAAATCCAATGCAAGTATTCCTAAGTTCTAATAGTTTAACTGCAGCTGTCCATAACTTCTTCAGTGGGTATCTTTTAGTGGAATCTTTGTGACAGACAGAGTATTTCTGTCATATTGTTATTTAGAGATGTCCCAAACTATTCGCCGGCGAATAGTTCCCGGCGAACATAGCTTGTTTGCGTTCGCCGCGGCGGGCGAACATATGCGATGTTCGGTCCGCCCCCTATTCGTCATCATTGAGCAAACTTTGACCCTGTACCTCACAGTCAGCAGACACATTCCAGCCAATCAGCAGCATACCCTCCCTCCCAGACTCTCCCACCTCCTGGACAGCATCCATTTTAGATTCATTCTGAAGCTGCAATCTTAGTGAGAGGAGGGACAGTGTAGCTGCTGCTGATTTAATAGGGAAATCTATAGCTAGGCCAGTGTATTCAGTGTCCACTCCAGTCCTGAAAGACTCATCTGATCTCTGCTGTAAGGACAGCATCCTGACAGCACCCTAAAAAGCCCCTTTTAGGGCTAGTACATACATCAGTCTGCCTTTTTTTTTTCTCTGTAATCTAATTGCAGTTGCCTGCCAGCGTGTGTATGACAGGCTCACAGCGTATACTGTGCCCACTTGCCCAGTGGCACCACTCATATATCTGGTGGCACAGTAGATTACTAGTGAGAGGAGGGACAGTGTAGCTGTTGCTGATTTAATAGGGAAATCTATAGCTAGGCCAGTGTATTCAGTGTCCACTCCAGTCCTGAAAGACTCATCTGATCTCTGCTGTAAGGACAGCGTCCTGACAGCACCCCAAAAAGCCCTTTTTAGGGCTAGTACATACATCAGTCTGCCTTTTTTTTTCTCTGTAATCTAATTGCAGTTGCCTGCCAGCGTGTGTGTGACAGGCTCACAGCATATACTGTGCCCACTTGCCCAGTGGCACCACTCATATATCTGGTGACACAGTAGATTACATAAAAAAAAAAAAACAACAATTTTGACTGCAATACAATAGCAGTCAGTTGCCTGCCAGCGTGTGTTTCAGGCCTACAGCGTCTACTCTGCCAACTTCTGCCAGTGCACAGTGCCACTCATATCTGGTGTCACAGTAGCTTGCACGCATAGTACAACTAAACTAATCTAAAAAAATTTGGGAAGAAATTAGTGATGCGCAACCATTATTGCCAGAGGATGTAGATAAAAGGGATATGTCTCAGTCAGGCAGCATTGCACACATGGACGTACGGTGTGATGATGTTGTACCCGATGCTACAAGCAGCACACAGGCTCAAAGCCACCATCCTCCTCCTGGTCCAGCATCTTCAGCCACGTCAACCACTGCTGTCCTCCTTGCCCCCTCTCAACCATCCACCACTCCGTCTCCCGCCTTGAGCAGTTCCTGCTCATCTGCCCACAGTCAGGTATCTGTCAAGAACATGTTTGAGCGTAAGAAGCCAATGTCACAGAGTCACCCCCTTGCCCGGCGTCTGACAGCTGGCTTGTCGGAACTCTTAGCCCACCAGCTTTTACCATACAAGCTGGTGGAGTCTGAGGCCTTCAAAAAATTTGTAGCTATTGGGACACCGCAGTGGAAGGTACCCGGCCGAAATTTCACAAAAGGCAATCCCCAACCTGTACTCTATTGTGCAAAAGGAACTCATGGCATGTCTGGCACACAGTGTTGGGGCAAGGGTCCATCTGACCACTGATACCTGGTCTGCAAAGCACGGTCAGGGCAGGTATATCACCTACACTGCGCATTGGGTAAACCTGCTGACGGCTGCCAAGCATGTAATGCGTGGCTCTGCAGAGGAGTTGGTGGTGACACCGCCACGACTTGCAGGCAGGCTTGCTGCCACCTTCTCTACTCCTCCTACTCCATCCTCTTCGATAACCTCCTCAGCTGAGTCCTCTTCTGCTGCTGCGTCTTGCTCCACATCAACTGCACCCCCCCCAGCTCCCCAGGGGCTATTCCACATCCCGGATACGACAGCGTCACGCCGTCTTGGGGTTGACTTGCCTGAAAGCAGAGAGTCACACTGGACCAGCACTCCTGTCCGCCCCGAACGCACAGGTGGATCAGTGGCTGACTCCGCACCAACTGGAGATCGGCAAAGTGGTGTGTGACAACGGAAGCAATTTGTTTGCGGCATTGAATTTGGGCAAGTTGACACATGTGCCGTGCATGGCACATGTGTTGAATCTGATTGTACAACGCTTTGTGCATAAGTACCCAGACTTACAGGACGTCCTCAAGCAGGCCAGGAAGGTGTGTGGCCATTTCAGGCGTTCCTACACGGCCTTGGCGCACTTTTCAGATATCCAGCGGCGAAACAACATGCCAGTGAGGCGCTTGATTTGCGACAGCCCGACACGTTGGAATTCAACACTCCTAATGTTCGACCGCCTGCTCCAACAAGAAAAAGCCATCAATGAGTATTTGTATGACCGGGGTGCTAGGACAGCCTCTGCGCATCTCCGAATTTTTTTGCCACATTACTGGACGCTCATGCGCAATGCCTGTAGGCTCATGCGTCCTTTTGAGGAGGTGACAAACGTAGTCAGTCGCACTGAAGGCACCATCTGCGACATCATCCCATTTGTTTTCTTCCTGGAGCGTGCCCTGCGAAGAGTGCTGGATCAGGCCGTAGATGAGCGTGAAGAGGAAGAGGAAGAGTTGTGGTCACCATCACCACCAGAAACAGCCTTATCAGCATCGCTTGCTGGACCTGCGGCAACGCTGGAAGAGGAGTCTGAGGAAGAGGAGTCAGGAGGAATGTGGCTTTAAGGAGGAGGAGGAAGACCAACCACAGCAGGCATCCCAGGGTGCTCGTTGTCACCTATCTGGTACCCGTGGTGTTGTACGTGGCTGGGGGGAAAGTGAGATCAGTGAGGACGAGGAACGGGACATGAGTAGCTCGGCATCCAACCTTGTGCAAATGGGGTCTTTCATGCTGTCGTGCCTGTTGAGGGACCCTCGTAAAAAAGGTTGAAGGAGAACGACCTGTACTGGGTGGTCACGCTACTAGACCCCCGGTATAAGCAAAAAGTGCCTGAAATGTTACCGAATTACCGGAAGTCAGAAAGGATGCAGCAGTTCCAAAATAAATTAAAAAGTATGCTTTACACAGCGTATAAGGGTGATGTCCCAGCACAACGGGAATCTAACAGGGGAAGAGGTGAAAGTAATCCTCCTCCTACCTCGACCACGCCGGCAAGGACAGGACGCTTTACAGACGTGTTGTTGATGGAGGACATGCGGAGCTTTTTAAGTCCTACGCATAGCCACAGCCCTTCGGGGTCCACCCTCAGAGAACGACTCGACCGACAGGTAGCAGACTACCTCGCCTTAACTGCAGATATCGACACTCTGAGGAGCGATGAACCCCTTGACTACTGGGTGTACAGGCTTGACCTGTGGCCTGAGCTATCCCAATTTGCGATAGAACTTCTGGCCTGCCCCGCTTCAAGTGTCCTTTCAGAAAGGACATTCAGTGCAGCAGGAGGTATTGTCACTGAGAAGAGAAGTCGCCTAGGTCAAAAAAGTCTAGATTACCTCACCTTTATTAAGATGAATGAGGCATGGATCCCGAAGGGACTGACAGTGGGCGATACATTTGACTAAAAAAGGCCTAATGAGATAAGCTGCCTTGGGCTAAAAATGGTCCACACGCTGCTGTATTTTATCTCTGCATGCCAGATGACTTGCGTGACTTATCCGCCACCAACTAGGGTTCAAGCCGCAATGTTTTAGGGCACTTTCTGCCTGGAAAACATCAATTTTTCTGGTCGCTGCTACAGCAGCGGCTGCAACAATACCTTATTTTTCAGGCATGTGTACGTGCCTAATTTTTCTGGCCTCTGGTGCTGCACTGTGGCTGCAAAAACAAAACAAAAAAAAAAGCACATACATGTGTCAATTCCCCTTCGTGATCGTTACCTTGTTGTGGTGAAGGGGCTTGCGTATCACAATGAAGCGACCACCTCTATGAGTGTGTTGGCAATGGCAATGTTGGCACACCCCAGATGATAAGGTCGTTGCTTCATTGTGAACAGACCAAAAGCGATCGGCTGGATAATTTTGCATAGAAAAAACATTAATTTTCTTTGTGATCATCTAAGGTGATCATTAAAGCCTTGCGGTTGTGCAAATGGACTGTTTGCGGTTGTTTGCGGTGCGTTAAACGGGGAGTTTGGTCTGTCAGAGTTTGGTCTGTCACTGTGAAGCGAGCGTAACCCTTACACTAAATAAACAAGTGAAGTTCCCCTGGCCTTCTTTCACTATCCCAGCGCTAAAGATGCTCACAGGTGACTGATAACACACCACAATGAGTATGTTACCACAATCATTAACCCAATGATAGTATATAAATCGGCAGCCGCTTAAAAACAAAACAAATATTGCAGTACATATAACAAAAATAAATAAAAAAAAACAATTCAAGTCCCTGGGTTGGGTAATGAAGGTTTTCTACAGCAGCGCACAAATGGTCAGCACATACCCCTGACCACTCTTTCTTAATCTCAGTTCATAAAATTACATAAAGAAATGGTGATGTAACTGTTATCAATGGCTCAGATCTTCCGGTATCTTCCAGAGTAAATGAAAATCCACCTCTAATCATTAGTTGTTTCCCCTTTCGGGTGGGTACTCACCACAACAATGGATTTCAAAGGCACCTCACAGATCCCATACACTGATCGTCCGATTGTCCTGATCCTGGTCCTACTGTCTCACTCAGATATCTCCGGAGATCATCCGATATCCACCACCAGATAGTATGGGTGAAAACAAAAAAGCCACCAATAGTGTAATTCCGTAGAGATTTCTTTTAATCAGTCAATCATAAAAAAGTTTCCAAAATAAACATACACATTTCTTCCATCACGTGAAAAAATTGCGGTGAAGTAGCAGCATAAAAGTTCTAAAAAACTGCGCTGTTCCACAAGCTCCCACCAAGCACAGCGTGTCAGCTGGCACCAATCGTGTTTACCAGTCTCACTGCTGCTTCCTGTATCCGGAGCTACCTTGGAACGCACAGACGTCACTTCCTGTTTAGCCGCAGAGTCACGCCCTGACGTTTCGTCTTACCGACTTCCTCTGAGGGCGTGACTCTGCAGTGCGGCTCACAGGAATATATACACACATCCCTGTGATTGGAAGACGAGTTAACCCCTCCTGCATGCTGTTCAATGCCTCCAGACAAAGCCGATAGGCAGAAAGCACTATAGTCACAGGGGCACCTTTATTTATAACCACCTGACATATTAGATCAAAACATAACCTCTTATGTATTAACCTCAATAAGCATTATACAGTCATAGAATAGTCCAAACTTTAAAATGAAAAATTAGGTACAAACATTAATGTAATTCATTATACCAGATAAGCACTCAGCACTAGCGCCCTCTAAAGCATGATTACTAAACAGCAGTTTAAACTAGATAATAATAGGAAAAAAATATCTAAACACTTATTCAGCGTTATAATACCAAATTTAAAATAATAAATATATAAAATTACTAAAAAAAAAATCATAAAATTACTCATCGTCATTATTGTTTCATAATTGTATTCTTAATACTAGGGGGTTTATGAACATGTTAAAACTACACACATAAATAGCTTACACCTCCTTAATGGTAAAAACTAAATTTTAAATTAAAGGTCACTAATGAAACAATTTATATCCAACTCGACGTTTAACCCTTTGGGGGTGAGGGTATCTAAGGAATAAATCCAAAAAGTTTCTCGTTTGGATAATTCCCTTACCATATTACTTCCTCTCCATATAGGTTTAATATGGTCCACCCCCCAAAATTTCAATCCTATAGGGCTTTGGTTATGATGTAATTTAAAATGGAGGGACACATTGTGGTCTTTAAACCCTAATTTAATATTCTTAATGTGTTCTCCAATCCTTACTTTAAGACATCTTTTTGTCCGTCCCACATACATTAACCCACATGGGCATGTTAATACATATGTGAAAAATTGGAAAAAAATCCGCGCTAACCTTTCAACATTAATTGGTGAATCAAATATTTAGTGACTAAAAAAATATTGTTGCTAGTCAAATGTGATTATAATACTGTGATGGGTGCTGCAAAAAAAGAGAAAGCTGGAATAACCGCTATATAGGTATGTGCAAAAAAATAGAGAATACAATTGCGCTACCCTTGAAGAAAGCAACAAAGTGCAAAATAACGTCCTGTATATACAGTGTTGTATAAAAACATAAACAGAATATGTGTAAAAACAAAATTATATGTGAAAAAAAGTTCCAAATGTAGTTGTATCCAAAGGATTGGCCAAACAATCACATCTGCTTGTGTGTTGGCAATACAGTCCTCCGAAATATCTTGGATGTAGATTCAATCTCCAAATTATTCCAGATAACAAATGTAAAAAATGGGGGCTTCCCGACTCCGGTGGATCTCTATGACGGAGATCATTAGGGCCTCACGCACATATAATCCTCCCACGAGATTGATAATCAGCATACACTGGACCCGGACTCCTGATTTCAAGGAAGTGAAGGGAATCTCCCTCCTGGCTCCAGCCAATACGTTGATCTCACACAGCAGGAGTTATGTGAAAATAAGTAGAAGTAGGGAAAATCATGGTGCAGTAATCCAAATCCTGGTTTAAGATATCCTTTATTAAGGCTGGATAAAATACAACATGCTGGTTTCCATTGAGGGGCGGCAGATTCAAAAACACGCTTGCTAGTATTCAGCTGCGGTCTGTGCCGATCAGCTGCTGCGTAGTGACGTCACGTTCAACAGCTCCACCCGACGCTGCGTTTCGGCGTAAAAGGCGTCCACTGGGAAAGGAGGCTGGTGAACGGACGTCACTTACCACGCTTATAAATGGCAAGGGAGAATGACACCGGAAGTTACCAACTAGAAAACCTCCGGTGTTCTAAGTGATAATACTGAGTCGCCTCGGCAAACATGCATTCCTACTAAGAGGACTACAAGGAGGACTACAAGGCGAAACGATATATACACTCAAGTTTGCATGATTCCTACCCAATCTAATGGTTACAGTTGGCATAACGCAAACAAATAAGTTAAAATTCATATACAATTGTTTAAAACCTTAATGGTAATACATATATCTACAACAGGTCAACATATTAAAGTGCTTAGACCATAGATCTATATATTTATAAAAAAACCAAAAAAAGGAGAAATTCCTAACACTTATAAAAACTCATATAACCTAATAACTAGGATATTACCCCCACATCTCCTAATGTAGGAAAGCCTCGGTCCTAAATTGTAATCAGAACATCTATTGGGTGTAGTTATATGAGATAAGTTAATCTCGTCCCATGGGACATAAAAAACAAAAATGAAATAGATAAAAAACTATAAAACGTATTACTGCTATTAAAACCTATGACAGATAACTCAATTCATGTGATAACTAAATCAAACAACACGATACCTGCTGCCACCTAGTGGCCACAATATGGAAAGATTCAATCCAAAATATATATATATATATATACATAGAATTATCATTCAAATATACACAAATAGGAATTCTTATATGGAAAAAATTCCCACATGTATAAACCAGTATTTAATTTCGGATCTAAAATCAAAACCGCTAACGGAATTAATGCAAGTAATTGAGCATAAGGAGTTTACATATATATATGCCTAATTCGAAAAAAGGGGGGGATCAACTATTGTTTATAAAGCAGTTGATAGCCCACTCTATGTTAAGGCCTAAGGGTCGGTAACATCTTAAGTCAAAAATCCACCGCGTTTCTCTGCGCGATATCGTACGCTTCAGATCGCTCCCTCTCCAATGGGGGGTGTAGGCCTCAATACCAATTACCTCCAGAAGAGAGGGATCTCTGTTGTGGCATAGATGAAAATGCCACGAAACACTGTGGTCCTTAAATCCCTTCCGAATATTAGTCAGGTGTTCCCCTATCCTAATTTTTAGGGCACGTGTGGTTCTTCCAACATATTGGAACCCACAGGGACAACGGAGCAAATATATCACCCCCACTGTGGCACATGTGATGAAACTAGTAATCTTATATTCCTGGGAGGTGATATGGGAAGTAAAAGAGGCAGTTTTCAAAGTTTTCGATGATTTACACACCTTGCACCTTCTGCACGGAAAGAATCCCTTTAGATTTCCAAACATACTCATTTGCTGAGGAGGGTCAACCATACTAGGTGCTATTATGTCCTTTAGATTTTGATTTTTCCTAAACAGGACTTTCCAAAACTTACGTATGACCCTATTGACCCACCAAAATTGAGAAGAGAAGGTGGTCAAAAAGGACCATTGGAAGTCTTTCATAGTATTCTTTTCCTTTGTTTTGGGCGTTAATAGATTTTTTCTTTCTATTTTTGCAACATCTCTAAGATCCTTTTCCAGTTTAAGGGGATCATATCCTTTTTCCACAAACCGTTTTTGCAGCACAGTGGCCTGAGTCTCGTAATCACTCATCATGGAACAATTTCGTCTTATCTGCTGGAACTGTCCCTTGGGGATGGTCTTGAGCCAATTAGGGTGGTGTCCGCTGTTAATTGGGATATACCCATTTTTGTCGGTACTCTTAAAGTGAGTTTTAGTTAGAAGAGAGTCTTTGTCCTTGAAAATCACCAAATCTAAAAAATTAACCGATAAGGAACTATACTCATATGTGAATCTGATTCCCCAATTATTAGAGTTAAGAGTAGTCATGAAATCACAAAGAGATCCCGCATCCCCTCTCCACAAAAAGAAGGCGTCATCAATATATCTTCGCCAAATTAGTAGGCGGGCTCCTGAAGGGAAAAAAGTTGATCATTTTCCCAAAGGGCCATGAACAAACCTGCGAGGCTTGGGGCAAATTTTGCCCCCATGGCAACGCCGGTGCTCTGGAGGTAATATTGACCACCATAATAGAAATAATTGTGCTCCATAGCAAAATTCAATAATTTCATTACGAAATCTAATGTGGAGGATTTGATAGATAAATCCTTACGAAGGAAGAACTCCGCTGCTTTGTAACCTAATTCATGCGGGATAATCGTATAAAGAGAAGCAACGTCTGCTGTCACCAGCAAGACGTCATCACCAATTTGATATTCCGACATTTCCCTAATAATCTGCATTGAGTCCTTCAAAAATGCGGGGGTTTTAGCGACTACCGGTTGTAGAAACACATCTACAAATTTCCCAATCCTAGAGGTCAGGGAATCAATCCCGCTAACAATTGGGCGTCCGGGGGGTTGTACAGGATTTTTATGGACTTTAGGAATGTAATAGATAATAGGAGTACGCGGGACTAAAGGTATTAAAAATTCACATTCTTTGTCATTGATGACTCCTTTTCTGTGGCCATCTTGAACTAGGCCACATAGCACCTGTCTATAGTTCTCCATAGGGTCCGTTCGTAGGATGGTATATGTTTTTCTATCTGCTAACAAAGATTCCATTTCCTTAGTATAGTCCTCTTTCTTGAATACAACAATCCCCCCCCCCCTTGTCAGTGGGTCTTATTATTAGATTTTTTTCTTTCGCATAGAGAAGCTATGCCCTCATCAACATTCCCAATTTTCCCCTTCTTAAATTTTACCGATGATAGTTCTTGTAAAACAAGTTCCTTAAACACTGTAATACTCGGGGCTGGCTTTCCCGGAGGGTTAAATATTGAAGCATTTCTTAGGCCCGTCCCTTCCTTGTTTGATTCTATCATCGGAGTACTATTTCTAAGTACTGGATTGGTCAGAAAATACAGTTTAATGCTCAGTTTTCTGGTAAATTTCTGTAAATCTAGAAACATCTGGAATTTATTTATTGGTTTCTTAGGGGCATATTTCAGACCTTGATTTAATGTAATTTTTTCAGATTTGGTGAGCTCCTCTCCACTAAGATTAAAAACTCCCTGACATGTTAGTTCTGCCTCAGTTTTTTTGGCGTTGCTCCACTGGCCTCCTCTGCATCCTCTCTTAACCTTCCTTTTTTGCCCCGTCCTTTTCCTAAAAAAATGTCAGTTTTGTTCCTAAGGGGTGCTGCTCCTTGAGGGCCTTCATGTGTCCTTCCCTTTAGATTGTTTTGAGACCTAGATCCGACATTGACTAGTTCGTTCTCCTCAAATTCGTCATTAGTACGTTGTAGTGGTCCATATTGGTTATGCACTGGTATATCATATCTCCATGGTACCTGTGGGGAAACATATGAGGTTTCCCCAGGTCTATCTTCAGTGCCATTCCTATAATTAGGATCTCCATATTGACCATGATGGTCCATATAGACTGGTCTACTCTGAGGATATGCATAAGTGTTAGTATTGTGTTGATTATATGCATAAGGTTGTCTATTACCCCTATGACCCCCCTGATTGGGGAATCTTCCCTGATTCCTAGGGTATTGATTGGTTTGCTGGTATGGGGGTGGGTAGTAGTTAGCCCCACTAGTGGGCGGTCTACCATAATTCGGGTTGCCCTTTTTCCTGTTCTGTTGTGGAGTTTTAGGTCCTCCACCCCTTTTCTGCCCTTGGTCTCGATATCCTGGAGTGGAAGGAGGTGGGGGTCCCATTCGGGAATCAGAATATTCTGAACCTGACACAATGGGTACTTCTTCTCCTGAGTTTTGTTCTTCCATAGCTACTGTTTCATCCGGTTTAACAAAACTTTCACGATGGTTCTCCTGCCATTTGAAGACGTTGTGGGACTTGTAGTCCTCAACATCCCTAAAATACGTTTTACGTTTCTTGACACGCTGCTCCTCTTCTTCCTCAATCATGATCTACCTTAATTCTTTGGTGTAGACTTGATATAATCCCTCTTTGGTCGTAGGGGCCAATTTATCTTTAATCTCATTTATTTCCTGACGTAATTTGGTAACTTTGGATTTTTTACGGGTTACCAAAAATTCAAGAAACGCTAAGCCTACTCCATTGAAATATAGGAACCATTCATTTAAGTCACTATCTCCCCTATCAGGAAAGACATGCCATCTCAAACTCCTGGGGATCATTTTTTCTTGCAAATAACGTTCCAAGAAAATGATATCCCATGTGGCATGTAACTCTGCTATGAGAACATTCTTTAATCTCATAAAGGTTCCCCTAATACCATCTACTTCAGAATTAGCTTTATCAAAAACTTCATCTGGATTAATTTTTCTATTTTTGGGAAAATCAAAAATATCCATAGTGATTTAAGTGAAAAAATTCTATATGAATATGTATAAATTCAATCACCCCGACTTATAAAAAATTCCAACACTAAGGGTACATATAGGAAAGCTGCGAGATAATGGTTATTCAAAATAAAATATGTGAAAAATTGGAAAAAAATCCGCGCTAACCTTTCAACATTAATTGGTGAATCAAATATTTAGTGACTAAAAAAATATTGTTGCTAGTCAAATGTGATTATAATACTGTGATGGGTGCTGCAAAAAAAGAGAAAGCTGGAATAACCGCTATATAGGTATGTGCAAAAAAATAGAGAATACAATTGCGCTACCCTTGAAGAAAGCAACAAAGTGCAAAATAACGTCCTGTATATACAGTGTTGTATAAAAACAAACAGAATATGTGTAAAAACAAAATTATATGTGAAAAAAAGTTCCAAATGTAGTTGTATCCAAAGGATTGGCCAAACAATCACATCTGCTTGTGTGTTGGCAATACAGTCCTCCGAAATATCTTGGATGTAGATTCAATCTCCAAATTATTCCAGATAACAAATGTAAAAAATGGGGGCTTCCCGACTCCGGTGGATCTCTATGACGGAGATCATCAGGGCCTCACGCACATATAATCCTCCCACGAGATTGATAATCAGCATACACTGGACCCGGACTCCTGATTTAATATGTTGACCTGTTGTAGATATATGTATTACCATTAAGGTTTTAAACAATTGTATATGAATTTTAACTTATTTGTTTGCGTTATGCCAACTGTAACCATTAGATTGGGTAGGAATCATGCAAACTTGAGTGTATATATCGTTTCGCCTTGTAGTCCTCCTTGTAGTCCTCTTAGTAGGAATGCATGTTTGCCGATGCGACTCAGTATTATCACTTAGAACACCGGAGGTTTTCTAGTTGGTAACTTCCGGTGTCATTCTCCCTTGCCATTTATAAGCATGGTAAGTGACATCCGTTCACCAGCCTCCTTTCCCAGTGGACGCCTTTTACGCCGAAACGCAGCGTCGGGTGGAGCTGTGGAACGTGACGTCACTACGCAGCAGCTGATCGCCACAGACCGCAGCTGAATACTAGCAAGCGTGTTTTTGAATCTGCCGCCCCTCAATGGAAACCAGCATGTTGTATTTTATCCAGCCTTAATAAAGGATATCTTAAACCAGGATTTGGATTACTGCACCATGATTTTCCCTACTTCTACTTATTTTCACATAACTCCTGCTGTGTGAGATCAACGTATTGGCTGGAGCCAGGAGGGAGATTCCCTTCACTTCCTTGAAATCAGGAGTCCGGGTCCAGTGTATGCTAAATATCAATCTCGTGGGAGGATTATATGTGCGTGAGGCCCTAATGATCTCCGTCATAGAGATCCACCGGAGTCGGGAAGCCCCCATTTTTTACATTTGTTATCTGGAATAATTTGGAGATTGAATCTACATCCAAGATATTTCGGAGGACTGTATTGCCAACACACAAGCAGATGTGATTGTTTGGCCAATCCTTTGGATACAACTACATTTGGAACTTTTGTTCACATATAATTTTGTTTTTACACATATTCTGTTTATGTTTTTATACAACACTGTATATACAGGACTAGGGATGAGCTTCGTGTTCGAGTCGAACATACGTTCGACTCGAACATCGGCTGTTCGATCGTTCGACGAAGATCGAACGATTTGGGCCGTTCGCGCCAAATTCGAGTGACGCGAACGGCCCACAATGCACTACGCCATCGCAGTGTCATCCAGGCGCTGTGATTGGCCAAGCATGCACTGTGACCCCGCATGCTTGGCCAATCACAGCGCCGGCAGCGAGGAGAGCAATGATTGGCCACAGGCAGGATGCCTGTGGCCAATTATTGCTGAGGGTGTTTAGTACACGCCCCACACTATAAAAGGCCGCCAGCACGGCGGCCTAGTGTAGTGTGTTCCGGAGCAGGGATAGAGCAGCATAGGCAGGGACAGTGACTTTTATTTCTTTCTTGCTTAACCTGGATTCCTTTAGTTTAGGGAAAGAGAAGGATAGGTAGGGAGAGTGTCAGTGTGTTTTGTGCTTGTGCTATATTGTGCTTAAAAAAAACATTTTTTCTAGGGACAGAAAACTGTAGGTAGGGAGAGTGTGTCAGTTTCTTTCACTGTCAAAGTCCTTGTTTCCAGGGACCTGGAAGGACAGTGAGTGAATTCTCCTTGTGCTAAATTGTGCTTAAAAAAAAACATTTTTTCTAGGGACAGAAAACTGTAGGTAGGGAGAGTGTGTCAGTTTCTTTCACTGTCAAAGTCCTTGTTTCCAGGGACCTGGAAGGACAGTGAGTGAATTCTCCTTGTGCTAAATTGTGCTTAAAAAAAACATTTTTTCTAGGGACAGAAAACTGTAGGTAGGGAGAGTGTGTCAGTTTCTTTCACTGTCAAAGTCCTTGTTTCCAGGGACCTGGAAGGACAGTGAGTGAATTCTCCTTGTGCTAAATTGTGCTTAAAAAAAACATTTTTTCTAGGGACAGAAAACTGTAGGTAGGGAGAGTGTGTCAGTTTCTTTCACTGTCAAAGTCCTTGTTTCCAGGGACCTGGAAGGACAGTGAGTGAATTCTCCTTGTGCTAAATTGTGCTTAAAAAAAACATTTTTTCTAGGGACAGAAAACTGTAGGTAGGGAGAGTGTGTCAGTTTCTTTCACTGTCAAAGTCCTTGTTTCCAGGGACCTGGAAGGACAGTGAGTGAATTCTCCTTGTGCTAAATTGTGCTTAAAAAAAACATTTTTTCTAGGGACAGAAAACTGTAGGTAGGGAGAGTGTGTCAGTTTCTTTCACTGTCAAAGTCCTTGTTTCCAGGGACCTGAAGGACAGTGAGTGAATTCTCCTTGTGCTAAATTGTGCTTAAAAAAAACATTTTTTCTAGGGACAGAAAACTGTAGGTAGGGAGAGTGTGTCAGTTTCTTTCACTGTCAAAGTCCTTGTTTCCAGGGACCTGGAAGGACAGTGAGTGAATTCTCCTTGTGCTAAATTGTGCTTAAAAAAAACATTTTTTCTAGGGACAGAAAACTGTAGGTAGGGAGAGTGTGTCAGTTTCTTTCACTGTCAAAGTCCTTGTTTCCAGGGACCTGGAAGGACAGTGAGTGAATTCTCCTTGTGCTAAATTGTGCTTAAAAAAACATTTTTTCTAGGGACAGAAAACTGTAGGTAGGGAGAGTGTGTCAGTTTCTTTCACTGTCAAAGTCCTTGTTTCCAGGGACCTGGAAGGACAGTGAGTGAATTCTCCTTGTGCTAAATTGTGCTTAAAAAAAACATTTTTTCTAGGGACAGAAAACTGTAGGTAGGGAGAGTGTGTCAGTTTCTTTCACTGTCAAAGTCCTTGTTTCCAGGGACCTGGAAGGACAGTGAGTGAATTCTCCTTGTGCTAATTTGTGCTTAAAAAAAACATTTTTTCTAGGGACAGAAAACTGTAGGTAGGGAGAGTGTGTCAGTTTCTTTCACTGTCAAAGTCCTTGTTTCCAGGGACCTGGAAGGACAGTGAGTGAATTCTCCTTGTGCTAAATTGTGCTTAAAAAAAACATTTTTTCTAGGGACAGAAAACTGTAGGTAGGGAGAGTGTGTCAGTTTCTTTCACTGTCAAAGTCCTTGTTTCCAGGGACCTGGAAGGACAGTGAGTGAATTCTCCTTGTGCTAAATTGTGCTTAAAAAAACATTTTTTCTAGGGACAGAAAACTGTAGGTAGGGAGAGTGTGTCAGTTTCTTTCACTGTCAAAGTCCTTGTTTCCAGGGACCTGGAAGGACAGTGAGTGAATTCTCCTTGTGCTAAATTGTGCTTAAAAAAAACATTTTTTCTAGGGACAGAAAACTGTAGGTAGGGAGAGTGTGTCAGTTTCTTTCACTGTCAAAGTCCTTGTTTCCAGGGACCTGGAAGGACAGTGAGTGAATTCTCCTTGTGCTAAATTGTGCTTAAAAAAAACATTTTTTCTAGGGACAGAAAACTGTAGGTAGGGAGAGTGTGTCAGTTTCTTTCACTGTCAAAGTCCTTGTTTCCAGGGACCTGGAAGGACAGTGAGTGAATTCTCCTTGTGCTAAATTGTGCTTAAAAAAAACATTTTTTCTAGGGACAGAAAACTGTAGGTAGGGAGAGTGTGTCAGTTTCTTTCACTGTCAAAGTCCTTGTTTCCAGGGACCTGGAAGGACAGTGAGTGAATTCTCCTTGTGCTAAATTGTGCTTAAAAAAAACATTTTTTCTAGGGACAGAAAACTGTAGGTAGGGAGAGTGTGTCAGTTTCTTTCACTGTCAAAGTCCTTGTTTCCAGGGACCTGGAAGGACAGTGAGTGAATTCTCCTTGTGCTAAATTGTGCTTAAAAAAAACATTTTTTCTAGGGACAGAAAACTGTAGGTAGGGAGAGTGTGTCAGTTTCTTTCACTGTCAAAGTCCTTGTTTCCAGGGACCTGGAAGGACAGTGAGTGAATTCTCCTTGTGCTAAATTGTGCTTAAAAAAAACATTTTTTCTAGGGACAGAAAACTGTAGGTAGGGAGAGTGTGTCAGTTTCTTTCACTGTCAAAGTCCTTGTTTCCAGGGACCTGGAAGGACAGTGAGTGAATTCTCCTTGTGCTAAATTGTGCTTAAAAAAAACATTTTTTCTAGGGACAGAAAACTGTAGGTAGGGAGAGTGTGTCAGTTTCTTTCACTGTCAAAGTCCTTGTTTCCAGGGACCTGGAAGGACAGTGAGTGAATTCTCCTTGTGCTAAATTGTGCTTAAAAAAAACATTTTTTCTAGGGACAGAAAACTGTAGGTAGGGAGAGTGTGTCAGTTTCTTTCACTGTCAAAGTCCTTGTTTCAAGGGACAGAGAAGGACACCTGAAGGTAGCCCTTATTGCTTTTTTCCCATCTCCCTGCAGGCCATCTATTAGAATGTCTGGAAGGCAAACAAGGAGAGGCAGACAGTCAGGAGGCAATAAAAGAGGGCAAGCAGGCTCTGTGTCTGGGGGCAACAGTGCTGGTCGTGGACGCGGTGCATTGTCATCAGCACATGGCCATGGGACACGCTTGTCCTTCTTTTCGGCAGCTGGACATGTTGAGCCACATCATGCCGAAGACTTGGTAGAGTGGATGACCAAGCCCTCCTCCTCCTCCTCATCCTCTCTCACCCAGGCTCAGGGTACTGGAAAAGCAGCTGCCAAAGCGTCCTCTTCCCTGGTATCAATGTCAGACTCATCATCAGTCACTCCTTCCCTAGACCCACCATGTCCTCCTCCTGAGGAGTCCCCCGAACTGTTTCAGCACAGTGTTGGGTACATGCTCCAGGAGGATGCCCAGCGTTTCGAAGGGTCTGATGATGAAACCCAGCTAGAGGAAGGCAGTAGCGTGAGAGCAGACAGAGGGGATGCTCAAGAAGGACACCAATCTGGCAGTCATGTTCCAGCAGCTGCAGCATACTGCCAGATTGGCTCCAGTGATGAGGAGGGAGGTGATGATGAGGTCACTGACTCCACGTGGGTGCCTAATAGGAGAGAGGAGGAGGAGGAGGATGAGGAGGAGGCACATCTCCAACGAGGCAGGATGCCCTTTGGTGGCCAGCGTAAGGGCAGTACACCGACGGAATCACACCGCAGAGCTCCGCCTGTGCAGGGCGCTGCCTCTGCCCGTCATTCAAAAAGTTCTTTGGTGTGGGCCTTTTTTGAGGCTAGTGCATCAGATCGCACAGCTGCTGTTTGCAACATATGTCTCAAGCGTATATCGCGTGGCCAAAACATCAGCCGCTTGGGTACCACATGCCTGACCAGACATATGTTGACCTGCCATGCAGCTCGTTGGCAAGCCTACCTCAAAGACCCACACCAAAGAACAAAGCGGACCTCTCCTTGCACCGCATCAGCTGGGATCTCCAACCCCACTATAACTTCAGTCCTCTCTGAAACATGCACTGAGAGGAATGAAGGTGTAGAATTAGGTGTGTCACAGCCAAGTACTTGCGGCCACTCTGCTAGTAGTACACCGACGTCCGATTCTAGCAGGCAAATTTCCCTGCCCCAGCTGCTGGACCGTCGAAAGAAGTTCACTCCCAGCCATCCACATGCCCAGCGGTTGAATGCTAGCTTGGCTAAATTGCTAGCGCTTCAACTGCTGCCTTTTCAGTTGGTAGACTCGGCCCCCTTCCGTGAGTTTGTGCAATGTGCGGTTCCTCAGTGGCAGGTTCCCAAACGCCACTTTTTCTCACGGAAGGCTATTCCAGCTCTCTACCGGCATGTGGAAGGCAATGTCTTGGCCTCGCTGGACAGGGCGGTCAGCGGTAAGGTGCATATTACCGCTGACTCATGGTCCAGCAGGCATGGACAGGGACGTTACCTTTCTTTCACGGCCCATTGGGTCACTCTTTTGGCAGCTGGGAAGGATGCAGGACAAGGTGCAGTAGTGTTGGAGGTTGTCCCACCGCCACGCCTCCAAAATGCTACTACTGGTTGTGACACACCTCTCTCCTCCACCCCCTCCTCTTCTTCTTCCTCCATGGCCTCTTCCTGTGGTTTGTCCTATGAACCAGCGGTGCTCCGTAGCCGTTCACGGGGCTACGCAAGTACGCAGGCAAAAAGATGCCATGCCGTGCTTGCGCTGGTGTGTTTGGGGGACAGAAGCCACACTGGGGCAGAGGTCCTGTCTGCTCTGCAGGGCCAGGCCGAGAGGTGGTTGACGCCACGCCAGCTTAAGCCAGGAATGGTGGTTTGCGACAATGGCACCAACCTCCTCTCCGCCCTCCGACAGGGACAACTGACCCATGTGCCCTGTGTGGCTCACGTCCTTAACCTGGTGGTGCAGCGGTTCTTGGGCAGGTACCCGGGCTTACAGGATGTCCTGAGGCAGACCAGGAAAGTCTGTGTGCATTTCCGCAGATCTTATAATGCCAGTGCTCGCCTGGCTGAGCTGCAAAAGGAGTTGAACCTGCCCAAGAACCGCCTTATATGTGACATGCCCACCAGGTGGAACTCAACGTTGGCCATGCTGCAGCGGCTGCACACGCAGCAGAGGGCCATCAATGAGTACCTGTGCGACTACGGCACCAGGACAGGGTCAGGGGAGCTTGTTTTTTTTTCTCCACGCCAGTGGGGCATGATCAGGGATGCATGCACTGTCCTGGCACCATTTGAGGAGGCCACGAGGATGGTGAGCAGTGACAGTGCATGCATCAGTGACACTGTACCTCTTGTCCACCTGTTGGAGCACACGCTGCGTGGAATAATGGACAGGGCACTTGAGGCAGAACAGAGGCAGGAAGAGGAGGACTTCCTTGCCTCTCAAGGCCCCCTTTACCCAGACAGTGTTCCTTCTGTCCCACCCATCGCACAGGAAGAGGAGGAGGAGGAGGAGGAGGAGGAGGATTGTGTCAGCATGGAGGTGGAGGCTGGCACTCAGCATCATCAGCAGCAGTCTTTTAGGGATGATTTACAGTCCCAAGAAACCAGTGGACTTGTACGTGGCTGGGAGGAGGTGGCTGCGGATCATGTCGTCCTTAGTGACCCAGAGGACTCCGGAGCGAATGCCTCAGCAAACCTACGCTGCATGGCCTCCCTGATCCTGCAAAGTCTGCGGAAGGATCCTCGTATTCTTCGGATCAAGGAGAGGGACCATTAATGGCTGGCCACTCTCCTTGATCCACGGTACAAGGGTAAGGTTGCGGACCTTATGTTACCGTCGCAGAGGGAGCAGAGGATGAGACAACTCCGGGAGGCCTTGCAGAAAGGTCTGTGCAACGCGTTCCCAGAGACTGGGAGGTTACAAACTCCTGGTCCTGGACAACGAGTTGCTGAGGCTTCGGCCAGTCAAAGAAGGAGCGGTGGGGAAGGTGGCCGCCTGACCGATGCGTTCAGACAATTCTTTAGTCCGCAGCCCCAAAGTATGATCGGTTCCAGCAACCATCGCCAGCGTCTGATAAACATGGTGCAGGAATATCTAGGGGCAAGGTCAGACTTGGACACCTTCCCCACCGAAAATCCTCTGGCTTACTGGGTCTTGAGGATGGATCACTGGCCAGAGCTTGCACAGTATGCAATTGAGCTACTGGCCTGTCCTGCATCCAGCGTTCTTTCGGAACGCACATTCAGTGCTGCTGGAGGATTTGTCACGGATCACAGGGTGCGCCTGTCCACCGACTCGGTTGATCGACTGACTTTCATCAAGATGAACCAGTCTTGGATCACCACCAGCTACCACACACCTGATGCTGATATAACAGACTAATTGATTTTAACATGTCACATCCCTTCAAGACTGATGCTGATGCTGAGTGCCTGTGCTGTTATGTTGACTGGCTATCCTCCTCCTCCGAGTCCTCAATGATACGATTGATGATGATAGCTTGGAAGATCATTTTTGTTTATGGGTGCCGCCACCAGTGGCTAAGGCCCAATTTTTCAGCCCCTGTTTTACAGGGGCGTGTAATTACAATTTTTTTAGCAATAATTTGCCATAGGGCTCATTGCTGTGCTCCAAGTACAGTATCTGTGAGGGGTTGGAGTGTTGTGGCACCAGTGCCTAAGGCCCAATTTTTCAGCCCCTGTTTAACAGGGGCGTGTCATTACAATTTTTGAAGCAATACTTTGCAACAGGGCTCATTGCTGTGCTCCAAGTACAGTATCTGTGAGGGGTTGTAGTGTTGTGCCACCAGTGCCTAAGGCCCAATTTTTCAGCCCCTGTTCAACAGGGGCATGCAATTACAATTCTTGATCTAATAATTCACAGCAGGGCCCATTGCTGCACCCACCAAGAGTAACTCTGAGGGCTTACAGTGTTGTGGCAACGCCACCACCACCACCACCACGAAAGGCCCAATTTTTCAGCCCCTGTTCAAAAGGGGCATGTAATTACAATTCTTGATCTAATAATTCACAGCAGGGCCCATTGCTGCACCCACCAAGAGTAACTCTGAGGGCTTACAGTGTTGTGGCAACACCACCACCACCACCACCACCACGAAAGGCCCAATTTTTCAGCCCCTGTTCAACAGGGGCATGCAATTACAATTCTTGATCTAATAATTCACAGCAGGGCCCATTGCTGCACCCACCAAGAGTAACTCTGAGGGCTTACAGTGTTGTGGCAACGCCACCACCACCACCACCACGAAAGGCCCAATTTTTCAGCCCCTGTTCAAAAGGGGCATGTAATTACAATTCTTGATCTAATAATTCACAGCAGGGCCCATTGCTGCACCCACCAAGAGTAACTCTGAGGGCTTACAGTGTTGTGGCAACGCCACCACCACCACCACCACGAAAGGCCCAATTTTTCAGCCCCTGTTCAAAAGGGGCATGTAATTACAATTCTTGATCTAATAATTCACAGCAGGGCCCATTGCTGCACCCACCAAGAGTAACTGTCAGGGCTTACAGTGTTGTGGCACCAGCACCACCATCAAAGGCCCAATTTTTACTACCACTGTTCAACAATTATATGTAATTAAAATTCCTGATATAATAGTTGACAGCAGGGCGTTCCAGCACCAACCAAGAGTAACTGTGAGTGCTTACAGTGTTGTGCCAACACCAACAACTAAGGGGCCTATTTCTGCAGAGTATATACGGCAGGTCCCTACTTTCAAACATCCAACTTACAAACGACTCCTACTTGCAAACGCAAGAAGACAACAGGAAGTGAGAGGAAATCTACCACTAGGAAGGAAAATTCTCTCCTGTAAGAATAAATATGGGAGAAAGGTGTCTCCTCTGTACTGATGCTTTATCAGCAATCCTTGTTTCAAGAAAAACACCACATTTCAAAAACAGTTGTCATTGGGACGGAAAGTGAGGTGAAATGTTCTGAACAGGGGCACAGACAGCAAAACAAATGTTACAGGGGTGATAACCCTTACCTATGTTTTCCAAAAAGTTTAAAAATAGATTTTTGGGCTGGAGCTACACTTCAACAATGTACCTGTTCAAAATTACAAACAGATTCTACATAAGAACAAACCTACAGTCCCTGTCTTGTATGCACCGCCTGTATACGGCTGTTCAGAGTATATAGGGCCTTTTTTATTTTATGTGCGGGGTTCCCCTTAATATCCATACAAGACCCAAAGGGGCTGGTAATGGGCTGGGGTAGGGGGGGGGGGTCATGGGGTAGCTATGCCATTTTTCTTAAAGATTTTCATCCATATTACCGGGACCAGACATTACATTAAAGCCGCAAGCAGTTTTAAATGGCTTTTTTTTCCTTTAGAAGTGTCATTTTGTGCAGGGACAGTTCTAAACACGGGAAACACGTGGCACTTCACAGGCATACTTTAGACACCCCCCAGGTACGATATTTAAAGGAATATTTGACTTTTTTTTTTTCACTTTATGCATCATTAAAATGACTGCTCCCGAAAAACGACCGTTTTTAAAACTTCTTTTTGCATTGATACATGTCCCCTGGTGCAGAACCCGGGTTCCCAAACCCTATTTATGACAATAACATGCATAATAGTTGTTATAATTAGCACTTTAGAATTCGAACGTTCGCATCCATTGTATTTAATAGGGTTCTAATGTTCGTTCGAACTTTCGGTCCGTTCGCGGGTTCTGGTGCGAACCGAACCCGGGGGTGTTCGGCTCATCACTATACAGGACGTTATTTTGCACTTTGTTGCTTTCTTCAAGGGTAGCACAATTGTGATCTCCATGTTAATACATATACCACATGTGTAATGTTACAAGTTATAAACTCTTTGATGGCGAATTCTTTTTTATTTACTGTGGATATAAAGCAGTCAATCCCTCTTATAGGTTCAGCTATTTCTCTACACGCCTTACACTTACGGCAGGCAAAGAACTATTTTTTATCCCAAAAGGACATAGATCTTATTGGTTAATCCAGCACCTTTCTTACCACCTTATCTCCTACATTAGGTGCCTTTCTATATATAAATTTAGGAGCCTCTGGTAATACGGGTTTCAAACTTTTGTCCAAACAAAGTACATGCCAATTATTTTTTAATACTGCCTCAACCTCTCTGTATTGTGCATGAAATGATGAGATAAAACTCCACTCGTGACAGGTAGAAGTTCTAGTCCTCACAACATCTCTCAATACTTCTTCTCGTGGTGTTGCTCTAATCTCCTCCGAGATTCTGTCCAATTCTTTGGGATTGTATCCCTTCTCTCTGAATCTTTCTTTCAATATCACAGATTGGGAAACATAATTTTCCTCTGTAGAACAATTCCGTTTCACCCGCATAAGTTGTCCTTTCGGAATATTCTTCAGCCAAACCGGATGGTGACCACTTTGTATAGGTAAAAAACTATTCCGATCCGTCGGCTTGAAGAAAACTTTAGTGTCTAATTTGTCACCATTTCTATAAATAGTAACATCTAAAAAATCAATTTGGTCTCTACTCCATGTACTCGTAAGTTTAATATATTTGGGATTATTATTGAGATGTGTTAAAAAATTATTAAGAGATATTTCAGATCCTTCCCATATAAAAATAATATCATCAATGAATCGTCTGTAAAAAAGGAGTTCCCGCCTTTTATTGACAAAAATATACTTGTCCTCCCACTCTCCCATGAATAAATTTGCAATACTGGGCGCAGTTTCGCGCCCATTGCCACACCTCTCTTTTGAACAAAAAACTTGTTATTGAACCAAAAGTAGTTGTGTGATAAACAAAAATCTAAAACCTCTTTTAGAAAAACTTTTTGATGATGGGGGAGGTCGTCTCTTTGACTCAAAGCCCAATTAAGGGCGAGTAAGGCATCATCATGCTGTATTATTGTATACAAGGAGGATACATCAGACGTCACCAAAAACACCTCTCCTCGGCCTTCTAGATGTATATTTTGAAGAGATTGTAATAAATCTTTAGTGTCCTTCAAATATGCTTTTGTAGTTTTAACGCTACTCTGCAAAAACCGATCCAAATATTCCCCCATCCTAGAGGTCACAGAGCCAATGCCATTCACAATTGGCCTGGCAGGGGGTTTCTGGGAATCTTTATGTATTTTGGGCAGGGAATAAATTGTAGGGATCCTTGTACTACTTGGTGTCAAATAACGTTTCTCTTTAACCGTATGTCCTTTAAATCCAAACTCCACCAAGTAGCCCAATTCCAGATTATATTGGGATGTAGGGTCATAACTAAATTTTTTATATGTATCAGTGTCAGCCAGCATTTCCGTTAGCTGACCGACATAATAATCTTTCGACAAGACCACCACACCCCCTCCTTTATCTGCAGGTCTGACTACTACATCATTCCTCTTTTCCAGCATTTCTATACCATCGCAAATAAATCGAGGATTCACTCCTTTTTTGGGAATAATTTTCTCCATATCACGTAATACTAAACTTTTAAACACAACTCTAAATGGTGGCTTTCCATATTCGGAGGGTTAAATAATGATTTGTTTTTGAGTCCACTAACCAGTGTTTCCACTAACTGGGTTAGACATTTTATTCAAAAAATATTTTTTGATACTGAGTTTCCTCATGCATCTATGAATATCAATATATACATCAAATTTGTTTATTGGTCTCTTCAAACCACATTTCAAACCCAATTGTAAGATATTGGTCTCTTTGTGCGTCAACTCTACCCCACTCAGGTTATATATACCCGTTAATCTCTTTCCAGCCTCCTTTTTTTGCTGGACTCGTGCTCCTGCTCTACATCCACGTTTTCTACCTTCCTTAAACTTTGTTGTTGAATATGGTCCCAATTCTGTGGGTCCCTCCACTGCTGGTCTCTGTACTCTGGGCCATACTGTTGGTGTAAGGGTACTTGCTGATATGTGGGTACTTGTTGAGGATATTGGGTTGGTGGTCTCCCCCTTTGGGGTGGATAACCCCTTCCTCTCCTCCTGTTTCCCCTTCCTCTCCACTGAAAAGGGTGTGGATGGTAAGCTCCATTCCTATCTGTTCCATCCCATAAGGGCTCATACCTATTAGATACAGGGACATTATAGGTTTCATTGTAAGCCAAAGCATGTTGGTTCACATTCATATTCCCACGACCCCTTCCTCCTCTCCCTCTCCCCTGATTTGTAACCCTTACACTACCTGATCGATACAACATCATACCTGATGTTTTAAAGCACGTTATTCCAAACAATTTAGGAATGTTAGGTGATTTATGCCCTTTATGGATTAAAACCCGACTCTGCGTCAACTACGTAATTTTCCATGGGAGTTTTGCCATGGATCCCCCTCGGCATGCCACAGTCCAGGTGTTAGTCCCCTTGAAACAACTTTTCCATCACTATTGTGGCCAGAAAGAGTCCCTGTGAGTTTTAAAATTCGCCTGCCTTTTGAAGTCTATGGCGGTTCGCCCGGTTCGCCCGTTCGCGAACATTTGCGGAAATTCGCGTTCGCCGTTCGTGAACGGAAAATTTTATGTTTGCGACATCACTATTGTTATTATCTCACAGGCACAGTACCAGGTAGCTAGGTCTGTGCTGAAGTATCTATGTAGTGGTCACATTCCAGTATATTAGTATGTGAACCTGTTTATTGCAATATAGTTCATATATGGCGCTTGTTATTTTAATTAACCCTGTCCCTTCTGGTCTGTTATTCTATAACTAGTTTTAGCTCGATAACCAGCATAGGCTAGAGCCAGGTTAGGCATCCGACTGCCATTTCTGGTAGTTAGAGGTCTGGGTGCAAGTCAGATTAGAAACTACTAGGGTCTAAGAGGCAGACTACAAAGGTAACTCTGAATTCCAGTGCCACACCCCAGTTTCTGCTGGTGAGAAACTGCGTTCCAGCTGGTTGGACAACAGATGGAGGCTCTCCCTACAACATCATGATCATCCTCAGAGGCCCCTGCAACTGAACTTTGCTGAAACATTTATCTGGAGGTATTGGTATTAACAACTATACTTGGCTATATGCGTACAATTCCACCAGGAATGTTTGTACATTGGATATATATACTATTATTAATCTTTTCCTTTTTTAAAGCTTGTGTTATTTCCATGATGGTGTGCATCTAAATACCTATGGTTATTGTTATATGCTGGTTGCAGTATCTCCTCTGCTCCCAATTGCAACATACTTTGATTAGATTACTTACTGGTTAATTTTCCAAGAACTCCCCTGTGTTCACATAGGCCCTTTCCTGTGTAAAGGCACTCCCAACTTTATTATCAAACCCACTCTTCCACTTGGTGAAGGTTCTGGTTCTCTTATTTACCTAGAAATTTAGCACAATATCCTGTTTAGAGAGGACCATTTCTCATAAACCCTTAAAAAACACTGAACAGATTCCAGAATTGCTCTTTACAGATCTGGGTTCAGACTTCACATAGCTCTCAGCTGCATGTGGAAGTTCATAAGTTTGTAATCCAGAGCTGTAGAATGCCATTATGTCTAAAAATAAGCAGTTGAAGCTGAACGTCAGCCATTTTTTTAAGTTGAAAAGGATTATACATTTTGTTATGATTCTGTTTGTGGCCACATTGAGGAAAGTTTTCCTCACTTCCTGTCCCTGTGATGCCTGTACAAGTAATGCGGAGTGTAAAAGTTACCAAGAGAGGAAGGCAGCAACAAAAACATATAGCCTCAAATATAGCCTAAAACCTTTCCTAGAAAGCTGCTTTTGTCTGTGTCCTCATTGAAGAAAATTCCTATTAGTTTGCATACCTGAAGGCAGGTGCAGTCTATATTCTCTTCTTCAGGTAGCAATGCAGATGGGGAGAAAGTTGGGAGGAACTTAGTTCCTCTGTGGTTTCCTTGGTCACAGTAGGCAGCCATCTGACTGGATGCTGGCAGCCATCTTGGATGAGGGCAGAGCCTGGTTAAGGCCCTGGCTTCCTGCTTTGGCACACATTTTGCATGTGGCTAGAGTAGGGACAGGTCACCCATCTAACAGGGAAAATGTTTAGCATCAGGGAGAGGTTCCAGAGGAATAGGGAAAATGCATGGACACGCCATCCTACCTGGGAGTTGGACCAGCCAGGCCGCATTCCACCCCTTGAGACAGATGCTGTCAGCACACCTGAAGCCTACTTCTCGCTGTTACCGGCTGTGGGTGTTCCCGGTCGGGTTGCCTTCCCGGTCGGGTTGCCTTCCCGCCGGGCATGTTCTGTATTGCCGAACTTCAGTTATAATACATTCCTGTTTCTCTACACTGGCACTCTGAGTGTTTTCTTCCTCTGCACCACGCTGTACCTACTTACATACCTGCCAGCTGTCCCTCATTTGGAGTAACCATCCCTCTTTGGAGCCTGATCCTTTTTTCCCTCCTTTCTCTTTCATTGTCCCTCTTTTGGTTCTGATGTTTAGACCTCTATAAAATAGTGTACTATTTTTCTAACTGCTAAAAACAATAGCCACTACTCCCTACTTATATTGCTAGACCTTTCTGCTGTCTTTGATACCATTGACCACCTGCTCCTTCTCAAAAAGCTCCACTCCCTTGGCCTTCAAGACTCTGCTCTTTCCTGATTCTTCTCCTGCCTATCACAGTGTTCATTCAGTGTTGCCTACAACTCTCCTCAGAGCCCTTTTCTTCTCTATCTGCATAATCTCCATTGGTTCATTGGAACTCCCACAGCTTTCAATACCATATCTATCTGATGTGCAGAATGAAAAAAAATTGTTTTATTTAGATTCGTTCTGCTACTAATTTTGTTTTGTTGCATTCGCTATATTCAAAATATTTTTTTTTCGGAATTCATTTACTTTAGTTTAGTTTCATTTTGTTTATTAGTTTTCTAACAGATTCAATGTTTGTGCATTCAAATCAATTTGAAAATATCGATCTGAATTCTCTGTGAAGTATAGTTGGATGTTAAGGAGCGGGCCGGCAAGTCTTCTGTCACGTCCTTAACAATCATAACTCATCTGCTGTCAGCGGGATTCCCGCTGTCAGCACAATATAAACAAAACAAATGCCAATTTAAAAAAAAAGTGTGCAGGTGATCCACCCTTTTATTTATTTACCATCTGCACTGAGAACCGTCAGTCGGCCGGTGCCTAGTGACGGTAAATAGACAAAGTGGTGGGGTCACCCGCTGTCACTGGTGACCTCATTCCTTTGTTTGTTTACTGTTGGAGGGAACTGGAGATGTCAGACACCTGGAGGCGACAGGTGTGGATCTCTTTTTTTTTAATTTTTTATTCAGGTTGGTGGCAGCATTCATCATGAGTAATGCTGGATTTACTTTGAGGGACATTATTTTGTCTTTTAATAAAGGACTTGTCAAAAACTGTGTTCGTGTTTTTATTTATTTTTGACACATTTTTTGGTGAATGAGTAGGGGTAGCCCCCCTGCCCCAAAGCACCCCCCATTTTGAGGACATATGGGCTGGTATGGTTCAGGAGGGTGGAGGGGGTGCTCCAGCCCCATTTTCTGACCTGCTGGGCTGCATGCTTGGATAATGGTCTGGTATGGATTTTGTTTGTTTTTTTGGCGTGGGGTTTCCCTTAAAATTCATACCAGACCCGAAGGGGCTTTAAGGGCTGTTCCTGGGGAAGTACTGCCAAAATGTAGCTGTAACTCTACTGGAGTGGATCACACAAGTTCCTCTGCTGGAGGACGACACAAGTGTTCACTAATCCAAAGCAATAGTGCACCCTGTAAAGACTTCTAACAGGGCTGAACCGGCAACCTATTTGTCCTGCACTCATCTGCAGCCTCTGATACATGGTGCAATAAGGAGGAGGCAGAGAGGGTACTCCCTACTTTTGGAATAATCTCCCTTACTGCGGTTCCTGATAATTAAAGTCTTACCTTTTCTATATCAATCCTGCCTTTTCTATATCAGTCTGATGAACTTTAAAGCAGAATAAAAACCCAAAACAAATGTGGTGGCTGCATTCATTTTATTTTTTTTAGGCATTTTTCCTTCTGTTTTCACCTGGTGATCTGGCCAATAACACACATCCTGTATTAGAGTGCCTCTACTCTGGATGAAGGAGCAACAGAAACACCTTTGGACAGTGGCATTGTTAATCTGGAGGAAGAGGAGTGTAATGCCCCATACACACGATCGTTTTTCATGCTGTTAAAACTGCCATTTTTAAAAATGGCCCTGAAAAATGATCGTGTATATGCTCCAGAGCATTTTTAACGTCGTGAAAAACGGCCATTAAAAATTTCGGACATGCTCTCTTTTTTCACGTCGTTTTTCATGTCGTTTTTTTTAACGACGTGAAAAACGATAGTGTGTATGCTTTCACGAGGTGAAAAAAAACGCACATGCTCAGAAGCAACTATGAGACGGGAGCGCTCGTTTTGGTAAAGCTAATGTTGGAAATGGAGATGGCACATTCGTCACGGTGGAATTAATAGCATCGTTTTAATGCTGCGCATTCCGTTCTTCTTTTGATAATGCTTAAAAATTACCTTCTTTTGCTAATGACATTGAGAGTTATGCCAAACTTGTTTCTAAAGTAATTCCAAATTGCTCTAATGATTGTAAAATATTATTTCTAAGCCGCACCTCCCTCCTAAATAATACTAATAATACTAAAATAATGTAAATATCCTTTTTTTTTTTTTATTATATTTTACTATTGTATTTTTAATTTTTGGGGCCTTGTTTTTTATTTTTTGGCTTAAATTATTCTTGTGTAAAGTTACCACACCAACCTTCAAAATGTGTCTCATTTGGCCTCAGGGAGGTTTGTGTCCCTTGATAATAACAATAATATTATTTGAGATGTCCCTGCCTGCTCCCTAGCAAGCTCTCTTTTGAAATACAAATCACATAGTCAAGTTTTTTAAGGCAAAAAAAAAACCTTTATTTCGGAACATAACAAATTAAAGGGGGAGCACTGGAGAGCCTGCTTGCATTTGTGCATCCTTTTGACCCCACAACAACCATCCAAGATGTGAAAACCAAAATAGAGATTAGATCCCAAAAAAAAAGGAGCCCAATCTTGTCTTGAGCTCCCAGAGGTCAGGAGCCACAGCAGATAAGTCCTATATGTCCCCAGTCTGTGGTACTACAGCAGGCATTATTTTCTCCTCTTCCTTGTAGCCTTTTCTCCAGCCTTCTCTGCAGCCTTGGTTGGTTTCTTCCTTGGAGGCTGGGGATCAGGAGGAGAGGTTGTGGCAGGAGGAGTAGTAGGGGGAGGAGGAGGAGGTGGAGGAGTAGGGACAACCTCCGTTATATCGCTGTACATGGTGAGTTCACCCAGTAAGCCCTTATTGATTACTTTTAAAAGCAGGCTCTCACTATACATCTTTTGCCGTAATTCCATTTGCCCTAGTTTGTGGGCGAGGACTGCGGCAAATCCCTCATCAACAGAGGGTGCCTCTCTGAGGGCCGCTGTTGCCTCTCTGATGAAGGCCCTGGTTTCCTCCTCCACCTGCCTACCTCTCCTTGGCCCTCGTGGTTTAACTACCAGGGGAGGCATCTGGGCTCTTGTGCTGGGCCCAGCCTCCTCCTGGGTGCCACTGGGCCCTGCCTCCTCCTGAGCCCCAACATCACCCTCTTCCTGGCTCTGCTCTGGCTGTAAAAAAAGAAAGGGACATTATTTATTTTGGCCCACCATCATTCACAGACATTGTTCACCTCTAGACATTGTTGAAATCAATGTCAAAAGTTATGTCATTTTCATTGATTCCGCATCCTGGTTTTGTTGCCTTGTCCACATAAAATTAGGCCACTACTGTATCTTGCTCTTAAAAAACTTTATTGGTAGAAGTTTACATACCTAACAATACTAACATCTATTTAAATTCTACAATTTTGTAAGATATAAATATAGATATCAATACTTTACCTGGCTCCATATATCCAAATCTGCCTCCTCAAGGACCTCATCTTGATCCTCAGAGGAAGCCAGAGTAGGGTTGCCAGGAAGGCTGGAGGACTGGCTGCAGGGAAGGCTGGAGGGTTGGCTACAAGGAAGGCTGGATTGACCTCTGGGGGGAAGGGTGGAGAGAGATTCCCTCACTTCCAGCTGGTCATCCAGAAAAGATAACTTGCTGTAGTACCACAGACTGGGTTTATAAACCATATCTGCTGGAGCACCTGACCTCTGGGACCTCAGGACCATAGTCCTCTGGGTCCTGTATGTCCCTCTGATGGTCGCTATTTTGGTTTTCACATCTTGGAGAGTTGTTGTGGGTATCTTGGTTTGCACAAATGCAAGCAGGCTCTCCAGTGCTGCTTTCCTGGCGTCTTTATTTTTATTCGCGCCACTTTTGGTTTGCCATAGTATAGGTAGCTCTTGCCATTTGTCTATGAACTCCCCCATGAATTCCGGGTTTTTGAAAGTATTCATGATGTCTGTAAAAGCGAGAAACAACAAAATATATATTTTTCATGCAACATTCCTCAAATGTGCATTTGCTACATATTTTTTACGCACAAATCTCCTCGTCTGATGAACCTGAAATGCTTAAATTGTTAGGTACCTTCGTCAAGACGTTCATTGCTAACTCCCTCTCCCGCCAAATGAACGTATTTTCGAGACATGGATCTTCACTTGATATACACTGCGCATGCGTGAAACTCTGCACGCTTTCCCCGCCCCTGACGTTCAAAATTGCACTTTCCCCGCCCCTTCTCGCTCGTCGTAGTGCTTATCAAAACATGGCGGAGACACAGGTGGCTGAGATTACCTCTACAGAGGAGGAAATTCCAGAGGAGCCCAAATCCAGATCCAGGAGATATAAGGCATCCAACATGTCATTCGAGAAAATGGTGGAGATGGTCGCCATTTTGAAGAGGGAGGATTATGATGACAAGCATGGGCCGTATAAAAGGCCTAATCTGGTCAAGGCAAAAATTATGGGCAAAGTGGTCAAAAGTCTTCGCAAAAAATTCGGGGTGTGAGGAACGAAGGAACAGCTCAGAAAACGTTGGTCTGATCTGAAGTTGCGGGAGCCCGACCAATACAAAAGAATCAAGAAAGTTTTAGGAAAAAGTAAGTTATTTTTTAATATTTTCCATGGTACATATTATTTACTTGTATTCTGTCGTGTATTTTTGACTTTGATATAGTACAGTGAAAGATACTAGGCTTGTGCAATTCGTTTCGTAACGAATTGAAATTCGTCCGAATTTAGCAACTTTCGGACATTCGGAAGCATTCGAATTTCCGAACAAAGCAATTACGAATAAGACCGAATCCGAAATAAATTATACCGCAAATAGCGAATGCCCGAATGTCTTCGGCATAATTCGTTATGAAAAAGTTACGAATGTACGAATCCATACGAAGCACAATAACACTCACTCTGCTCTGCTCTCTGCTTCTCCCACACCGTGCTGAACTCCCTCTCAAAATGGTGTACAGGGGCGGAGGTTATAGCCGCATGTAAAAAACGAAAGTAAAATACGAGATTTCGAATCCATTCGAAGCACAATAACACTCTGCTCTGCTCTCTGCTTCTCCCTCACCGTGCTGAACCCTCTCAAAATGGTGTACAGGGGCAGAGGCTATAGCCGCATGTAAAAAACGAAAGTAAAATACGAGATTTCGAATCGTTACAAATAACCGCAATGTATTTAGAAAAGTACAAATCCATTCGAAGCACATTAGGCATAATAGGCAGCGTCGTTGTGAGAGAGACACGGAAAATTACGAATCAACGAACCCAAAAAAAGTTACGAAAGTAGGAGTTGTGTCCAGAATCAACGAAAAAACAACGTACTCTACCGAAAGTACGAACCCAAAAAAAGTTACGAAAGTAGGAGTTGTGTCCAGAATCAACGAAAAACAACGTACTCTACCGAAAGTACGAATTATAAAGCAACAAAAAATTCAACGAAAAATGTCGCTTGCAAAAATACGAATGAGTCCGAACACAAAAAATCCCGTCTAGCAAAATTACGAATGATTACGAATCAACAGGACCGGAAAGAAACGAACCGAAACGGAACAAATTTTTCCGTTGTGCACAAGTCTAAAAGATACCATCTTTCAGGTTCGTCCGCACAGTAAACGGACGTATTAAACCTCTTTCTCCGTACAGTTCCTCAAACGATGTTTTAGGATCATCCAGTGTGAACACCCATGTATTTTATTTTATTTGGGGGAGCAAATTTTGTAATCACTTATTTTTTAGGTGCTAATCCAAAGGACATTTGTTCGTTAGAAAAAAGGATATGCATGGTAATGTTAAGGGAGTGAATGCTCATCAGCTGATGAAACATCTGAACGCAGTAGTACAAGTGTGGGCCTAAAGCCAAAAAGCTTGAGGGTGTCACACACAGGTGATCCTGTGTAGATACTTTGGGGTGTTACAATGTGTCAAATTTGTGTTTAAAAAGTATATGCTATGGTTTTGGCTATGTATCCAATCATGTGTTCCGGTTGGCACTGGGGGTCCATTTTAAAATGGAGCAGGCTTTAAAAGAATGTTTACAAAGTATTTTATCATGTTTATTTTTTTTGAAAAAGTGAGTCGCTACTAATGAAACTATACCTTTTATTTCAATCTCCCTAGGGATTCCAATAGCTACCTCAGATGAGCCGATAATTGCAACACCTACAACAATACCCCCAGAACCCTAGGATGGAGAGGAACGTGATGTTGTGGAAGTGGAAAGTGGCACCACAACAGGTCAGAGAGAAACCAGACCCATGCATGTTAAATAGATGTAGGCCTACATATTCTATCCTACATTTTTCTTTTTACATTTAGGTGCAGTTCTGGCCGAAGACCCCAAAAAGTTGACACATCACAGTGCCCAGATCCTGATCCAATACATCATGGTCTGCTGTCGTGACCTCGAAAAAATTAAGGGAGACTTGATAGAGATCAGGGCAAATACCAAGCGGGTGGAGGAAAGGCTCCAAAATATCATGGCTGTGCTTGGGCATGTCTAATGTTTTTACACCAAAGAACGTTTAAATTGCTGAGTTTTGGAAGGTTTTTTGTTGTTTTACCCTTTAATGACTAGCACATGTTTAGCTTTTTCACAATTTTTTAGAATATAGTTTGTTTACGCATGGCTGGTCATGCGTTTTAATACCCCAAAAATTAAGGGAACATCCACATTTCTAAGGAAGTTTACCACCAAAAAAAGAAATAAAGATATTTTTACATTCCAAATAATTGTGGCTTCATTATGTAAATGTGGTGCTGAGTGAACTAATCAATGTTTTGTGTTTACACTGACAATGAAGGCTAATTAAGAATGATAAATACACATGGCAATACAAGTGCACTAGGTAAACCTACATGAAACATAAAACATTATAAAATGAAAACACCAAACCAATCTTTACTCCATAAAATAATGTATTTATTTGAAAACAAAATTTTAAACATTTTCTGGCATTTCAATGTTACGGACCTCACGTCCGGTTGGGGGGGCCAAGCCAGGACGGCCAAGTTCCAGGGCCTCTAAAGTTTCTTGATTGAGTAAAGAGGCCTCAGGCCCACTCAAAGCTATATAACTGGTGGAATGCACCCGTAGGAAATTATGAAGCACACAGCAAGTCATTACCACATGGTTCCATTTGTATGGGGCAAGGTGGATGGAAGTCAGGAAGAGGCGAAATCGGCTGGCCATGATGCCAAAGGCATTTTCCACCACCCTTCTGGCTCTGGCCAGCCGATGATTGAACACCCTCCTCTCAGGGGTGAGGGTGCGTTGTGGGAATGGCCTCATCAAATGGGGTCCCAGGCCAAATGCCTCATCCGCAACAAACACAAAAGGTAGTCCCTCCACATTCTGCTCCGCTGGTGGCAAGGCCAGCAGATCCAAAAGGAGCCGTTCCCCAAACTCCGTCTGGGCAAATACTCCTCCATCAGACATCCTGCCATTCTTGCCAACGTCCACATAGAGGAACTCGTAGGTGGCCGACACCACTGCCATCATCACGATGCTGTGGAACACCTTATAGTTGTAATAAAAGGATCCCGAATGGGGTGGTGGGACGACCCGAACATGTTTGCCGTTGATGGCTCCTCCACAGTTCGGAAAGTTCCATCGCTGGGCAAACTCGGAAGCCACATTCTGCCATTCATGTGGCGAAGAAGGGAACTGTGGAATTAAAGAAAGAATAAATTAATACTTTGAGCCAGAAACATTGAAAGCTGATTTCATAAAAACATTCATGTCCAACATTGGTAGAAACTGTAAAAAAAAAGATTAGTAAGCAACAACAAACCTAAAAAAAACACTAAATAAAATTTGGGGGGGGGGGGTTGAAGATGAGTTGGGAATATCACAAATGAAGGCTGTAGCACTCTGCACTCTGTATGAAGTTAAAAAAAAAGGAATATTCCTAGGCAATCTTTAGGTTGCGTTTTGGGTAAAGCACTACGATGGAACATAGAATAAAATACATGGAAATGACTAGGCAAGGTAGGTATGGCCCCAGGATAGCATGCTGGAGAGGTTAGGTAAGCCAAATTTACAGGTAGGCCTCAAACCCAAAACTTTTACTATTAAACCATGGGGAGAAAGGGGACATTCCCTGCAGCTAAGAATCATGTGAATTAGGGACTGCTAATAAAGCAAAATAAAAAGTATCCAAAACAAAAATACATACAATGTGAAGTTTTTAAGAAGAACACTTACCTTAATATAGTCCTCCTGCAAAACTTGAAGGATGGCAGAACAAGTCTCTGGTATAATGATACCCAGAGCCTGGGGGGATATGCCTGTGGAGAACTTAAGGTCCTGCAGGCTTCTCCCAGTCGCCAGGTATCGCAACGTGGCAATGAGCCTCTGCTCAGCACTGATGGCTTCACGCATAATGGTGTCCTGCCTGGTAATGTAGGGGGACACCAAAGCCAACAGATGCTGAAATACGGGGTCAGACATCCTGAGAAAATTCCTGAAATCATCAGGATTATTCTCCCTGATCTCCCGCAACAAAGGCATGTGACAGAATTGGTGCCGCTGGAGCAACTAATTCTTGGTCCATGAACTCCTCCTGACCCTGCTCATGGCATGGAGTCGGGATACAGCATGAACCCCTGCACCAACTACAGCACGAACTCTACGACGAGTACGTAGCTGCAACATGGCTAGATAACGGTCGGATGAACAGAACGAACTAGAAGAACGCACGGAAGAACAGCAAGGCCAATGAAGAACAAGCTGAAAAACAGGAACGAGCAGAGCAGACCGCACTGAATAAACAGATACGAACTGACTACACGCACTTCCAAACAGATACAAACCCACAGGCACAAACTGAACTCCACAAAACGATCTTCAAAGCACGAAGACTGAAAAGCGTGAATCGTCTCTCACCAAACTTTTACTAACACGCGGTAACACGGAATTAGCAAAAGCGTCCCAAAGGGTGGCGTCATTAGAACGGAACTTCCCCTTTATAGTGCCGTCGTACGTGTTGTACGTCACTGCGCTTTACTTCATCGTTTTTTAAAATGATCGTGTGTACGCAAGGATAAAGGTTTTACATGAACCATGGTGCCACAGCTTACTAAACAGTATGACTCTCCCAGTAAATCCAGAATGGTTTGAAAGTATGCCATCAGCCCCTCTCCTCATGCCAAGGTGCTAGCTGTAGTTCTTGGCAACTATGTTATTGCATGGAAAGGAATGGACACATTATTGGGGTACCGGCATTATTAGGAAGCACAGAGTGTTTGGGTGCAGGGGAGGGGATGCATACATTATTAGGGCACAGACATTTTTGGACAGGACAGTGCTGTGGTCTGGGTGCAGAAATACCCTCAAGTGGTGACACTTTCTGGGGAGCACTCATTAAAAGGGAGCTCTGTGTTTTATTGGGGTACAGGACAGGGGATGCACACATTATTGGATGCAGGAGAAAAGACACATGCATTATTTAGGTTTAGGGGAGGGGGTTACACAATACTAGGGTACAGGCACTGTTAGACAGCAGAGAGTGTTGGGGTACAGGGGAGGGGTGCACACATTATTGGGGTAGAGGGAAGATGAATCACACATTATTAGGGGGTGCACACATTATTGGGTTATGGAGATATTCTACACATTATTGGGGTGCACACATTATTTGGGTATAGGGGGAGGGGTAAAGGGGGGTAACGTCTAAGATTACCCGGGCCCCTAGCACACACAATACCTGTAGCCTCTTTCCTCTCTCCACCCGCAGTAGCCAGCTCTCCATCCTCTGTTCACTTTGCACCTGAGAGCTGTGAGTGCTGGAGATCTCCCTGGCTACATTCACCCAAAAATATAATTCAGCCCCATATCCAATCACTGCCCAAATCTTGTAGCCTTCATCTCTCTTATATCTCCAAAATACTCCTTTTTAATCAAAGAAGCCACTAAGCAACTCATTCACTCCCTTCTTATCTCTCGCCTTGACTACTGAAACTCTCTCATCATAGGGTTACCTCTACATGGGCTATCCCCCCTTCAGTCTATCATGAATGCTACTGCCAGACTCATCCACCTTACCAACTGCACAGTGTCCTCCATTTCTCTCTGCCAACCCCTCCACTGGCTTCCAATTGCCCAAAGAATAACATTTTAAATACTATCAACAGCATTCAAAGACATTTCCAACTCTGCCCCAAGCTACATCACCACCTATCTCTCTGCTCCCAAGACCTTCGTCCTTTTTAGCTTCTTTATCTCCTCCTCCCATACTCAGCTCTAGGACTTTTCTATAGTCAGCCTCTCCCATTCTATAGAACGCTCTACCCCAATTTGTCCAGCTATCTCCAAATCTATCCACTTTTAGATAAAAATGGTACAGGACCCTTTTTTTGGTCCACCCTGGAATCGGATAACATGGGTGTTCACACCCATGCAGTCCACCCTAGAATCAGATCACATGGGTGTTCACACCCATGCAATCCAATTCCTGTACCATTTCACAGTTCACATTGCAATCGGCGAACCAATCTTGGGGCATCATTAACTTTACATTGACAGCGATTGAGATTGTAGGGGGCTAGAGGAGAGCTGAACATGAAAGGTTTTCTACCTTCAGCCTTTACAACCACTTTAACACGCCCTTCCAACCACAAGATCAAAATGTGGTACATACAAAACCCAAACAGTGAAATACTGTATTTACCATGATATAATTAAAAACATTATAATATACATCACCCCTTACAGATTTTTTAATGGGAAATTGGAGTAATTGGGTTATAGAAATGGGTTACACAGGCAAGGAGAGGGTTTACAATATATAATTCTTATATTAGTTAAAAATGAGTACACACAATTGTCAAGACTATAAAACATGGTCAGCAGATATTTAATCGAAACACTTTTTGCTTTATTGGAAATACCGGTATTTACAATGCATAAAAAAATGTGATTTGCATTCAAATAAGCATAGGGAAAGGAATGGGCAAAATGAACAATCTGTAGAGAAAACAAAGCAATACTATAACAGAAAAATGATCTGTGCATTAATATGTTTAAACTTAGAGTAGTATTTACCATGTTTGACACTTTTTTAAGAATATATGCTGCAATCTTACCATTCTGAATTAGAGAGGGTCGATGTAAACTAAGCCTTATTTTCAGTCTTTCAGACTGAGATTCGATTGCTTTACTTTGAATGTTTGCTTGGATAAATGTCTGCATAGCTTGTGAACGATAACACAAATACTGAGGACTAAAACAACAGAATTACCAAGATTGGACATCTTGAAAAAAAATCTGCTATCCAGTGATAAATTTCATAGAGGTCTTATTGTATAGCTGACAACAATGATATATATGATAATGCAAATATGTATAAACCATAGGTCATTCAGTGTTGCTGGTGAAAAATAAGCAAGCTAACAAGTAGTGTTGTATTCTTTGACTATGACTAATGTATTATTCAGCCTTGCAGTGGTCATCTATGTGGAGGTGCACTCTGGACTCTATGGGATGGTGAAGAAGCCAGTCTTGTCTGGAGCCAAGCTGTGTAATCCTCTAATGGCATCTGCACCAGATGCTCCCTTACAAACTGCAAAACAAGAAAGCACATTGGGTAAATAATAAGTAATGTGAGGATACTGAACTATGCCTGTTTAACATAGTGTCAACATCCTATGTTGAGATATCTAATACATTTAGCTTGTTTTAGTAATTTCAGCTAACAGCGATATTTATTCATAATAGATGAATTTGCAATGCATTTAATTCTTCCCATCTGCACATTTTCCACCAAGTTGTCCATATATCATGTTATGAATACTCCCAAGACAATCACATTGTATTTTTATGGGATAAATGGGTTTTTGTGCTTAAAGTGGATGTAAACCTGATTCATGAAATTTGATGTAATCACATGTATCTGTAGTGTTTTCTTATCTCTATCCAAAGCCCTAAATCCTGCGTCTTTCTGCTGCTCCATTCTTCTGTTATCAGCATGATAACGTCTGACAAGTTCTCCGACAACTGAGATCAAATCAGCCTGAAATTTGTGTCGGGGTGGGTAGATTAGCAGAGAGCTGGTCTTGTTACAGCACAGCTCTTCACATTTCTTCCTTCCTCTGCCTATGTGGGGGGGGGGGGGGCTGTGTGCCTTTCCTACAATCAGCTGTCACAGACTACACTCCCAGCGCTGAACAGTAAGAGAAAATCTTTAACACCATGTGCACGTTTTAACCACTTAACGACCGCTCACTGTATATATACGTCGGCAGAATGGCACCGACAGGCAAAGTCACGTACTGGTACGTGACTGCCTTTGTATGGTTTGGGGGTCCCATCGGACCCCCCTTCTATACAGTGAGCGGTCGTTAGTTGTTCGGGAGCGATCCGGGATGAGGGGACGGCCGCTCGATTCCGGCCACCCCCTCGCGATCGCTCCCGGTGAACGAGAAAGCTTCCTCTGCCTGTGTAATGTAAACACAGGCAGAGGAAGTGATGTCATCTCTCATGCGGCGCTCACATATACAGAGCGTCGTACGAGAGAAGACACACAGGTTAGTGCACTAACACTACACTGACACAGGACACAAAGGCACATAAATCGCCCCCCAGACCCCCCAGATCACCCCCCAGCCTCCAGTCACAGTGTCACTGATTGCAGTGACCATTTATTTACTGATCACTGCAATCAGTGACATTTCTGACTGTAAAAGTGTCAGGGCAGAGTGTTTTAGGTCCAGTGTAGCCCCCTAACCCCCCCTAATAAAGGTTTTACCCCTTGATCGCCCCCCAGGTAACCCTTTCACCCTCTAGCACCGCTGTCGCTAATCGATCGTTTTTCTGATCGCTGTATTAGTGTCGGTGATGCCGATCGGTAGCCAGTTATTTTTTTTAGGTTCGCCGCAGGTTTTTATAGCGTCAGGTACCCCCATATATTACCTAATAAAGGTTTAACCCCCTTGATCGCCCCCCAGGTAACCCTTTCACCCCCTATCACCACTGTCGCTAAGCGATCGTTTTTCTGATCGTTGTATTAGTGTCGGTGATGCCGATCGGTAGCCAGTTATTTTTTTTAGGTTCGCCGCAGGTTTTTATAGCGTCAGGTACCCCCATATATTACCTAATAAAGGTTTAACCCCTTGATCACCCCCCAGGTAACCCTTTCACCCCCTATCACCACTGTCGCTAAGCGATTGTTTTTCTGATCGCTGTATTAGTGTCGGTGATGCTGATCGGTAGCCAGTTATTTTTTTTTAGGTTCGCCGCAGGTTTTTATAGCGTCAGGTACCCCCATATATTACCTAATAAAGGTTTAACCCCTTGATCGCCCCCCCCAGGTAACCCTTTCACCCCCTTTTGCCAGTGTCACTAAGCAATCGTTTTTCTGATCGCTGTATTAGTTATGCTGGTGCCGATAGGTAGCCAGTTATTTTTTTTAGGTTCGTCGCAGATTTTTATAGTGTCAGGTACCCCCATATATTATCTAATAAAGGTTTTAACCCCCTAATTGCCCCTAGTTAACCCTTTCACCAGTGATCACCGTATAAGTGTTACTGGTGACACTGCTTAGTCAGTTAGTTATTTTGTTATTTAGGTTCCCCGTCAGGTTTTTATATAGCGTCAGGTACCCCCATATATTATCTAATAAAGGTTTTAACCCCCTAATTGCCCCTAGTTAACCCTTTCACCAGTGATCACCATATAAGTGTTACGGGTGACGCTGGTTAGTTAGTTTGCTTTTTATAGTGTCAGGGCACCCGCCGTATATAACCCAATAAAGGTTTAACCCCCTGATCGCCCGGCGGGTGATATCAATTAGGTTTTAGCGTCAGAGAGGGTCTGCGTCACATCCCAGGCAGCGTCAGGTTAGTGCCAGTAACGCTAACACCCACGCGTGAAGCATACACCTCCCTTTGTGGTATAGTATCTGAACAGATCAATATCTGATCTGATCAGATCTATACTAGCGTCCCCAGCAGTTTAGGGTTCCCAAAAACGCAGTGTTAGCGGGATCAGCCCAGATACCTGCTAGCACCTGCGTTTTGCTCCTCTGTCCAGCTCAGGCCACCCAAGTGCAGTATCGATCAATCACTGTCACTTACAAAACACAACACACATAACTGCAGCGTTCGCAGAGACAGGCCTGATCCCTGCGACTCCAGTGCCGTAGGAGGTGATTTCACCACCACAGTTAAAAAAAAAAGCATATATGCCGAAGCATTGGGGCAGCAGGGGCGGAGGAGCGGAGGAGCGATTTTGTTCCTAATGCCGCGTACATACGGTCGAAATTCCGACGGAGGTTTGCCCGTGGAAAAGTCCGACCATGTGTGTGCGGCATAACTTTTGCGGGAGGATGCCCCCATGCTTCGGCATATATAAATGGTGCATGTATGCCCATCATTAGAAGTGGGTGAATGAAGGGAGGTATTCTAATGGTGGGCATACCCACCGATCAATCTCTTTTACTCTTTCGTCCATGGACCGACACAGCTTCTCTATTGACAAAGTGGGTATTATCCGTTAATTAGGAGTGACTAGGCAGAAAAACTTGTAAAAAGTGTTGCATCACACCTTCTACAGTACCGCCCAGGGGGCGGACCCTCTGGGTATACCCTCTCAGTCTGCACATCGCAGATCAGTTTTTTTCTGTCTAGCAAGGAGTAGGACATGGCTCCCTTCGGGCTCATTGGTCCGGGGAAAAAAGATATATATATTTTTATTTTTTTGCTACATTTGTTGTTTCCTGCGATCTTCGATCAACTGCCGACTGGGTGACAGGCTGGATCCTCGATCCTTGTAGTCTCCCCAGTTTCGGCCATCGAGCGTGTGCCGACCCTAGCTACGCGCTGGGTTTTCCACGACATGCCCGTCGCTCCACGGGTGGCCGGTGAGCCTACGCTCCAGGGCCTGCATCGGACCGCTCAGCTTCGGCTGACCTTACGGCCGAGTCGCAGCAGCCTGGCCGGTGAGCTTACGCTCCAAGGCTTGCATCGGACCGCTCAGCTTCGGCTGACCTTACGGCCGAGTCGCAGCAGCCTGTCCGGTGAGCGTCATGCTCCAGGGCATACATATGATCGTCCCTTCTGGGTCCAATCACAGCATGCCTGGCCAACAGTCACCTTCCGTGCGCGGACGATGATCTGTTTGGAATGTCTTCCAGCAGAATACATGCAGGATAGGTAAGTAAAACTCCCCTGCCTCGGCTGGGTGATTTAGCTGGACATTCCTGGAGAGATCAAGTAAGTGGTTGTGGCCCCTTTCTTCCCTCTCTCCCTGCCTTTCCCTCCTCCCTGGGCTTCTAGCTAAAGGTTGCTGGGTGCTGGGGGTCACCTAGGGGGTCCCACTGGAGCGGGGCTGGCTGTAACTAACATTTAAAAGAAATGTCATTTTTGCTTACCTGTGTTTCTGTGTCTCCATGCTGTCGGCGGCCATTTTGAGGTGGTCCATGCCAAGTTTGGCCTCTTGTAACTGCCTGGCGGCCATCTTCCTGTAGTTCGGCCACACCCACTGGCCCCTATCAGGTGATCGGCGGCCATGTTTGTCCACCCTGTATGCAGATATTGCCGTTCGGCGGCCATCTTTTTTGTGGGCTATGGCTGCCTGACCTCTATCTTCTGTCGGCGGCCATTTTTCTTAGAGCCCACATTATCTTCCATACAGACGGTTTTGGCAACCATTTTGCGAGAGCCTCCGGCCTCTAGGGTGCATTACACTGGCGCGAAAATTCACACAGGAAGTGCTGATAAAAGAAGCAGACTGACACAGCAGCAAGGGGACAGCATCATAGGCGCAGCATAGCAGTACCTATCCAGGGTGGTGAGTCCTCTGGGTGACCCAGCATCTCTGCAGCGCAGGAGGGTGGCCTATTGATATCTTGCCTGGAGCCCTGTGAGTGTCAGCGTGTGGTCAGCATGGCATCTGAGCCAAATGTCTTCTCCCCTGAAACACCAGATTTAGCAGCTGGTGCCCCTGAGGTGTCTATGAATGCTATGACGGCAATCCTAGAGGCGTTTGCTGCCAGGGTGGAAGCAGCACACGGGAATACAGGGGGTAGTAAACGCCCCATCCCCTGCAAGCTTCTGGGGATAATTCTGGTGCAGAACCAGGTCCAGCTATGGCTCGGGGCCCAGATTCTGACGCACCAGAGACTGCAGACCGTGACCGGACAGTGAGAATGACTCAAAGTCCAGGTCAGTACGCGAGACGGCTTTGGTATCTGACCTTATTACTGCAGTGCGGGATATGCTAAAATTGGAAAATACTGCAGAAGCAGCAGAGACTCCGGTCCACTTGGGTTTCATAGACCTGCCCGCACTGCTAAGGTGTTCCCTTGTGTGTCTTTTGATAAACTCTTATACAAGGAATGGGAGAACCCACTGAGGGTCTTTACAGCCCCAAAGAGGTTTGCGGTACGGTACCCCTTTTGAGGAGAGTTTTCTGAAGAAATGGACCTCTCCCCCCTATAGTGGACCCTCCGGTGTCCAGACTTAATAGAGCCACCACAATTCCTGTAGAAGGGGCTCCTGTTTTCTAGGACCCTGTGGATAAGAAGGCTGAAGCACTCGCTTGCTACCTATACTCAGTGGTAGGCTCGGCAGTACGCCCGCCATTGGCGGGGGCCCTAGTGTCTCACACACTTACTGAATGGGCAAGATTGCTACTCCAGGGGTTAAGGAGCGAGATGCTCCTCCTGATGAGATAACATTGGCCGACCTGTTGGTCCAGGGCCTTAGGTTTGTCTGCGAGTCAGACATGAATACTATTCCCCTGCTGTCTAAAACTTCGGTTTATGCAGTAGCAATACGCCACCTGATCTGGCTAAAAGGCTGGTCTGCGGACCAGACTTCCAAGAAAGCCCTGTTGGATCTGCCTTTTAAGGGCGACAGACTTTTTGGGGCTTCTCTGGATGACATCATCAAGGATGCCACAGGAAGTAAAAGCACTTTGCTTCCCCAAATTAGCAAGGGTAAGGGGCCACGCCAAGGGCAAGGGCCCTCCTTTACTGCACACAAGTGGTTTTTTCGTCCCCCTAGGGCGACAGGGAAAAGACCCCAGGCCGATAAAGCGCCTGCCCAAGGACAAAAGCGTCCCTGGTCCCGCATACCCAATAAGCCTGCGGACAAATTTGCGTCCGCATGAAGGTCCACCCCCACCCAGCTCTCGGGTGGGGAGACGTCTTCGCAAATTCGCGACTCAGTGGACAGCACTAATCTCCGACAGGTGTGTTTGCGAAGTAATCTCCTCAGGCTACAAGATAGTTTCTCTCTTGTCCACCGGACAGATTCAACACCTCCAATCTCCAGCTACTACCGACCCGTCGGGAGGCCCTGTATGGGGCGGTCCAGGGTCTACTGGAACGCGGGGTAGTTATTCCAGTTCCAGAACTGGAACGGGGTTTTTACTCAAATCTGTTCATTGTGCCGAAGAAGGAGGGGGTTCGTCCAAGCTTGGATCTCAGAGCCCTCAATTGCTTTGTGAAGGTACAAAGTTTTCGGATGGAGTCGGTTCGATCTGTAGTCACGGCTCTCCATCCGGGGGACTTTCTGGCCTCCTTGGACATCAAGGACGCATACCTGCATGTCCCCATATACTCCAGACACCAGAGGTTTCTGCGATTTGCTATCGGGAAGAACCACTACCAGTTTGTGGCCCTCCCGTTTGGCCTTGCCTCAGCACCCAGGACGTTCACCAAGGTGCTCGCTCCGATTCTGGCACTTCTAAGACAGCGGGGTATCGCTATCACAGGTTACTTGGACGACCTTCTGCTGAAGGGCCCTTCAAGCTCAGAATTAGAGGTAAGCGTGTCCATTACCTGTCAGACTCTTCGAGACTGTGGTTGGATACTAAACACGCAAAAGTCAGTATTGGTGCCCACTCAACGCCTAGTGTACCTGGGGTTGATTCTGGATTCCTCAGAGGCAAAGGTATTCCTCCCTGTGGAGAAGTTGCAGACCCTCCGGGCTGCAGTACGGCAGCTGACTTCCAGGAATTGGTCGTCACTCCGTTTTTGCATGCGAGTGTTGGGCCTCATGGTAGCCTCCTTCGAGGCGGTCCCATATGCTCAATACCACACTCGAGTGTTACAGAGGGAAGTTCTGTCCAGATGGAACAGATGCCCTTCATCTCTGGATTATCAAATCCGAGTGAGCCACCTAGTCAGGAGATCCCTGGTATGGTGGCTGACAGCACCGGCTCTAATGGCCGGGAAGTCATTTCTTCCGGTTTACTGGATAGTGATCACGACGGACGCCAGCCTTACAGGTTGGGGGGGAGTCTGGGGTGTCCAGTCGGCGCAAGGTCGCTGGACCCCAGAGGAAGCCCTCCTGCCGATCAATGTCCTGGAGATCCGGGCGATCAAGCTGTGCCTCTTCAAATGGTCTCAGAGACTGCAAGGGCGTCCAGTCAGGATCCAGTCAGACAACGCCACAGCAGTGGCATATGTCAATCATCAAGGAGGAACAAGAAGCTCAGCTGCAGCATCGGAGATCGCTCGCATCCTGAAGTGGGCAGAGAGGAGCGTACCGGCACTGTCGGCCGTGTACATTCCGGGTGTGGAAAACTGGCAGGCGGACTACCTGAGCCGCCAGATGCTGGACCAGGGAGAATGGTCCTTACACCCGGAGGTGTTCCAACTCCTCTGCCAAAGATGGGGCACACCAGACGTAGATCTTCTGGCTTCCCGACTCAATCGGAAGGTATTGATGTTTGTGGCCCGGTCAAGAGACCCATGGGCAGACGCAACGGACGCGTTGGTAGCATCGTGGGGCCAGTATCGGCTAATCTATGCCTTCCCTCCCTTAAGGCTTCTTCCTCTTCTGCTCCGCAGAGTGGAGGCAGAGGGAATTCCAATGATCCTAATCGCTCCAGATTGGCCTCAGCGTCCTTGGTACGCCGATCTAGTACGTCTGGTAGCAGACGTCCCCTGGCGCCTACCACTACGGAAGGACCTGCTGTCGCAAGGTCCCATATTCCATCCTGCTTTACAGTCATTGGCTTTAACGGCATGGCTGTTGAGAACCAGGTACTGAGAGACCGGGGCCTGTCAGACTCAGTAATTTCTACTATGAGAAGTGCTCGGAAACCGTCCTCTAGGAAGGTCTATCACCGCACTTGGAGGGCCTACATCTCCATGTGTGAGGAAATGAAATGGCATCCGCGTACCTATTTGGTTTCCAGAATCCTGCTGTTTTTACAGCATGGGGTAGACCAAAGGCTTGCCCTAAGTACGAGTAAGGGACAGATATCTGCCCTGGCTGTCTTTTTTCAGCGACCCCTGGCGACTCACTCTCTCGTGAGTACATTTGTGCAGGGGGTTCGACATGTGGCCCCTCCGGTCCGCCCCCCGTTACCTCCGTGGGACTTGAACCTGGTCCTCTCGGTGCTTCAGAAGGCACCGTTTGAGAATATTAGAGATATTCCCCTGTTGACACTTTCTCAGAAGGTGGTCTTTTTGGTGGCTGTTACGTCAGTTAGACGAGTCTCTGAGCTGGCAGCCTTGTCCTGCAAGGCTCCCTATTTGATTTTCCACAAGGATAAGGTGGTGCTGCGGCCGCAGCCTTCCTTTCTTCCGAAGGTCGTTTCGGCTTTTCATCTCAACGAAGACATTGTACTTCCATCCTTGTGTCCTCAGCCGTCGAATCCTAAGGAGTCGGCGTTGCATTCCTTGGACGTTGTCCGAGCTTTGAGAGTATACATATCTGCTACTTCCCTGTTCCGGAAGTCAGACTCACTGTTTGTTTCGGTGGCTGGTCCCAAGAAGGGCAAAGCAGTCTCATCGGCCACCATCTCTAGGTGGATCCGACAGATAGTAATCCAGGCTTACGCCTTAAAGGGTCAGGCGCCCCCCTTTCCTGTCACGGCGCATTCGACCAGGGCAATAGGTGCCTCTTGGGCTTTCCGACATCAAGCGTCTGTTTCCCAACTATGTAAAGCGGCGACTTGGTCGTCCGCTCACACTTTCACAAAATTCTACAAAGTTGATGTAGGTGCATCTTCGGATGCCTCTTTCGGCCGCAAGGTTTTGCAGGCGGCTGTTTAGAGTTGCAACTCCTCCGTTGGAGGAGTGCTGTTTTGTGTTTTGGGGTGAAGTTTGTTTTTATGCTGTTACCACCCCTCGTTTTTTTCTCTGACACTGCTTTGGGACGTCCCACTTTGTCAATAGAGAAGCTGTGTCGGTCCATGGACGAAAGAGTAAATAGGATTTTTTACTCACCGTAAAATCCTTTTCTCTGAGTCCATGGACCGACACAGCACCCACCCCTCCTTTTAAGTTTGTACTGCTTTTTGACGAACTGATCTGCGATGTGCAGACTGAGAGGGTATACCCAGAGGGTCCGCCCCCTGGGCGGTACTGTAGAAGGTGTGATGCAACACTTTTTACAAGTTTTTCTGCCTAGTCACTCCTAATTAACGGATAATACCCACTTTGTCAATAGAGAAGCTGTGTCGGTCCATGGACTCAGAGAAAAGGATTTTACGGTGAGTAAAAAATCCTATTTTTGTTCAGCCAACAGGCTGCATGAAAAAAAAAAGATTACAATTAGGGTTGTCCCGATACCACTTTTTTAAGACCGAGTACAAGTACCAATACTTTTTTTCAAGTACTCGCCGATACCGAATACCGATACTTTTTTTTAATCTCATGTGTCAGTATTTTTATTTTTTTTACTATTTTTTATTTTTTTTTACTATTTATTTTATTTATTTATTTTTTACAATGCTTTATTTTTTTAAGGGGGGGGGGGGGGGGGTGGACAGTGTCAGTGTGTGTGTTTTCTTTTCTTTTCTTTTTTTTACAATTCATTTTTATTTTATTCTTTTTTTTTTATCAGCCCTGTTGTGGGGGGCTTTGGTGAGATATCAGGGGTCTTAACAGACCTCTGACATCTCCCCTTTGAGACAGGGAAAGGGACTAGGGACACATATTCCCCAGTCCCTTTCTCAGCAGCCTCAGCTGCGCTGAAAATGAATGGAGAGAAGACAGCGGCTCCTCTCCATTCATAAACTGAAACATTGTAAACACAGTTTACACAGCACCTCAAGAAATGAGATAGGCAGTCATAAATTAAAAGCTGTGTAAATTCCAGAAAATGTACCCTAGTTTGTAGACGCTATAACTTTTGCGCAAACCAATAAATATACGCTTATTGACATTTTTTTACTAAAGACATGTGGCTGAATACATTTTGGCCTAAATGTATGACTAAAATTGAGTTTATTCGATTTTTCTTATAACAAAAAGTAGAAAATATCATATTTTTTCAAAATTTTCAGTCTTTTTCCGTTTATATCGCAAAAAATAAAAATCGCAGAGGCAATCAAATACCATTAAAAGAAAGCTCTATTTGTGGGAAGAAAAGGACGCAAATTTCGTTTGGGTACAACATTGCATGTCCGCACAATTTACAGTTAAAGCAGCGCAGTGCCAAATTCTGAAAACACCTCTGGTCCTTTAGCTACAAAATGGTCCGGGGCTTAAGTGGTTAAAGAATATAGCAAGCTGTGGACAGCAGATATACATGTGAAACTTATGTAGGGAGATTTGTTTAATCTCTGTGTATCATCCGAGGCTGTTCACTTCACTCAGTACATGTGAGGGTTTACATCCACTTTAGTTTTTGCAAAGTGAATTTTCACTTTGTTTCAACCCATTCACTAAGATAAGTGAAAGTTCTCTTTTAAAGTGTACAGGCTGAACTCCCAAAATGATCTACAGTTTGGTAGAGTCTTCCCTTCTCTGTCGCTTTTTTTCACTGTCTTCTGTGCAATATACCAGCACAGAAACACATAGAGCTGAAGCTCTAAATGCAGATGTTTCACTGGATCTCAAACACCTAAAGTGACTGGCCATGGTACTGGTTGTCCTTATTAAGAGAGACATGTGCATTGTTAAGGGATCTGCAGGTACTTGACTAAGTAAATAGCAAGGAAAGCCAGGATGAATTACTGCGCTGGACCTGAAGAGGAAACCTATAACCAAATCATTGTCTGCCTTAAAGTGGTTGTAAACCTGTTTAAAAAAAAAAAACACCTGCAAGACAAAGCCATAATGGGCTAGTATGACTAGCATACTAGCTCATTATGCATTACTTACCTTAGATCGGGGCCCCCAAAGCCGTCCTCCTCTCCCCTCCAGCCGCAGCCATTGCTCCACAGATACCCGGAAGGTTATTTCTGGGTATTGCTGCTCCGGCCAATCACAGCGGCGCTCCGGCGCTGTGATTGGCCGGAGCGGCAAAGACGTCATTCTGCGCATACGCGCGGGAGCCCTCAAATCCGGCAAAACCGGATTTGTGAATGGGATTCTGACTATGAATGCACCGTTGTCGACGGCGCACATGCGCCGTAGACATCGGTACATGCCTTTTTTGCAAATATCTCCTAAACTGTGTAGGTTTAGGAGATATTTCTTGCACCTACAGGTAAGCCTTAATCTAGGCTTACATGTAGGTGCAAGTTGCATAAGTGGGTTTACAACCACTTTAAAGATTCAAAAACAGAACATTTATATATTTTTTTTTTTTTTTGGGATTCACTTTCCATACCCTGAAATTTTTCCTGCCTTTGGCTCACTTGCAGGTCAACAGTTTTTGGGTCCTGCAGCATGTTTTCCCCTTCCTCTGGTTCTCGTCTCCTAGAGTATAGGGGCAAGTCTCTATTTCTCCCCATCAAGACCAGGAAGGCCAATGTCCACACCACTTTAACTCCAACGCTGAGTTTATTTTATAAGCAATGTTCAAGTTCAGCAGACAGGAAAGGTAGATGAAAGAAAAGGACAGTGAGGTTTGGGAGATAGGTCCAAGCACAAACTGGTGCAATAGTCACCACTCGATCCCGAGTGGGTTTAGCTCACCCGGATAGTCCCCTGTAAGAGCGGATCTTAGCAGCCGGAGTGATGCTCGAACTTTCCTTAGTTTTCCTGGAGTTACGATAGGGGGATCCTCTGCCACAGAATCTTTAATTCCCAAACTTTTCAACACTTGCAACACAAAGACAGGTGCCAGCGACAGCAGGTTGCAAGGCCTTTGGCGGATCTTTGAATCCCTCTAGAAGGTAACCAGGCCCCTTTTTCACTGTGAGACTTTCACCGGTCCACCAGATAAGGTCCTCCGCCAGTCTCCTCTTCTTAGAGCGGGACCACCCTCTCCAGGGCACCCTAGGATTCCACTTTTGGAGAAAGGCCTCAGCTAAAGGTGCTGGGACTATAGTAGAGTTGCAGCCCCAGGCTAAAGGTGCCTGAGACTGATACACACGCACACCCCTGGCCTGGAGGGCTGGGTGGTACGAAAGAAGAGCCCCAAAAGATGACGTCTGCCCCTTATGTATCCTCTCCCAGCATGCACAGCAGGCCAACCACGCCCACCGCACCACTGCCGAGAGAGGACACCCTAAGGCATAGCAATGTCACCCACGGTTCAACCCTGACCTGATATGGCAGCGCCACCTACAGGCCACAGGGAACAGTACATCAAGTTGCATTACATAAGCAGAAGCGAGTACTAACAATCAAAGTGGTCTGAGCCTGGCTATAGGCTCAGACTAACCCCCTAAATTTAAGTACATAGCACCCCTGAAAAGTAAAGGGGCGCTATAGTTAATAAATGGAATAAAAAAAAACATAGCACTTTTCACTGTAATTGGCATATAAGAAAACCATACTGTTAGCTTGTCGGCCATTCAAAGTTAGGTAGTAAAGTAAACAAATAAGGGTAATGTGTGTGAATGCAAAATTTGGGCAGAAGTATATTAAAGGAAAACTGTACTGGGAGACATATGTTGCCATTGCAAACCATTTACAATGCTAATTCAAAGGCTTTCATACAAATTTGCATATATGGCATTCTGCCTTCACTCTGTCTTCTCTATGAAGGTATGTCTGCTCCGGGTCAGTAATTTAGAGGGTATTAAAACCAAAGACACCCAGACCATTAGCTTTCTGAGAGTGAGGTTAGCAATAACAGACTATGGTGTTGATTTTCTAAAACTTGAGAGTGCAAAATCTGGTGCAGCTATGCATGGTAGCCAATCAGCTTAGCTTGTTCAATTAAGCTTTGACAAAAAAAAAACTTGGAAGCTGATTGGTTTCTATACAGAGTTCCTCCAGATTTTGCACTCCCCAGTTTTAGTAAATCAACCCCACATACAGTAATTACTGTCTTTTGTATCACTTGCCCTTTAGACTGTAAGTTTTCCAAGCAGGGTTTCCCTAACCTTCTTGTCTTCAGTTGTATTACAACTGTAATGCCTTCCTTTATTTTGCAAAGCTCTGTGCAAACTATTGGTGTTATATAAATTCTGTATATTAATAATAAATCTCCCAAAAAAGGTTTTGTTCAAAGCCAAAATTCAAAGTTTCTGACTTGCGACTTGCAAAACAGAAAAGTAAAAGAATCGAATACTTGAAACAGCTTGTCCAACAGAAGATGTATTTTTCTTGTTGACATTTGTCTATTTCCGCACTCCCTGTGGAGAATTTACAAAGGCTCTGGCCCCATTATAATGGCACAAGAAAGTGGTGTTTGTGGTATGGCTACATTAACCACTTCAGCCCCGGAAGGATTTACCCCCTTAATGACCAGGCCATTTTTTGCGATATGGCACTGACAATTGCGCGGTCATGCGATGTTGTATACAAATAAAATTGATGTCCTTTTTTTCCCACAAATAGAGCTTTTTTTTTGGTAGTATTTGATTACACTGCACAAATACAGACTGCAGGGTTAAGAACCTTCTCTCTTCCCTCCAGGATTCAGCAGAGTGGGGAGGAGAGGGGGATTGGAGCAAGCATCTCCAAGTATACTGGCCTGAGCCCCTTTTGTTAAATAGGAGCAGAATTTGCTCTGCAGGCACCACTCTTTAATTCTCCCACCTTTAGTATGTCTACGAGAGATACATTTTACTAGGAAACTATTCCTGGCCATTTATATTTTTCTAGTATTACTAATGACCAGACACAGTTTTGATAATTTTGATTTTAACATATGAAAGCCTGGCATTGATATAAATTATGGATATGAATTATATACAACATTTGGATAAATACTGCAATTGTAGCTTAAAGCAAAACCGTTGTGTCATCATATAAAGCAGAAGGACAATGCAAATGCATATTGGGGTCTCTTATTAGTCAAACATTTTAGTTGCTCTGGTACAGTACATCCTTCTTGCCATTCATTTTGCAGTGTTCTGATCTCAAAGGGATTTCATACGGGGGTTGGGGGTAGCCCTTTGCAAATTAGTGTTAGGAAAAGTATATATTTGTATATCAATACACAGAGATTACCTGCTAATATATTTACAGTATGTTGCCTGTACTAACTCTGTGAATTAAACTATAAAGTAAATCTATTCTTTAGTATGTTTGGTATTATGCCTTTGTATACAAGTAAATATATTTTTGTGAATTTGTTGCAAAGATCATGGAGATCCTGCCAGTAACAGCAATTTCTGTTACAAGGGGAAAACACGAAACCATTGCCTCACAAATGGTAGCAGTGTCAGGCCGGGTTCACACTGGTCCGACAAACACTCCGACATTGGGAGCTCATGTCGCATGACGTGTGAAAATCAATGTTTCCCTATGGGAGCCGTCTTAACTGGTCCGACACATGTCGGTCCGACTTTGAAAATGCTCCCTGCACTACTTTGGTCTGACTTTGATCCTACTTCAGCCCATTGAATATCATTGAAGTCGGATCAAAGTAGGATACTTGTCCTAACCATCCGATTTTTGACATCCGACATGGTGATTACAGCAGCAGTAAAATTAATTTATCTCACCCTGGGATTGTTTTGATTGGTCAAAGGACAAGTCAGACTAGCACAAAGTCGGATCAAAGTAGTATCCTGTTCATGAAAGTCGGATGGATGTCGGACCAATGTAGGATCAATGTAGGATCAATGTAGGACTGATGTCGCAGAGCAAAGTAGGCTGAAAGTTGTATGACTGTCGTGTCCTACCAGTGTGAACCCAGCCTTAGCCATGCTAATTAGCTGTTGAGCTTCCTATCAGGTCGGGATAGATAGGCAGCTCAATGACCACCTGAAAAAGCACACATATCAGGCTGAAAATTCTGCTGCGAATTGCAAGGCAGTAGCTTAGCATTGTTAGCCTCTAACACTTAGGCCTGGTTCACACTGGGGCGACAAACGCTCCGACATTGGGAGCTCATGTCGCATGACGTGTAAAAATCAATGTTTCCCTATGGGAGCCGTCTTAACTGGTCCGACACATGTCTAACTTCTTTAGCTCTTTTGCTAGTGGAGGGGCCGGTCTTCCCGTCGTCGGCGTCTTCTTCCCTCTTCTCCTCCTCGATGTTGACTCGTCGCTTCCCCTCGCAGTAATGCTAAATCTTCGGTCCGCAGAGATTAATATAGGCTTCTCATGACGTCACAGTCACATGCTCCGGGTGGCCCCGGAGCATGTGACTCTGACGTTATGGGTACATGTGACTGTGACGTCATGAGTAGCCTATATTAATCTCTGCGGACCGAAGATTTAGCATTACTGCGAGAGGAAGCGACGAGTCAACATCGAGGAGGAGAAGAGGGAAGAAGACGCCGACGGCGACGACGGGAAGACCGGCCCCTTCACTAGCAAAAGAGCTAAAGAAGTTAGTGGAGGGGCCGGCAGAAGGACAACGGAGAGCCGGACGAGACGACGGAGAAGACCGGGCCTCCGCTAGCAAAACAGCTAAAGAAGTTAGTGGAGGCCCGGCAGAAGAAAGAAGCGGGAGAAGAACCGGATAGCGGGAGAAGAAGAAGTCGACGGAGAAGACCGGGCCTCCGCTAGCAAAATAGCTAAAAGAAGTTAGCGGAGGCCCGGCGGAAGAAAGGAAGAACCGGAGAGGAGAAGAGGGGAGAAGGCGACGGAGAAGACCGAGCCCCGCTAGCAAAAGAGTTGGAAGAAGATAGCGGTGGCCGGGCAAAAGAAAGAACCGGAGAGCGCGGCGACGACACCGGAGACCCCCGAAGTCGGAAGAAGACCCCCGGAGCTGTGCAATAAAATACTTTAAAAAGCTGTGTGTTTTTTTTTATTGCAATTTTTTTCCACCAGGTGAATGGGTAGGGGTACGATGTACCCCATACTCATTCACATAGGGTGGGGGGGCCGGGATCCGGGGGTCCCTTTATTAAAGGGGGCTCCCGGATTCCGATAAGCCCCCCGCCCGCTGACCCCGACAACCAACGGCCAGGGTTGTCGGGAAGAGGCCCTGTCCTCATCAACATGGGGGCAGGGTGCTTTGGGGTGGGGGGCCACAGGTCGCCCCCCTGCCCCAGAGCACCAAACCCCCCATGTTGAGGGCATGCGGCCTGGTATGGTTCAGGAGGGAGGGGGGCCGCTCTCTCGTCCCCCTCTCTTCCCCTGCGGCCTGCCAGGTTGCGAGCTCGGATAAGGGTCTGGTTAGGATTTTGGGGGGACCCCCACGCCGTTTTTTTCGGCGTAGGGGTTCCCCTTCAAAACCAGACCAGACCCAAGGGCCTGGTATACCTCTGGAGGGGGAACCCATGCCGTTTTTTTATTTAAAATTTGCCCTGGAGTTCCCCCTCAAGATTCATACCAAACACAGTGCCTGCTATTGGCGGGGATCCAAGTCGGATCCCCGTTCATTGAAAGTCGGACATATGTCGGCTTCATGTCGCAGGGCAAAGTCGGATCCAAAGTAGGACAGATGTCGTGTCGCACTAGTGTGAACCCAGCCTGAAACTTTTAAAAAGACGAGCCTTAAAGTGGCCATGCAGCTTCCACGTATATTTTTAGACCTCTTTGCTGACTGGTAGGGTAGGTGCTGGGATATTTGTTTGCTAATTAGACAGATATCTATGTTCAGCCCAGGATGGAGGTTGCTGGCAATATGCATTACACCAGAGCAGGAAATTTGCAGGATGCAGCTGTTTTAACGGTTTGGTTTCTCTCTGAATGCAGAGTAATACTGCGCGCACACAACCGGTTTTCCCGTCGGAATAAACTCTGATGATATTTCCGACGGAGTTCCGACAGGATTCCGCTCAACCTGTCTTGCATACACACGGTCACACCAAATTCCGACCGTCAAGAAAGCGGTGACGTACAACACTACGACGAGCTGAGAAAAATGAAGTTCAATGCTTACGAGCATGCTTCCGAGCATGCGTCGACTTGATTCTGAGCATGTGTGGTTTTTAGTGCATCGGAATTGCATACAGACGAACGGATTTTCCGATAGGAATTCGTTCCGTCTGAAAAATAGAGAACATGTTCTCTATCTAAGTCCGTCGGAATTTCCGAGGGAAAAAGTCCGATGGGGCATACCTACGGTCGGAATATCCGATGAAAAGCTCCCATCTGACTTTTTCAATCGGAAATTCCGACCATGTGTACGCAGCATTACTGTAAATCGCAGCCAGCTAACACATGGCTTTGTGCTTAGTGCTCTGGCAGGGAGACAAAGCAGCTGCAGAACATAAAGTATGGTAAGTATCAGCACCAGAGAGGTACACTACAAATGGAACCTACTACTTTACCCTCAATGTGCAAAGTGACAGGTTCACTTACTGTACTGCTCTTTGTCTGGACAGATGAATAGCACCACCATAGCACAACATATTATTTGGGAAGATTCTAGCACAGCTTCTTATATCTGTTCCTTTATTCTCTTGCTTTATGGGATCTATCAGCACTTAATGCATTGTTGGGTATAGAAGAATTATATCAACTTAATGGAGCAGTTTACTTTTTATAATGCTTTCTTGTCAAGGTGTATAAAGTGAATGGTATACTGTTTATTATGAAGATGTAAGACCCTAAACAATAGGCCCTAAATCTAGCTGTGTGGGGGAAACACATTTTAGAATTTTTCCTAATTTAAGAGCTTATTTTGTGGCTCTGTTTGCTAATATATCAAAAAGCTTGAAGAAAAAGAAAAAATCAGTTCGTACATGGTTGAGTGACTTTGCAAAGCTATTTAGGTAGAGAGGATCTGGATTTAAATGTAAGATATGAATCACACTTTTATAGCTGCTCCATTGTGCCAAAAAACAATCAGCAGTTTATAATTAAAACTGTAAATAAACATAAGGCTATGTGAGCGTATTGGATCTTTTTTTTCACAGTAGGTTTCAATGTGTGCTTGCTATGTGATATCATATTACTGTAGCCTATCACTTATAAAGTGCTCATATTCAATACAGGTTTTAGGTGTGTTTCTTTAGAGAAAAACACAACATCAGTCATACTATGATGCTCTAACAATCATATTTACAGTGCCTTGAAAAAGTATTCACACCCCTTGAAATTTTCCACATTTTGTCATGTTACAACCAAAAATGTAAATGTATTTTTATTGGGATTTTATTTGATAAACCAACACAAAGTGGAAGGAAAATGATAAATGGTTTTCAATTTTTTTTATAAATAAATATCTGAAAAGTCTGGCGTGCATCTGTATTCAGCCCCCCTCAGACATTACTTTGTAGAATCACTTTTCGCTGCAATTACAGCTGCAAGTCTTTTTGGTTATGTCTTTACCAGCTTTGCACATCTAGAGAGTGAAATGTTTGCCCATTCTTCTTTGTAAACTAGCTCAAGCTATGTCAGATTGGATGGAGAGCATCTGTAAACAGTAATTTTCAAGTCTTGCCATATATTCTCAATTGGATTTAGGTCTAGACTTTGACTGGGCCATTCTAACACATGAATATGATTTGATCTAAACCATTCCATTGTAGCTTTGGCTGTATGTTTAGGGTCGTTGTCCTGCTGGAAGAGTAAACCTCTGCCCCAGGCTTAAGTCTTTTGCAGACTCTAACAGGTTTTCTTTTAAGATTGCCCTGTATTTGGCTCCATCCATCTTCCCATCAACTCTGACCGGCTTCCCTCTCCCTGCTGAATAAAAGAATCCCCATAACATGATGCTGCCACCACCATCTTTCACAATGAAGATGGTGTGTTCAGGGTGATGTGCAGTGTTAGTATTCTGCTAGACATAGAGTTTTGCTTTTAGGGCAAAAAGTTACATTTTGGCCTTATCTGACCAGAGCACCTTCTTCCACATGTTTACTGTGTCCACCACATGGCTTCTCGCAAACTGCAAATGGGCTTTCTTTCAGCAATGGCTTTCTTCTTGCCACTCTTCCATGAAGGCCAGATTTGTGGAATGCACGACTAATAGTTGTCCTGTGGACAGATTCTCCCACCTGAGCTGTGGATCTCTGCAGCTCCTCCAGAGTTACCATGGGTCTCTTGGCTGCTTCTCTGATTAATGCTCTCCTTGACCGGCCTGTCAGTTTAGGTGGACAGCCATGTCTTGGTAGGTTTGCAGTTGTGCCATACTCTTTCCATTTTTAGATGATGGATTGAACAGTGCTCTGAGAGATGTTCAAAGCTTGGGATATTTTTTATAACCTAATTCTGCTTTAAACTTCTCCACAACTTTTACCTTGACCTGTCTGGTGTGTTCCTTGGCCTCCATGATGCTGTTTGTTTACTAAGGTTCTCTAACAAACCTCTCAGGGGTTCACAGAATAGCTGTATTTATACTGAGATTACATTATACACAGGTAGACTCTATTTACTAGTTAGGTGACCTCTGAAGGCAGTTGGTTCTACTAGATTTTAGTTAGGGGTATCAGAGTAAAGGAGGCTGAATACAAATGCACACCACATTTTTCAGATATTTATTTGAAAAAAAAATTGAAAACCATTTATCATTTTTCTTCCACTTCACAATTATGTGCCACTTTGTGTTGGTCTATCACATAAAATCCCCAAAAATACATTTACATTTTAGGTTGCAACATGATAAAATGTGGAAAACGTCAAGGGGTATGAATACTTTTTCAAGGCACTATACCTTTCTTATCAACTGTCAGCCTCAGCAATTAAGGATTGACATGCATGTGGGAACTCATCAAATATGTTGAAATCAAAAACCAAAAACATGATATTGCAGTTTATCAGTCCTGAAATGAGGGGGCTGCATTAATTTTATTTTTCAGGCATTTAATTCGAATCTAGTAATCCTGCAAATAACACACTTCCAATTCCCTATTTGATATGGGAACTGTCTGCAGGAAACAAGGACTAATGAAAACCGTATTTTATTAGGGTTGTGCATCACTAGTGATGAGCCGAACACCCCCGGGTTCGGTTCGCACCAGAACCCGCGAACGGACCGAAAGTTCGAACGAACATTAGAACCCTATTAAATACAATGGATGCGAACGTTCGAATTCTAAAGTGCTAATTATAACAACTATTATGCATGTTATTGTCCTAAAAAGGGTTTGGGAACCCGGGTTCTGCACCAGGGGACATGTATCAATGCAAAAAGAAGTTTTAAAAACGGTCGTTTTTCGGGAGCAGTCATTTTAATGATGCATAAAGTGAAAAAAAAAAAGTCAAATATTCCTTTAAATATCGTACCTGGGGGGTGTCTAAAGTATGCCTGTGAAGTGCCACGTGTTTCCCGTGTTTAGAACTGTCCCTGCACAAAATGACACTTCTAAAGGAAAAAAAAGCCATTTAAAACTGCTTGCGGCTTTAATGTAATGTCTGGTCCCGGTAATATGGATGAAATTCTTTAAGAAAAATGGCATAGCTACCCCATGACCCCCCCCCTACCCCAGCCCATTACCAGCCCCTTTGGGTCTTGTATGGATATTAAGGGGAACCCCGCACATAAAATAAAAAAGGCCCTATATACTCTGAACAGCCCTATACAGGCGGTGCATACAAGACAGGGACTGTAGGTTTGTTCTTATGTAGAGTCTGTTTGTAATTTTGAACAGGTACATTGTTGAAGTGTAGCTCCAGCCCAAAAATCTATTTTTAAACTTTTTGGAAAACATAGGTAAGGGTTATCACCCCTGTAACATTTGTTTTGCTGTCTGTGCCCCTGTTCAGAACATTTCACCTCACTTTCCGTCCCAATGACAACTGTTTTTGAAATGTGGTGTTTTTCTTGAAACAAGGATTGCTGATAAAGCATCAGTACAGAGGAGACACCTTTCTCCCATATTTATTCTTACAGGAGAGAATTTTCCTTCCTAGTGGTAGATTTCCTCTCACTTCCTGTTGTCTTCTTGCGTTTGCAAGTAGGAGTCGTTTGTAAGTTGGATGTTTGAAAGTAGGGACCTGCCGTATATACTCTGCAGAAATAGGCCCCTTAGTTGTTGGTGTTGGCACAACACTGTAAGCACTCACAGTTACTCTTGGTTGGTGCTGGAACGCCCTGCTGTCAACTATTATATCAGGAATTTTAATTACATATAATTGTTGAACAGTGGTAGTAAAAATTGGGCCTTTGATGGTGGTGCTGGTGCCACAACACTGTAAGCCCTGACAGTTACTCTTGGTGGGTGCAGCAATGGGCCCTGCTGTGAATTATTAGATCAAGAATTGTAATTACATGCCCCTGTTGAACAGGGGCTGAAAAATTGGGCCTTAGGCACTGGTGGCACAACACTGCAACCCCTCACAGCAACTGTACTTGGAGCACAGCAATGAGCCCTGTTGCAAAGTATTGCTTCAAAAATTGTAATGACACGCCCCTGTTAAACAGGGGCTGAAAAATTGGGCCTTAGGCACTGGTGGCACAACACTGCAACTCCTCACAGATACTGTACTTGGAGCACACCAATGAGCCCTGTTGCAAAGTATTGCTTCAAAAATTGTAATGACACGCCCCTGTTAAACAGGGGCTGAAAAATTGGGCCTTAGGCACTGGTGGCACAACACTGCAACTCCTCACAGATACTGTACTTGGAGCACAGCAATGAGCCCTGTTGCAAAGTATTGCTTCAAAAATTGTAATTACACGCCCCTGTTAAACAGGGGCTGAAAAATTGGGCGTTAGGCACTGGTGGCACAACACTGCAACTCCTCACAGATACTGTACTTGGAGCACAGCAATGAGCCCTGTTGCAAAGTATTGCTTCAAAAATTGTAATTACACGCCCCTGTTAAACAGGGGCTGAAAAATTGGGCGTTAGGCACTGGTGGCGGCACCCATAAACAAAAATGATCTTACAAGCTATCATCATCAATCGTATCATTGAGGACTCGGAGGAGGAGGATAGCCAGTCAACATAACAGCACAGGCACTCAGCATCAGCATCAGTCTTGAAGGGATGTGACATGTTAAAATCAATTAGTCTGTTATATCAGCATCAGGTGTGTGGTAGCTGGTGGTGATCCAAGACTGGTTCATCTTGATGAAAGTCAGTCGATCAACCGAGTCGGTGGACAGGCGCACCCTGTGATCCGTGACAAATCCTCCAGCAGCACTGAATGTGCGTTCCGAAAGAACGCTGGATGCAGGACAGGCCAGTAGCTCAATTGCATACTGTGCAAGCTCTGGCCAGTGATCCATCCTCAAGACCCAGTAAGCCAGAGGATTTTCGGTGGGGAAGGTGTCCAAGTCTGACCTTGCCCCTAGATATTCCTGCACCATGTTTATCAGACGCTGGCGATGGTTGCTGGAACCGATCATACTTTGGGGCTGCGGACTAAAGAATTGTCTGAACGCATCGGTCAGACGGCCACCTTCCCCACCGCTCCTTCTTTGACTGGCCGAAGCCTCAGCAACTCGTTGTCCAGGACCAGGAGTTTGCAACCTCCCAGTCTCTGGGAACGCGTTGCACAGACCTTTCTGCAAGGCCTCCCGGAGTTGTCTCATCCTCTGCTCCCTCTGCGACGGTAACATAAGGTCCGCAACCTTACCCTTGTACCGTGGATCAAGGAGAGTGGCCAGCCAGTAATGGTCCCTCTCCTTGATCCGAAGAATACGAGGATCCTTCCGCAGACTTTGCAGGATCAGGGAGGCCATGCAGCGTAGGTTTGCTGAGGCATTCGCTCCGGAGTCCTCTGGGTCACTAAGGACGACATGATCCGCAGCCACCTCCTCCCAGCCACGTACAAGTCCACTGGTTTCTTGGGACTGTAAATCATCCCTAAAAGACTGCTGCTGATGATGCTGAGTGCCAGCCTCCACCTCCATGCTGACACAATCCTCCTCCTCCTCCTCCTCCTCCTCCTCCTCCTCCTCTTCCTGTGCGATGGGTGGGACAGAAGGAACACTGTCTGGGTAAAGGGGGCCTTGAGAGGCAAGGAAGTCCTCCTCTTCCTGCCTCTGTTCTGCCTCAAGTGCCCTGTCCATTATTCCACGCAGCGTGTGCTCCAACAGGTGGACAAGAGGTACAGTGTCACTGATGCATGCACTGTCACTGCTCACCATCCTCGTGGCCTCCTCAAATGGTGCCAGGACAGTGCATGCATCCCTGATCATGCCCCACTGGCGTGGAGAAAAAAAACCAAGCTCCCCTGACCCTGTCCTGGTGCCGTAGTCGCACAGGTACTCATTGATGGCCCTCTGCTGCGTGTGCAGCCGCTGCAGCATGGCCAACGTTGAGTTCCACCTGGTGGGCATGTCACATATAAGGCGGTTCTTGGGCAGGTTCAACTCCTTTTGCAGCTCAGCCAGGCGAGCACTGGCATTATAAGATCTGCGGAAATGCACACAGACTTTCCTGGCCTGCCTCAGGACATCCTGTAAGCCCGGGTACCTGCCCAAGAAGCGCTGCACCACCAGGTTAAGGACGTGAGCCACACAGGGCACATGGGTCAGTTGTCCCTGTCGGAGGGCGGAGAGGAGGTTGGTGCCATTGTCGCAAACCACCATTCCTGGCTTAAGCTGGCGTGGCGTCAACCACCTCTCGGCCTGGCCCTGCAGAGCAGACAGGACCTCTGCCCCAGTGTGGCTTCTGTCCCCCAAACACACCAGCGCAAGCACGGCATGGCATCTTTTTGCCTGCGTACTTGCGTAGCCCCGTGAACGGCTACGGAGCACCGCTGGTTCATAGGACAAACCACAGGAAGAGGCCATGGAGGAAGAAGAAGAGGAGGGGGTGGAGGAGAGAGGTGTGTCACAACCAGTAGTAGCATTTTGGAGGCGTGGCGGTGGGACAACCTCCAACACTACTGCACCTTGTCCTGAATCCTTCCCAGCTGCCAAAAGAGTGACCCAATGGGCCGTGAAAGAAAGGTAACGTCCCTGTCCATGCCTGCTGGACCATGAGTCAGCGGTAATATGCACCTTACCGCTGACCGCCCTGTCCAGCGAGGCCAAGACATTGCCTTCCACATGCCGGTAGAGAGCCGGAATAGCCTTCCGTGAGAAAAAGTGGCGTTTGGGAACCTGCCACTGAGGAACTGCACATTGCACAAACTCACGGAAGGGGGCCGAGTCTACCAACTGAAAAGGCAGCAGTTGAAGCGCTAGCAATTTAGCCAAGCTAGCATTCAACCGCTGGGCATGTGGATGGCTGGGAGTGAACTTCTTTCGACGGTCCAGCAGCTGGGGCAGGGAAATTTGCCTGCTAGAATCGGACGTCGGTGTACTGCTAGCAGAGTGGGCGCAAGTACTTGGCTGTGACACACCTAATTCTACACCTTCATTCCTCTCAGTGCATGTTTCAGAGAGGACTGAAGTTATAGTGGGGTTGGAGATCCCAGCTGATGCGGTGCAAGGAGAGGTCCGCTTTGTTCTTTGGTGTGGGTCTTTGAGGTAGGCTTGCCAACGAGCTGCATGGCAGGTCAACATATGTCTGGTCAGGCATGTGGTACCCAAGCGGCTGATGTTTTGGCCACGCGATATACGCTTGAGACATATGTTGCAAACAGCAGCTGTGCGATCTGATGCACTAGCCTCAAAAAAGGCCCACACCAAAGAACTTTTTGAATGACGGGCAGAGGCAGCGCCCTGCACAGGCGGAGCTCTGCGGTGTGATTCCGTCGGTGTACTGCCCTTACGCTGGCCACCAAAGGGCATCCTGCCTCGTTGGAGATGTGCCTCCTCCTCATCCTCCTCCTCCTCCTCTCTCCTATTAGGCACCCACGTGGAGTCAGTGACCTCATCATCCCCTCCCTCCTCATCACTGGAGCCAATCTGGCAGTATGCTGCAGCTGCTGGAACATGACTGCCAGATTGGTGTCCTTCTTGAGCATCCCCTCTGTCTGCTCTCACGCTACTGCCTTCCTCTAGCTGGGTTTCATCATCAGACCCTTCGAAACGCTGGGCATCCTCCTGGAGCATGTACCCAACACTGTGCTGAAACAGTTCGGGGGACTCCTCAGGAGGAGGACATGGTGGGTCTAGGGAAGGAGTGACTGATGATTTGTCTGACATTGATACCAGGGAAGACGACGCTTTGGCAGCTGCTTTTCCAGTACCCTGAGCCTGGGTGAGAGAGGATGAGGAGGAGGAGGAGGGCTTGGTCATCCACTCTACCAAGTCTTCGGCATGATGTGGCTCAACATGTCCAGCTGCCGAAAAGAAGGACAAGCGTGTCCCATGGCCATGTGCTGATGACAATGCACCGCGTCCACGACCAGCACTGTTGCCCCCAGACACAGAGCCTGCTTGCCCTCTTTTATTGCCTCCTGACTGTCTGCCTCTCCTTGTTTGCCTTCCAGACATTCTAATAGATGGCCTGCAGGGAGATGGGAAAAAAGCAATAAGGGCTACCTTCAGGTGTCCTTCTCTGTCCCTTGAAACAAGGACTTGCAGAGTGAAATAAACTGACACTCTCCCTACCTACAGTTTTCTGTCCCTAGAATAAATGTTTTTTTTAATCACAATATAGCACAAGGACAATTCAGTCACTGTCCTTCCAGGTCCCTGGAAACAAGGACTTGCAGAGTGAAATAAACTGACACTCTCCCTACCTACAGTTTTCTGTCCCTAGAATAAATGTTTTTTTTAAGCACAATATAGCACAAGGACAATTCACTCACTGTCCTTACAGGTCCCTGGAAACAAGGACTTGCAGAGTGAAAGAAAAAAAACACTCTCCCTACCTACAGTTTTCTGTCCCTAGAAAAAATGTTTTTTTTAATCACAATATAACACAAGGACAATTCACTCACTGTCCTTCCAGGTCCCTGGAAACAAGGACTTGCAGAGTGAAATAAACTGACACTCTCCCTACCTACAGTTTTCTGTCCCTAGAATAAATGTTTTTTTTAAGCACAATATAGCACAAGGACAATTCACTCACTGTCCTTACAGGTCCCTGGAAACAAGGACTTGCAGAGTGAAAGAAAAAAAACACTCTCCCTACCTACAGTTTTCTGTCCCTAGAAAAAATGTTTTTTTTAATCACAATATAACACAAGGACAATTCACTCACTGTCCTTCCAGGTCCCTGGAAACAAGGACTTGCAGAGTGAAATAAACTGACACTCTCCCTACCTACAGTTTTCTGTCCCTAGAATAAATGTTTTTTTTAATCACAATATAGCACAAGGACAATTCAGTCACTGTCCTTCCAGGTCCCTGGAAACAAGGACTTGCAGAGTGAAATAAACTGACACTCTCCCTACCTACAGTTTTCTGTCCCTAGAATAAATGTTTTTTTTAATCACAATATAGCACAAGGACAATTCAGTCACTGTCCTTCCAGGTCCCTGGAAACAAGGACTTGCAGAGTGAAATAAACTGACACTCTCCCTACCTACAGTTTTCTGTCCCTAGAATAAATGTTTTTTTTAATCACAATATAGCACAAGGACAATTCAGTCACTGTCCTTCCAGGTCCCTGGAAACAAGGACTTGCAGAGTGAAATAAACTGACACTCTCCCTACCTACAGTTTTCTGTCCCTAGAATAAATGTTTTTTTTAATCACAATATAGCACAAGGACAATTCAGTCACTGTCCTTCCAGGTCCCTGGAAACAAGGAGTTGCAGAGTGAAATAAACTGACACTCTCCCTACCTACAGTTTTCTGTCCCTAGAATAAATGTTTTTTTTAATCACAATATAGCACAAGGACAATTCAGTCACTGTCCTTCCAGGTCCCTGGAAACAAGGACTTGCAGAGTGAAATAAACTGACACTCTCCCTACCTACAGTTTTCTGTCCCTAGAATAAATGTTTTTTTTTAATCACAATATAGCACAAGGACAATTCAGTCACTGTCCTTCCAGGTCCCTGGAAACAAGGACTTGCAGAGTGAAATAAACTGACACTCTCCCTACCTACAGTTTTCTGTCCCTAGAATAAATGTTTTTTTTAATCACAATATAGCACAAGGACAATTCAGTCACTGTCCTTCCAGGTCCCTGGAAACAAGGACTTGCAGAGTGAAATAAACTGACACTCTCCCTACCTACAGTTTTCTGTCCCTAGAATAAATGTTTTTTTTAATCACAATATAGCACAAGGACAATTCAGTCACTGTCCTTCCAGGTCCCTGGAAACAAGGACTTGCAGAGTGAAATAAACTGACACTCTCCCTACCTACAGTTTTCTGTCCCTAGAATAAATGTTTTTTTTAATCACAATATAGCACAAGGACAATTCAGTCACTGTCCTTCCAGGTCCCTGGAAACAAGGACTTGCAGAGTGAAATAAACTGACACTCTCCCTACCTACAGTTTTCTGTCCCTAGAATAAATGTTTTTTTTAATCACAATATAGCACAAGGACAATTCAGTCACTGTCCTTCCAGGTCCCTGGAAACAAGGACTTGCAGAGTGAAATAAACTGACACTCTCCCTACCTACAGTTTTCTGTCCCTAGAATAAATGTTTTTTTTAATCACAATATAGCACAAGGACAATTCAGTCACTGTCCTTCCAGGTCCCTGGAAACAAGGACTTGCAGAGTGAAATAAACTGACACTCTCCCTACCTACAGTTTTCTGTCCCTAGAATAAATGTTTTTTTTAATCACAATATAGCACAAGGACAATTCAGTCACTGTCCTTCCAGGTCCCTGGAAACAAGGACTTGCAGAGTGAAATAAACTGACACTCTCCCTACCTACAGTTTTCTGTCCCTAGAATAAATGTTTTTTTTAATCACAATATAGCACAAGGACAATTCAGTCACTGTCCTTCCAGGTCCCTGGAAACAAGGACTTGCAGAGTGAAATAAACTGACACTCTCCCTACCTACAGTTTTCTGTCCCTAGAATAAATGTTTTTTTTTAATCACAATATAGCACAAGGACAATTCAGTCACTGTCCTTCCAGGTCCCTGGAAACAAGGACTTGCAGAGTGAAATAAACTGACACTCTCCCTACCTACAGTTTTCTGTCCCTAGAATAAATGTTTTTTTTAATCACAATATAGCACAAGGACAATTCAGTCACTGTCCTTCCAGGTCCCTGGAAACAAGGACTTGCAGAGTGAAATAAACTGACACTCTCCCTACCTACAGTTTTCTGTCCCTAGAATAAATGTTTTTTTTAATCACAATATAGCACAAGGACAATTCAGTCACTGTCCTTCCAGGTCCCTGGAAACAAGGACTTGCAGAGTGAAATAAACTGACACTCTCCCTACCTACAGTTTTCTGTCCCTAGAATAAATGTTTTTTTTAATCACAATATAGCACAAGGACAATTCAGTCACTGTCCTTCCAGGTCCCTGGAAACAAGGACTTGCAGAGTGAAATAAACTGACACTCTCCCTACCTACAGTTTTCTGTCCCTAGAATAAATGTTTTTTTTAATCACAATATAGCACAAGGACAATTCAGTCACTGTCCTTCCAGGTCCCTGGAAACAAGGACTTGCAGAGTGAAATAAACTGACACTCTCCCTACCTACAGTTTTCTGTCCCTAGAATAAATGTTTTTTTTAATCACAATATAGCACAAGGACAATTCAGTCACTGTCCTTCCAGGTCCCTGGAAACAAGGACTTGCAGAGTGAAATAAACTGACACTCTCCCTACCTACAGTTTTCTGTCCCTAGAATAAATGTTTTTTTTAATCACAATATAGCACAAGGACAATTCAGTCACTGTCCTTCCAGGTCCCTGGAAACAAGGACTTGCAGAGTGAAATAAACTGACACTCTCCCTACCTACAGTTTTCTGTCCCTAGAATAAATGTTTTTTTTAATCACAATATAGCACAAGGACAATTCAGTCACTGTCCTTCCAGGTCCCTGGAAACAAGGACTTGCAGAGTGAAATAAACTGACACTCTCCCTACCTACAGTTTTCTGTCCCTAGAATAAATGTTTTTTTTAATCACAATATAGCACAAGGACAATTCAGTCACTGTCCTTCCAGGTCCCTGGAAACAAGGACTTGCAGAGTGAAATAAACTGACACTCTCCCTACCTACAGTTTTCTGTCCCTAGAATAAATGTTTTTTTTAAGCACAATATAGCACAAGGACAATTCACTCACTGTCCTTCCAGGTCCCTGGAAACAAGGACTTGCAGAGTGAAAGAAACTGACACTCTCCCTACCTACAGTTTTCTGTCCCTAGAATAAATGTTTTTTTAAGCACAATATAGCACAAGGACAATTCACTCACTGTCCTTCCAGGTCCCTGGAAACAAGGACTTGCAGAGTGAAAGAAACTGACACTGTCCCTACCTACAGTTTTCTGTCCCTAGAATAAATGTTTTTTTTAAGCACACTATAGCACAAGCACAAAACACACTGACACTCTCCCTACCTATCCTTCTCTTTCCCTAAACTAAAGGAATCCAGGTTAAGCAAGAAAGAAATAACAGTCACTGTCCCTGCCTATGCTGCTCTATCCCTGCTCCGGAACACACTACACTAGGCCGCCGTGCTGGCGGCCTTTTATAGTGTGGGGCGTGTACTAAACACCCTCAGCAATAATTGGCCACAGGCATCCTGCCTGTGGCCAATCATTGCTCTCCTCGCTGCCGGCGCTGTGATTGGCCAAGCATGCGGGGTCACAGTGCATGCTTGGCCAATCACAGCGCCTGGATGACACTGCGATGGCGTAGTGCATTGTGGGCCGTTCGCGTCACTCGAATTTGGCGCGAACGGCCCAAATCGTTCGATCTTCGTCGAACGATCGAACAGCCGATGTTCGAGTCGAACGTATGTTCGACTCGAACACGAAGCTCATCCCTATGCATCACATAGTAATTGTTTGAACTGTCATACAGGGGCATTTATTCATACTTTAAACATTCTTCCTTTTCACACCTGGGCACTAACAACGCTACGGATGATTCTAAAGAACATTTGTGTCATTCACTTTTTGAAATCAGAAGAGAAAGTCTTATAGCTTTGTATATGCATTCATGCTATGAGTGTACCATCATAATATCATTGTTCACACTTTACTGAGGCTTGTATGGTGGATTTGGTTTCAGAGCCCTTTTGGTTTTAATGCTTACTAAAACATGCTCAGGCTTTATCTAATGCCAGCAAATATATCTTTATTACTTCTCAAATACACCTATGTACTTTACATACTGTTTCCTATTCCTACTTGCCTCAAACCATTATATTATTTGTACATGCTGGGGGGCACAGGCTGGGGTGATATAGGCTAATTTTCTTTCGATAAAGTGTTTTTCTTTGATTAAGTGGTGCACTTCCACTCAAATGCTTTGCAAAACACTAAATAGACTGCTGGTGATCTTGTTCCCCCAATCAGCTCTTTTATCTCCTACTTAGTCTTCTTCTTAATCCTTCCATTTTGCAACATGCACTCTCTACTTCTCCTTAGTTCTAGTTTACTGTTACAAAGTTGCCATTTTTTATTATTTTCAGTGATTGCCTGCTTACCTCTATAGCCACACATATATCAGGAGAACACAGTTCCCAATGACGAAGTCCAGCTAGCACCTTCAGAAAGGAATTGATGCGTATTCTGACAAACTGTTTCTCTTCCAACTTTTCAAGTTTTTCTAAAATCTTTTTGATCTTTTGGTTGTTTTTCATGTCTTCTGGAATCCTGGACTGTAAAACTACAAACCTGCAGTCATAGACATATACAATTGATTATAATCCTGTTGTGGAATGATGCACAGTGGCTAAGTGGTTAGCACTTTTGGCTAGCAGCACTAGGGTCATCGGTTCAAATCCCAACCATGACACTACCTGCCTGGAGTTTGCATGTTTTGCCTATGCCTGCCTGGGTTTCCTCCAGGTACTCCGGTTTCCTCCCACACTCCAAAGACATGCTGGTAGGTTAATTTGTTCCTGTCTAAATTAGCCCTAGTATATGTATGTACCATATTTTTCGCACCATTAGACACACCACTCTCCCCAAAAAAAACTGGGGGAAAATGTCCCTGCATCTTATGGAGCGAATACTTAGCAAGCTCCGCCCCCCAGTCACCATCGCTGTGTCAGAATATCAGCGCTCGGCTTTTCTGTGGAGGAGTGAGGACAGGATGTCAGGCAGATCCTTGCAGGGGCATACCAAGGGGCCCCAGGTGCCAAAACATGGGGGTGTCAGTGGCGTTGCTATAGTGGTGCGCTCCGCACCCTGGTCAGTTGACACCCACCAGATGTGACACCATCCCGAAAGCAGCAAGAGCCATGGCTGTTTTTATTTTCAGCAGTAACACCCCCGGCGCCGTAGTCTGGTCCAGTCTCACTTCCTGCCTCTTTCCACCGGCCGCTGCAGCTGCAAACTATGTGTCCAGTCGTCCTTCCCAGCTGCTGCCCGGGTGAATCTGAGGCTGAGAGCCAGCCAACCAAAGGGGGTTGTGCATTGTAATTGTCCTCCACTGCCTGAGGTGAGCTGGTGATAAGGGGGTGGGAGGTGTGGGCTGGCATGGTATCCACTGCCCAGTCACCTGGGCTATTGTGATAAAAGAGGCTGAAGGGGTGTTTATGTCTGCCCTGCCACCCTGAGCTGATCTGGGAAGGGGGGGGGGTTGCTGTGTCCACCACCACCACCCAGGTATAGTGTAGATGAGCTGATTTGATAGGGGGGGGGGTGATATTGCTGTGTGTCCACCACCCACCTATAGAATTATATTTGGTGTTACTAAACCAAATATAAATATATGTGTAATTTTAAATCTAAAATATTTTAGTACACCACTTGGTTCAGAATATTTTTTTTCTTGTTTTCCTCCTCTAAAACCTAGGTGCGTCTTATGGTCAGGTGCATCTCATGGAGCGAAAAATACGGTAAGTTAGGGACCTTAGATTGTGAGCTCCTTGAGGGCAGGTACTGATGTGAATGTACAATATATATGTAAAGCGCTGTGTTAATTGATGGCGCTATATAAGTACCTGTAATAATAATAATACCAGGCGTGAGAAGGTGAACATTTCTAATAAGGTGAAAGCTAATATCTATAAAAGGTTTTATTGTATGTAATATAAAAAATAATGTTACAAGTCCACGCCTGCTACACACCAGTTTTTTGTGTCTGTGTAATCTTTTTCTTCTTTAACCTGGCAGTAAGTTTTTCTAATTTTTTCCAGATCTTGGCGAAAATTGCTGATTGTAGCCAAAGAGTGATACTTTTGGGTATTGAATTCTTGACGTCTCCTAACAAAGAAATAATTGTTAAAAAAAAAAAAGTGATGTTAGAACCTAAAACTACCAAACACATCACGGCAGATTTTTGTTTTTTTTAATCAGTACATTTTTATTGATTTTCAAGAATACGTTCGATAAGCTGAATGACTGAACAACGCACTTTAGAGAGTCAACAAACTTACAAAAGCCATTATTACATGATAAACAGCATAAAGAAAAACATTATGCACTGAAAATTATAGTAGGCCAGGGTTCTGGCAGATTTAAAAGCACACATATTTATATTTGGTTTAGTAACACCAAATATAATTCTATAGTTGGCTAAGATCCTTTAGATTTACAAGAAAAAAAATAAAAAATGCACTCAGGCAAATAGAGCATTTACCATTCAATATGCAAAATGAAAGACTTTGGGATGTGGGTGGCATAAAATGTAGAGTTTTTCATTAGTGGTGTTGCTCTCTGCATAAAGACAGTGCAACTATACAAAAAGTACATTTTGTGACACATGCTTTCTTCCTGAGCAAAGAGAAGCTTGGCAATTAATGGATATTAAAAACTTAAAGAATAGTAGTTGTCTGGATGAAACGCTGACCACTGACTTTCACATTGTGAGTCACTTACCGAGAACAAGCATGTAGATGAGAAAATACACAATAAAGACAAAACTCCAAATCTGGATACTTGTTTTGGACCAGTGACTTAAAAAAAACCCCACCCTTTTCTTAAAACCCCCAAAAAAACAAAGTCACCTGACCCCTCACAGCTTCTCTAGTAGTGACCAGTGATTGGAACTTTCTTTCATCACTCACTGTTGCTCAGCCAACTCGTTTTTTGCCCATCACTTATCATGATGTTAAGTTAGAAAACTTGATGGACACTTGATGGACACATGATGGACACTTGTGGTAATCAATGGGCAGTGCCCATTTCACCAGGAAGCGACATGGGCACTGTAGACTGGAGTCTCCCACAATATAGGCCAGAAAGAAGAGGATCTGGGACATGGCCTGTTATATGACTAGAGTTTTAGGTAAGAAATTGGAGCTTTTAGATACAGGGGCATTAATGGAACAGATTTTTTTCTACATGGAGATGAGCTTTGAAGTAAGAGGCCAGCATGGCAGCCAGACAGCTACTAGCTCCTTGATATATATCATATCATTTGATGATTGTGCCATCAGTAGGGATGAGCTTTGCGTCGAACACACGTTCGACTCGAACATCGGCCGTTCGATGAAGAACGAACTTTATGGTCCGTTCGCGCTAAATTCGTGTTGCGCGACACGGTCCATAATTCACTGCGGCATCGCAGTGCATTGCTGGCTGATGATTGGCCAAGCATGCACTATGACCCGCATGCTTGGCGAATCACAGCGCGGAAAAAACAGAGAGCCGTAATTGGCCAAAGTCAGGGTGGCTTTGGCCAATTATGGCTCAGGGGGTTTAGTACACGCCCCACACTATAGAAGGCCGCCTGGCGTTTGTGAAAGAGGCAGTTTCAGAGAGATAGACAGTGTCATTTATATTGAGTTAGATAGAGCAGGCAGGTGAGTCAGTTAGCTGATGTTACAGTGTGTAGAGGATATATATGCATCCTAGGTGTTGTATATATATTTATACACTGTATTGAGTTTAGATAGATCCGTTCCTGTTAGTCTCTATACTGTGACAGGCAGGCAGGTGATTGTGCTAGCTGCAGACAGTTAGGCCCCTTTCACACTGGGGCGGTTTGCAGTCGCTATTGTGCTAAAAATAGCGCCTGCAAACCGAGCCTAAACAGCGGCTGCTGTCTCTCCAATGTGAAAGCCTGAGGGCTTTCACACTGGAGCAGTGCGCTAACAGGACGTGAAAAAAAGTCCTGCTAGCCGCATCTTTGGAGCGGTGAGAGGAGAGGTGTGTTTACCGCTCCTACACCGCTCCTTCCCATTGAAAGCAATGGGAAACCGCGGTAATACCGCCCTCAATGCGCCTCTACAGAGGCGCATTGCGGGCGGTATTAACCCTTTTTCGGCCGCTAGCAGCCGAATACTTTCGCAATTCCGACGGTATAGTGCCGCTAAAAATAGCGGCGCTATACCGCCACCGCACCCACCGCCCCAGTGTGAAACCAGCCTCAGTGTTTCACTTAGGCTGGTTTCACACTGGGGCGGTGGGTGCGGTGGTGGTATAGCACCGCTATTTTTAGCGGCGCTATACCGTCGGAATTGCGGAGGTATTCGGCCACTAGCGGTGCGGTTTTAACCCCCGCTAGCGGCCAAAAAAGGGTTAATACCGCCCGCAATGCGCCTCTGTAGAGGCGCATTTCCGGCGGTATTACCGCGGTTTCCCATTGCTTTCAATGGGAAGGAGCGGTGTAGGAGCGGTAAACACACCGCTCCTCTCACCACTCCAAAGATGCGGCTAGCAGGACTTTTTTTCACGTCCTGTTAGCGCACCACTCCAGTGTGAAAGCCCTCAGGCTTTCACATTGGAGAGACAGCAGCCGGTGTTTAAGCTCGGTTTGCAGGCGCTATTTTTAGCACAATAGCGCCTGCAAACCGCCCCAGTGTGAAAGGGGCCTTAGTGTACTACTGTGTCCTTTGCATAGCGATCACCTAAAGCTCACCTGGATACAGTTATTCTCTATACTGTGACAGGCAGGCCGGTGATTGTGCTAGCTGCAGACAGTCAGTGTTTCACTTAGTGTACTACTGTGTGCTTTGCATAGCATTCACCTAAAGCCTACATTTTTGAAGCAATACTTTGCAACAGGGCTCATTAAGTACACTATCTGTGAGGGGTTGCAGTGTTGTGGCATCAGCACCAGTGCCTAAGGCCCAATTTTTCAGCCCCTGTTCAACAGGGGCATGCAATTACAATTCTTGATCTAATATTTCACAGCAGGGCCCATTCCTGCACCCACCAAGAGTAACTGTGAGGGCTTACAGTGTTGTGGCACCAGCACCACCACCAAAGGCCCAATTTTTCCTACCACTGTTCAACAATGGCATGTAAATACAATTCCTGATATAATAGTTGACAGCAGGGCATTCCAGCGCCCACCAAGAGTAACTGTGAGGGCTTACAGTGTTGTGGCAACACCAACACCTAAGGGCCAAATTTCTGCAGACTATATATGGCAGGCTCCTACTTTCAAACATCCAACTTACAAACGACTCCTACTTGCAAACGGAAGGAGACAACAGGAAGTGAGAGGAAATCTACCCCTAGGAAGGCAAATTCTCTCCTGTAAGAATTAATATGTGAAAAAGGTGTCTCCTCTCTACTGATGCTTTATCACCAATCCTTGTTTCAATAAAAAAACCACATTTTCCAAAAACATTTGTCATTGGGATGGAAAGTGAGGTGAAATGTTCTGAACAGGTGCACAGACAGCAAAACAAATGGTACAGGGGTGATAACCCTTCCCTATGTTCTCCAAAAAGCTTAAAAATAGATTTTTTGGCTGGAGCTACACTTAAAAAATTTATCTGTTCCAAATTACAAACAGATTGTACTTAAGAACAAACCTAAGCCCTGTACACACGATCGGTTTAACTGATGAAAACCGTCCGATGGATTGTTTTCATCAGACAAACCGATCGTGTATGGGACCCATCGGTCTTTTTTCCATCGGTTTTAAAAAATAGAACATGTTTTAAATTTTTCCGATGGATAAAAAACCGATCGAAAACTCTGATCATCTATGGGCAAGTCCATCGGATAAAAAACCCACGCATGCTCAGAATCAAGTCGACGCATGCTCAGAAGCATTGAACTTCATTTTTCTCGGCTCATCGGAGTGTTTTACGTCACCGCGTTTGGAACGGTTGGTTTTTTGACTGATGGTGTGTAGGCAAGACTGATGGAAGTCAGCTTCATCGGATTTCCGATGGACAAAACCATCGGATTAGAATCCATAGGATATCCGATCGTGTGTACGAGGCTTTACAGTCCCTGTCTTGTTTGCACCGCCTGTATACTGCTGTTCAGAGTATATAGGGCCTTTTTTTATTTTAGGTGCGGGGTTCCTGTTAATATCCATACAAGACCCAAAGGGGCTGGTAATGGGCTGGGGTAGGGGTGGGTGATGGGGTAGCCATGCCATTTTTCTCAATGATTTTCATCCATATTGCCGGGACCAGACATTACATTAAAGCCACAAGCAGTTTTAAATGGCTTTTTTTCCTTTAGAAATGTCATTTTGTGCAGGGACAGTTCTAAACAAGGGACACACGTGCCACTTCACCGGCATACGTTAGACACCCCCCAGGTACGATATTTAAAGGAATATTTAACTTTTTTTTTTTCACTTTATGCATCATTAAAATCACTGCTCCCGAAAAAAACGACCGTTTTAAAAGATTATTTTTACATTGATACATGTCCCCTCGGGCAGGACCCAGGTCCCCAAACCTTTTTTAGGACAATAACATGCATATTAGGCGTTATAATTAGCACTTTAGATTTCGAGCGTTCGCGTCCATTGTATTTAATAGGGTTCTAAAGTTTGTGCGAACGTTCGGTCCGTTCGAAGGTTCTGGTGCGAACCGAACAGGTGGGGTGTTCGGCTCATCCCTAGCCATCAGTAACACTGCAGCCAAAGTACACTATAGTATTACATTGCATTACTATTCTTATGTTTGTACTTGCCTCTCCATGGCCTTCATTTTATCATGTAGATACATATCCGCTTCATCAGCAACCTCAAAGAACAGCTCCCTCATCTCTGAGGGCATCTTACTTTTCTTCTTAATGAAGAGGCTTGTAGGTGAGACCACTGAAGCAGGGGAACTAAAAAGACAAGTAATGGCTGTCAACTTACTGGATACAGAAACATGATGTGACACTTTACATAATAAGATAAAGGAACAATCAAAGTTTTCAGAGTAGAGTAGCTGCACAAGTACCCAAGCTCTAGCTTTCATAAACCAGCAAAACTTATGTATTTTCTCTAGCTGGGTTCTGTGATATGTCTTTTTTTTGTGCAGTAGATATTAGAGTTCTAGACAGCAGGCAACAACAGAAGTGGCTCCCAATGCCCAGCGGTATGAGTGACAGTAGCTCAGAGTCATAGATTCTGCAGCCTGCCAGAACTTCTCTCTTCATGGAGACATACCACATAAAAAAAGGTAAATGCAGAAGGTTTAGATGGTGCCTGACTTTACTTTTTATAGCATGTATTCTATGCAGTTGTAGCTCTATTCTGCAATATAATTCCTTATTAATAGATTCATTTATGGAGAATGCCCATAAAGTAATGTGAATGAGCAGTGCGTTTATGAACTAAAATAAAATACCAGCCAATGAGCTTGTCATAAAAGCAATTTTATCTTTTGCTATTAAGGTCTGAGCAGATCACCTGGCTATGAATTAGAATAAGTGTTTCATCTATGTTTAATCAGTATACTTCATTGGAAAAATAGACCTTATGCCCCGTACACACGATCGTTTTTTCTGATGAAAAAATACTTTTTTCATCGGACAAACCGATCGTGTGTGGGCCCCATCGGTCTTTTTTCCATCGGTATAAAAAATAGAACATGTTTTAACCACTTCTCTACTGTGCACGAAAACCCCCTTCCTGCCCAAGCCATTTTTCAGCTTTCAGCGCTGTCACACTTTGAATGACCATTGCGCGGTCGTGCGACGTGGCTCCCAAACGAAATTTGCGTCCTTTTTTTCCCACAAATAGAGCTTTCTTTTGGTGGTATTTGATCACCTCTGCGGTTTTTATTTTTTGCGCTGTAAACAAAAGAAGAGCGTCCAGTTTGGAAAAAAAACACTATTTTTTACTTTTTGCTATAATAAATACCCATTTTTTTTTTTTAATACAATTTTCCTCAGTTTAGGCCGATACGTATTCTTCTACATATTTTTGGTAAAAAAAAAAATCGCAATAAGCGCGTATTGATTGGTTTGCGCAAAAGTTATAGCGTGTACAAAATAGGGGATAGATTTATAGCATTTTTATTTTTTTATTAGTAATGGCGGCGATCTGCGATTTTTTTATTGTGACTGCGATATTGCGGCGGACACATCGGACACTTTTGACACATTTTTGGGACCATTCACGTTTATACAGCGATCCCTGCTATAAAAATGCATTGATTACTGTATAAATGTGATTGGCAGGGAAGGGGTTAACCACTAGGGGGCGGGAAGGGGTTAAATATGTTCCCTCAATGTGTTCTTACTGTGGGGGGAGGTGACTGACTGGGGGAGGTGACCGATGGTTGTCCCTATGTACAAGGGACACACCATCGGTCCCCTCTCCCTCACAGGACGTGGATCTCTGTGTTTACACACAGAGATCCACTTTCCTGCTAGTTTCCCGGGCAATCGCGGCCGCCGGGCACGCGCACCGGGGCCTTGTGAACGCGGCGGGCGCCTCCTAGCTCGTTTTAAAGGGAGGACGTCATATGACGTCCTCCCAGAACGAGAGTATCCTCCGCCCGCCGTCAATTGACAGTGGGCGGGGGACAAGTGGTTAAATTATACCGATGGAAAAAAAAACGATAGCAAACTCCGATCATCTGTGGGGAACTCCATCGGAGAAAAAACCCATGCATGCTCAGAATCAAGTCAACGCATGTTCAGAAGCATTGAACTTAATTTTTCTTGGCTCGTCGGAGTGTTTTACGTCACGGCGTTTGGGACGGTCGGATTTTTGACTGATGGGGTGTAGGCAAGACTGATGGAAGTCAGCTTTATCGGATTTCCGATGGAAAAATCCATCGGATTTTATTCCATCGGAAATCCAAATGTGTGTACAGGGCATCATGGCTAAGGTGAATAGGGCAGTAAAGAGGGTAGAATATTTTACCATAACTGTACATATGGTGTTTATAGTCAAATTAATTTCCTTACCAATGTTTTCGTGACCATTTTTAAACTATCTTAATTTAACCTTTAACTTCACCTTTTTGGTCTCTGGGTGACACTTCTGGGAATAACATGATCATCTTTAGTCGATGTTTCCTTGTTTTCAATTGAAGATATGTCACTGTGTAAAAAGTATGAAATTAAATTGCATATTGTAATAAAATGGCAAGGATTGATGCAATTATACTTATACTGTACTGGAAAATGAAGACAAAATATATAACAATACAAATTACATAACAAAAAGCAAAAATTGTCAAAGGAGTCTCACCCTATTAACTGTTTCTAGGGGGGGAATTGGTAATCCAAGAGTAGAAAAAACTAATTACAATGCATAATTTTTGCTGTGGATTTATAATTAGTTTCATGACGTAGGGAACACGCTGCCATCCTCATGTTCTACAGGTGAACAATTGCTTCTGAATACAAGCCCTTAAATTTTTTACACAAACTACAACTAAGCCTGATCTCTTTGGGGGGGGGGGGGGTTGAAAGAGTATTCCGATAAGAATACGTGAATATGAAGCCTTGCTGGGCCTCCAAGTCAGCCTGCATTTTTCCTTAGGCCCCATGCACACGAGACGCAGGTGCAAACTCTGCTGAACACACGTTTTTAAACGCTGAAACCGGCGTTTATAAACGCGCGTTTTGCCGCGTTTGCGGCCGCGTTTAGCGCCGTTTAACCGCGTTTGCGTTTATAAGCGTTTCATCATAGACCCTCCCTAAGCTCAAAAAACAGTAAATTTTAACCATTTCAGCCAGTTTGTGAGACCAGAGTGAGTAGCAGCAGCTGAGAGAGCCGCAGTGTACTTGTATTTAGCGTATCACTTGCCACATCATCTGCCACAAGTTGTGGATTGTCCACTTGCCACGTCACCTGCCATGTCACCTGGCCACATCACCTGCCACAAGTTGTGGATTGTCCACTTGCCACATCACCTGCCATGTCACCTGGCCACATCACCTGCCACAAGTTGTGGATTGTCCACTTGCCACGTCACCTGGCCACATCACGTGCCACGTCACCTGCCACAAGTTGTGGATTGTCCACTTGCCACGTTACCTGGCCACGTCACCTGGCCATGTTACCTGCCACGTCACCTGGCCACGTTACCTGCCACGTCAGCTGGCCACATCACCTGCCACAAGTTGTGGATTGTCCACTTGCCACGTCACCTGCCACGTCACCTGGCCACGTCACCTGCCACAAGTTGTGAATTGTCCACTTGCCACGTCACCTGCCACGTCACCTAGCCATGTTACCTGCCCACATTACCTGCCACGTCATCTAGCCACGTCACCTGCCACAAGTTGTGGATTGTCCACTTTCCACGTCACCTGTCCACATCACGTGCCACGTCACCTGCCACAAGTTGTGAATTGTCCACTTGCCACATCACCTGCCACGTCACCTGGCCACGTCACCTGCCACAAGTTGTGGATTGTCCACTTGCCACGTCACCTGGCCACGTCACCTGGCCACGTTACCTGCCACGTCACCTGGCCACGTCACCTGCCACGTCACCTGGCCACGTCACCTGCCACAAGCTGTGGATTGTCCACTTGCCACGTCACCTGGCCACGTCACCTGGCCACATCACCTGCCACAAGTTGTGGATTGTCCACAATGCAATGCAAGCAATTACAGTTTTCTTTTATATTTTTTAATAGTTTTTCATCATTTGCCATCATTTTTGAGATTTCTAATGTTAAAAAATAGGTCACCTTTAAAAGCGCTTATAAACGCAAACGCGGCAAAACGCCGGTACCGCGTTTAGCCGCGTTTAGCAGCGTTTAGCGTCTGAAACGTGGAAAACTTTTGCGTCTGAACCCATTTTTTTGCTTCTGGAAAAACGAGGTTAAACGCAACTGCTTGTAAACGCCAAAAAACGAGAGTGTGTGCATGGACACATAGGATAACATTGAATGGGTTCAGGAGCAGTTGAAAAAAGCGTCCAACTGCCTCTGAACGCGCGTTTAACAGCAAATAACAGCGTCTCGTGTGCATGGGGCCTTAGAGTTGTGTAGGGTGGTGGTAAGATCCTTCATGTTCTGAATATCATTGGCTATAGAAAACCATGAGACAAAATGAGGAGATAGTCGGTCAAAAGAAGGTTTTATCTTAAGACAATGTAAACCCATTGGGCCATGAGGCCTTTCTGGGCTTCAACTGTCCAATAGCAGTAGCCAGTTCCTTGATTGTGATTAGAGATCCCAAAGGGATTTTCCGCCAACAAATGTGGGATAGCATGCTTTAAAATTGTCTGCCAACAAATGCGTGTTGTCGGATTATCCAATCGTGTGTACACAAGTCCTTCGGACAAAACTCCAAAGTACAAACACGCATGCTCAGAAGCAATTCTAACCATAACACAACATTAGCAGAAGTTGCCCAAAGGGTGGCACTAAAGAGCTGAAAAACCACATAGTTTTGGTTTTTATTGGCCGACAAGTCTTTGCCGTTTGTATGCAATACAAGTTCCTGGCCAACACCCTTCGGACAAAAGTCCTACGCTTAGATTTAGAAAGTAGTAAAGAACTGCATTGCTTACAATGCCTGTAACAAGATCTCTGAATGGGGGAGATTCTAATGAGTTAGAGGATTATCTCCCACATTCAGAGATTGTGTCAAATGCAGTGAAAGAAATGAAACAACTTTTCTCAAAGGAGAAGGAGGAGGGGGCAGGTCAGGAGAATTTTATGACAGCAGTAGGCCTGTGTGCAAGATCCTAACTTGGACCCGTCTGGTAAAAAAAAAAAAAAAGTGTGGAGCATGCAGTAAATATTGGGTGTGGTTTTCGGTGACTTTAAGTAGCACCTGCTGGTTACATAGTAAAGTAAAGATGTCCAGTGGCTGTGGTGTTAATTTCCTTGTGTGGCTATTTGGCTCCCATCTGGCTCCTTCCCAACAGGATTGCAGCAGGAATAGGATGAGAGGCGGAGCAGATCCAGCCTCCTCTATCCTATTCATGTAGCACACTGTGTTTGGCACTGCCGATCCTGTGTCTCAATATCTCTCTCACAGGATTGATATGAGTGAGATACTGGGGGATGAAACAAGAAAGGAGACCAACAACCTCAATTATATCAACGGTATTGTTTTATCTCTAATTTTATGTACTACTTGGTGATGTATGCACCTACTTCTTTTAACACTACCTTAATACATTTTGTTATTTCTATATATACCCTGATAGTCTTCAATCTTTCTATTTAGTTGCCCTAATAGTCCCCTGTGTACTCGTCTTGGGGGGCACTTTATCTTTTTTATAAATATGAGTGAGATACTGAGTCACAGGATTGGCACATCACAGTGCACCCACTACCAGCTCCCAGACAGAATCTCCCAGGGCCAACAGTGATAGGAGGATAAAGCAGCAGCGGATGCAGCACTGCTGAAAAAAATGAATGGATTACTTCATGTAAGCAGTGTGCGTTATGGCAAAGTGCCCCCCCCCCCTTTTCTGTCAGGATTGTGTCAGTATCTGGGTCACCTACTGGTGGCACTGTTGTTCCCAAAGTCTAAGGGGGCAGTTCCAGTGGCCACCAGTGGGTGTCTCCCAGCAGTCAGCTTATCCGAATAATTAGGCTGCACCTGACGCTGGCTGCTGGGAGGTATTTAATCACATCCTTAACTGAAGTTCAGTCCTTCCCGTGTCCTTCATGTGATCCATGTCAATGCCTCATCCAGATCCTTTGCCTTTTTCCTGTGCCTTGTTCCTGTTCCTGCTCCTGTACCTGATCCTGCGCCTTGTTCCTTTGTCCTGCTTCCAATATCCTGCTCCCCGCATCCGGGACTCAGTACCATGCTCTGCTCCCCCTGTTTCCCGTCTCAGTCCTGACCTTGCCCTGCTCATGTTTGCTTCCTCCAATTGTACATAGTTAGGTTGTTGTTTTGTCTGCTTGCTGCACTATCACGTTTGTTTTGTCACTTAACTTCTTGAGATCCGGGCCATATACAAATGACGGCCTCAAGGTGGATCTACAAATTCGGGAGGCCGTCAATAGACGGCCTTGGCTATTCTGGCCACTGGGCGGCGCGAGAGCGCCACCGCCGGTGCTGGCGCGTTGCCCGGCGCGTCACTGAGATGCCGATGCGCATGCGTGGCGGCCGCGATGTCCGCCAGGCACCCGCTATCGGCCGGTACACAGACAAGGATGTGGATCTCTGTGTGTAAACACAGAGATCCATGTCCTGTCAGGGAGAGGAGACCGATGCTGTGTCCCTTGTACATAGGGACACAGATCGGTCACCTCCCCCAGTCAGTCCCCTCCCCCACACAGTAGTAATCTCTCCCAGGGCACAAATTTAACCCCTTCCTCGCCCCCTAGTGTTAACCCCTTCCCTGCCAGTGTCATTTTTACAGTAACCAGTGCATTTAATTTATAGCACTGTTCGCTGTAAAAATGACAATCGTCCCAAAATGGTTTCAAAAGTGTCCAATGTGTCCGCCATAATGTCGCAGTCACAATAAAAATCGCTGGTCGCCGCCATTACTAGTAAAAAAAAAATATTAATAAAAATGCTATAAAACTATCCCCTATTTTGTAGACGCTATAACTTTTGCGCAAACCAATCAATAAACGCTTATTGCGATTTTTTTTAACAAAAATATGTAGAAGAATATGTACTGGCCCAAACTGAGGAAAAATATATAAAAAAAATAAAAAAATTGGGATATTTATTATAGCAAAAAGTAAAAAATATTGTGGTTTTTTTCAAAATCGACGCTCTTTTTTTGTTTATAGCGCAAAAAATAAAAACCGCAGAGATGATCAAATACCACCAAAAGAAAGCTCTATTTGTGGGGGAAAAAAGGACGTAAATTTTGTTTGGGAGCCACATCGCACGACCACGCAATTGTCATTCAAAGCGTGACAGCGCTGAAAGCTGAAAATTGGCCTGGGCAGGAAGGGGGTTTAAGTGCCCAGTAAGCAAGGGGTTAAAGTGTTACTAAACCCACATCAGTAAAATCATTCTGTATATGTAGTAAAGCATGCTTGTAATACTCACTGTGGAACAGGGGTTAATCCTGTGCATTGTTTATGGTTTACTGGTGTTGGTATTGGTAGAGTTATATTTATGTTAATAATCTTAATTTAACCTTTTTCGCCTGGTTCCTGATTTTTTTAAGTTAATGCCCACTGATCTGGTCATCCTTGCTGAATACCGGCATTTGGTATCCCTTACATTCTCTTAGGGCCCATGTGTCCCGCTCACACTTGCACACATGATCATATGCCACGAGGACAGGTCTTGGCACAACTTTTTCATGGCAGTGCAGCCTGTAACCCAGTGATGGCGAACCTTGGCACCCCAGATGTTTTGGAACTACATTTCCCATGATGCTCCACTACACTGCAGAGTGCATGAGCATCATGGGAAATGTAGTTCCAAAACATCTGGGGTGCCAAGGTTCGCCATCACTGCTGTAACCTGATGCTATAACCCCTGTATATCACCAGAAGTTCAGAGACAGGAAGAGGATGGGCATTCCTGCACAGAAGATTTATACAGGATCTTTATTACTGGTAAGTAATGTGACTAATAGAGGGTGTTCTAAGAAGTTTGAGAAGGTATAGGCGGGCTGGATTAAGAATGTATCAGGAGACGTAGTGGTATGATAGATGAGGAAGCAATACACTATCATTGGAAATTACTATGTGGGAATGCTGGTGTACTGGGATGTATCCTTGTAAACAAAATAAAAAACACAGAAGAGACACAGAAATTGTTCAGAATTCTTGCAGCTGGTTTTAGTTGTTTATTGTACAAAAATGGAAATGTTTGATTGACATCATGTACAAGGTTTAAAGTGGAGCTCCACCCTAAATAGCAACTTTTGCTATTTGGAACCCTCCCCCCCTCCGGTGTCACAATTGACACCTTTCAGGGGGGAGGGGGGTGAAGATACCTGTCTAAGACAGGTATTTTCACCCACATCCGGGAGTCCTCTCTCCGGGAATCTGCGGGAGTTACGTCACTTCCCACAGACTTCCCTTGGTGTTCTGGGAGACACTCGGCTCCCAGAACACAGGAGCATCAATCAGAACGGCGCAGCGCGACTCGTGCATGCGCCGTAGGCATAGTTGGCAACATTGCAAAAAAAACATCTGGGACACTTTTTTTGTATTGAGGCGGAGCCTTGCTATAATCAGGGGGCGGGGCATTCGTTTGTAGGCGTGTCATGCCGGAGTGAAAAATGTGGCGCGCGAAAAATGGGCGTGGTTTACGCACGATAGTGGGTGTGGTTTAAATGGGCGTGGTTCAAAGGGGTGTGGCTAGAGTCCGAGGTGAGAGAAAGAGAGAGAAAGAAATAGAAAGAAAGAAGCCAGATCCTACACCACAATAGTAATGTGTAACAAAATTGGCAGATAAGGATACTCCAAAACACCTGTTGGCGCTTCAATCATCCCGGCACCATGGTTGTTACAGTGTCAGGATGATTGAAGTGCATTATTTCTATTTTTACATTGTAATATAAAATGAAATCATTCAACTCACCATAATGCCGAATCAGTGGAAGCCCTGAGCCTGTTACCTGCCACGTCGCCTGCCACCAGATGGCCTCCCCAGCAGTCCGTCCTTGCATCAGGTGCCTCCCCAGCAGTCCGTCCTTGCATCAGGTGCCTCCCCAGCAGTCCGTCCTTGCATCAGGTGCCTCCCCAGCAGAGCCCCCTCCACACTTGTGGACAAGGGTCCAAAAATCATGATTGTCCCGGGAAATTCGGGACTGTTTGGCAACTATGCACTACACTGATTACCCCGCCACCCACTACACTGATTACCCCGCCACCCACTACACTGATTACCCCGCCACCCACTACACTGATTACCCCGCTACTCACTACACTACACTGATTACCCCGCCACCCACTACACTACACAGATTACCCTACCACCCACTACACTGATTATCCCACCACCCACTACACTACACAGATTACCCTGCCACCCACTACACTGATTACCCCACACTGATTACCCCACTACACTACACAGATTACCCCGCCACCCACTACACTACATTGATTACCCCGCCACCCACTACACTGATTACCCCGCCACTCACTACACTGATTACCCCGCCACCCACTACACTGATTACCCCGCCACCCACTACACTGATTACCCCGCCATCCACTACACTGATTACCCCGCCATCCACTACACTGATTACCCCGCCACCCACTACACTGATTACCCCGCCACCCACTACACTGATTACCCCGCCACCCACTACACTGATTACCCCGCCACCCACTACACTGATTACCCCGCCACCCACTACAATGATTACCCCGCCACCCACTACACTGATTACCCCGCCACCCACTACACTACACTGTGATTACCCCGCCACCCACTACACTACACTGTGATTACCCCACCACCCACTACACTACACTGTGATTACCCCACCACCCACTACACTAAATTACCCCGCCACCCACTACACTACACTAATTACCCCACCACCCACTACACTACAATTACCCCACCACCCACTACACTACAGTGCAATAGTACGTTACCTGCGGTGCGTGAGGATGTGCTGGTGGTCCGAGGGGTCTGCCAAATGGAGTGAGCCAGGACCATCACAGTGTCCCCAGCCAGCGGTGCCCCGGTCCTTCCATCAGTGTCCCCACTCGTCGGACACACGGGGGCGGGGCGGAGGGTTGTTGGCAGCGGCGGCGCCGGGTGCTGATAGGCGTCAGTGTCCCCAGCCAGTGGAGCCCCGGTCCTTACATCCGTGTCCCCGCTCCTTGTCGGACACACGGGGGCTGGGCAGAGGGTCGTTAGCGGCGGCGGCGGGTGAAGCATGCTGCTTCCTTGTGCCTCTCCTTGCGTTCAGTGGAGAGCGGGGAGGAGTCGCCAATCCGAAGCCGATTGGCTGCCCCAGGCTCTGCACTGAACACAAGGGGAAAACGTAAACAAATATGGTGGCGGCAGCGGCCATTTTTGTGTAGCCGCTGCCGTTTTTAGCTAAAGCATTCCCGAATTTACCGGGACAAAACGGGACAAAAAGAACTGGGCTTGTCCCGAATCGGGACAAGCCCAATTCGGGACAAGGGTCCAAAAATCGTGCTTGTCCCGGGAAATTCGGGACTGTTGGTAACTATGCAGGCGTCCCCAGTGGAGTCCCCCCTTACATCAGGCGTCCCCAGTGGAGTCCCCCCTTACATCAAGTGTCCCCAGAGGAGTCCCTCCTTACATCAGGCGTCCCCAGCGGAGTCCCTCCTTACATCAGGCGTCCCCAGAGGAGTCCCTCCTTACCTCAGGCGTACCCAGCTGAGTCCTTCCTTACATCAGGTGTACCCAGAGGAGTCCCCCTTACATCAGGCGTCCCCAGCAGAGTCCCCCCTTACATCAGGCGTCCCCAGCGGAGTCCCCCCTTACATCAGGCATCCCCAGCGGAGTCCCCCCTTACATCAGGCGTCCCCAGTGGAGTCCCCCTTACATCAAGTTTCCCCAGCGGAGTCCCCCCTTACCTCAGGCGTCCCCAGCGGAGTCCCCCTTACCTCAGGCGTCCCCAGCGGAGTCCCCCCTTACCTCAGGCGTCCCCAGCGGAGTCCCCCCTTACATCAGGCGTCCCCAGCGGAGTCCCCCCTTACATCAGGCGTCCCCAGCGGAGTCCCCCCTTACCTCAGGTGTCCCCAGCGGAGTCCCCCTTACATCAGGCGTCCCCAGCGGAGTCCCCCCTTACATCAGGCGTCCCCAGCAGAGTCCCCCCTTACCTCAGCCGTCCCCAGCGGAGTCCCCCCTTACCACAGGCATCCCCAGCGGAGTCCCCCCTTAACCACAGGCGTCTCCTGTCTCGGCCGCCATTATTGTTTCCCCTTCCCCGAAGGGGAACACAATAGAGGCGGAGCCGACAGTGTGGCTGAAAAAAAAAAAATTAAGCTGTGGCGCTGCCGACCCCCGCCCCTTTCCATTACAGACAGACCTGCAGCGGGGCGGGGTGGGGCGGGGGGGTGGCCTGCCGGCCAGCCAAAACACAGATGTAGTACAATAGAAGATAAAGCTGCTGCGGCGCCGCCCACCCCCGGGGAGGTGCGGGGTGTGGGCCGCGCCGCAGCGGCTTTATTTTCTATTGTACTACATCCGTGTTTTGGTCTTCTTGAACATGGCGGCCGGCCGAGACATTGTCTCCGCCAGCCGTGGGCCTCTAGCGGCGGCGGCCTGCGGCGTCCAAATTCGGGGAAAACGGGAAAAATCGGATTGGCCGGGACATTGACTGTTGGCAACTATGCGTAGGGAACCGGGCATGAAGCCGCAGGGCTTCACTTCCTGGTTCCCTCCGCGAGGATGGCGGAGGGAGCAGCAGAGCGACGAGCGGTCGCTCGTCCTCTGCTGCGGACGTCGCTGGACTCCAGGACAGGTAAGTGTCCAAATATTAAAAGCCAGCAGCTGCTGTAGCTGTAGCTGCTGGCTTTTAATATTTTTTTTTCCGGCGGAGCTCCGCTTTAACTACACGATACTGAGTCTGGTCTAAAATGTAATTAAGCTATATTGTACGAAAATAGGTGATGTAACATGGAAATGGACAATACTGTTGAAAATCTAAATAAAATTGACCCTTTAAAAAAAAAAAAAAAGTAATGTGACTAATGCCGCGTACAACCGATCATGTGTGGGCCCCATCGGTCTTTTTTCCATCGGTATAAAAAAATAGAACATGTTTTAAATTTTACCGATGGAAAAAAACAACGATAGCAAATTCCGATCGTCTGTGGGGAACTCCATCAGAGAAAAATCCGCGCATGCTCAGACTAAATTAGGAGACGGGAGCGCTCGTTCTGGTAAAACTAGCGTTCGTAATGGAGATAGCACATTGGTCATGTTGAACTTCCCCTTTATAGTGCCGTCGTACGTGTTGTACGTCACGGCGTTTTGGACGGTCGGAATTTTGACTGATGGTGTGTAGGCAAGACTGATGAAAGTCAGCTTCATCGGAATTCCGATGGAAAAATCAATCAAATTTTATTCCATCCGATCGTGTGTACAGGGCATAAGACTACACTAAAAATAGCTACATTTCAGCTTTAAGGGCATTTATTATCATTAGCTTTGGCACATAGATGTGTGCAGCCTATTGCATTAGGGTGTGCACCCCAAAGTTTAAACATAAATGCCTTTCTCTGCAGCCTCAGCTGCACAGGGCAGTGAATGAATGGGAAGTGTTCTGTGCTGAGCCGCGTCCTGTTCATTCACAAGCTGAAGCATAGTAAATACAGTTTACTATGCTTCAGTTATAAATGAACACAGTGAGTGTTCATTTAGAAAAGGAAGGGATTTGTAAATTATATATTTACTAGCCCCTTCCCCTGCTCTCCATCCTGAAATATCCCCTGCAGCAGTCGGGGGGAAAGGAGAGGAGGGACACCCCCTGCGCACGCCTATGCTCTGGCATATCAGGTGTAGGAAGTAGTGATAGAGTTTTAGCATGGTGGTAATAATAACATGTAAAATATTATACTGTATTTACAATACACAAACAAGATCATGCACATAACATTTTATAGCTTTCTCTTTAAGGCATAAAAACATTTAAAATGTCATGATCCAAATCATTGCCTTAACAATTATTAAAGGTAAACATTTTAGAAGGAACAACATAATATGTGTAGCGGGGTGCTATATTTAAGGGTGGTACCTGAGTGGTAATAAGGCTCAGATACACAAATTGTTAGGGTTCATGGACCATTTCTGTCCCTGGGAGATAGCATTGATGTACAGTTCCCTGGGGCCTATAGGTGGCGCTGTTGCCATGGGCCCGGGTTGAACCACAGTACAGGGTTGTGCCTTTTCTTATCTCCTCTTGACAGCAGTGCGGCGGGGCGGGGAACCTGCTGTGCCTGTCAGGAGAGGGTATAAAAAGGGGCGGCCATCTTCCAGAGGCGTCGGTCGTCGTGGGTCCGCGCCCAGGCACCCTAGGTTGGTCGTTCTGCGCCCAGGCACCCTAGGCCTGGGTGCGGGTGTGTGTCACCTCCGGGTGCCCTAGCCCCGGAGATGGAGTTGCTGTTCCATCCCAGACACCTTCAGTCTGGGGTGAGGTACTAAATAGGAGGCCCGGGGCCCAGCAACCTTCGGCTGGGGTCCGCTAAGGATCAAGAGCTCCCAGGGTACCGCCTTGCGAGGGGACCCGTATCTTGGATAGAGGAGGCCAGGGAGGTGACCCTTTCTGAAGACCCAGCACAGAGTCATAGTGACAGTGAGGGCCTCTGGTAACTCTCCAGAGGGATGTTTTTCTCTTTGACATGGGCCAAGTTCTTCAAGAAGGCAGTGCATGTTCTGTAGGTCATAGTGGCAGTGACTCTACGCACACCAGGTCAATGGCAGTGACTTCCATATTCATTAGGTCTGTGATAAAGATCGCACGCCAAACCTGTTCGTGCATATAAGAGCAGTAAGAGAACCAAGATTAAGCTTGTGCCTGGACCTCCCTCCCACCTTATCTGACCTGTGTCTCGTCTCAACCTGTCTGCTCTTAAAGGGACTATTTATTATCCATGTGAAATAAATACAGAAGATGGACTTTCAGTTGGTGTGAACAGTTACTTTACTGGGGAGAATTAAGGACTTGTTTCTGGCCAAGGCAGAAGCAAGGTCATCTCGGTAGTATTCTAATACGAGCCGCAGGCAGGCCTGAGAAAACTAACACCGCTCAACCTCCCCATCCAGGAGGGTACGGGCTTGTAGTGCGGTGTGCCTCAGTCTTTCCTGCGGAGGAGCCAAATTAAGAAAAGCAGGTAAAGTCTGGGGGTGGGTGCATTATACGTGCATATATCACAGTGAATACAGTAGGTAAACAGCACCTGCTGTGATGAAATTAGTGCCAGCAAACAAACCAGATCCCTGACCACAGGCTCAGTGTATAGAAAAGATAAGTTGAAAAAGGTTTTAGAACATATTAAGACTTACCTAAAGTTCAAACTTGAAAATACATATTCGCAATACATGAGCCTAGGCTCACTAATTTGCGTTGAAAAAAGTCAATATAGGTAAAACATGTTCTTCAGCTTCTATATTAAAATACGTGATTTGGGCCATGAAAAACAAATTTTACATCATTAAGCACGCATTTATCTCTCAGTATTTAAATAGCTTTTTTAGAAAAAAAAATCTACAAGTATAATGAAGCCTGAAGATTTTCTAGCCATGCTCAGCATGCTGCTCTATTAAAGGATAAGTTTACCTTTAACAAAAAAATAATAAATGCACCTATTTTTGCAGGAAAATAATGAACGTGCATTTATTTATTTTCTGATAGGCCTACAGAGCATTGCACCCATGATCATTAAATTACAGATGCATAATCAGGCTCCTTCAGACACTGCCTCTAGCTTGCCTGTCGATACCTCCATACTGGCAGACAGTTACAAAGCTGGAGGAAGTGTCAATAAATTCATTAGAGCCCTCACAGTTTGCTAAGATCTACAAGCCATCTGCCGCAGTGGAGGATGGGACTTGTAGACTTGTAGTTAATTCATTCACAGATTGATGTGAATAAATGACGCGGCTGTGTGAGCGGAGTGGGGGGCATGTAACCACATTGGGAAGGATGTTCTCTTAGTGGCATAGAGTGGGGGGGGGGAGCAGGGGCGTCAGTGGCCCCGGGTGCAAAATCAAGAGGGGCACAGAGAAGTGTCCAGAGTGTGCGCTCACTGCGCCTCAGCCTGTCACTCCAAGTTGTGTGTGCTCTGCCTCCGACCGATCACTGCTCTCCACTCAGCCTGGCTCAATGTCAGTGATGGGTGCCCTGTTACGATCATGCTACATGAGGGCACTTCTCAGGTATGGCTCACCAGGGGATCAAAATATGTGGATAAAATATGTAGCAGTGCAGCATTTCCACAATGACCTAAAAATCATAGTCATAGTCAGCATTTTTCTTCCTCCAAACACGGCGAGTCGAGTTAATGCCACAGAGCTCAATTTTGGTCTCATCTGACCACAGCACTATCTCCCAATCCTTCTCTGAATCATTTAGATGTTCATTGGCATGACTGTACATGTTCTTGAGGAGGGGAACTCGCCGTGTTTGGAGGGAGAAAAATGCTGACTATGACCCTAAGAACACCATCCTTACAGTCAAGCACGGAGGTGGAAACATTATGCTTTGGAGCTGTTTCTCTGCTAACGGTACAGAACGACTTTGCCGCATTGAGGGGGCCAATGGATGGGGCCATGCATTGTAAAATCTTGGATGAGAACCTTCTTCCCTCAGCCAGAACACTGAAGATGGGTCATAGGTAGGTCTTTCAGAATGACAATGACCCAAAACATACCGGCAAGCCAACAAAGGAGTGAGTCAAGAAGAAGCACATTAAAGTCATGGAGTGGCCTAACCAGTCTCCAGACCTTAATCCTATAGAAAATTTATGGAGGGAGCTGAAACTTCGAGTTGCCAAGCGACAGCCATAAACCTTAAGGATTTAGAGAAGATCTGTAAAAAAGAGTGGACCAAAATTCCTCCTGAGATGTGTGCAAACGTGGTCACTAACTACAAGAAACGTCTTATTGCGGTACTTGCCAACAAGGGTTTCACCACCAAGTACTAAGTCAGGTTTTGCTTGGAGATCAAATACTTATTTTATTCACTGAACTGTAACTCAATTTATAACATTTGTATCATGGTTTTTTTCTGGATTTAGGTTGATATTCTGTCTCTATCATTTAAAATACACCTATGATAACAATTCTAGACCCTCAATGTTCATGGTTTCCTGTTACACTGTTCCCGAGCATATTGTATGCCTCCTATTGTGATTTCCGATATCTTGTGATCTTACATTGTACTGAATTTCATGTAAATTACAATCCTGTTCTTTTCATGTACTTTATTTCTGTATACAATAAACATTGTTTTGGAAAAAAATAATAATAATATTATATGGGGTTTGTGTTAATGTAATATATGGGGGTTGGTGTATATATATAATATATGGGGGTTGGTGTATATATAATATATGTGGGTTGGTTTATATTATATTTTCACTAACCCCCATATAATATATATATACACTAATCCCATATATTACATATACACTGACCCCATATATTATGTAAACACTAACCCCCCATATATTATATATACACCAACCCCCATATATTATATTAACCCCCATATATTATATATACACTGACCCCCCATCACCCCATGTATTATGTATATACACTGACACCCCCATCACCCCATGTATTACACACTGCCCCCTCCCTCCCCCCCATGTATTATATATACACTGCCCCCCATGTATTATATATACATTAACCCATTTATGATATATACACTAACCCCCATATATTATATATACACACCAACCCCCATATATTATATAAAACACTAACCCCCATATATTATATATACACTAACCCCCATGTATTATATATACACTAACCCCATATATTATATATACACTGACCCCACATTTTATATAAACACTATCTCCCATATATTAAATAAACACTAACAGTAACAACATATATTATATATAATATATGGGGGTTAGTGTTTATAAAATATATGGAGTGTATATATAATATATGGGGTTAGTGTATATATAATACATGGGGTGAGGGGGGGCAGTGTATATATAATACAAGGGGGGAGGGGGGGCAGTGTATATATAATACATGGGGTGATGGGGCACAGTGTATAATACACGGGGTGGGGGGTCAGTGTATCTATAATACATGGGGGGTCAATGTATCTATAAAACATGGGGGGTCAATGTATATATAATACATGGGGGGTCAGTGTATATATAATACATGGGGTGAGGTGGTGAAGTGTGTAATACATGGGGTGATGGGGGAGGGTCAGTGTATATATAATACATGGGGTGATGGGGGGCAGTGACACAGATGCATTTTACTTTAATTACGTCAGTATTTTCTTAAAATACAATACATAATACATGTGTTTAGAGGGTTAAGCCCCATACACACGATCGGTTTGACTGATGAAAACCGTCCGATGGATGGTTTTCATCAGACCAACCGATCGTGTATGGTACCCATCGGTCTTTTTTCCATCGGTTGTAAAAAATAGAACTTGTTTTAAAATTTTCCGATGGATAAAAAACCGATGGGAATTTCCGATCGTCTATGGGCAAGTCCATTGGTCAATCAAGTCGACGCATGCTCAGAAGCATTAAAGTTCATTTTTCTCGGCTCATCGGAGTGTTTTACGTCACCGCGTTTGGAACGGTCGGTTTTTTGACTGATGGTGTGTGGCCAAGACTGATGAAAAACAGTTTCATCGGATTTCCGATGGACAAATCCATCGGACGAAAATCCATAGGTTATCCGATCGTGTGTACGGGGTTATTAAGTATTAAGGGGTTTAATACTGTACTAGTGGAAGGGGGTACTAAAAGTACATGGGTGAGGGGGCGCAAATGACTTGACTTGCCCCAAGTGCTGACAATCCACGCTACGCCACTGTGTGCTCTCATGCCTAAAAATGACAGTTTGAAATAGGAAAGCAGGGGACAGGCAGGATTATCAGGGCTTTCACACAAAGCAAGCAAAAAAAAGAGAACAGGATACTTTTTAACATGAGTACATGATACAACACACACATATCAGGAATATAAAATGTTGGGGTAGGAGGCGCATGCGCGGAGCCCCGAAGATGGCTGCTTGAGCCAGGAGCTCCTCACCACCCCAGCCCAGCGGCGCCTGTAAGTAAGCACAAAGCAGTCTGGGAGCAGAGCCACCGATACTCACGGCACCCCCAGACACTCGGGCACCCCCCTATATACTCGCTTCCTCGATACAGTGAAACCTTGGGCCGCATATTCGCTAATTAGCTCCGGCCGACAAATCCAAGATGGCGGCTGCGGCGAAGCCTCTTGTCAGCGGTGCTGAGGTAACACCAGACGGCAGGAGGATGACAGAACCAACAACCCTGCAATATTCCCCCCTGGTACATGAGAGTACCCAGCTGAACATGTCCCCTTCACCAATCTCCACAGAATCCCTGATGGGCCGTTCTGTGGAGGACTTTGCCCTACCCCCCATGGGGCCTAACACAGTGAGCCAGGCTGATTCATTTTCTGTCAACCTCCTAGCTGCAGCCTCTGCCTTCTCAGTGACTGACTTATATCAGGCACTGGCTGAACTCCTTGACAGGGGACTTTCTCAGACTGCAGCCAAAATAACGGGAGAGCTAAAAGCAGATTTCCAGAATTTGGGAGCCAGAATAGCAGCTATTGAAAATAAGCTTGATCAAACTGTGGCTGCCACGAACCAGAATTCGGATCAAATCCAAATAGTACAGGAACAACTGGATGTGGCCCTGAACAGGATCGATGATTTGGAAAACAGGTCAAGGAGATATAATGTCCGGATCAGAGGTCTACCCGAATCCATCACTAACATCCCAGCAGCGGTACAAAATGTGATTCAGAACCTGATCCCTGATATCCCACAACACCGCCTAGAGCTGGACAGAGCCCACAGAGCCCTGGACCCCCCCAGAAAGGATGGCTTACCGCAAGACATCATAGCTAAACCCCACTTTTACGCAGTAAAGGAAGAAGTTATGAGTCTAGCACGATCCGTGCCCAATGTATTGTGCCAAGGTCATCCCGTCCAAACATACGCAGACCTTTCTCCCTGCACAATGCACCGCAGACGGTCATTGAAACCGCTACTCTTTGTCCTGGCTCAAAAGGATATAAAATATAAGTGGGCATTCCCATTCGCGGTTAACTTCTCAGACAAAGGGAAGAATTACTCTTTCTCCACTTTTCCTGACGGTAAAAGATTGCTACTGAACCTCAAGTTAAACGCACAAGTAGCTGCCATGGATACTTCCCATAACGTTCCAAGTGCTTCCAAGAGACATAATCCCACCAGCCCTCAATCACCGCTATGGACCAGGTCGAGGTCCAAGAAGGCTAAGGACAACGGGCCCACTTGATCAGATCCCAGCTGATATGTATTGTCATATACACCTTGAACTTTCAAGGAGCCCGGATGAATCTTTACCAGGGTACTAGAATATCTTTAATATGTTAATCAATTCTCAGTCGGTTGATGTTATACCTTTGTTTCACTTCTTAAGAGGATCTTCCTCCTGCAGGGGACTATCCCCACCTTAAATCCTGGGTCCCTCACTCCTCTGCCTCCTTTGAGGGGGAGGGCGGAGGGACCTCCATGACGGACCTAGATCCGGTCGGACTGGTCTAAGTATTATTCCGTTTTCTTCCAGTTACTGCTTTGCAGATTGTTTAAAAAAAAAATTTCAGGGGCGCTGGGGTGGGCACCATGTGCCTCCGCCTTTCCCTCAAGACTCCAAGAGGGCTTTGGGGGTGAGGTCGCCTGTTCCCCTTTGGAACAGGTCTAACCTGTTCTACCTTGGTAGAGGTTCTTGAGGGGTGTCTCCTCCCCCCACAAGAACGTTCTTTTTTGTGTTTTTTCTTATTTTTTTGTTTAGGAGACCTTTCTAGAGTCTTTTCTACTTTTTCCAATCTGCTCTTTCCATTTCTGTTCCCTACCCTTCCCACATGTGCCTAATCTTTCCTTATTTTATAGCTCACACTGCACCTGCGCTACGGGTGACCTCCCGGCTGCCAGATGTCCGGCTGGACAACCAGCAGGGTCGAGAGGACAGAAAACGTCAAAGGGTGAGTGACGATGGAGGCGGACACAGAGTCTTTCCTGACTCCCATGGCTGATCCTGTACAGAGCTCCCTCAAAATAGCCACACATAAAGTTCAAGGCCTAAACTCCTTCCTGGGCAGTACAGTCCCAAATTCATCCACCCTCAATTTTCCAGATTCTATTTGGCTAATGCCGATAATAAAACTAGAGGGGCCGCAATCTTTGTCTCCAAATCCTGTAACTTTGAATATCTTTCTGATTTCAAAGACCCGGAGGGTAGATTTATCTTGGTTAAGGGCACAATAGATGGTAATCTATACTCCCTGGTCTCATACTATTCCCCCAACAAAGGGCAAGACAAGTTTTTCCAACTCATCTTGGACACCCTGACTCCCTTTTTGGAAGGCACAGTCATTTGGGGGGGGATTCCAATGCAGCTTTCGACCAAGGGTTGGACAAATCCAAGCCCCCCTCTGCCCAACTCACCAGACCCACTAGGGTTAGTCTAAAAATTGCCAAGCTACTCCATGATAGGAGTTTAACGGATGTCTGGCGAGAATCTAACCCTTCACAGAGGGACTTTACCCATTACTCTCACCCGCACAACACCTATGCCAGGATTGACCATATCCTAGTTTCTTCGTATGTCCTCCCGGCAGTAATCAAGTCCCAAATCACAGACACAGTCCAGTCTGACCACTCCATGGTAATCATGTCCATTCGCACTATGACCGGTATGGCAAAGAGGGGACATTGGTGATTGAATGAGTCCATTCTCTCCAATCCAACCACAACAACAGAAATTAATAACGCACTTCAAGAATACTTCAAAATAAATAACGTTGAGGGTACCTCCGCTGAGACCCTTTGGGTAGCCCACAAGGCCTTTATCAGAGGCAAGATTATACAGATAACCACGCGAATAAAAAGAGAACACAAAGCGGACATTATGCAATTGGAGAAGTCATACAGGATCCCGAGGGCACAACACAAAAAGAAACCATCTCCAACCTTACTAGATGATATTGACAAGTTGAGACTGGAACTCAACTTAGCTCTCACAATGAAAGCGGAGAGATCTCTCCGCTGGAGTAGCAATACGTTTTACACTCAAAAAGAGAAGATAGGTCAGATGTTAGCGGCCAAACTGTCCCCTAGAACAAGGATTTATTCCTTGCCCAAGATACGCATAGCGGGACAGGAGCCTACGGCCTACCCAGCAAAGATTCTTGAGGCATTTCAGAAATTTTATTCCAAACTATATAGCGCTTCTCCACTACTCCCCAAGGACTCAATTTCCATGGCCTGGCTATCCCATCCTTAAACGCAGAACATAGAGACATTCTGGAAACACCTTTTTTGGTTGAGGAGGTGGCGGCAGTAATTAAGGGTTCAGCCCTGGGACCTGATGGTCTGTCAGCCCCCTATTATAAGGCCTTTCAAAACTCAGGGCTCCCCCTTGGGCACACAACTCAACACTGCATCCATTACGGTTATACCAAAACCGGATAAAAACCCAGAAGAAGTTTCCAATTATCGCCCTATCTCGCTGATAAATTATGACCCTAAAATACTTACTAAAATTCTAGCTAACGCCTTTCTTCCTTCATTAATAAATATATACACAAGGACCAGGTAGGGTTTATCCCAGGTAGACAAGGCCCAGATCAAGTGAGAAGGGCAGTTGACATTGTCTCCATCTTGCAGTCCAACTGGGACGGAGGTCCAAAACAACAGGGCTTTCTCCTAGCACTTGATCTGCAGAAGGCCTTCGACTCCGTGTCCTGGCAGTATCTCCTCTCCCTACTAGAGCGATGGGGCTTCGGCCCGCGTTTCATGGGGGTGATACAAGCTCTCTACTCCCACCCTAAAGCCCAAATCCACATGCAGGAGTATTATTCCTCCCCAATAGATATAGCCAGGGGTACTAGACAGGGATGCCCACTTTGCTCAATCATTTTTGCGATGGCAATTGAAACCCTGGCCATAGCCATTCGACAGAATCCTAACATTCGGGGTGTATCATGTGGGGATCAGACCCACAAATGTGGGCTCTTCGCAGATGATTTACTCCTATTTCTTACCTCTCCCATTACCTCCTTACCAAGTCTGTACAAAGTAATTTCGGATTTCAAATCGCCAAATCACAAGCCTTAAATGTGTCCCTTCCGCCTTCCACAGTATCTCTCCTCCAACAGTCTTTCAAGTTTGAATGGAGCCCTTCCTCTATCACATATCTAGGGATTACCTTAACAGCGCAAACAAAATCCCTCTACGCAAACAATTACCCACCCCTATACCATAAACTTGCACCAGATATGAATAATTGGGCCAAATATGAACTCTCCTGGCTGGGTAGAATTAACTCTATAAAGATGACATTGCTTCCTAGAATTCTATACCTATTTCGCTCCCTTCCCATCCCCACCAGAAAGGACCAGGTACAGTCTTTACAAAGCAAAATACTCAAATTTATCTGGAGCAAATCAGGTTACAGAATCCCACAAAACACTCTATATCTCCACAGGAAAAAGGGGGGGCTGGGATTGCCGCATCTTTATAAATACTTCTTAGCCGCCAGACTAGCCCAACTATCAGCAGTATACTCCAGACTGGAAAAACTGGACTGGGTCTTCATAGAAGGGCAGGCTGTCCCCCAATTCACTTTGGACTACTTACTTTGGTGCCCCCAAAAGCGGAGACCACCCATTCTATCCTCCTCCCTCTCTCAATCCTACGCCCTTTGGGACAGACTCCGTTACCTTCCTGCACTGGTTTCTAGGGGACCACATATTTAATAACCCAAACTTTCCCCCTGGAATGGATAATAAAGCCTTCAGTTGGTGGTTGGACAGGGGTCTATACTGCATAGGACATTACTTTACAGCTCAGGGCCCTCTTACCATGAACCACTGTTTAAACAATTTGGATCTCCCTGACTCTGAAAAACTCAGATTTGGACAGATTTCAGAAATGTTACATACTATATGGATGGAGAAGCCTCTCCCTCCCAAGTTCACAGATTATGAGCTCTGGTGTGGTCAGGCCATGGGACAAAGGGGAGGAATCTCTGTCATTTACTCGTCGCTCACTCACCCGACCGAGAAATCCTCCTACATGACAGCATGGGAGGCCGACCTCCAACTCGATTGGGATCTGAATACCTGGCAAGCGGCTTGCTCCGATTCATTTCGGGGTATCTTAAACACTTCCCTGATGGAAGCAAACTTAAAAGTACTCATGAGGTGGTACATGACTCCCACCAGGCTTGCGGCCATCTACCCATCATCAGGTCCCAGTTGCTTTAGAGGTTGCCAACTTCTGGGTTTGATGGTGCATATCTAGTAGGAATGTCCCAGAATCAGACCAGTCTGGAAGAGGATATTTAAATTCATCTCCAAGGTCACTAAGTGTTCGGTTCCTAGGTCCGCATCTGTTGCCCTCCTTAATGCCCGTATTACTCGTATCTCCAAACCCAATCAGAAGCTGATCCGCTTTATGCTCCTCGGGGCAAAACTCACCATTGCTAAAGCTTGGAGACAGCCCAAGGTTTCCATTTTTGCGGTACAACATAAGATTTCTTGGATTATGGTGCAAGAGAAGTTGACTAGTATCTTATCAAACACAACCCAAAAAATTGAATCTGTGTGGGAACCTTGGGCTGCTTACCGTGGTATCTCCCTGGCGGTTGGGGTCCACCCTAAGCACCCTACATCCTCAAGCTCTAGTTAGGCACATGCTCCCTTTCCATTCCTTATCTCTTTCTCCCCTTCTCACTTTCTCTTTCCTCTCCTCCTCTTTTTTTTTTCTTTCAATCAGGATAGTTGATATGACTTAAGGGTAATGCTTTATTTGTTTGATATGAAGTCAATTCGGCAACACTATAGGCCTGGTTGAATCTGTGATTAAGAGCTAGAGGCACACTGAAGTCTACTTTGGATTCTCTAATATCCTTGCTGATATTTTTATAGGAGGGGGGCGGGTTGGGGGGGGGCCTGACTGGGGCACAGGATGATCCCATTAGGGGTGCCCAGGATGGGTAGGACTCCCCAGACCGACTGACTCCCTGGTTCATTTCCCTATCTCTCTTTCCCCTACTAACCAAGGGTTAGCTTATAATCTTCCATTGCCCACAGTTAGGCTCTGAAACACCTTATAGGCCTTGTTGCTGACACTATGTTATGTTTGACACATGCATATTATGTAATAGATCCAGCCTTCTGTCATGCTGTTTTTATGTTCTGTCTACATAATTTGAAAAATAAAAATCTATTGAATGAAAATGTTGGGGTAATGTACACTTTAATGAAACCCTGTCTAAACCCTATTTCTAAATCTCAAACCAAAGGCATGCCTGAAAAATCTTCTGTATCTGCCCCTTTTTAGGAGTGTTGGATGTCTGTTCCTCCTCTGTGTGCTGTGGTTCCTTTTTCCAGGCCCCTATTTTACTACAGGACAGAATAGCGACAAAGAGACTGGAGGATGGAGCTGCATTGCATTATATATTGCATGATAATCAATACGTAATTTAACAAAAATTGTATTTATTTTTTACGTATTTCTTTGGTGTTGCAGTTTGAAGCCTAGTGGTCAGGGATGAGCCGAACACCCCCCTGTTCGGTTCGCACCAGAACCTGCGAACAGACAAAATGTTCGTGTAAACTTTAGAACCCTATTAAATACAATGGACTCGAACGTTCGAAATCTAAAGTGTTAATTATAAAGGCTAATATGCAAGTTATTGTCCTAAAAAGGGTTTGGGGACCCGGGTCCTGCCCCAGGGGACATGTATCAATGCAAAAAGAAGTTTTAAAAACGGCCGTTTTTTCGGGAGCAGTGATTTTAATAATGCTTAAAATGAAAAAATAAAAGTGAAATATTCCTTTAAATTTCGTACCTGGGGGGTGTGTATGATATGCATGTAAAGTGGCGCATGTTTCCCATGCTTAGAACTGTCCCTGCAAAAAGTGTCATTTTTGAAAGAAAAAAAGTCTTTTAAAACTGACTCGCGGCTATTAATGAATTGTCGGCTCCCGGCAATACATACAAAAGTCATTGATAAAAATAAAAAAAAAGCGTGGGGGTTCCCCAGGATTCAATTACCAGGCCCTTCAGGTCTGGAATGGATATTAAGGGGAACCCCGCCGCAAATTTAAAAAAAAATTGACGTGGGGTTCCCCCAAATATCCATTCCAGGCCCTTCAGATCTGGCATGGATTTTAAGGGGAACTCCACCCCAAATTTAAAAAAAAATGGCGTGGAGTCCCCCTAAAAATCCATACCAGACCCCTTATCCGAGCACGCAACCTGGCCGGCCGCAGGGGAAAAGGGGGGGACGAGAGAGCGGCCCCCCCTCCCTCCTGAACCGTACCAAGCCACATGCCCTCAACATGGGGAGGATGTCCCCATGTTGATGGGGACAAGGGCCTCATCCCCACAACCCTTGCCCGGTGGTTGTGGGGGTCTGCGGGCAGGGGGCTTATCGGAATCTGGAAGACCCCTTTAACAAAGGGGACCCCCAGATCCCGCCCCCCCCCCTATGTGAATTGGTAAGGGGTACATTGTACCCCTACCATTTCACGAAGAAAGCGTAAAAAAATGTTTAAAAAAACACACAAACACCTTGAAAAAGTCCTTTATTTAAAAAAAAAAAAAAAAAAAAAACAGCGGTGAAATCCAGTGTCCCGCGGCGATCCCGATGTCCAGCGCTGTCCTTCATTGGTTGTGCCTGAGCGGACCTGATGGGGAACTCCCTCTCAGTATTTTAAATGTATAGACCCGCCCCTTCTAAAGTTCCCCATCAGGTCCGCCAGCGGACCAGATGCGGAACATGAGAAGGGGCGGGTCTATACATGTATTACCAAAGTGAGAGCAGTTCCCCATCAGGTCCGCCCCCTCGGTATGTCGGACCCGCCTACGTCATTGGCTTGAGCGGGGAACTTCCTTCACTATGTAAATTTAAATTACACAGTGAAGGAAGTTCCCCGCTCAAGCCAATGACGTAGGCGGGTCCGACATACCGAGGAGGCGGACCTGATGGGGAACTTCTCTCACTGTGGTAATACATGTATAGACCCGCCCCTTCTCATGTTCCGCATCTGGTCCGCTGGCGGACCTGATGGGGAACTTTAGAAGGGGCGGGTCTATACATTTAAAATACTGAGAGGGAGTTCCCCATCAGGTCCGCTCAGGCACAACCAATGAAGGACAGCGCTGGACATCGGGATCGCCGCGGGACACTGGATTTCACCGCTGTTTTTTTTTTTTTTTAAATAAAGGACTTTTTCAAGGTGTTTGTGTGTTTTTTTTTACAATTTTTTACACTTTCTTCGTGAAATGGTAGGGGTACAATGTACCCCTTACCAATTCACATAGGGGGGGGGCGGGATCTGGGGGTCCCCTTTGTTAAAGGGGTCTTCCAGATTCCGATAAGCCCCCTGCCCGCAGACCCCCACAACCACCGGGCAAGGGTTGTGGGGATGAGGCCCTTGTCCCCATCAACATGGGGACATCCTCCCCATGTTGAGGGCATGTGGCTTGGTACGGTTCAGGAGGGAGGGGGGGCCGCTCTCTCGTCCCCCCCTTTTCCCCTGCGGCCGGCCAGGTTGCGTGCTCGGATAAGGGGTCTGGTATGGATTTTTAGGGGGACTCCACGCCATTTTTTTTTAAATTTGGGGTGGAGTTCCCCTTAAAATCCATGCCAGATCTGAAGGGCCTGGAATGGATATTTGGGGGAACCCCACGTCAATTTTTTTTTTAATTTGCGGCGGGGTTCCCCTTAATATCCATTCCAGACCTGAAGGGCCTGGTAATTGAATTCTGGGGAACCCCCACGCTTTTTTTTTATTTTTATCAATGACTTTTGTATGTATTGCCGGGAGCCGACAATTCATTAATAGCCGCGAGTCAGTTTTAAATGCATTTTTTTCTTTCAAAAATGACACTTTTTGCAGGGACAGTTCTAAGCACGGGAAACATGCGCCACTTCACATGCATATCATACACACCCCCCAGGTACGAAATTTAAAGGAATATTTCACTTTTATTGTTTCACTTTAAGCATTATTAAAATCACTGCTCCCGAAAAAATGTCCGTTTTTAAAACTTCTTTTTGCATTGATACATGTCCCCTGGGGCAGGACCCCGGTCCCCAAACACTTTTTAGGACAATAACTTGCATATAAGCCTTTATAATTAGCACTTTAGATTTCTCCCATAGATTTTTCGAATTTGCCGCGAACACCCCAATTTGTTCGCTGTTCGGCGAACGGGCGAACAAGCAATGTTCGAGTCGAACATGAGTTCGACTCGAACTCGAAGCTCATCCCTACTAGTGGTGATTTCTCTGCTCCTTGTTTCTCTTCCATTGTTTATTAGAATTTGTGTAATAAAAAAAAAAGTGTTAACAAATTTTTTGTGGCTCCTCCACAGGACTTTAATGTATTTTCAGTCCTCAGTGTTGTGAGTGCATAATACATACCTTTTAAATTTGTACTTGGATTGACTTTCTTCTTCATCTAATTCCTTGCTCACCCTTTCTCCAATCATCTTCAGCAAGGTCTGCATATCTGAAAGCATTAAACAGTGACATTTTAAAATAGTTGATTCAACTCTTTAAAAAAAAAATCACACAACAGTAAAATATGCTTTAGATTTTTGTGCACGCTTACACATGAAACAGTAGCTTTGTATTTGGCATTTTACTTACAATATATATAAAACTGATAAATTATGAATGTGCAGATTTATTCCCTCCATTGCAGTGTGTCTATTTTATTTGCAAATAGACTTGTCAACTTGACTTGCAACCCAGGCTTATTAATAAAGGCAGATCTCAGTAAACAAAATATCAACCAATTAGAATTTATCTTTCAGGAATCTGATTTCAGCTAAGGGGAATGACATAAAAAATGCACTTGAGAGCCCTTTGTGCGCTAAAAACTCAAGGCCTGAAAGATGTATAGTTTTTAAAGTACAGTTTTAGTCTAAACTCACAATCCATTTAAGTAGAAGTTTCAATAAAGTGGAATTCCAATGAGCAGGCATTTGCAAATGGCAGGTGATTCATTCTGCTAAAGTCCATTCAATACTGAACCATCATTTTTGATATGACACATCGATCAGCATTTTCAAAATTAAAGTGGAACTTTTCTCCAGAAAAAAAAGGTTACAGACGGGAAGGTTTTTTATTTTGTTTTTGTATAGCATAAGAGGCATACTATATCTCATCCTATCCTTAGCTATGTATACTTTTCACTTTGACACAGTCCAAACAGCCTATCCCTGCTCCATTCCCAGAGACATCACACCTTAAGCACCCAGATTGGTGTTTCTCCATTGAGATAACCCATGCACACAGAGTGATCTTTCTCAAGTAAGATTTCACCTCCAGAGAACAGACGGGTCATTCTCCAGTGGGATCCCACCTCCAGCACACAGCTTGATCTTTCTCGAGTGAGATCCCACCTCCAGCACACAGACTGGTCTTTCTACAGTGGGATCCCACCTCCCGCACACAGACTGGTCTTTCTGTATTGGGATCCCACCTCCAGCACACAGACTGGTTTTTCCCCAGTGAGATCCCTCGTCCAGCACACAGACTGAGATCCCACCTCCAGTACACAGACATGTCTTTCTGCAGTAAGATCCCTCCTCCAACACACAGTCTAGTCTTTCTCCAGTGATGAGCTGGGAAAGAGCTGGGTCACCTAACAACTGTATATCAATTCTGAAAAAAGTAAAAAATAAAATTTTCAATTAAAATAAATACAGTGCCATCATCCCTATACATAAAAATAATGGAAAATTTTAATTAAACAGTGCGTTTAGTATCACTTTAACAATTTCTCCACAATCTCATTCTGCTTTAAAGCGGAGTTACGCCCAAATTTTTTTTTTTAAAAGTCAGCAGGTACAAATACTGCAGCTGCTGACTTTTAAAATATGCACACTTACCTGTCCAGGGCGCCCGCGATGTCGGCACCAGAAGCCGATTTGTCCCTTGGTTCTCAGGTGGAGGCGCCGCCATCTTCGGTAAGGGAATCAGGAAGTGAAGCCTTGCGGCTTCACTTCCTGGTTCCCTACTGCGCATGCGTGAGTCGCGCTGCGCAAGCTCACTGGTCCCTGCTGTGTCTCCCAGAAGACAGCGGGGGGGACGGAGGAGGGGCCGGACATGGCGTAGATAGCCGCTGATACTACGGCTATCTATGCCCAGAAATGGGAGCAAATACCTGGATTACACAGGTATCTGCTCCCTCCTACCTCTGAAAGGTGCCAAATGTGACACCGGAGGGGGGGAGGAATACGAAAAGAGGAAGTTCCATTTTAGGTTGGAACTCCGCTTTAAGAATGATTAAACCCAAAACCATGTAACAAAAATTGATGCTTACCAATCCTTAGATGTAGTGGTTGCATTGATTTTTGGCTTTTTTCTCTCAGTTTTTTCCTGGTGATCTGGCCAATAACACACCTCCTGCATTAGAGTGCCCCCACTCTGAATGAAGGCGTGCAGGGGCACCTTTGGACAGCAGCATTGTCATTCTGGGGGAGGGGAGTTTTAGACGTAATAGCAGATTTAGGGACACTAACAAATTGAAGGCAAACCCAAGCTCACACTCATTTACACAAATGATTATAGCAACAGTTTTGGGATAATGGTTTCACATGAATAAATAAAAGTTCAGTATTGTAAGCACCCCTGTCAATGGTAAACAGTTTGTCTCAACCCTCTAACTGCTACAGGAGAGTGTGTTCTGTTGAAAAACTATACACTTGCCAGATCATCAGGTGAAAATAAGGGAAAGAAAGCCTAAAAAATTAAAATCAATGCCGCCGTCACATCTAGGCATTGATAAGCTGCAATAAAATAAATGTTTTCTTTTGCGTTTAATATCACTTTAAACTTTGTTTTATACAGGGATATATCTCTCTAGCCCATGTAAAGGGCCTATTATTACACTATATCAAAATATGCATGGCTGTAGCCACATGTAGGCTATTGTAACATTCATACAGATACTGTAATTTTTACAACAGAGTGATATAAAACCAAATACTGCCAACAACAACAGAGCAGGTGCAGTGATACATTTAAAAACACATCTTTTTTAGGATCACATCTTGAAGGTTTGATTTATGAATCTCTCCTACTGCACCAACATAAAACATATCCCTAACTCCTTTTATGTGTGTATGGGTGCTAAAGTGGAACTAAGGCCTCCAACACTTATTCTGCTCCAGAGATGTGTAGCAAAGTCTTTAACCTCTTCCAGCTTGATGCAGACCTTCAAGGCCAAAGATAGCTGACATCCTTCAATATGTAGTGGGTTGCGAGGCATAGTGGGTGCAAAGATGGTTAAAGTCATTGGGCGCCAGACACTTCTTGGTTGCAAAAGAGGTTTTATTTCTTTTAACAGTCCTTTTATATTTTGAAGGGGAAGAGGATTAGGGCAAGGTTACCATTAAAGGGGTTGTAAAGATTTGTTTTTTATTTTCTAAAAAGGTTCCTTTAAGCTAGTGCATTGTTGGTTCACTTACCTTTTCTTTCGATTTCCCTTCTAAATGTTTTTTTCTTTGTTTTCTTTGTCTGAATTTCTCACTTCCTGTTCCTCCTCAGAATGCTGTTCAGTAAGCTGTTCTGGCTGACTAATCACCGCTCGGATGATGGGGGCAAGCTTACTGAGGAGAAACAGGAAGTTAGAAATTCAGACAAAGAAAAAAAACATTTAGAAGGGAAATCGAAGAAAAAGGTAAGTGAACCAACAATGCACTAACTTAAAGGAACCTATTTAGAAAATAAAAAACAAAACCTTTACAACCCCTTTAAGTAGTTGCAATTTCAATTAGCAGACTCAGAGACTTCAATAGGAGGACAGCCGTACAGGGAAAGGCCTAAGCAAGGCGCCACTCCTGCACATGCAGGATTGCTGTCTCCTATGGCAACAGTACCTAACAGTTCCTAACACAAAGTTCAACAGTTCACTAAGCTTCACTACAACTTTTTCTTGTAGTTCTTCAGCCCCTTGAGCTCCTAGTCTCTCACTGGACTCTCTGATTCAATGACTCTGAATACCGTGAGCTCCTCAAGGCTTTTGCAGTGGTATCTCTCTCAAGCGTCACTCACGCTTCCCTGCTGGGTCCCTAGCTTTTCACGCCAGATACTTTTCAAGCTTCACCCCTGCTAATCGGCTCGATCCCTGGCTTGACACACAAGGCTGCTTTGTAATTGTCACCTCCGCTGGTTGGGTCCCTGACTTGATCACCGCCTGAAGTTTCCTGATTCTCCACCGTGCCCGTTCGACGAGAATACTGCTCCAGTACTTGCTTCAGTTACTCACTGTGGTCCCTGGTAAAGGTGGTTGGTCCCTTAGTGGCGACAGCTTCCCTTCTACCATGGTAGGTTCTCCGGCCAGCGGAACGGTCACTTTTGCAGTCCCAACCCTGCGCTGCCATGTCACTTCTGGAAAGGCCCCCACACTGCCTGGCCGCCAGATGCCCCCGGGATAGGCCCAATCTCCAGGCTTACAAGCCCAGGGTGTATGAAACACGTCCACCCAGACAGCGGTCTGGGTGGCACAGAACATAGATCACCTGACCTAATCTGAATATATAGGTTCTCCCAGCAGGCCAAAGGATTCAAGAAAACCCCTGCTCATTGGCTGAGATACCCCATATACCTATAACCTGACCTTGGGTTGCACTTCTCATATCTAGTACCACCAAGTTCCCGGGCCACCTAGTTGTAGAAGAAAAAAGTGCAACGAGGCCAAACTTAGGGAGAAATCTATAGATTTCTATCAATTAACTGCAGGAGCTACTCCTGACAAGGAATTTGATGAGGAGCTCCCTGACTAAATCCCAGGGCGCTACAGATGGCATGTCTGCAAGCTCCCTCCCCAGTGAGGACATTTTCATCCAGCCCTATTTTGGGCCATCTTGACTGGCAACAGAATGGCATAACTCCCATGAATGTAGGTCTGGATGGACAAGTGTCTTTTTTTTCAACCTTATAAACTATGTAAAATATGAATGTGCATTTATTCCAACACAGAAGCCAATTGCCTTCGCTCTCTGTGTGAAAGCAGCATTCTGTAGAAGTCTTAAACACCCCCTGACAAGTCTAAGGTCCTGGTGAGGCCATGTGCTTTCAAGTACAATTAAGATTTTTATTGGAAATCTTGAAATATTGAGTGTGGCTTCATTCTTTGCATTGTGTAGTTATGGAAGATGGGAGTTCGAGCAAGCCCCCTTTAATACCATTTCTATGCTGATGACATCCAAATCTTTCCCTCCTCCCCTCAGTTGATGACATCACTAATTTACTAATTGATGTCTCAGTCCGAATGTCACACCACTTCCTCAAACTTAGTCTATCCAAAACAGAGCTCAAAATATTTCCTCCCTCATGTGCCCTCTCCCCTGACTTTTCTGTCAAGATCGACAGCACAAATATCAACCCGTCCTTGCATGACAGGGTGCTAGGTGTGATCCTGAAAGCTGAACTCTCCTTTCAGCCACACATCCAATCATTGTCTTGCTGCTTCTTGTTTAATATTTTTATTAGATTTTACAAGTAAATAGCAAATATACTGAACATTACATTCTGATCAAGAATAGAATTGTAAATAAATACAGTAATCACTAAAAATACATATTGAAAGAAAGGCAGTAGAGGATAAACCTCAGTAACAATTACATCAATACAAATAGAGGTATAAAAGATTAGAGCAATGAAGATAAGCAATATTCAGGATAGAATATCACGTCTCCAGACCAACCACTCACCCCCGAAGGGAGCAAGCTGTGAGCAGATGGGGGCTCTATTAAGTATGAGAGAATATGTTGGGCTATCCAGAAGGATACACCAGATGAACGTTGTCATACCTCAATTGTTTAGTGAAGACTTTCCTAACAAATCTTTAAGACACAAAGATATTAGTGATTGATAAAGTGAAACTTTAAAGTTATATATATAAGTCATGTAATGAACATCACATGTGTAAAAAATCTGTATTACACAAGTAACAAAACTAACCAGAACAGAAAGACAGAAGAAGTAAGAGAGAAGAAGAAGAAATATGGGAGAAAAGTAAAATTTATAGAAAAGAAGGTATGGTTATAGGAAAATAGAGAAAAAGGTGAAGGTTGTCTCCCCGGGTGGCGGACCAGTCAGATCAAGGCCCCGTTTAAATATTATATTAATAGATAAATATTAAAGTATTTCAAAGAGGCATCAACAATAGTTGATCAAAATCTGGGGGTAAGAAGTGTTTAATCCATGGTTTCCATATTTTATTATATGTTGCAATGTTGTCATCTTCAATAGCAGACATTTTGGAAAAGATAAGGGCTCTGTTAATTCTATGTTTAGTTTCAGCCACAACTAAAGTTTGGGTTTTCCAGGCCTTAGCTATAGATTGTTTAGCCGCCGTGGTGAGATGTAGTAGTAATTTGAATTGTGACTTATTCAAAATAGGAGGTTTGAGGTTGAGGAGAGCCAGTGCCGGGTCTGGCGGGATTGGTATTTCCAAGGCCGTAGAGGCCATGTGAAATATTTTACTCCAGAAGGATTGAACGATTGGACATTGCCACCAAATATGGAACTGCGTGCCCGGTTCAGAACAGCCTCTGAAACATAGATTTGGGTACGAGGGGGCAAATTTGGCAATCCTGGCCGGAACCAGGTACCATCGAGAAAGGACCTTATAATTTGTTTCCAACGCAAAACAGTCTGGCGAGGAATGCTTAGTAGCTGACCATATAATATCCCAGTCACTTTTACTGAATGTTCTATCCATGTCGTGTGCCCATTTAGTCGTATAGGATGGTAAAGTATCGTCGGATGTGGAATTGATGCGTTTATACAAAAGTGATATTAATCCTCTAGTATGGGGATCACTGTTACAGATACGTTCAAATTGAGTCATTTGGGTGAGAGGGGATCCCGTATCAACGAGGGGTGTATAAAAGTTCTTAATTTGTAGATAGCGGAAGAGCTCCTTCATGGGGAGTTTGTATAAATCACATAATGTTGGGAACGTAAGAATATCATTGGAGGAAACTAGATTATGGAATTGAAGTAGGTTTCTTCTGGACCAAGCTGCAAATGATAGGGGAAATTTCCAGGCGGGGTAAAATGAGGGATTTCGAAGAAAAGAGAGTAGAGGGTTATGAGTGGATTGTAGGCTTTTTGTGGATCTATATTCGTCCCAGATAGCTATAGAATGTTTGGTTACAGGGTTAGATAAGTTTAGTCTATCTTTAGGAGCTAACCAGAGCAAATTATTCACAGAAATGGGGTCAATATCCACTGATTCAATCGCTACCCATAGAGGGGATTCTATTGTAGAATGGTATTTGGGGAGTTGTGCTAGCTGAGCAGCAAAATAGTATGAGGAAAAGTTAGGAATTCCCAGACCACCTTTCAATTTATCAAGATAAAGAGTCGATCTAGGTATACGGGGCTTTGTAGAGCCCCATATAAAAGCCATCACTCTCTTTTGAGTGAGCCTCAAGAAGTAAGGAGGTATATGTATGGGGAGAACTCGGAATAGGTAAAGGAACTTTGGTAAGATTGACATCTTAGTAGCATTAATCCTCCCAATCCAAGATAAAGGAAGAGAAGACCATTGTTTCATCAGATTAGTAGTTGACTTCAATAAGGGTAAGTAGTTAGCTGAAAATAAGTCGGATATAGAAGAAGTGAGTTGGACTCCAAGATATGAAATATGATGCAATTCCCAATTGAAAGGTAAAGACGTTTGAGCTTGTTGTAACTCAGATGGCGAAAGGGAAATATTAAGGGCATTAGATTTGGCATGATTAACACACAAACCAGAAATCTTTGCAAACTTGTCTAAAGTATTTACTAGATTTGGGGCTGAGACGTGGGGATGGGATAAAAAAATCAGGATGTCATCCGCAAAAAGACTCAATTTGTGGTGATGTCCACCTAATTCTACACCTTTGATATTAGGATTATTTCTAATAATACATGCTAAGGGTTCAATAAGTAGGGCAAAAAGCAAAGGGGATAGGGGGCAACCCTGTCTAGTACCACTCCTAATATCCATCATAGCTGATTTGTAGCCCATATATTTAATATAAGCTTTCGGAGTGCTGTATAGTGAGGAGACCCAAGTTAAGAAATTTTCCCCAAAACCCCATTTTTGAAGAGTATATTGTAGATATGGCCAGCTAATTGAGTCGAACGCCTTCCTAATATCTAATGATATAAGGCAAGTTGGGATACGTCTTTTTTTGGCGGCATGAATTAATAAAAGTGCTCTTCTGACATTATCCCCTGCTTGACGCAAGGGCATGAAGCCAGTTTGGTCACGATGGATAAGTTTACTTATAATGCTATTCAATCTAGTTGCCAAGATCTTAGCTAGTAACTTAATGTCTAGATTTAAAAGAGATATGGGGCGGTAATTAGACCAAGAGGTAGTGTCAGATTTAGGTTTGGGAATCATTGCTATGATGGAAGTTAGTGTTTCGGTTTTAAACGAATGACCAGCTAACAAAGAATTGAAGGCTCTAGTCAATAGAGGCGTTAAAATCGAGTCAAATTGTTTGTAGTATAGTGCAGAAAACCCATCGGGGCCCGGTCTCTTGTGAGGCTTCAATTCTTTAATAGCAGCTTTAACTTCCAAGGCCGTTATGGGACTCTCCAAATATTCACACTGTTCCGGTGTCATTGTGGGAAGTGTAACATCTGAGAACAAAGTGTCTGCTTTGTTTTTATCAAAGATTAAGCCAGGGTCATAGAGCTTAGCTAATTTAGATTGAAAGATGTCCAAGATCTTTAATGGGTTACTAGTGTATGCATCTCTGGAGGTTCTAAGTCGGAATGCAGCTTGTGAACGATCAATAGACTTGAGACTGCGGGCCATTGGGGTATCGGGCTTATTGGCTTTGCGGTATAGGGTATGTTGCCGCTTGCGTAAGAGTTTGTCTGCGGAATCTGTCAGAAAAAGATCCAACTCAAGCCGGGCCCTTTCCAATTTAGTGTTAGTGTTTGCATTCGGGGTAGCTTGATGAGCCAAATGACAAGCGTTAAAATTTGCTTCAAGTTTGGTGAACAGAATCTTGCGATCTCTTTTAATAGATCTCGCCTTTTGTATCAAGCCGCCCCGAATGACAGCTTTATGGGCTTCCCATAGTGTAAGGGCAGAGACATCAGTAGTGTCATTAAATGAGATATAATCATTAAGAGCCAGTTCAATATCTGAACGGTGTGAGGGGTGAGTTAGGATGGAGTCGTTAATACACCAAGTGGTGTCATGTGACCTAGGTATTGGAGAGGTAATTGTAGCAGTGACCGCACAATGGTCTGTCCATGGAAATGGGATTATATTAGAGGATTGTCTTGCTGCTTCAACCTCAGCAACATCTCCAAAATATGCCCCTTCCTAACCCATAACACCACAAAGCTCCTAATCCACTCTCTGACTAGCTCTCGCTTTGACTACTGCAACTCCCTCCTCATTGGATTTTCCTTACATTATCTATCTCTCCTTCAGTCCATTATGAATGCTACTGCCAGACTCATCTACCTTACAAACGGCTCAGCGTCTGCTACTCCTCTCTTCCAATCCCTCCATTGGCTTCCACTCAACCAAGGAATTACATTAAAAATACGATAACCAAATTACAAAGCCATCCACAACTCTGCCCCTAGCTACATCACTAACCTTGTCTCAAAATACCAATCAAATCATTCTCTTTGATCGTTCCAAAAACTCCTGTTCTCTAGCTCCCTTGTCACCTCCTCCCATGCTCGGTTACAGGACTGTTCCCGAGCCTCTCTCATCCTCTGGAACTGCCTACCCCAATCTGTTTAACCACCTCCCTACTGGGCACTAAAACCCCCTTCCTGCCCAAGCCATTTTTCAGCATTCAGCGCAGTCACACTTTGAATGACAATTGCGCGGTCGTGCGACGTGGCTCCAAAACAAAATTTGCGTCCTTTTTTTCCCACAAATAGAGCTTTCTTTTGGTGGTATTTAATCACCTCTGCGGTTTTTATTTTTTGCGCTATAAACAAAAGAAGAGCGTCCAGTTTGGAAAAAAAACACAATATTTTTTACTTTTTTCTATAATAAATACCCATTTTTTTTTTCAATTAAAATTTTCCTCAGTTTAGGCCGATATGTATTCTTCTACATATTTTTAGTATAAAAAAAAAATCGCAATAAGCGCGTATTGATTGGTTTGCGCAAAAGTTATAGCGTCTACAAAATAGGGGATAGTTTTATAGCATTTTTTATTTTTTTATTAGTAATGGCGACGATCTGCGATTTTTATTGTGACTGCGATATTGCGGCGGACACATCGGACACTTTTGACACATTTTTGGTACCATTCACATTTATACAGCGATCCCTGCTATAAAAATGCATTGATTACTGTATAAATGTGACTGGCAGGGAAGGGGTTAACCACTAGGGGGCGGGAAGGGGTTAAATATGTTCCCTCAATGTGTTCTAACTGTGGGGGGAGGGGACTGACTGGGGGAGGTGACCGATGGTTGTCCCTATGTACAAGGGACACACCATCAGCCTCCTCTCCCTCACAGGACGTGGATCTGTGTGTTTACACACACAGATCCACTTTCCTGCTTGGTTCCCAGGCAATCGCGGGTGCCCGGCTGCAATCGCGGCCGCCGGGCACGCGCACCGGGTCCGCGGTAACGCGGCGGGCGCACGATCACGCGCCGCCGGCGGCGCGCACGCACGCGCGATCCGCCTCCTTCTGAGGGACGTTCCGGAACGTCCACTCAGAAGGAGAGAGCACCCACCCGGCCGTATATGTACAGTGGCCGGGTGGGAAGTAGTTAACTATCTCCTACTCTGTCCACTTTTAGGTGATCCCTAAAAATCCTTATTTTTAGAGAAGTCTTTCCTGCCTCCACCTAACAAATGTACTTTTATTTACTCCATCAGCTCATCTCCTACATTTATTATCTTTCGTACCACTTGACACTCCCTCCTGGATTGTAAGCTCTAATGAGCAGGGCTCTCTAATTCCTCTTGTATTGAATTGTATTGTAACTGTTTTGTCTGTCCTCGGGTTGTAAAATTCTACGAAACAGTTGGCACTATATAAATCCTGTATAATAATAAATGTGAACTGATGTGATGATGATTCTGACCAATGAAATCTCAGGTCTGGGTTCAGAACCAGTCAGAGCTAAGCCTGTCTTCTACAGATCAAAAAGAGATAAACCAGAGCCACAGGATCATCCCTTCATAAAAAGCACCCACCATGATGTATCCAGTAGATGTGCATGTTAGGTAATCTTATGAAATGTTGATCATTTAAAGCTAGACTGTAAAACTTATCTCACTCCCCTGGCAGCTGGTGATCTTCTTCACTTCGACTTGTAGGAAGTTTAGTTCTGCATAATTTGTGATGATGTCAGCTTGTGACCTCCAGCAAGAGCGCCACAGAGAAGAGTCTGCAGGATCCAATTGCACAGGTAGGAAGTAGGCTGCTGGACTTAGGAATAAGGCAAGTATTATTTCTCTACCCCTAGACCTAACAAGCATTTACCCTTGCAGGGCAGGGAGGTCACAGTGCCTGGAGTTTAATTGAATGCTGTATGTTTACTATGCAATTATTTCACTGAATCTTTTTTTTTTATACTTTACATTGCTACGATAAGCCTATGGTAAATACAGTCCTTGTCGAAAGGCCACTGAATAACACAGAAAGATTCCTTTGTTTTCTATTAATATGCAAGCTCCATCTATATTGATTACCGCAGAGAGACATGTAGGTAATTCAAGGTCATTATTTATAAGACAGCACAATATCTGCAGATTTGGCATATGTCTGTAAATAATAAATATCCATCAGTATTATAGACAGTGAAGGAAGCTCATAAATCCAGAATTCTTCCAACATCATAACCAGACTAAAGTACTGTGATTCTGTAAACCAGTTAAAGAACAGGATGGGTTTTAAAGCCATTTTGGCAATATATGCCTTTAGAGGCACTGCCTGCTGCAGGTACACATACTGAAGGCCTCTCGAGCCCCTTAGGGAAAGAGAGCCTTGACTGATGGGGGCATGGCCAGGTGCAGTACAAGGCGTTGGTCACCCAAGGATTGGTTAATTTGGGGGATGGGATGTGCCTAAGCTCGGGTAAAGGATTGCCCCAGGGAATTCTGGGGTCCTTTCGGAAGACGTGCTGGGAAGAGCTGCCCACCCTCCCGCCCCTTTTTTCTGTGGTATGTCACAGCTTGCTGCGTTTTTTTCTTGACCTTGCCAGCAAAAAATGGCTGTAATGGGCCATGCCCTTGATGGATATCGGAAGTAGGCGGCCTGTCCAGCACTTATGGTAAGGACAGGCCCCTCCCACCCCCCTTTGGAATTGTGGGCTCACAGTACAACTGTGACTGGCACTTGTTGAAATAATATTCACATGTTATGTTGGAATTAATAAAGCTGTGGCCTTGCCCTTTCCAACCTAATGGTTGTAAGCATGCTTATTTAATAGGGTGAGGGGGCAAGGGGGAAGGTTTATAAGTAAATCTATGTTACAGTTAATGGTACCTGGGCTCATTGCGCCTAAACAGTCATGTGGTAAGGCTTTGGCAGACATGAAAACTATGCACACGTGTTTAAGATTTTTTTCATTAGAGTCTCACAAGGGTCTCCATCAATTTTCTTTGATCTCTAAAAGGCATTATTACTTTCAAAGCTGAATTCCAGGCACATAGAGAAGAATTAAAAAAGTATTAAATATATTTTTTGTTAAAGTCACTAGTATCATTTTTTTTAATTTGTCTTTATATTATTCTGTAATCTATTGCACAGTGGATAGGGAGAGTCAGATCAAGCTTTAGGAACCAATCAGAGCATGTTGCATTGCACACAACTGTCAGTCCAGCATGTTGATGGGAGCAGTCAGTCTAGACTCTAGATTATTATTTAAGAGAACAGGAGAGAGCAAAGTGATGACTAATCAACGTGCTGCTGCTCTTTTATTTCAGTCAGCAGATTGGGGTGTTTCCTGGACCAAGCTATACTGCTTAAATGTTGTGGAGGTACAGGACGTTGTTATACTGTCTGGCAGAGGTACATGGATCACACAACTAATTAATTGAAAGGTAAGGCATATATTGTGTAGCGGGGTCTCCTTTAAGGCCCCGGGACTACGTTACCCAGAACCCCGTTCGGCACCCAGAGTGCAGTTAGCCACCGCAGAGACTCATGGGAGGGGTTATTTAAAGAGCTCGGCCTCTTTGGACACCGCGCTGCAAGCAAGAGTTTCTTCCTGTGCGGATCTGCTGCAGTGCAAGGCCTGAAGCCTGGGCCTTGCGCAACTTCCAAAGAGCCTTCCACCCCACTGCGGAGCCTGGGTGGCACCGGACTTGTCGAGTGAGGACATCAGTTAGATCGGGGACCCGATCGTTGCAGACGCTGTGTGCGGAGACGCAGCAGGTGGAAGTCCCGGACTGGGATCGCGTCCGGAGTGGTGAGCGAGCACTTTCTCAAACAAATAGACTGTACCGTGTTTAGGCCTATAGACTGCCTTGGCCCACCTATTGATGTTTGTTGTTCCGTTAGGAGACCTGTAGCAGGACAGAGTTGAAGGGGTCTCCAGTTTAGTGTTCCTTGAGACTGCCTACTTGTGGATAAAAAATATTATCTCATCAAGTGCACCACCGAAAATTTGTATGCGAAGAAATCATAGAGTGAAAAGGCTGAGATTTATTCTATGTCAGGCCTGACTAGGGAGAGATAGAATATTGTTTAGTGCGCCACAGGGCGCGCAAACCATAATAGCTGCGCGCGGTGTGTTACCGCGCTGGGCCATTGTTGTGTGCTATATCTATTGCTACAGGGCTCTGTAAGCAAGTTGCATGTGTTCTGTTCTGCCTATGCCTTTGATATAAAAGTAAAGCCGTTGCATTTAATCTCTCGCCTCAGTGTGTTGTCTTACTGTAAAAGAGATTGCCCCTTATAATATTACTGAATGTGATATAAGTTTAACCGTAGACTAACTGTGCCAGAGTGGGTCGAGTAAGATTGCCGGGGGTTGGCGGTGCTGTATGCAGGGCCCGAAATCAAACCAGCGGCTCTCTTAACTGGGGGTAGCGCTACAATAGTATGCATTGTAACTATTTTAGAAATTTAACTTGCATTTGACTTCTGTCTTAGTGTCATTTCTTAGCGCAGATGTGTGTTTTCTGAATTTTCCAGAGCAAGCATTGGAAAGCAGAGGCATACAAAAAAGTTTTGTTTTTTCATTTGGGCATCTTTAGTCCATCACTGGATGAAAATTCCTGCCTGCTGCTTTCATAAAGAACGCTGGATGTTCAAAGAGAAGGTTCACCAAGAGAAAATATTATGTACACATGATCGGAATTTCCATCGGCAAAACCTCTGATGTTTTTTCCGACGGAATTCCGCTCAAGCTTGGCTTGCATACACACGGTCACACAAAAGTTCTCTGTACTTTCGACCGTCAAGAACGCGGTGACGTACAACACTACGATGAGCCGAGGAAATTAAGTTCAATGCTTCCGAGCATGCATCAAATTGTTTCCAAGCATGCCTCAGAATTTTGCACGTCGGAATTGCTACAGACGATCAGAAAATTTGAGAACCAGCTCTCAATCTTTTGTTGGTGGAAATTCCAACAGCAAAAGTCAGATAGAGCATACACACGGTCGGAATTTCCATCCAAAAGCTCACATTGGACATTGCCCTAAAATCATTTTGTTGCCTCAAGTAAATGAGCTGCCTTATGCACGACACGTTGAATCACGTAAAAAATCACCCAAACAAAACTGTGAGCGTGCAAAGTCTGAACATGGTCTTAAAGGCTGGAAGATGGGAAAGTTGAGGAAGACAATAGAGGAACATGTATATACTGTTTGCAGCAACTAGTCAGATTCCACTTAACTTTTATGGAGTATAAAAATAAATATGGGTATCTGATTTGTAAATTTTGACTAAGCATCCACTAATCCTTTCATTTGTTTCTTTTTAAATACATGAAGTTCCAAAACACTTACAGTCTGACAGAGGTTCTTCATCTTCTTCTTTGCTCAGTTTTCCTGGAGTATGAACAGAACTATTAACAGTAGATTCTATCTCCTCTCCACCATCTTGAAGACCCTCTGAGGATGATGGCATCTCATCTGAGCTTGGAAGAAGGGAAGAGACACTCCCCATGGTTGGTGTGACAGCTGATGAAAGCCCACTAAATCGAGAGATGCTGAGGAATGATAACTTGCGGCCTCGTTGGAAGTGACCACGAACAGATCTCTGACCTTGTCTTTTACCCTATAAATTGTAAAATATTACATAATTCAAAAGGACCTCTGTACCAAACAATGTAATTTTGGACAGCGGATGATTTAGGTAGCATAAAGTTATCAAACATTGTGAAGTTTTTTGTGCAATGTTTTCTGCCCATATTTTTTGTGCTAGTCAAAATCTCTTTTTGTCCTCCAATACCAAAACAGGCAAAGCAGTGAAAAGAGATGATGGTGATAAATACTCCATGGTCCTGAATATCCATCTGAAGGTTTCAAATGAAAGTACAGAAGCTACACAGTACCTGCTCCTATCACTCTTTAACTACAAAAAACAAGACTTTAGTGAATTTCTAGAAATGCAAATGTAGGTATATATGGATAAAGTGCATGTTCCAGGCAGATATACAATACATCAATTATTGCAGCTCTACATTCATTAGCAGATCATTAAATGTATGCAAGCAGAGTAAGTACATGTTACTAGGAATCCGCCCTCCATAGCAGTTGCTGTAACTGCTTGTGTAACTGCTGTGGGAGTCAGAGTTTGGCTTCAATGTTTTAGTGTATCTAAATCTGCTAGTCCATCTAACACTTCCCTCCCCCAGACTGACAATGCTTCTGTCCAAAGGTGCCCCTCTGTCTCCTTCATCCAGAGTGGGGGCACTCCAATAAATGAGGTGTGCTACTGAGGGGGGAAAAAAAATGAAAAAATAAAACGAATGCAGCCACAACATCTAATTATTGGTAAGCTGCAATATAGTATATTTTTGGTTTTAGGTTTACTACGGCTTAACTTCAGCAGAGAAAAAACAGGTCTCCTACCCATTCAGACAAGACTATGCTATGTGGCAGAGTTGTGTGAAGCCCCGTACACACGATCGGTTTGACTGATGAAAACCGTCCGATGGACGGTTTTCATCATACCAACCGATCCTGTATGGTACCCATCGGTCTTTTTTCCATCGGTTGTAAAAAATAGAACTTGTTTTAAAATTTTCCGATGGATAAAAAACCGATGGAAATTTCTGATCGTCTATGGGCAAGTCCATCGGTTAAAAAACCCACGCATGCTCAGAATCAAGTCGACGCATGCTCAGAAGCATTAAACTTCATTTTTCTCGGCTCATCGGAGTGTTTTACGTCACCGCGTTTGGAACGGTCGGTTTTTTGACTGATGGTGTGTGGCCAAGACTGATGAAAAACAGTTTCATCGGATTTCCGATGGACAAATCCATCGGACGAAAATCCATAGGTTATCCGATCGTGTGTACGGGGCTTGACTCTCAGAACTGAATACACAGAAATACAAATACTTTGGCGGGTCAAAAAGAAAACATATAAATGCTTTATTTGCATACTTAATTGCTCGTCTGAAATACAGCTTTAAAGCAGAACTTTGATAAAAAATAATGTTCTAGCAAGGAACATACAATAATAATTATGCTACCAAAATGAATGTGTGTTGTAAATTGCCTCCAACATTGCTCCTGCTTCTTCTTGTGGCCATTTTGTTGAAGTCCAGAGCCCCCGAACAGAAGTAAATCATAAAGTGGAGCTAAACCCACTGATTTAACAGTTTTAAAGTTACATTCCTTGAATGTCCCATTTGCTTGTTTTCTAAACCAAACCGTCAAATCGTCAAATGGCTGGTGTCATAATTGATCATATATGCAGCACCATGGCAGATGCAGATCAAACAGAAGCAGCTTCCTTGGCTGTATAGGTTAGGAGGGTTTAATTCCACTTTAAGACTGTCAGCAGATCGGCCCCTACAAACTCGGTAGTGCCTAAACATAGAGAACAACTGAGCATGTGCAGAGCACGATCGATTACTGGATTTTAAACAGCATAGGCAATTACTTTTAATGTTTTATAGACTTGTAAAATGGGCCAGCCTGAAGTGATCTAGCAGGACTTAATTTTCTGACTAAAGTTTCACTTTAAGTAAAATTTAAGAGCACGCTGCTTGGAAGACAAATGTAAAGTTCCCTGGAATTTTGGACCTGTAACTGAACATGAATCCTGTCTTAGCCCACATCATGCTTTTGTGGGTTAAGGACTCATATAGCATCATTCACAATCTACCCTGAGCCGACAGTGAATTACCACCCAATCTGTTTACCCTGATAATAAAACATGCATTCCATTGCTGTGAATAGATCTGCAAAAACAAGGAGAATATTGCTACAGCTCACATAAAAAAGAAACACCAAAGTGCACATAATAGGACATTATGCAGGTTCACAAACAACTACTATTCTAACTGAAGCCTTCGTAATTTCTGAGTAAAACGTATTTTACTTTCAATGTGTACTACATTACAAATGAAGTAAATCTGTGTATTGGAACTGGAAATCATGCTCTGAAATCTATGGCTGCCCTCTGGTGTACAAACAGGCTAGTGCAGCGGCATCCTGGCAGATTTCACTGGCTGCTAGCAGCTTTGCACAACCCAAAGTTAAAGTAAACTGCAGTACAACAGTAAAGTGCATAGGCGTGCGCACAGGGTGTGCCAGGTGTGCCCAGGCACACCCTAATCACCCTGAGCAGCACAGATTCCCCCTACTGCCCTGGCTCCCATCTTTCCCCCCGCAGTGCTGCAAGCTTCCCTCCTCTCCTATCGGCTGTTGCTGCTGGGATGTTTTAGAAGTGGGGAAGGGGCCAGTATATATGTAATTTACCGGCCCCTTCCTTTTCTGAATGAACATCGTGAGTGATCAGTAGTGTGTGTTTGGGGTGCACACCCTAATGCAATAGGCTGCACACACCTATGGTAAAGTGATTTCCATTGGCATTGTTTCCCATCATGATATTAGTAGCATGATGCCTGCATTGGCCCTTGCAGGTAATTATCACTAGAAAAAAGCAAACGCCTTAAAAATGCAGCTCAGCTGGAGTCAACCCACAAAACAGAACCTAGCACCATCTAGCACAGGGGTGCCCAACCAGTGGCCCGCGGAGCCCTCTGATGTGGCCCGCAACCTCCTGCTCTGGGATGGAATAGAATACTGTTATTAAAGGTAAGTTTATTACTAAGATCACAGTGTATATATGGGCATATCTGTTCTGCAGTGGTTACTGGGCTGCTTTCAAACTGATCCATAGGTACAGAGCAGTGCACCTGAGGGTTCCCTGCACTGAGCCATAGGCCCCTTTCACATGGTCAGTCCGACCCAATTGGACCCTCCATTCACCTCTAAGGAGTAGCAGATGTAAATGGACTTGTGTCTGTTTACAAACGCCTACCTCCAATCTGATCCGGCAAAAAAAAGTAGAGTGGGCTCTATAGAGTAGAGTAGGCTGCCCTGCACCCGCTCTGCTCATTGTGGACCGCCACCGTGTTACCAAGTCGATTAGGTGGCCCTCGCTCTTCAAAAGGTTGGGCACCCCTGATCTAGCATGTCTGCCAGTGAAGACAAGTGTTTGATTTACTAAAGGCAAACAGGCTGCAAACAGTATTTCTTGTTCATACATCACGGGACACAGAGCAGCATAGTCATTACTATGTGGGTTATATAGAATTACCTTCAGGTGCTGGCACTGGCAACTTCCAAAACAGGAAGTACCCTCCCCTATATAAGCCCCTCCCATCCGGGAGTACCTCAGTTTTTTGCCAGTGTCTAAGGTGTTGGCCAAGGTTAACATGTATTCATCTGGGCTTGTGTACAGGTTCTCTGGGCCTTAGCAAGCTATTCCGGATCCGACCAAAAAAGCTTCATAGCTAAACGGTCGGTACCCGGGCCTTGCAGAGAAGAGCAGGGTTTTGCCTGTAATGCCTCTCTTAGGAGGGCTGGACCCTGGGATCCAGAGCTCTGGTCATACCCAAAACCAAGAGGCTATCTGTGCAGGGTGCTATACAGGTCCAGGGGAGTGGAATCCTTGGGAACCCGGTCCCTGAAGGTCTAGTACAATGCCTGCCGTGAGAGGTGAAGTTTGGGCTTCTGTGGACCAAACAAAGTCCTGCGGCGGGGAAAAGGTAAGTGGGGGCCCCTCAGGAACTTGGTTCTATTGAGGGGACCCCCAAGCCTAATATGTCTTTCTGCCTGTTACCTAAAGGGTATTCCCGCTAATAGCTGTATATGCCTAAGAAATCCTAGAAATGTTTTTTCATAATGGAAGTTTTAAAAAAACTGTAAACCTGGAAATGTTTTTTCATAAAGGAGGTTTTAAAAAAAAAAAAAAAGACAAAAGTGCGGTACCTGTGTTTGTCCACTAGAGGCCGCTGTGGAACGTCTTTTTTCTTGGGACTATTCCTTCCATGGTGAAAGTCCAGGCAGATGAGTGAGCTCTCTATCAGGGAAGCTGCATTCCTCTGTCATGCTGCCAAGTAGTTTCCTTCCATCCCCGAGTCCTGGTGAAACAGGGACCCTGGCTCCTCTCCCTACATGGCGCCAAGAGCGCACACGTGCACGCGCGCGCGCACACATGCTTTCCTTTTATAAGGTTTAACTTCAAAAAAGGGGGCGGAGCCTGGCGGATGATGCGCTCTGTGCGCCCAGCGCTTCTGCGCATGTGCGGGCGTCCCAGGACTCAGTCCACGCTGCTTGCTATGGACACAGAGCATGAAAAGGAGCTGGTAGCATGGTATAGGGGCTTACAGCGGGCGGTTGATACAGGCATCCCCAGAAAGACGCATTAGTAGACACCCACTGATGTACATAGCAGCAAATTGCATTAGACTATTTCAGTAAGGGGTGTATTGCGGCTGGAATACCTCAGCTTTGAACTAAGGAATATGCCGCCTAAAAAACTCCGAGATATACCTCTCAGGAAGTGTAGGGGGTCTCCATCGGGCTCTGAGGATCTGGAGCAGTCATCTGCACCCTCCTCCCCTGAGAAATCAGAGGTTAATACCCATAAGGAACCCCCGGGAGTGCCAGGTACTGCGGCTGTCCTCAGTCCACCTGCTCCTGCATATATAACAGAGGAGGTTTTTTCCTCAACTCTGGAGGGATTGGAGCAGAGATTGGCTGCATTGATCGCTTCTTCTCTACAGGAAAGAAAGCGCGCCAGATCTCCATCACCTCCATTAGAGTGCCTGTTGGCAGAGCAACAGTCCCAGGAAGGGACCGACCTACCTGAAGGGGATCAGGAGGAGGTTAGCTCTGTTTTTGAGGAATCGACAGTAGATGAACCATTTTCAGCATCACAGACTGAAAGATTGTGGGTCCAGACCCTAACTGACATGGTTCGATCTGCATTTAAAATGCCTCTTGTTGAACCATCAACTACTGCTGTCTCCTCATTGGGGTCGCTAAAAGCTCCCCAGGTTAATTGCTCCTTTCCAATACATCCATTATTGGAAGGACTTATATACCAGGACTGGGAACATCCTGATAAACTATTTGTTCCGCCTAAAAGGTTTCCGGTGATCTATCCCATGGAGGAAAAGTTCACCCAGAGATGGAATGTTCCTACGGTGGATGCAGCCATCTCTTCTGTGAACAAATCACTGACATGTCCAGTAGATAATGTTCAAATGTTCAAAGATCCAGTGGATAAAAAATTGGAATCTTTATTAAAATCTGCTTTTTCCACAGCAGGGGCTGTTACACAGCCAGCAGTGGCAGCTATTGGGGTCTGCCAAGCTTTAAAGGATCAAATGAAAATGGTCCTGAGGGATTTGCCAGACCAGCAGGCCCAGGCTCTGGCTGATCTGCCTAGAGCATTATGCTTTGCGGTTGACGCCATCAAGGATTCTATCCATCAGGCCTCCCGCCTCACGCTGTCTTTGGTACATATGCGTAGGCTTCTGTGGCTCAAAAACTGGTCTGCTGAAGCTCCCTGTAAGAAGCTCTTAGTTAGCTTCCCATTTCATGGGGAACGCCTTTTTGGCGAAGACCTGGATAAGTATATCCAGAAGATTTCCAGTGGTAAAAGTACTCTCTTACCGAGTAAAAAGAGGTCTAGGGGTCCATCTTTTAAGAGGACTACCTCTCCTATCCCTGCGTCGTCTGCTACTAAGCAGTTCCGACGGCCTCCTCGGTCAAACTCAGGAGGTAAAAATCAGGGACAGCCACAGGGTAATAAAAAGCCCTGGATCCGAAGAGGTACTAAACCAGCCTCCAAGTCAAGCCTATGAAGGGCTGCCCCCACTCAAACGGGTGGGGGGAAGACTTCAGTTGTTCGCAGAAACCTGGCGGGAGACGATCAAAGACAGATGGGTGCTCTCCGCAGTAACTCTGGGATACAAGTTGGAGTTAAAAGAGTCTCCTCCGTCCCATTTTATGTGGTCAGGCATGCCAAGAGACCCTCTGAAAAGAGGGTCTCTCCTATTGGCGTTAGAACAACTATTGCTCCAAGGAGTAATTATGGAGGTTCCTATGGAAGAGTGGGGGTTGGGTTTCTACTCAAACCTTTTCACAGTCCCGAAGCCAAACGGGGACATAAGACCCATATTGGACCTAAAGAGTCTAAACAAATTTCTAAACGTCCGGTCTTTCCGGATGGAGTCGATCCGATCGGTCACCGCTGCCCTACAAGGGGAGGAATGGTTAGCCTCGATCGACATCAAAGATGCTTACTTGCATGTTCCCATCTTTCCAGGTCATCAAAAATTCCTACGCTTTGCAGTAGAAGGGCGCCATTTTCAGTTCAGAGCCTTACCATTCGGTCTGGCCACAGCACCACGAGTGTTCACAAAAATTCTGGCCCCACTGTTGGCCGATCTAAGAACACGGGGTGTAACGATAATGGCATACCTAGACGACCTGTTGTTGATGGACCACTCAGTTGCCAAGCTAGAAGTGGTAATTGGCGATACAATCAAGTATCTAGAGTCTCACGGTTGGGTCATCAACCTGGACAAGTCAGCCCTACAGCCAGTGAAAAACCTGGTATATCTAGGGCTACGGCTGGATTCAGACCAGAGGAAGATTTTCTTACCTCTAGACAAGGTATCCTCTTTGAGGGCCTTGGTCCGTCTGCTTTGTGCAAAAAGACAGCCGTCCATACGCCTGTGCATGAGGCTGCTAGGAAAGATGGTAGCATCATTCGAAGCTGTGCCATACGCCCAATTCCACTCAAGGAATTTACAAAGGGCCATATTGTCAGCCTGGAACGGAAAAGTTCAGGCTCTAGACTTCCCGATGGCTTTGTCCCCTTCCGTTCGGAAGAGTCTCTGCTGGTGGTTGATCCCCCAGAATCTCCAGAAGGGAAAACCCTTCAGCCCGATATCTTGGAAGGTGGTCACTACAGATGCCAGCCTTATAGGCTGGGGGGCAGTACTGGAGCAATGGTCTCTCCAGGGCAGATGGTCAAATGTAGTAAAAACCCTGCCCATCAATCTCTTAGAGATACGAGCAGCCCGGTACGCCCTAGTAGCCTGGACATCCAGACTCCAAGGGTCCCCTGTCAGAATTCAATCAGACAATGCCACAGCAGTGGCATATATCAATCATCAGGGAGGCACCAGGAGTCGTGCAGCCCAGAGGGAAGTAAGTCACATCCTGGAATGGGCAGAAAAGCATGTCCCATGTATATCAGCTGTCTACATTCCAGGGGTGGAGAATTGGAAGGCGGACTTTCTGAGTCGCCAACAGTTATGCCCAGGGGAATGGTCCCTTCATCCCGAGGTCTTCCGAGCAATATGTCAGCGGTGGGGAACACCGGATGTAGATCTGCTAGCATCCAGATTCAACGCAAAGGTGGACAGATTTGTCTCCCGGACAAGGGATCCCCTCGCTTGCGGCTCGGATGCTCTGGTGTTCCCTTGGGATCAGTTCAGACTGATATATGCATTCCCTCCGCTACAATTGTTGCCTCGACTCCTTCGCAGAGTCAGGTTGGAGAAGAAGCCGGTGATCCTGGTGGCTCCAGCGTGGCCCCGAAGGGCCTGGTACGCGGAGATCATCAAAATGTCTGTGGGGAGTCCTTGGACCCTTCCACGTCGTCCGGACCTGCTTTCGCAAGGACCGATATACCACCCTTCCTTACTAACTCTAAGTTTAACGGCCTGGCTATTGAATCCCACATCCTAAAGAAGAGAGGTCTCTCTAACTCTGTGGTATCAACTATAATCAATGCCAGGTTGTATCCAATTGTATCCAGGCAGATCTACTATAGAGTTTGGAAGGCGTACATCACTTGGTGCGAGGCCAGAAAATGGCATCCACGTAAGTACGTTATAGGCAGAATTCTGGACTTCCTGCAGTGGGCTGTAGACAGGAAGTTTGCCTTAAGTACTATCAAGGGCCAGGTTTCGGCCTTGTCAATACTATTTCAAAGGCCCCTGGCTATGCATTCACTTGTCAAATCCTTTATGCAAGGTGTGACTCGTATTATTCCACCGATTAAGGCTCCCATATGCCCATGGGATCTAAATTTGGTTCTGTCGGTTCTGCAGAAGCAGCCATTTGAACCTTTGCGGCACATTTCCTTGGTTCTACTCACCAGGAAATTGATATTTTTAGTAGCCATATGCTCGGCTAGAAGAGTGTCGGAATTAGCCGCCATGTCCTGTAAAGAGCCATATCTGGTTATCCATAAAGACAGAGTAGTATTACGTCCTCACCCAGCCTTTCTTCCTAAGGTGGTATCGAGGTTTCACTTGAACCAGGATGTGGTTCTTCCTTCTTTTTTCCCCAAACCAAGCTCGGTAGAGGAAAAGTTATTGCATTCTTTGGATGTAGTAAGAGCAGTTAAAGCTTATCTAAAAGCCACTGCTCAGATTCGTAGAACGGATTCTTTGTTTGTTCTGCCGGAAGGCCCCAGAAAGGGTCAGGCAGCATCAAAATCTACTTTAGCCAAGTGGATTCGACAGGTCATAATACAAGCCTATGGCTTGAGAAGTAGACCGCCTCCGTTCAAAGTTAGGGCGCACTCCACGAGAGCAGTTGGAACTTCATGGGCAGTGCATCACCAGGCCTCCCTGGCGCAAATTTGTAAGGCCGCAACATGGTCTTCAGTACACACGTTTACTAGGTTCTACCAGGTGGACGTTAGAAGTCAGGAGGATGTCGCCTTTGGGCGCAGTGTGTTGCAGGCCGCAAAAGATCCTCATGCCTGATGGCGCCCAGCTTATGTATGGTGTATCCCCCCCCTCATGTGGCATTGCTTTGGGACGTCCCACATAGTAATGACTATGCTGCTCTGTGTCCCGTGATGTATGAACAAGAAAGTAGGATTTTTAAAACAGCTTACCTGTAAAATCCTTTTCTTGGAGTACATCACGGGACACAGAGCTCCCACCCCTCTTTTGGGGACACGTATTGCTTTGCTACAAAACTGAGGTACTCCCGGATGGGAGGGGCTTATATAGGGGAGGGTACTTCCTGTTTTGGAAGTTGCCAGTGCCAGCACCTGAAGGTAATTCTATATAACCCACATAGTAATGACTATGCTGCTCTGTGTCCCGTGATGTACTCCAAGAAAAGGATTTTACAGGTAAGCTGTTTTAAAAATCCTACTTTTTGCTTGCATGTGATTAGATGATGGAAGTCAGCTAGCGTTGAGACCTGTCCGGAATTCACCTGCACAGTCCAGGTTTTGAATCATGTGTCCAGGTTTTAGACTGCCTGAAACCCGGCAAATAATTTAGACCGGGCTGTGACTCCCTAAGTAACCGAGTACCACAACCGCTGACTGCATAGGCATGCCCACAGGCCGTGTGTACCTGGGTACACACTACTCACCAGGGTTGCCCATTGTCCAGAGGGCTGGCTGAAGTTGACTAAGACGAGTGTCTGTGATAAGCCTTGTACACACGATCAGATTTTCCAACGGGAATTGTGTAATGACAGGTTGTTGGCGGAAAATCCGACCGTTTGTATGCTCCATCAGACAATTGTTGTCGGATGTTCTGTGGACAAATGTTGGATGGCAAGCTTTAAAATTTTCTGTGGACAATTGTCTGTTGTCAGATTTTCCGAGCGTGTGTACACAAGTCCGTCGGACAAAAGTCCAAAGTATAAACACGCATGCTCGGAATCAATGCTCACCAAACACGACATTAGCAGAAGGTACCCAAAGGGTGGCGCTATAGAGCTGAAAAAACACGTAGTTTTGTGCTTGTTGGCCGTCAATTGTGTGCCGCTTGTATGCAAGACAAATTCCTGGCCAACACCCTTCGGACAAAAGTCCTACGCTTTGTCTGCAGAAAATCCAATTGTGTGCACAAGGCTATACTCTCTCTTGCACTGCCCAGAGCCAGCACAGTTCCCCTCCCCCCGCACGGACAGGAGAGGAGAGAAGGATTGATCTGCTCCTCCTCCTTCCACCCTTACCTCTCTTTGTCACTCCAATTCCAGGTGTGCTATGCCTCAGAAAAGGGATGTGTGGCTGAAAAATTTGAAACCCAGTAGCCAGCAGATACATGGTGGATGAAAGGTGCCGATGCCTGAGCCTCAATCCTTGGGTGAGTGAGCTCACCATCCACTGTCTGTGACTGAAGTTTTCCCCCTCCCTCCCTTCTCTCTCCTGCCACTGAGCAAGTGAGTATTTTAAGGTAAGGGGGACTCAGATATAAGGTGGGGCTTTGATGAGTAGAAATCTCCTTACATAAGAGTTCCGCTCAACACAAAAGTCCACAGTGTTCCCCCTAAACAAAAAAAATTGCTGTGCCTCGCTAAAGTGTTCGGGTTTGGCAACTCAGAAAGAAAAGGTGGCAACTCATAGGTGGCAACTTACAGCCTATTGCATTAGGATGTGCACTCCAAAGCTCAAACACACGTGCGTGTGTGTGTGTGTATAAATATATAGGGCAATGGACAGTGTCGGTAGAGCAGTGGACGATGTCAGTAGTTTCTTTTTTTTTCTTTTTTATTATTGCATCTTTACAATTGCATTATTTTTATAATATGTTTATACAATCAATTTCATTATTGTTTTTTATTATTTTTTTAGGTGCCCCATTGAGGGCTTTGGTAAAATATAAGGGGTCTAAACAAGCCCCTGATGTCTCACTTTTGAGACAAAGAAAGGGACTTGGGACAGAGATTCCCCAGTCTCTTTCTCGCAACCAAGCAGCAGATGGAATCTGCCCAGCACAGGGTGATTAGGGTGTGCCCAGGCACACCTGGCACACCCTGTACGCATGCCTACTGTATGTGGCAACCCTAAAGTCAGCAGAGCTTCGGCTCATTCACTAAACCAATGAAGAATTCCCGTACAATGTGAAAAATAAGTAATTTTAATGAATAAAATTACATGTATTTTCAAGGATAACAAAGAAAGTAATGTATATTATAATAACGTATTTAGAACTAAGCAGAACTGCATGGGGGGATTTATCAATTCTGTCACACAGCAAGGCAATACTATACAGTAGCAGTGAGAAAGATTAGGCAGCAGATTTACTACACATTTACAATAATATATTCCTCCCAGTAGCACTGCCACTAAATCAAATCTGACATTGACCACTTATTGACTGTGCCTCAGTCTATTCTGTTGTGATAAACCTTTTGTAGACCCATACAAAATCTGTCTCAGTTGGATGCCCAAACGGACAGGTGTAGGGGGTCACAAATACACACAAACTGCCACATGGGCTTTGCTAAGTGAAAGGCAGCCTGATTTGCAGCTAATAGTGTTGCTAATTTGCTTCATAAATGTCCCATACATGTTTATCTATCTTAAAGGGCAATTTCATAGTCACTGATCCAAAGGGAGTCAATAGAACTAAAAATATAAAACTACACTTTCCTCCTATCACGTTTGTTTTCATTTTGATGTCGCCTGCAGCCCGCACCTCAATCTCCACAAATATTTTATGAAGCCAACCACTGGGAAAATTAAGATTAAAACACTGGCCACAAGTCACAGAAATAAAATGCAATGTAAAGAATTGGAAAGAGTTTATCGTAATTTACACTGGAAAACAGCTCCATATTTCCCTGAAAATCCATGCAGCAATCATTTCTATGGCATTGTACTTTAACTCCAGTGGGACTTGTACATCACTATAACATAAAATAATGGGTTCCACTTAGTACAAGCATGCTTTACAGTTTTTGCAAGTTTAATATATAGGCATGGCTGATGAGCCAAACTCTCTCCATATATTTTTCGCACTACAAGATTAACTAGCTGAAATATTTAGCTCTACATTTTAGGATTTTAAATTTATTTATACCTGTAAAACATAGCAAAATATTTCTGGCAGTTATAGGAAGTAAAGAAAATATAATTTACCTTCCCGGGCATTATAAATTGCTCCCACTTCATTTCTACTTCCTTTTCTCTATTGATTCTTTTTAATGATGTTTTACAGCCGCCAGGATCTCTGGTTTAAAGAAATAGAGTGTGGTTAGTGTAACATCTTCCAGCTTACATGGCATGCACACAATATATATATACATCATACAATTTACCAAGTTTAGAAAGAATGGTACAAAAATTTAAATATCCTAGACCTAGAGCTTGAATCTAATTTGTGTGGATTCAAACTTACAAATATAAAAGACTGTATAGTTGAACTGCAACAGATTGCCATTGAAATCAGAAGTGATTGGGTGGGTTTAAAGTTTATACCCAACATTTCTCTAAGGAACTTAAGCCCCATACACACTATTAGATTTTCTGCAAATTTGTGTCTTTAGATTTACCAAAACCAAATAATATGAGGTCAAACCTTAAGAATTTCAATTTGTATGCAATCAGGCAGGCCCTTGCACTACATGGTTTTGGTAAATCTGAAGACAAAAATCTGCAGAAAATCTAGAAGTGTGTATGGGGTCTTAGCTTTTGGTTGGGGTAGAGCATGGGTTTGCTGCAAATCCAACCCATTCATGGACACTGAGAACTAATGCAGCATATTCATAATACACTTCCTGACTTTCCAATTTAGGTCAGATGGCTTAGAATAGCCAATAAGGGGCCTTTGTTGTGTGCCAGACCCATTAAAACTTTTAAAAGACAGTGTTCCCAGCAGCGATTTGTCCCCGCATATTGGAGTAGATAGGAAGTGTTGACAGTGTGTGATTAGGTAGAGATAGTTGTGATATACACAGGGCCATCTTTTATATTGATTGGACCCTGGGGAAACATTTTCTTGGGCCCTCCCAAATCCACTTATCAACTATTTGCAGGCAATGTGGACTCAAGGGGCAGCTGCTTTGGGTCCCACAACAATAACTGGGTCCGGGGCAGCTGCTTCTTTTGCCCTGTGTTCAGTGGCGGCTGGTGAAGTTTTAGAAAAGGGGGCACCAGACCCCGCCCTTTCTTTTTGACCCATCCCACTTCTCATAAGCCACACCCCTTATAGAATCCACCCACTCCATCCCCTGTATTCCACTTGCTTCCACCCATAGTGTTAGTAGTATACAACTCAGCATCACAGGACAGCATATACAGCCCCAGCATCACAGGACAGAGTTTATAGCTCAGCCTCACAAATCAGGGTATATAGTTCAGAGTATACAGCTCAGCCTCACAGATTAGGGTATACAGCTCAGGGTATACAGCCCGGCATCACAGATCAGGGTATACAGCTCTGGGTATACAGCTCAGCCTCAGGGTATAGAGATCAGGGTATAGTGATCAGGGTATACAGATCACGGTATACTGCTCAGAGTATACAGCTTTGCCTCACAGCTCAGTGTATACGGGTCAGGATATACATATCAGGGTATACAGATCAGGGTGTACAGTTTAGCCTGACAGATCAGGATATACAGCTCAGCCTCACAGCTCAGGGTATACAGCTCAGGGTATACAGCTTAGGGTATACAGAGCAGGGTATACAGAGCAGGGTATAAAGCTCAGGGTATAAAGCTCAGGGTATACAGATCAGAGTACACAGCTCAGGATATACAGCTCAGGGTATACAGATCAGGGTATACAGCTTAGCCTCACAGATCAGGGTATACAGCTCAACCTCAGGGTGTACAGATCAGGTTATACAGCTCAGCACAGGACCCCCGGCTCAGACAGCACCCCTGACCCCCCCACTCGCGAGACTAGTGGCTCTGATGACAGCACTGCCCCCGACTCTGATGATGACAGCCCCCCGCTTGTGGCTCTGATGATGACAGCCCCCCGCTTGCAACTCTGATGATGACAGCCCCCCTCGTGGCTCTAAAGATGACAGCCCCCCTCACGGCTCTGATGATTACAGCCCCCCGCTCACGGCTCTGATGATGACAGCCCCCCAGCTCACGGCTCTGATAAAGACAGCCCCCCCGCTCACAGCTCTGATGATGTTAGCCCCCCCGCTCGCGGCTCTGATCATGACAGCCCCCACGCTCATGGCTCTGATGATGACAGCCCCCCTGCTTGCGGCTCTGAGGATGACAGCCCCCCTGCTCACGTCACTGGTCTATAAAGACAGCACCCCCCTACGGGTGGTCAGGCACTCTTACTGCCAGGCTGTGGGTATCCTCTCCAAGTGCTCCTGTGTCTCCACCAGAGCAGCAGCGCAGCAGAGGTATCCTTCCTCCAGTCCAGCATGTAGCTCCTCTGCTCCTTTTCCAAAGCACCAGGCATCCAATCGGAACACCTGCCACTTTGGCCAATCAGGAGACAGGTCTGACGCCCTGCCTCCTGATTGCGGGGAGGTACATTAGTGTGAAAATAGTGAAAATGTATTCGCTATAGTCACACAATTGGGTGGGATCAGGACGCACTCTCTGCGCCCCGAGCCCACCCTATTTTGAAGCCTTTTAGAGCCTCTGGCTCTAATCAGGTGCTTAAAAAAAACACCCCTCCCACCCCCGCCATAAGAGTCCATGCGTCCGGCGTCCTGAAAGGGGTCAGGCGCATGGATGGGGGGGCGGCGCCCGTGCGCCCACAATGCACGGGCCGCCATTGCCTGTGTTAAAGATGGCCCTGGATATACAGTGCCTTACAGTGCTATAATTGGTGCTCTATTGTAATAAACTTTGTAGAGACAGATAGTTACTGCTATACAGTGCTGTATTGTGCTACTCTGCTGTGAACTGTGTTCACAGTGCAAAGACCCAACAATTCTTTCTACCACTACTTTTGTGCATGTTAGCAACAACATCAGTTGCTGTTTAACCACTTCAGTTTAGGCCAATATGTATTCTTCTACATATTTTTGGTAGAAAAATCGCAATAAGCGTATATTGATTGGTTTATTGGTTTGCGCAAAACTTACAGCATCTACAAAATAGGGGATATATTTATGGCATTTTTATCATTATTATTTTTTTTACTAGTAATGGCGATGATCAGCGATTTTAAGTGGGACGGCAGACAGATCGGATATTTTTGACACTTTTTTGGAACCAGTGACATTTATATAGCAATCAGTGCTAAAAATAGCCACTGATTACTATATAAATGACACTGACAGGGAAGGGGTTAACACTAGGGGGCAATCAAGGGGTTAAGTGTTCCCTAGGGAGGTGTTTCTAACTGTGGAGGGAGTGGACTGACTGGGAGTAAAGAGAGATCGCTGTTCCTAATCACTAGGAACAGCAGATCTCTCTCTACTTCCCTGTCAGAATAGGGTTCTGTTTGTTTACATTGACAGATCCCTGTTCTGGCTCTCTGTGGAGTGATGGTGGGTGGCTAGCGGACATTGCAGCCGCTGGCCATGCTATTGCTCTTAAAGCGGCCGACGTACACCTACAGCGATTTGTGCAGCCGTGCCAACCTGCCGCAGTATAAAGACAGCGGCTGGTCGGCAATCGATTAACTGCTATCCCTGACCCAGTCTATTTTTTGGGTGTGAAATAATAAATTTTCATTTTTTATGGCTATTGCCTCTGAAATAATACACTCCAATTTGTATTTCAACCTGGCTTATCTTTCCCTTTTACATAAATCAAGGTTCTTACATACAGTCTACCCCAGTGGTGGCGGGTGTTTTTTTTGGGAGGGGCGGCAAACAACCACCCCCCCTTTAGGCCGGCGGGATATCCCCTCACGCTATTAATTCGCTATTGTCACACAACTGGGTGGGCTCAGGGCGCAGTGCTCTGTGCCCGAGCCCACCCGTTTTTGAAACCTATCAGAGCCTCTGGCTCTAATCACATGGTTAAAAAAAAAACTTGGAATGTGTCTGGCACCCTGCATGTAGATTAGGGGGCTGGACGCATGGATGGGGGGGTGGCGCACGTGCTCCATTTTGGATGGGCTGCCACTGATCCATCCACAACATATGTGCCAATTTTGTATAAAATAATGCACTCTGATGTTTATTTGAAGATAAAACCTTCCTCGTCCATCCATTTTATATTGCGGCATAATCAAGCTGCTTACATACTGTCTAATCACTGCAATATACGGTATGTGGCTATTGTATTTTAAATAGTACACCAATGTTTATTATGAGATAAAACCAGCCTTGTCTCACACTTTTAAAATGTGGCCTAACCAAGCTACTTACATAATGTCCAGTCACTGAACAATATTTGTAGCCATTGTTTCTCAGGTAATACACTAATTTTATTGGCAGACAAAACTTGTCTTATCTCTTTCAATTTACTTCCTAATCAAGTGTTCATTCAAGTCCTGACACTTACCAATTTATAGCAAACATACACTTAAATAGGTACTTCAAAAAAGAAGCTTCCAATCTATACTATTCTATGAAACTATTTTGCCACTGTCCAATTGGTTGCGTTGCTGTTGAAAGCTTTAGTTTTATTATTTTTTGTAGAGTACACTTTTCTATAGCTTTTAGATATGTCATGGCTGCTACTTCCATTTTTCAATTCAGGCTTATTATCGCTGGAGAAAAATATCAGATATTACAGCAAAAACTACCTAAAATGCCTTTTTTAGACTTGAAGTGCTGCTGATGTAATAAAGAGAAAGCAAAATGTGAAAGTTAAAAAATCAATTACACATCCAAAAAATTTGATGCCAGAATACGATGTTGCAGACACTGATTGTGGGAATTGTACTGTTCCGTAACACGACATACAGCTTAAAGGCATCTCCCACGTACTGTATGTACCTAAAAGAATTGGTGTTTTTTCTGTCACCCTCAAAGTTACATTAAATTACGACTCTCTCCCTGCTCTACAGCATCTTTTAATTTTCTTTTTGCATTGGTGTATGCCTACTACGGCAGACCCCAGCTTTGTATTTCTTTTTTTAACCTTGAAAATGACAGGAATTGATAATCAAGATTCACCCCCCATAGAATTCAATAGGGTTTGGTTTTAACCCCCCATTTTTTGTTTGCAGAATCCTCCACAAACTGAACCCAGACACATTTGCTCATGCTTAATTCTATCCAGCAATTCCTATAAAGTTGATGAACAGCTGCCAAAATTATTAAGATCCAATAAGATGCACTGAAGGACGAAAACAATGTCAACGTCTAGAAAAAGCTACTATTGACAAACAACACAGCACAGTGCTTTTTTTTTTTTTTGACAATTAGGTGATGTGAAAAAATTGCATTACGTAATTATTTGAATGTCTGAAGAATTGTACCTTATATTCCAGCAGGTGGATACAGGTCGCATCAGGCCAGACTGCTCTGTTAAAGATTCTAACAGCCAATGGAGGACACAGAGCTGGCGGAACAGGGACTCCCTGGAAAGGAAACAGGGACATATGACATACTATACATACTGAATACATGCTTTTAAGCAATATAATATAATGAATGACACACTGTTGGCAATTTGTTTTTAACAGATAAAATTAAAATTTTTGCATTACATGGCAAACATAAACTTAAATTAGTCGTGTTTTTCATGTGTTTTAAAATGACATGGTAATTCATGAAAGATCACAGTATAAACTAATAGGAGGTTGTACTGTCCAATCTAAACCTCACTCGCCAGTTTGTTTTTCTTTTAACTATATGAAACATGTCTAAAGATGGAGCACTGAAAAAATATAAGCCCATTTTAACAGTAGGAGCTGGAAGAGTTATATGCTAAGTTTTTTACCTGCCATACTTTGGCACGATACGATAGCAGAGGTGGGTAACATATATACAAACTGGTCACATTTCCTCTCCATCCAAAATACAAAATAAGAGTTCTCCTTTATATAAAAAATATAAAACCCATTCTTTTCTCTGGGTCTGTTACATATCTATAAGATGCAGTTTACTGCAAAAGGGTAACTATATGGGCCCATTGACACCTACATGTGCGTTACCATGCGACACACACACAACAATGTTAATCCAGCATCAGAGTGCCCTTTACAACATGGAAGTACATGTGCAGTTGCATGCAGTAATGTACACGATAAATATAAAACATTTTGTAGGTACTTATAAGAAAAAGGAACTTGTGTAAAAAACCCATACAATGTTAAGCTTAATATATAATTTTCTATAGAAATGGACACACAATGGAACCTATTTATAAAGCTGTGATGCACTTAAATGTGTATGCTATTTCCACATACATTACTTTTTTTTTCCAAATCAATATTTTTTTTTTATTTTGTACAAAGTACAGAGTAAAAAACAAAAAAAAACCAAAAAAAAACATACAGCTACATGTTCAAGATAGGCCGGGGAACAAGCAGGAGAGAAAAAGAAAAAAAAAGGAGAAACAAAAAGAACGGGTAGCTCCCCCCCCCTTAACCTTAAACCTCTTAAATTGAAACACATCTTGTTTACCCTTCCGTCTGTTCAGTCACATGCTATGGTATCTCACTGCTGCTACATAAAATGATTTGTACATCCTAGTAACTTATTTCCAAATCAACATCCGAACCCGTATACTTTCCTCTATAGTCACGTGCCTATCTGATCAATTCCTACCACCATTCCTATGATGTTACCATCAAGCAAAACAAAACAACTAACAACTAACAAAAAAAAAGAAAATCTATGGCTGTTCCGAGATAGTGCTCATCCATTAGAACTAGAGAAATAGGTTCTATACTCTGATTGTACCCCTTACTCGTTCAGATCATTGTCGAGGAGGATCTTCCCCTCATCAGAAGCCAGGAAGGTATTCCAGGTAGACCAAGTCCTGGAATAGCTCTCCTGCTGGTGGCGTGCGGAGAGAACCAGGTCTTCTAGTTGGCTGATCTCCTTCACTTTACGGATCCACATCTCTATTGTCGGTGGTGATGGTGATTTCCACTTCAAGGGGATACAAGCCTTTGCAGGATCTAAGAGATGGCAAATACTAGATTCTTTATATACTTTCTCTGGAACATGAGTTACATGTAGGAGAAAGAAGGCCGGATCTTCAGGTATCGTTTGGTCTGTACAGATTTGGAGAATTTGTTTAATCTCACGCCAGAAACTCCTTAGCTTCGGGCAGTCCCAAAAAATATGCAGCATGGTGCCTCTATCTCCCTGGCATCTCCAACAATGTTCGGAGATGTCTGGAAAGATTTTATTTAATTTTTCTGGTGTTCTATACCACCTAGTTAGAATCTTAAAGTTGGTTTCTTGTGTTTTCACACAGATTGTGAATGTTTTATGCGTAAGCCTGAGAATATGTTGTCACTGTTCCAAGCTAAAGGTTCTCCCTAGTTCCCGTTCCCATTCCTGAACACATTTCAAAGAGTGAGTTCCCAGCGGGATAATTAATAATTCGTAGCTTATAATTCGTAGCTTACTGATAGAGTATGTAATATTACTCCCTTCTTGGCACATAGTTTCTCGAATACAGTGAGAGGTCTATCAAACCGTCCCGGGTTCGGGAGAGTACTGAAAAAATGAATAATCTGTAGAGCATTCCAGAATTTCAGTCTAAATATATTGCTTTGTTCAGTCAACTCCTTTATTGTCAACCATGCTCCTGTATTAATATAGCTATGTACTTGGGTACTGCCCGTATTCATTAAATGCCGAAAGGCAACCTCTTCATATCCTGGTGAAAAGAGGGGGTTTCCATGTATCGGATACAAAGGAGAGATCGTAGGTACTATACTGATAGTGGGGAGCACTGTTGAGCACATTTTAGCCGTATTACCCACTATAGGATTTCTAATCACTTCTCTAGGGAGGGCAGAAAAGCACCAAGGTACACCGCCCAGAGGCACAAGAAATTTAGCTTGTTCAATTTGTACCGATAATTCAGTATCCATATGTCTGTTCCAATCGATTACTTTATTTAAGTGTCCTGCTTGATAATACTTCCATATGTCTAATACCGCTAGCCCTCTCTGTCTCTTAGGGACTTAGGGAGCGTTAATTGATTTTGTTGTATCCAAGGATGCTTATGTGCCCATATAAACTTAAAGATTAACTGCTGGCTCTGTTTAAAATAGCTTAACGGAATATGTACTGGTAATGCCTGAAGTAAATAATGAAATTTGGGGAGTATGCTCCTTTTAAATAATGTTGCAACGTCCTAGCCATGTGTGCAAACCATAGTTCCATTTGCTTAATAACATCTTAAACTTTTGCAGTAATGATGGAAAATTTAGCTCATAAGTCTTAGCTATATTTGATGGGAGCAAAGTACCTAGATACGTTAAAGCTTTATCAGTCCATTTCAACTTAAAATTTTGCTTCAATTGTGCTATCGATATTTGTGGTAGATTAGCCCCCATAGCTTCGGATTTATTAAAATTAATACGAAGGTTAGAGAGAGAGCCATATTTCTCAAACTCCTTCATTAAATTAGGAATCGTAATCAACGGATTCGTAAGGGTAAACAACATATCATCTGCGTATTTGTATACCTGAAATATCCTGATTCAGATGCAGTGTGCAAAGAAACAGTTCCAATGACAGGGCGAAGAGGAGTGGAGACAGCGGGCACCCCTGACGTGTCCCATTTGAAATTTGGAAGGCCTCTGATAGTATTCCATTAGCCCGTACCTGAGCCGTTGGGCAAGAATAAATGTAAGAGATCCACTTTAGTATCTTACTACCAAAGCCTCCATATTCCAAGACTGCCCGCATGAAGCTCCAATTCACCCTGTCAAAGACCTTTTCCGCATCCGTATTCAAGAATACACACTGCGTCTGTGTTGTGTTCACGATCTGTAGTAAATTAAGAGCTTTCGTGGTATTATCACAAGCTTCTCGTGTGGGGACGAATCCCACCTGATCTAGATGTATCAGGTTTGGGATGTGCTGTTGAATCCTATTAGCCAAGATTTTTGTAAAAAGCTTAAGGTCTAAATTTAACATGGAGATCGGCCAATAGCTTCCACACAAAGTAGGATCTTTCCCCTCTTTCGGTATCACTGAAATATATGCTAACAGGGTATCTTTTGCTAGTGTTACTGAGGACCCCCCCAGCGCATTAAATAACTTGAGCATATACTCAGATAAAGAGGGGAGTAAAATTTTATAATATTGGGCCGTAAAGCCATCCGGCCCAGGGGCTTTCCCCGTCTTCATAGAGCTCATCGCTTCCTGGAGTTCCTCACTAGTTATAGGATCTTCGAGTCTATCCCTGTCTATATCTGAAAGTCTGGGCATTGCTGACGACTTAAGATATAAATCTATCTGCTCTTGAGTGGGGGGTTTTCTCTGTAAATTATAGAGGGACTTATAAAAAAATTTAAATTCTCGCGCTATATCCTGTAGTTTCGTAACGTTAGCTTTATTCAGTGGAATAATATGTGGAATATAGTTCTTTAACTTCTGTTCTCGTAGTGTCCTGGCCAATAGTTTCCCACATTTTCCCCCCGACTCATATGCAAATCTCTTACGTACCTGTAGTGCCGCCTTAGCTTTAAAATAAAGAAGGTCTGTGATTTGTGTTCGTTTACCGATAAGATCTCTCTCTAAATATGGTGATCATGTCTGTTTATGTCTAAGCTCCAGTATAGCCAATTTTTCAAGTAGTAGTTTTAACTGTTCTGTACGTTTCCTCTTAATCCTGGCTCCATGCTTGATCAGCACTCCCCGGATAACCACCTTATGTGCTTCCCAGATAATACCGGGGTCACAGTCTGGGGTATCGTTTGTATTGAAATAAAATTTTAATTCCTTAGTCACTTCTTCTAAGACCACTTTATCTTGTAAAAGACTTTCATTTATTTTCCACTGATTTGACCTGATCAGCGAGGAGTCTTGTAGAGCATATGTCAAAAAAATAGGTGCATGATCTGACCAAGTAATGGAGCCTATATTTGCCATTCGTACTGAGTGAAGTTGGGCATGTGGTACCAAGAAGAGATCTATACGGGAGTACGATTTATGGGGGGGAATAGAACGTATAATCTTTTTCTTTAGGGTGAAAAAGCCGCCATATGTCAATCAGCTAATTCTTATGCAAAATTTGGGCAATGCGATTACGTGTCCCAGAAGAGATAGATGATAGTCCAGAGGAAGTGTCCACTTTTGGAATCAATAGAATGTTCAGGTCTCCCCCTAGAATCAAGTGTCCTTCTGTAAACTCCATTAGTCACCTAACTGCCTTGCCCAAAAAAACCTCTTGGTGGTCATTGGGAGCATACAGGGTAGCGAGTGTAACCAGAACATCTCCCACCTTACCTTTCACAAACACAAAACGCCGTATTGGATCCCTGATGGAATCTATATAAGACCATGGTACTCTTCCTGATAAAAGGATAGAAATCCCCCTCGACTTAGCTAATTGGTTAATCGAATGGTACACTGTTGGAATTGGCCGGCTCTTTAAAATAGGTATTTTGTCATCTCTGAAGTGTGTCTCCTGTATGAAAGCAACGTCTATTTCAAGGCGCTGTAGATCATGCAGGAGCATCCTCCTTTTCTCCGGTGTATTTAAACCCTTAGCGTTTAATGATAGCACCTTCAAAGTCTCCATCTCACAGCCAAGATATAAGAAAGAAGGGGAAACCCCCCCCACCCCTTCAGGAAGGAGGAAAAAATATAAAGAGAATGGGGAGACAAAAAAAAAGAAAAGAAAAAAGAAAAAAAAAACTCACCACGCCCCCCCCCCCCTTCTACCTAATACTAATAGCTATATATTGCTAAAAAAAGGAACGCTCACCGGGTAAACGGTATTTTAGCGTCGGCCTGTATGGGTGCGTGTACCAAGAATGGTCAAAAGATAGAGCTCCTGGCACCTCCACATCCCCCCGACATTCCATCAACAAAAAAAAAAAGACCAAGGAGAAAACAAACAGGGGAAGAGATGAAGAGGAGGGAAGGCAAATAGTTTCACTATCCGTATCAATATCAATCCCATTAATACTACACATACTAACCTCTATAATCTACCCCTCAATATTTATATTATGAGAGATTTAACCTGTTCTCCATTAGGGTTAAGAAATAAAAGAAAATTGATACACTGTAAGCAACCAATCAGATGTATATGCCTATGGGACCATTCCCTTATTATTTAAAAGAAAAAGATATATATATATATATAGGAATTCCCTCCTTTCTCTACCCTCTAAGTTATATATATTCTGACTGATAGTCATTAACCCACTTCTATACCCCTCTCCATTTCATAGGGAGAGAGCTAGAAAAAGTAAAGATAATAAAATAAGACATGAAGTGGACTCCTTCCCACCCTCCACCCCTTAGGGTACCGTCCCAGGGGGGGCCCACTATACTATTGTCCCCTCAATATTCTATACCCTGTTCCCCGCTATATCCGTTGAACGCAAGTATCCTAATATCAGGATCCATATCATCCTCCCCTTCCTCCCGCCCACTCCCCCGCTACTAATAACCTTCCAAGGGACTTCCCCCGGGGCTCTCTGTTCCTCCTCAAGAGGGGTACGGGGGGAAGGGAGGGAAGGAATCCACCACACCAAAACATAAAAATACAGATATATATGGATATATATGGATATATATGGATACCAGTGTGGATACATAAATATGGAGACAAATTCTCATCCGTAATCATTGAAGTTCTCTCAAACCCTCTGGGCTGAAATAGCCCCTTATCTAGAGTAAACCCCCACAAAAATAGAAAAAAAAAAAAAGAAAAGAGGAATAACAAATGTGGATGCCGTGAACTAAATAGAGTATGCCACAATCTACTTTGTGATGCAGCCTGTTAAGACCGCTCTTACTAAGGGTTAATGTGTGTGTCTGATAAAAAAAAAAAAAAGTAAGAAACCAGGATTCAAACATACTCTAGTCTAAAGGGTAACTTATGTGTTATGTGTAATTGTGTCTAAAAAAAAAGAAAAAACAAACCCCACAAAAAATATTAAAGTGGTTGTAAACCCACTTTTTAAACAAAGACCTACAGGTAAGCCTAGATTAAGGCTTACCTGTAGGTGCATGAAATATCTCCTTAACCTACACGGTTAAGGAGATATTTGTATGTAAATGAGACGACGCTGACGTCACCCCATTCACAAATTCGGCTAGGTCGCAACATTCGACGACGTAGCCGAATTTGACAGCTCACGCGCGCATGTGTGGAGTCACGTCTTCGCCGCTCTGGCCAATCACAGCGCCGGAGCGGCACTGTGATTGGCTGCAGCGGCGATACCCGGAAGTAACATTCCGGCTATCGCCGCAGCGATGGATGCGGCTAGAGGAGGGACACGGACGACTTCGGGGGCCCCGATCGAAGGTAAGTGGTACATAATGAGCTAGTATGCTAGTCATACTAGCTCATTATAGCTTTGTCTTGCAGGTTAGAAAAAAAAAAAACACAAAAGGGTTTACAACCACTTTAATTCAAGAGTGCAGCAAAAGGCCGAAAATGATCATACATTCGGCTATATTAAGAAGGGGGAGAAACCAAAAAACAATACTAAAAGATCCCCTAGATTCGTGCAAAAATATATGTGCCCATCATATGTTATACGTCTCTGCCAAGGTATATTAATATCTTACACACAAAAAACAACAAAAAAATAAAGAAAATAAAGAAAGAAAAAAAACAGAGAAATAAGAGGATAGCCAATCTAGTCATCCCTGTATCTAAAAAAAGAGGAAAAGGGAGTTCCTCTATTCCAAAAAGTCATACAACTTCATAAACTTCATATTCCAAAAAAAAAAAAAATAGGAGGGAACAGACAAAGAAAAAGGGAATTAATACATAGTGTTATGGGAAGATACCTTCCCCATCCTGTTTAAGTTAATTTCCTTTTGTCTTATTCTCAAATAGTATTTATAATATGATTGAAGCCCCAAAAGGGCTATCCTGGGGTATAGAGGGATCGGTCAAGGGTTTGTTCCTTCCAGATCCAAAATTTGCAGGGACTACTCAGAACGTCCGCTATCATCTAACCTGTTTCCGCTGTTTGCAGATAGGGGCTCCAACCCCTGGCTTTAATCCCCAATTCGTCCCTGGGAGGTCCGTCTAGATTGTTGTTGCGGTCCTACTTGGAGGTCCCTCCATTGTCCCTGGGTAGTTGAGAGCCCCCAATGATTCCCTGTGTACACGATCGGTGATAGCCTGTTTGGGACTGAAATAGGTGCTACTTCCAAATAGAGAAATAAGTCCGGAAGATCTGCTGGTGTTCGAAGGGTGAACGAAGCTGATGCCCTGCGAAAGGTAACTGCCAATGGGTATCCCCCACCGATATAAACATCCCTGATCTCTGGCTAAGTTTAAGATTGGGCGCAGGCATGCCCTACGCTGGAGGGTAGCCCGGGATACATAGTTACATAGTTAGTCAGGTTGAAAAAAGACACAAAGTCCATCCAGTTCAACCATAAAAAATAAATAAATAAAATAAAAAATATTGTACAATCCCATATACCCAATTCTATATCCACAGTTGATCCAGAGGAAGGCAAAACAAAACAGCAGAGCAAGATCCAGTTTGCTACAGCAGGGGAAAAAATTCCTTCCTGATCCCCCGAGAGGCAATCGGATTTACCCTGGATCAACTTTACCTATAAATGTTAGTACTCAGTTATATTATGTACATTTAGGAAAGTATCCAGGCCTTTCTTAAAGCAATCTACTGAGCTGGCCAGAACCTCCTCTGGAGGGAGTCTGTTCCACATTTTCACAGCTCTTACTGTGAAGAAACCTTTCTGTATTTGGAGATTAAATATTTTTTCCTATAGACGTAAAGAGTGCCCCTTTGTCTTTTGTGTTGACCGTAAAGTGAATAACTCAACACCAAGTTCACTATATGGACCCTTTATAAATTTGTACATGTTAATCATATCCCCCCTTATTCTCCTCTTCTCAAGAGTGAATACATTCAGTTCCTTTAATCTTTCCTCATAGCTGAGCTCCTCCATGTCTCTTATCAGTTTGGTTGCCCTTCTCTGCACTTTCTCCAGTTCCCCGATATCCTTTTTGAGAACTGGTGCCCAAAACTGAACTGCATATTTCAGATGAGGTCTTACTAATGATTTGAACAGGGGCATGCCATTATTGAGCTTATGATCTACCAAAACCCCCAGATCCTTCTCCACTACGGATCCCCCCAGTTGTACTCCCCCTAGTATGTATGATGCATTCATATTCTTAGCCCCCAAGTGCATACATTTACAATTATCAACATTAAACCTCATCTGCCACATAGTCGCCCAATTAGACAGAGCATTGAGGTCGGTTTGTAAATTGGCGACATCCTGTAAGGACATTATTCCACTGCATAGCTTGGTGTCATCTGCAAAGACAGAAATGTTACTTTTGATCCCAGACCCAATATCATTTATAAAGATATTAAAAAGTAAGGGTCCCAGCACTGAACCTTGGGGTACATCACTGATAACCTTAGACCATTCAGAGTAAGAATCATTAACCACTACTGAATTCTGTCTTTTAGCCAGGGATAGATCTGGTAAGATTTTAATATGAGCCCCTTCATAAGGAATGTCTCCCATATCCCATGCTGCTCTGAGTATCTGTTCCTTTAGTTGATATCGATGTATGCGGCATACCACATCCCTGGGTCTGTCAGGGTTTTTAGATTTAGGGCCTAGAGCTCTATGTACCCTATCCAGGTCAATCCTCTTCTGGGGAAGTTTCAAAACTATCTGAAAGATTGCCCTCACTATAGTGTCCAGATCCTCTGTATCTGGTGCTTCCGGAAGTCCCCGAAGCCGCAAATTGTTCCTGCGACTTCTGTCCTCGAGGACTTCTATGTGTAATTGCAAATCCGTTACAGTCTCTACCTGGTTAATCTGCGCTTTTTCAACGGCACCCATTCGCTGTTCTAAGGATGCTATGGATCCCTCTCCCTCAGTCACCCTCTCTGTCAGGATGTTCATATCTGATCTTACCGCTTGAAGATCCTGGCGGTGCGCTTCTTCCACCCGAAGGATCAACGCTTCAATATCCTGGCAGTAGGTAACGCCGCAATGTCTTGTTGTGTGGGGAGCGCCGCCAGCAAAGCTTTAATATCTCCCACTCCCATGCTTCCTGTAGTATCCACTTTCGGGCAGTCTACACTCACCCGTGCCTCCGTCTGCAGGATCACCGCTGTCTCCACCCTGCAGCTTGACCCGGAAGACCACCGAGGGGAGCCTGAACCTCCGCCTGTTCCACCACTTACAGCGTGGCCTGAGCCGCGCCGTGCCGCACTGGTCCTCCTGCAATCAAGGATACTCGCGATGGGGGTGCGGTGAGTTTCCGCTGGATATCTCCTTGAGGGATACTTGTAGAGGTTTTCTTTGTAGCGGCTCTAGTCTTATATTGGCGGCCGCTGTTCATGCCGCAATGTCCGCTATCCGTCCCTGTTAGCCGGGGAGTTCACGGAGGTCCAGGAGCCCTAGTGCAACGTGTCTCTCACTCCGCCATGTCTAGGCCACGCCCCCATACATTACTTTTTAAAGCCTGTATGGCGGTTGTTTTCTAATGCATTTATACAAGATCAAATGGCTTAGTGGGGCACTGGAAAAAACAAAAAAATAATGATGTATTCATTACATAGTGCCATAAGAAATGCACTTTGTTAAAACACTCAATTTGCACACACCTATAGAATAAGAACTGAAATCTGCTGAACTCTGAAAGTGGAAGAGGGGGAGGCTGTATCACAAGTAATCCCTACTGTCATAGTACTGTACTAATCAAGCAAACATTTGTTTGTAAAAACTCTAGGTAGACCTCTAAATAGACAATGTACAATTGTGCAATTTGTTTTTCAGTCGGAATATATATTCGGACAAATTTTGGGTTATTTCGGAGATTCGGATGCAATCAAATCTCCAAATAAAATAGTAACGAACTTCATTGAAATTCATTAAATTTCATATATTCATTTTCTAACGAATTAAAAATTTTCGGAATGATTCGAAGCTTAAATGTAAACAAAAGAACTCGGAAAAGAAAAACAGCATGGGGTCCCCCCAATCCATACAAGGCCCTGGTGATCTGGTGACCCCGTCCCCTTGTGACGTCAATGACCCAGGATGCCTTGGTTGATGATGTCACAAGAAGGCGGGCCACCTGGTAACTTTGCTGGGTGGCCCCGCCCCTTAGCTATTCAAGAAATGTCAGATGGAAGAGCAAGCTGACGGCAGGAGCCTTCAACGAGATCAGAGACCGAGCTGATTGACGATGGCTCTACATCGAGGAAAATTGTTTGTTATTTTAGATTTTTAACCTCTTCTGGACCAGCCGCCACACTTATACTGCGGCAGGCTGGCCCCCCCTGCGCGAGCGGTCATAGCTGTACGTTAAGGCGCCTCCGGCGTGCCCGGTGCCGAGGCGAGTGCCCGGCGGTCATGATGACCCCCGGGCACCCGCGATTGCTCGTTACAGAGTGAGAACGGGGATGTGTGTATGTAAATACACAAATCCCAGTTCTCTCAGGGGCGAGGAGACTGATTGTGTGTTCATACAATGTATGAACACTGATCAATCTTTTCCCCTAGTCAGTCCCATCCCCCTTTCAGTTAGAACACTAATGAGGGAACACATTTAACCCCTTGATCACCCCATAGTGTTAACGTCTTCCCTGCCAGTGACATTTTTACAGTAATCAGTGCATTTTTATAGCACTGATCGCTGTATAAATGCCAATGGTCACAAAAATGTGTCAAAGTGTCCGATGTGTCCGCCATAATGTCGCAGTCCCGATAAAAATCGCAGATCGCCGCCATTACTAGTAAAAAAATAATAATAATAAAAATGGCATAAATCTATCCCCTATTTTGTAGATGCTATAACTTTTGCGCAAACCAATCAAAATACGCTTATTGCGATTTTTTTTACCAAAAATATGTAGAAGAATACATATTGGCGTAAATATTTATTATAGCAAAAGGTAAAAGATATTGTGTTTTTTTTCAAAATTGTCGCTCTTCTTTTGTTAATAGCGCAAAAAATAAATACCACCAAAGAAAGCTCTATTTGTGGGAAAAAAAAGGATGTACATTTTGTTTGGGTACAGCATTGCACGACCGCACAATTGTCAGTTAAAGCGACGCAGTGCCGTATCGAAAAAATGGCCCAGTCATTGGGCAGCCAAATCACTTGTCAAAAACTTGTATTGTGTTCTTACTCACTTTTTACACTTTTCTGGTGAGGTACTATGTTCCCCATACTCATTTACATAAGGGGGGGACGATCTGAGGGCCCCCTTGTTCCAAAGGCTGTTTTTTTTATTTTGAACATCTGACCAACAGCAGAGGACTAGAAGCTCCTCCTGCCTATGTTTCCTTGCAGACAGGCTGGGAAAGATCTGGGTCATGTGACAGCTGTATTTTGATTAGGAAAAAGGTACTTAAATGTATTTTTTTTTATTACCCCCTTCCCGCCGGCCATCTCCCTTCCCTTTAAGGGTTCTAAATGCTGGGAGGCGGAGGCGGGCATTCAGGTCATGTGCCCGATGTGATTGGCTGTCACAGTGGTCACATGATCGGAAAGCTCCCGATTGCCATTATGCGTCGGGAACTTTCCGTTAACCGTCGGCTCCCGTGCTGGGAGCGTGCAGAGAGCTCACTCTCATTGTGGTAAGTGGTTTACACAGGCCTGCATATATGCGGCAGCTCGGCGTGAAGGCCCACATGCCAAGAGGCCGCATATATATGTGCGGTCGGCGTGAAGATGTTAAAATAATTACAGTGCCATCATTAACATACAGAAATAGAGGAGACAATGTAAATTACACAGTGTGTGTTTAGTATCACTTTAGGAAAGTATTTCTCTGTATTAGATTATCCCCTAAAATGAAGATTGGTTGTAACTATTTGTATGCCACTTACTTTCATAAACTGGATATTAGGGATGAGCTTCGAGTTTGAGTCAAACTCATGTTCGGACTCGAACATTGCCTGTTCACCCGTTCGCCGAACAGCGAACGATTTGGGGTGTTCGCGGCAAATTCGAAAGTCTATGGGAGAAGTCTAAAGTGCTAATTTTAAAGGCTTATATGCAAGTTATTGTCATAAAAAGTGTTTGGGGACCCGGGTCCTGCCCCAGGGGACATGTATCAATGCAAAAAAAAAGTTTTGAAAACTGAAGTTTTTTCGGGAGTAGTGATTTTAATAATGCTTAAAGTGAAACAATAAAAGTGAAATATTCCTTTAAATTCCGTACCTAGGGTGTGTGTATATTATGCCTGTAAAGTCGCGCTTGTTTCCCGTGCTTAGAACTGTCCCTGTACAAAGTGTCATTTCTGAAGGAAAAAAAGTCATTTAAAACTCACTTGCGGCTATAATGAATTGTAGGCTCCCGGCAATACATAGAAAAGTCATTGATAAAAAAAAAAAAAATAATGGGTGGGGGTCCCCCCAAATTCAATTACCAGGCCCTTCAGGTCTGGTATGGATATTAAGGGGAACCCTGCCGCAAATTTAAAAAAAAAATGCGTGGGGTTCCCCCCAAATATCCATACCAGGCCCTTCAGGTCTGGTATGGTTCTTAAGGGGAACTCCACCTCAAATTTTTAAAAAAATGGCGTGGAGTTCCCCCAAAAATCCATATCAGACCCTTTATCCGAGCACACAACCTGGCAGGCCGCAGGAAAAGAGGGGGAGACGAGAGAGCGCCCCCCCCTCCTGAACCGTACCAGGCCACATGCCCTCAACATGGAGAGGATGTCCCCATGTTGATGGGGACAAGGGCCTCATCCCCACAACCCTTGCCCGGTGGTTGTGGGGGTCTGCGGGCGAGACCCCCAGATCCCGCCCCCCCTATGTGAATTGATAATGGGGTACATTGTACCCCTACCATTTCACAAAGAAAGTGTAACAAATTGTAAAAAAAAACACAGACACCGTTGGGAAAGTCCTTTATTAAATGATCCGATGTCCAGCGATGTCCACACGAAACGTCATTGGCTGAGCCTGAGCGGACCTTACTCCACAGTGTATTAAGTGAATAGACCCGCCCCTTCTAAAGTTCCCCATCAGGTCCGCTCAGCCAATGATGTAGGTGTAAGGCTAAGCGGACCAGATGCGGAACGTGAGAAGGGGCGGGTCTATTCATTTATTACACTGTGGAGGAAGTTCCCCATCAGGTCCGCCCCCTCGTATGTCAGACCCCGCCTACGTCATTGGCTGAGCGGACCTGATGGGGAACTCCGCAGTGTAATAAAGCAATAGACCCGCCCCTTCTCACGTTCCGCATCTAGTCCGCTTAGCCTTACACCTACGTCATTGGCTGAGCGGACCTGATGCGGAACTTTAGAAGGGGTGGGTCTATTTATTTATTACACTGTGGAGGAAGTTCCCCATCAGGTCCGCTCAGGCTCAGCCAATGACATTTCGTGTGGACAGCGCTAAACATCGGATCACCGAGGGACACTGGATTTCATCAGTGGAATGTTTTTTTTTTGTTTTTTTTATTTGTTTATTTTTAATAAAGGACTTTCCCAACGGTGTTTCTTTTTTTTTTTTTACCCCATTACCAATTCACATAGGGGGGGCGGGATCTGGGGGTCCCCTTTGTAAAGGGCTCTTCCAGATTCCGATAAGCCCCCTGCCCACAGACCCCCACAACCACCGGGCAAGGGTTGTGGTGATGAGGCCCTTGTCCCCATCAACATGGGGACATCTTCCCCATGTTGAGGGCATGTGGCCTGGTATGGTTCAGGAGGGGGGGCACTCTCTCGTCCCCCCCTCTTTTCCTGCGGCCTGCCAGGTTGCGTGCTTGGTTAAAGGGTATGGTATGGATTTTTGGGGGAACTCCACGCCATTTTTTTTTATTTGGGGTGGAGTTCCCCTTAAAATCCATACCAGACCTGAAGGGCCTGGTATGGATATTTGGGGGGAACCCCACGCATTTTTTTTCTTTAATTTCGCTGCAGGGTTCCCCTTAATATCCATACCAGACCTAAAGGGCCTGGTAATTGAATTTGGGGGGACCCCCACGCATTTTTTTTTTTTTTTACCAATGACTTCTCTATGTATTGCCGGGAGCCGACAATTCATTATAGCCGCGAGTGAGTTTTAAATGACTTTTTTTCCTTCAGAAATGACACTTTGTGCAGGGACAGTTCTAAGCACGGGAAACAAGCACTGCTTTACAGGCATACTCTAGACACCCCCAGGTACGAAATTTAAAGGAATATTTCACTTTTATTGTTTCACTTTAAGCATTATTAAAATCACTGCTCCAGAAAAAACTTCAGTTTTCAAAACTTTTTTTTGCATTGATACATGTCCCCTGGGGCAGGACCCAGGTCCCCAAACACTTTTTAGGACAATAACTTGCATATTAGCCTTTATAATTAGCATTTTTTATTTCGAACGTTCAAGTCCATTGTATTTAATAAGGTTCAAAAGTTCGTGCAAACTTTAGGTCTGTTCGCAGGTTCTGGTGCGAACCGAACAGGGGGGTGTTTGGCTCATCCCTACTGGATATCTATGTGGTTTCCAATTAGATAGTAAAGGAGGAAGTTTGTATTCAAATCATGAATCAATAGATGTATCCTATCTTGTCTCAATAGACAAAGCAGGTGGTTAGAGGGATTTTCTTGTTGGTACAAATTAGACCATTTAGTAAAAATTTAGGGTCATCTAAATTCCAGGGAGCGATAATTGACCTGAGCAATGTTTGAGACCTGGGGTCTTGATAAGTGTTTGGGGTGTAACATAAAAAATTGTTAGAGTCCACAGACCCCATCCTCAAACTCCCCATCAATTTACAGAATCCAGGGGCTCTTCTCTCCACCTGATCCTTTAAAGCAGAATTCGGCATGGCAGTCTTGACTGGCACCGCAGTATAGGGACTATAGTTCTCAATGGAGCACAAGTACAGAGACGTTACCACACTTGTATTCCATTGATACTTCCTCCAGATCTGTAACTAAAAGACCATACCTCAGTATGGACCTGAGGTGAAGGAAGAGCCTACAGGAACCAGAGTATTGCACTCGTTATTCACTAGGCATGGTTTCAATACTTTGAAGGCTCAGATGCAAAATAAATAATATATGTATGTAGCACTACCCCCGTAGGAGCTGCTGGTTTCATTTTAGGTCTGCCGTTACCTCACTGTTCACCGTATCCGCCATAGGGGTCCCATTGGATAGTTGTTCACAGATGTCCGCACCAACACTTAGTCTCTTTTTTCAATGCTTTTATTAACAAACGTCAGATAGAGGGATGATGGGTTTGGGGAGATTCAGGTATTGTACCTTGTTTTGCGGAATGTATGAATATAACTGGAGTCGTTGTACAATCCTCTGCCATAGGATTGTATAACCAAGAACTTTTGCAAAGTCAAAGTACAATCTCACAGTACCAGTATCTTTCAGCCATCCGGGGATACTGTGAGGTAGATTTGGCCGGGATGCGTCCTCCAATTGAGTCTCCAATTGCTCGGCTTCTCCCCGCAGGCAAAACAGCTCAGGACCACCCCTATACCAGTACGCCCCAGAAACTCCTGGGCCTACTTTCAGTAACGAGGCCTCGGGCCAGCAAGCCCCGAGGCAGAAGAACTGCTACAACACACCTTAGGCCAGGAGGGCCATCAGGTCAGAGAGACCGCGAAAACGGTGTCTGTCCCTTAAGTACCCTCTCCCAGAATGCACATCGGGTGAACCACTCCCACTGGACTGCTTCTGGGCAAAGAGGCGCTCAATGCATCCAGCCTGCTGTATTTCCAACACTGACCGGGGGTGACAGCGACACACACGGCCAAGTGGAAAATGTACAACACAGCTGAACTGGAACAGAAACCAGCAATTTAACATAACACTCTGAGCTAAACTACAGCTCTAGGGATGAGCTCGGTGTTCGAGTCGAACATGCGTTCAACTCGAACATCGGCTGTTCTATCGTTCGACAAAGATCGAACGATTTGGGCCGTTCGCGCCAAATTCGAGTGACGCGAACGGCCCACAATGCACTATGCCATCGCAGTGCAATCCAGGCGCTGTGATTGGCGAAGCATGCACTGTGACCCCGCATGCATAGCCAATCACAGCGCCGGCAGCGAGGAGAGCCATAATTGGCCACAGGCAGGATGCCTGTGGCCAATTATAGCTCAGGGGGATTTAGTACACACCCCACACTATAAAAGGCAGCCAGCGCGGCGGCCTTGTGTAGTGTGTTCCGGTTCAGGGAGAGAGAAGGATAGGCAGGGACAGTGTCAGTGCTATTTGTTCATCTAACTTGTGTGCAGGGAGAGAGAAGGATAGGCAGGGACAGTGTCAGTGATATTCTTTGCTAAACCTTGTGTGCAGGGAGAGAGAAGGATAGGCAGGGACAGTGTCAGTGATATTCTTTGCTAAACCTTGTGTGCAGGGAGAGAGAAGGGTAGGCAGGGACAGTGTCAGTGCTATTTGTTCATCTAACTTGTGTGCAGGGAGAGAGAAGGATAGGCAGGGACAGTGTCAGTGATATTCTTTGCTAAACCTTGTGTGCAGGGAGAGAGAAGGATAGGCAGGGACAGTGTCAGTGATATTCTTTGCTAAACCTTGTGTGCAGGGAGAGAGAAGGATAGGCAGGGGACAGTGTCAGTGTCATTTTTGCTAAGCCTCCTGCACAGTATACACCTGAAGCTAGCCCTTATTGCTGTGTTTTCCTGTTGTGTAACACAGGCAGGCATCTGCAGCACTTACAGCAGGCGTAGTGTGCCTCCTGCACATTATAAACCTGAAGCTAGCCCTTATTGCTCGTGTTTTTTTTCTTTTGTGTTACACTAACAGGCATCTGCAGCACTTACAGCGGGCATAGTGTGCTTCCTGCAAAATATACACCTGAAGCTAGCCCTTATTGCTGTGTTTTCCTGTTGTGTAACACAGGCAGGCATCTGCAGCACTTACTGTGGGCGTAGTGTGCCTCCTGCACATTATACACCTGAAGCTAGCCCTTATTGCTCGTGTTTTTTTTCTTTTGTGTTACACTTACAGGCATCTGCAGCACTTACAGTGGGCATAGTGTGCTTCCTGCAAAATATACACCTGAAGCTAGCCCTTATTGCTGTGTTTTCCTGTTGTGTAACACAGGCAGGCATCTGCAGCACTTACAGTGGGCGTAGTGTGCCTCCTGCACATTATACACCTGAAGCTAGCCCTTATTGCTCGTGGTTTTTTTCTTTTGTGTTACACTAATAGGCATCTGCAGCACTTACAGCGGGCATAGTGTGCTTCCTGCAAAATATACACCTGAAGTAAGCCCTTATTGCTGTGTTTTCCTGTTGTGTAACAAAGGCAGGCATCTGCAGCACTTACAGTGGGCGTAGTGTGCCTCCTGAACATTATACACCTGAAGCTAGCCCTTATTGCTCGTGTTTTTTTTCTTTTGTGTTACACTAACAGGCATCTGCAGCACTTACAGCGGGCATAGTGTGCTTCCTGCAAAATATACACCTGAAGCTAGCCCTTATTGCTGTGTTTTCCTGTTGTGTAACACAGGCAGGCATCTGCAGCACTTACAGTGGGCGTAGTGTGCCTCCTGCACATTATACACCTGAAGCTAGCCCTTATTGCTCGTGGTTTTTTTCTTTTGTGTTACACTAACAGGCATCTGCAGCACTTACAGCGGGCATAGTGTGCTTCCTGCAAAATATACACCTGAAGCTAGCCCTTATTGCTGTGTTTTGCTGTTGTGTAACACAGGCAGGCATCTGCAGCACTTACAGGGTGCCGCCCCCAGTGGCTAAGGCCCAATTTTTCAGCCCCTGTTTAACAGGGGCATGTAATTACAATTTTTGATGCAATGCTTTGCAGCAGGGCTCATTCCTGCACTCCAACTAGAGTATCTGGGAGAGGTTGCAGTGTCGTGGCACCAGCACCAGTGCCTAAGGCCCAGTTTTTCTGCCCCTGTTTAACAGGGGCATGTAATTACAATTTTTGATGCAATACTTTGCAACAGGGCTCATTGCTGTGCTCCAAGTACAGTATCTGTGATGGGTTGCAGTGTTGTGGCACCAGTGCCTAAGGCCCAATTTGTCTGCCCCTGTTTAACAGGGGCATGTAATTACAATTCTTGATCTAATAATTCAGAGCAGGGCCCATTCATGCGCCCACCAAGAGTAACTGTGAGGGCTTACAGTATTGTTGCACCAGCACCACCACCAAAGGCCCAATTTTTCCTACCACTGTTCAACAATGGCATGTAAATACAATTCCTGATATAATAGTTCACAGCAGGGCGTTCCAGCGCCCACCAAGAATAACTGTGAGGGCTCACAGTGTTGTGGCAACACCAACATGTAAGGGGCAAATTTCAGCAGAGGTGAAATGTTCTGAACAAGGGGCACAGACAGCAAAACAAATGTTACAGGGGTGATAACCCTTCCCTATGTTATCCAAAAAGCTTAAAAATAGATGTTTTGGCTGGAGCTACACTTAAACAATGTACGTGTTCAAAATTACAAACAGATTCTACTTAAGAACAAACCTACAGCCCCTGTCTTGTTTGTACCGCCTGTATACTGCTGTTCAGAGTATATAGGGCCTTTTTTATTTTGTGTGCGGGGTTCCCCTTAATATGCATACAAGACCCAAAGGGGCTGATAATGGGCTGGGGTGGGGGGGGGGGCTGGTGGGGTAGCCATGCCATTTTTCTCAAAGATTTTCATCCATATTACCGGGACCAGACATTACATTAAAGCCGCAAGCAGTTTTAAATGGCTTTTTTTCTTTTAAAAATGTCATTTTGTGCAGGGACAGTTCTAAACACGGGAAACACATGCCACTTCACAGGCATACTTTAGACACCCCCCAGGTATGATATTTAAAGTAATATTTCACATTTTTTTTCACTTTATGCATCATTAAAATGACTGCTCCCGAAAAACGTCCGTTTTTAAAACTTCGTTTTGCATTGATACATGTCCCCTGGTGCAGAACCCGGGTCCCCAAACCCTTTTTAGGACAATAACATGCATATTAGTCGTTATAATTAGCACTTTAGATTTCGAACGTTCGCGCCCATTGTATTTAATAGGGTTCTAACGTTCGCGTGAACTTTCGGTCCGTTCAAAGGTTCTGGTGCGAACCGAACCGGGGGGTGTTCGGCACATCCCTATACAGCTCAGATAAACCTAAATTTACATATAGCGCCTACTCAATAGGAGCAGGGCTCTACATGTACATTCTTGCTTTTTTCAAGATGGGAGTATTTTTTTTTTTTTTAAAAAGGTTAAACTATTCTTTAAGTGGCTGCAATGTTTGTTAATAACATCCTTCCTAGTCAAAATGGGGGATTAGCCAATAAAATTAAAAATACAATTTTTACAGCAGAAGCTTTGCACAGAATGCTTGTATTATTCTGCAGCTTGAATATGACTTACCTAATAAAAGACCTCCAGCAATTCAGCATAGTAAAAATGTGATCAAATGTTTTAGCAGTAACTATCACTTATAAGAGGATTAGAAGCTGACTGACGTGATAGAAGTATGAAGAATCATTGTTCATTACATCTGAAAATCTAATTTAAAATCTCATCCCCGCCAGAACAGTGCTGTATGAAACACATAACGCTGAATATGACAGATCCATTTCTAATTACAGGAATGTGTGTGCAACTCCCAAGAGTATCTGATAAGGGTAGTTAAAGAATTCTGCAGGTTGAAGGGAGTTCATGAACCTGCTATGTGCATAATTTAAGATAGACAGATTGGGTAGATGGAGATAATATTCCCCTGGTTAACTGCTAGTTTAAAATGTGTATCATCAAAAAAGACATATAGACAGTATGCTTTATAAGGTCTGCAAAAAAGAAAAGAGCTTTCAGTAAAATATATGATGGTGTGTATTTGTGTATAAAGCACTGACATTGACAAGGGGTCACAGCAGGACACACACAAGGCCTTTCGATCATCCCATCAGTCAGGCTCAGGTCCCTAGATGATTATTTTGCAACTCAACATGCTTGTCGGCCAGACATGATGAGTGGGCTCCCCAAAGAGTAGTGTATGAGACATCACAGCTTATATCAACCGAAAGGGAAACTTTCTTTTTTCTGGGCGTCAATATTATTTAAGTCTTGTATTAAAAGTTTTAATCCACATTTTAAATCTGATTGTACAGTTCTTTTTACTAGTTCAAAACTTTTTATATTACAAGTGTAGCGGCCTCCTCACTCCCCTCTTTTTCTCTTCGTCTTCAGCTCGTCTGTCTTTTGTCTAGGGGTACCTCCAGAGGGGAAGGGAGCGGGGACACCACGCCTGGCCTTCACCACAGGTGTCAGTGTGATATAAGCAAAGTTCTTTTACCTTCGGGTCAGTGCTGTGCACCTGGAGCCTCCACCGAGAGTTACCTTGAACAATGTCTGTCAGGAAATGAGCCCCACACAATTAAAGTTCAACACTCCTTTATTCCTCTCGAATTAACACAATCAGTTGAACTCCCTTGGTAGAAACAGAACAGAAAAGGAGGTGTGGATGCGAGTAGGCCCAGACACAATGTGTTCTCCACTTTCCTCCCTGAAAGTGAGTCGCGGTCTCCGAGCGAGGGGGGATTTCCTTCCAGACGGTCTCCGACAAGAGGCGAGAGGCTCACCCGTCACTGGCAATATGCTGCACCAGGTCTTCGAGTGAGGAGCTCCCCCGGTCCATTACGCCTTCCGGATTCAGGTACCCACTCCCGGGGTTCCCTAGGATCTCCTTCCCTCGCGGAACTTAGTGTTGGGCACTGAGCTCCAGACCTCCATCCGAGTACCTCACCCCAGGCTGAAGGTGCCTGGGATGGAACACGACCTCCGACTGTCCTCTAGGCCTAGACCGCCTAGAGGACCAACACGAACCACCGCCCACAGGCTGAAGGTGCCTGGGACTCGACCCCGTGACAAAGATGGCCGGCCCCTTTATACCCTCTCCCAGCAAGCACGGCGGGTTCCCCCCCCCACCATACCGCTGCCGAGGAAGGACAAAAAGGAGGCACGGCACACAGCAATGATTCAACCCCAGCCCAGGGCGACAGCACCACCTGCTGGGCTGCAGGGTATTACACATCACTGATGTCTCTGCCAAGTTCAAATTACACCCGGGAAAGTACATACCCACTACACAAGTAAGCAATTTATACAGTGCTCCCATGATACTAGGTTTTACAGAAAGAGCACAGCATTAGCTTATTTCTTTGTTTCTCTTCATGGTAAAATCTGCATGGATCTGTACATAGCAGCGAGGGGAATTAAAGTGCATGTATAGTTTTGTCCAGACTGGAGAGCAATAGATGCTTTGTGTCCCCACTGGGGATATTCAGGCGTCTTTTTGTCCTGGTGTCTAGTGCACCAAGACAGCAATATGGGGGAATAACAACAGATGAGGGAAAAGCCTTCATTAGGGACACGTTTCCTTGACAACCATCTCACAAGAGAGAAATTCCCCTTGCTTTTGGGAGATTTCCTTTCACTTCTTGTGTCTTCAAACAGGAAGTGAAGAAAAATCTTACTAGCAGGACACAGACAGCAATAAATAACCTGATATGGGTTTAACCCTTCCCTGCACTACCCTAAGCTTAAAAAAAAGGTTTTGGTTATAAATACATAAAAAGAGTGGGCTTCCGTCACTTTAATAAGTACAATACAAGAGCTAGTTTATTGCAGTTTGCAATAAATGGGTATCAGGATTAGGGATGAGCTTTATGTTCGAGTCGAACATGAGTTCAACTCGAACATTGGCTGTTCGCCCGTTCGCTGAACAGCAAACAATTTGGGGTGTTCGCGGCAAATTCGAAAAGCTGTTGGAAAACCCTTTAAAAGTCTATGGGAGAGATCAAAAGTGTTAATTTTAATGGTTTATTTGCAAGTTATTGTCATAAAAAGTGTTTCTTGACCCGGGTCCTGCCCCAGGGCACATGTATCAATGCAAAACAAAGTTTTCAAAACTGCAGTTTTTTCGGGAGCAGTGATTTTAATAATGCTTAAAGTGAAACAATAAAAGTAAAATATTCCTTTAAATTTCGTACCTGGGGTGTGTCTAAAGTATGCATGTAAAGTAGCGCATGTTTCCCATGTTTACAACTGTCCCTGCACAAAGTGTCATTTCTGAAAGGAAAAAAAGTCATTTAAAACTTCTCTGGCTATTCATGAATTGTCGGTCCCAGCAATACAGAGAAATGTCATTGAAAAAATGTCATGACATTTTTTTCAATTACTTTTATCTGTATTGCCGGGACCCTACAATTTATCAATAGCGCAAGTAGTTTTAAATGACTTTTTTTTCCTTCAAAAATGACATTTTTTGCAGGGAACCAAAATTTAAAAAAAAAAATGTGTGGGGGTCCCCCCAAATTCCATATCAGGCCCTTCAGGTCTGTTATGGATATTAAGGGGAACCCCGTGTAATTACAAAAAAAAAATGGCGTGGGGTTCTCCCAAAAAATCCACACCAGACCCTTCAGGCCTGGTATGGATTTTAAGGGGAACTCTGTGCCAAAATTTTTATAAAAATGGCGTGAGGTTCCCCCAAAATTCAATGCCAGACCCTTATCCGAGCACGCAACCTGGCAGGCCACAGGAAAAGAGGGGGGACGAGAGAGCGCCCCCCTCCTGAACTGGGGGGTTTCCCATGACGCGCCAGAGGGGGCGGGGTCACCCATGACACCACGGGGAACCCGCCAGAAACCCCTGTTACGTCAGAACGGGGCGGGGTCACTCGTCACGTCATGGGGGCCCTGCCCTCGGGTATAAAAGAAATGTCACACGGCTCATGCGTCATTCGCCCGGGAGCCTTCTATGGAGGAGGCTGTATCGTTCGTATTGGCGGATAGTGGCGGGTAGCGGCAGGTAGCCCGGGCCTGGGTCGTGGGAGGATGTACATCGCTGGAATTTATTTTTTTTTTTTTTTATTAAAGGACTTTTCCCAAGCTGTCTGTGTGTTTTTTTTTACCTTTTTTGACACTTTTTTTGTGAAATGGTAGAGGTACAATGTATTCCATTACCAATTCACATGGGGGGGCCGGAATCTGGGGGTCCCCTTTGTTAAAGGGGGCTTCCAGACTACGATAAGCCCCCTGCCCGCAGACCCCCACAACCACCGGGCAAGGGTTGTGGGGATGAGGCCCTTGTCCCCATCAACATGGGGACAAGGTGCTTTGAGGGGTCACAGACCCCCAAAGCACCCTCCCCATGTTGAGGGCATGTGGCCTGGTACGGTTCAGGAGGGGGGAGCTCTCTCGTCCCCCCTCTTTTCCTGCCGCCTGCCAGGTTGCGTGCTCAGATAAGGGTCTGGTATGGATTTTTGGGGGAACCGCACGCATTTTTTTTTTTTTGGGCGCGGAGTTCTCCTTCAAAATCCATACCAGACCTGAAAGGTCTGGTATGTATTTTTTGGGGGAACCCCACGCCATTTTTTTAAATTACGCGGGGTTCCCCTTAATATCCATACCAGACCTGAAGGGTCTGATATGGAATTTGGGGGGACCCCCACACATTTAATTTTTTTTTTTGAATTTTGGTTCCCTGCACAAAATGTCATTTTTGAAGGAAAAAAAAAGTAATTTAAAACTACTCGCGCTATTAATGAATTGTCGGGTCCCGGCAATACAGATGAAAGTCATTGAAAAAAATGGCAATTTTTTCGATGACTTTTCTCTGTATTGCTGGGACCGACAATTCATGAGTAGTTTTAAATTACTTTTTTTCCTTCAGAAATGACACCTTGTGCAGAGACAGTTGGGAAACATGCGCTACTTTACATGCATACTTTAGACAACCCCCAGGTACGAAATGTAAAGGAATATTTCACTTTTATTGTTTCACATTAAGCATTATTTAAATCACTGCTCCCGAAAAAACTTCAATTTTTAAAACTTTTTTTGCATTGATACATGTCCCCTGGGGTAGGACCCGGGTCCCCAAACACTTTTTATGACAATAACTTGCATATTAACCTTTAAATTTAGCACTTTTGATTTTTCATGTTCGTGTCCCATTGGCTTTAACGGTGTTTGCGTGTTCGAACAAATTTTTTGCCTGTTCGCATGTTCTGGTGCTCGGGGGGTGTTCGGCTCATCCCTAATCAGAATATTCTGAAATGATTAATGGTCTTAAACATTAGACTAGACTCTAATCCCTTCCTAATTTCTAATTTCTGACAAAGTTTCTCCTGAAGACAGACTATGTTGGCTGGACATATACAGATGTTTTTTCATTGACAATTGAGATTCAAGTGGTATCTTTTTTTGGTGGGGACAGTTACAGCTTGTTTCCTAAATAGGCCAGGCACTTTTTAGATTCCATCAGCCAGCATCCTCAGGAATTCCTCCCCTAGAGACCCTATTTCTTTCCATCCCCTAGACCCAAGTGCCTGGGGAGAGAGACAGACCTTTCATGTAGTCATCCTTACAGAACAGAAGCCCAAAAGGGAAGAGGCTGAACAGCAGGTGTACCAATGTTTTCCCAGGATGCATGGTCAGGAGCCCCAAGCCTGCTTATTGGCTAGGTCATTAAACATTCATACACCTCGCTTGCACTGATGGAGCAAGCTCAATCAACAATAAAATACAATCTGCGCTTGAAGTACAGATAGTCTGAGTACAAACTGCGACTTCCTTCACAAAAATTCCAAAAAGTATTTTAGCAAAATACTACAGGCGGTTTCCTAGTTACAAACATTCGACTTACAAACGACTCCTACTTACAAATGGAGGGAGACAACAGAAAGTGAGTGAGAGAAAATCTACCCCTAGGAAGGGAAATTTACTCCTGTAAGAGTCAATATGGGAAAAAGGTGTCTCCACTGAAGCGTTATCACCAATCCTTGTTTCCACAAAAACCCAAAATTTTCAAAATTCATTTGTCACAGGGACAGAAAGTAAAGTGATATCTTCTGAACAGGGGCACAGACAGCAAAACAAACATTACATGGGAGTTAATCCTTCCCTATGCTATCCAAAAAGCTTAAAAATAGTTTTTTTGGCTGGAGCTACACTTAAAAAATTTACCTGCTCCGACTTACAAACAGATTCAACTTAGGAACAAACCTACAGACCCTATCTTGTTTGTAACCCAGGAACCGCCTGTATACCTCTACCTTAGTATTTGACAATAAAGTTTAGTAAAGATGCTGTAAATATAGTGCTGCTGGGGAAACCTTGGCCTAACATTGCCCATGTGTTAGGATTTGGATCTGAATCTGGAATCCTTGTGGTGTCTGGCTGTGTTCCATTTTGCTGTGCCACCTGAAATGCTGAGCACCTCTCTGCCTGCTTCCTTAAACAACCTTAATTTGAGCCTTGTTTTTGGTGAACCTTGAACCCTTTGATCATACCATGAACTTCATAATTCAAGCCATGTATCTCCACTTCCTGTTTGCCAGATTATTGTTTCACCAGCCAATATTTTGCTCCTTTTACTCCTGCTGCTGTCTTCACTGCCACTGATTACCATCCTTTTTCTTGTTCCTAGACTATGCTTCCGCTTTATCCCAACCTGCAACCATTTGTTACCAACCTTTGGATTGTTTCTCGACTATGCTTTCACTTGATCTCAATCTGCCAACCTTTAGCTTGTTTAGTGGCTACGCTTCTCCTTAAACTCTACCTCCTGCTCCATCTGTCACTGGTGATCGGCTTGCTCATCTCCTGGTGGGGCAATTCTGATGACCACGACTTGGCACTAGCATGCATTGAAACCCATCTCCACTATCAGGTGCTCTGAAGAAGACCAATTAGTACTTAGACCCTGGCTTCGGGTGAGCCCGCATCATCCACCAGGGTGATCTGCTTGTGTACATATACTTCTGTTTGGAGTGAACACTATGTTATAGAGCTGCTATGTTGGATTGTCAGGGAGTAGGGATGAGCCAAACACCCCCCTGTTCGGTTCGCACCAGAACCTGCGAACAGAACTAAAGTTCACGTGAACTTTAGAACCCTATTAAATACAATGGACTCGAACGTTCGAAATCAAAAATGCTAATTATAAAGGCTAATATGCAAGTTATTGTCCTAAAAAGGGTTTGGGGACCCGGGTCCTGCCCCAGGGGACATGTGTCAATGCAAAAATAAGTTTTAAAAACTGATGTTTTTTTGGGAGCAGTGATTTTAATAATGCTTAAAGTGAAAAATAAAAAGTGAAATATTCCTTTAAATTTCGTACCTGGGGGGGGGGGGGGGGGGGGGTTTGTAAAGTATGCCTGTAAAGCAGCGCTTGTTTCCCTTGCTTAGAACTGTCCCTGCACAAAATGTCATTTCTGAAGGAAAAAAAGCTATTTAAAACCACTCGCGGCTATAATGAATTGTCGGCTCCCGGCAATACAGAGAAAAGTCATTGATAAAAAATAAAAATAAATGCGTGGGGGTCCCCCCAAATTCAATTACCAGGTCCTTCAGGTCTGGTATGGATATTAAGGGGAACCCTGCATCAAATAAAAAAAAATGATGTGGGGTTCCCCCCAAATATCCATACTAGACCATTCAGGTCTGGTATGGATTTTAAGGGGAACTCCACCCCAAATTTTAAAAAAAATGGCGTGGAGTTCCCCTAAAAATCCATACCAGACCCTTTATCCGAGCACGCAACCTGGCAGGCCGCAGGAAATGAGGGGGGGACAAGAGACCGCCCCCCCTCCTGAACCGTACCAGGCCTCATGCCCTCAACATGGTGAGGATGTCCCCATGTTGATGGGGACAAGGGCCTCATCCCCACAACCCTTGCCCGGTGGTTGTGGGGGTCTGCGGGCAGGGGGCTTATCGGAATCTGGAAGACCCCTTTAACAAAGGGGACCCCCAGATCCCGGCCCCCCCTATGTGAATTGGTAAGGGGTACATTGTACCCCTACCATTTCACGAAGAAAGTGTAAAAAAATAAAAATAAAACACACAGACACCTTGGAAAAGTCCTTTATTAAAAATAAAAAATAAAAAACACATTCCAGCGATGTAGGCCAATGTCCCGCGGCAATCTGATGTCCAGCGCTGCAGTCTCTACTCGAAACGTCATTGGCTGAGCAGACCTACACTGCAGAGGAAGTTCCCCATCAGGTCCGCTCAGCCAATGACGTAGGCAGGGTCTGAGGTACGAGGGGGCGGGGCGCCCTCGTATCTCAGACCCTGCCTACGTCTTGGCTGAGCGGACCTGATGGGGAACTTCCTCTTCAGTGTAAAAAAAAATAATAGACACGCCCCTTCCGCTCCTGATGGGGAACTTGAGAAGGGGCGGGTCTATTAATTTTTTTACACTGACGAGGAAGTTCCCCATCAGGTCTGCTTAGCCAATGACGTAGGCGGGGTCTGAGATACGAGGGCGCCCCCGCCCCCTCGTACCTCAGACCCCGCCTACATCATTGGCTGAGCGGACCTGATGGGGAACTTCCTCCGCAGTGTAGGTCCGCTCAGCCAATGACGTTTCGAGTGGAGACTGCAGCCCTGGACATCGGATCGCCGTGGAACACTGGATTACATCACTGGAATGTGTTTTTATTTTTTAATTTTTTTATTTTTAATAAAGGACTTTTCCAAGGTGTCTGTGTTTTTTTACATTTTTTTACACTTTCTTCGTGAAATGGTAGGGGTACAATGTACCCCTTACCAATTCACATAGGGGGGCCGGGATCTGGGGTCCCCTTTGTTAAAGGGGTCTTCCAGATTCCGATAAGCCCCCTGCCCGCAGACTCCCACAACCACCGGGCAAGGGTTGTGGGGATGAGGCCCTTGTCCCCATCAACATGGGGACATCCTCCCCATGTTGAGGGCATGTGGCCTAGTATGGTTCAGGAGGGGGGGCTCTCTCTCGTCCCCCCATCTTTTCCTGCAGCCTGCCAGGTTGTGTGCTTGGATAAAGGGTCTGGTATGGATTTTTGGGGTAACTCCAGGCCATTTTTTTTTATGTGGGGTGGAGTTCCCCTTAAAATCTATACCAGACCTGAAGGGTCTAGTATGGATATTTGGGGGGAACCTTGTGTAATTTTTTTTTAATTTGACACAGGGTTCCCTTTAATATCCATACCAGACCTGAAGGGCCTGGTAATTGAATTTGGGGGGACCCCCACGCGTTTTTTATTTTTTTTTATCAATGACTTTTCTCTGTATTGCCGGGAGCCGACAATTCATTATAGCCGCGAGTGCTTTTAAATGACTTTTTTCCTTCAGAAATGACATTTTGTGCAGGGACAGTTCTAAGCAAGGGAAACAAGCTTTACAGACATACTATACACACCCCCCCCCCCCAGGTACAAAATTTAAAGGAATATTTCACTTTTGTTGTTTCACTTTAAGCATTATTAAAACCACTGCTCCCAAAAAACGTCAGTTTTTAAAACTTTTTTTTGCTTTGATACATGTCCCCTGGGGCAGGACCCGGGTCCCCAAACACTTTTTATGACAGGAAATCGTGCATATAAGCCTTTAAAATTAGCACTTTAGATTTCTCCCATAGACTTTTACAGGGTGTTCCGCTGCTTTTTGAAAATGCCGCGAACACCCCAAATTGTTCGCTGTTCGGCGAACATGCGAACAGGCAATGTTCGAGTCGAACATGAGTTCGACTCGAACTCAAAGCTCGTCCCTACCAGGGAGTAAAGAGAAGAACAGTTCAACAAAAATATGAGGCTTACAGCAGAGACGGGTCATGAGAATTGCAGATAGTGTAGGAATGCTTAAATGTGGGTGATTTGCACAGAGACATAGGTTTACTATCTGTTTCATCTTTCTGTAGCTTAGTACAGATTCATTTGAGTCTAGAGTTCAGCTTCAACAGGTTAAACAGACAACACATGAAAGTACAGAGAACATCCTGCACAACTCTGTTAATGAACCATACCTTACTTCCTTTTAGTTGGTTTACTTAGGCTCATTTTAATTTGTTTTGGAAAGGAAAGTAAAGGAAACATGTTAAGATGCCATGACTTAGATGTGCGAACGCTGATTAGACTGGATAGACTGAATATTTAGCAAACTATTACACAATACTGCACTGAAGCAATATTTATTTAAGAAGGAATTCAATAAGAAATAGCAACTGCAAGCCTTTATTTTACAAAGGCTGTAACTCAGTAATAATCTCCAAATGTCTATAGAATAATTTTTGAATTCCAAATAGTTTGTTGTAAAAATTAATGAACTTGCCACACTTGTTCTATGAAGACTTGAAAATGTTGCTACATGGGTGCAAGAACATTGCAAATTTACTTTGCACAGGGTTAGATGCTGCTTTTGACTTCCATAGACATTTTTTACTAAATTCATCTTTGTTATACAATGCTACATATAATCTTTCAGGAGGAATAGTTGAAAAAATCTTGCTACAGGCACTTCTATTAACCTTTCATAAAAATGTGTTCTATAAACACCTTTCCCTGCCTCACATAATTTTCCTTCCAGCTCTTGACAATATTTACCAATGTTCTCATTTTCAAGTCTGTATATATATATATATATATATATATATATATATAGATGAATACAGTGGGGCAAAAAAGTATTTAGTCAGCCACCAATTCTGCAAGCTCTCCCACTTAAAAAAATGAGAGGCCTGTAATTGTCATCATAGGTAAACCTCAACTATGAGAGACAAAATGTGGAAACAAATCCAGACAATCACATTGTCTGATTTTGAAAGAATTTATTTGAAAATTAAGGTGGAAAATAAGTACCGTATATACTCGAGTATAAGCCGACCCAAATATAAGCCGAGGCACCTAAGTTTACCACAAAAAAAATGGAAAATGTATTGACTCGAGTATAAGCCTAGGGTGTCCATCTGCATGCCTCACTGTGCCTCACTTTGCCTCACTGTGTCCATGTGCATGCCTCACTGTGCCTCACTGTGTCCATGCCTAACTGTGCCCATGCCTCACTGTGCCCATGACTAGACTGATGTTTAACATGGGAGTCTATGGAAGGGGTGCCCGGCTTTGAAAAATCGGTGCTCCCTGGCCGTAGGTCCCCTGGACAACAAATTTTGCACACTTATAGAGGAAGAGTGGGGCTACCTACGGTGGGCCAGTACTGGGTCCACAAAATTCCGGGAGATCAGGTGCAAAAAGGTGACTCGAGTATAAGCCGAGGGGGGCATTTTCAGCACAAAAAAATGTGCTGAAAAACTCGGCTTATACTCGAGTATATACAGTATTTGGTCACCTACAAACAAGCAAGATTTCTGGCTCTCACAGACCTGTATCTTCTTCTTTAAGAGGCTCCTCTGTCCTCCACTCATTACCTGTATTAATGGCACCTGTTTGAACTTGTTATCAGTATAAAAGACACCTATCCACAACCTCAAACAGTCACACTCCAAACTCCACTATGGTGAAGACCAAAGAGCTGTCGAAGGACACCAGAAACAAAATTGTAGACCTGCACCAGGCAGGGAAGACTGTATCTGCAGTAGGCAAGCAGCTTGGTGTGAAGAAATCAACTGTGGGAACAATAATTAGAAAATGGAAGACATACAAGACCACTGATAATCTCCCTCGATCCGGGGCTCCACGCAAGATCTCACCCCGTGGGGTCAAAATGATCACAAGAACGGTGAGCAAAAATCCCAGAACCACACGGGGGGACCTAGTGAATGACTTGCAGAGAGCTGGGACCAAAGTAACAAAGGCTACCATCAGTAGCACACTACGCCGCCAGAGACTCAGATCCTGCAGTGCCAGACGTGTCCCCCTGCTTAAGCCAGTACATGTCCGGGCCCGTCTGAGGTTTGCTAGAGAGCATTTGGATGATCCAGAAGAGGATTGGGAGAATGTCATATGATCAGATGAAACCAAAGTAGAACTGTTTGGTAGAAACACAACTCGTCGTGTTTGGAGGAGAGAGAATGCAGAGTTGCAACCAAAGAACACCATACCTACTGTGAAGCATGGGGGTGGCAACATCATGCTTTGGGGCAGTTTCTCTGTAAAGGGAACAGGACGACTGATCCGTGTACATGAAATAATGAATGGGGCCATGTATCGTGAGGTTTTGAGTGCAAACCTCCTCCCATCAGCAAGGGCATTGAAGATGAAACCTGACTGGGTCTTTCAGCATGACAATGATCCCAAACACACCGCCTGGGCAACGAAGGAGTGTCTTCGTAAGAAGCATTTCAAGGTCCTGGAGTGGCCTAGCCAGTCTCCAGATCTCAACCCCATAGAAAACCTTTGGAGGGAGTTGAAAGTCCGTGTTGCCCAGCGACGGCCCCTCTAGAGGAGATCTGCATGAAGGAATGGGCCAACATACCAGCAATAGTGTGTGACAACTTTGTGAAGACTTACAGAAAACGTTGGACCTCTGTCATTGCCAACAAAGGATATATAACAAAGTATTGAGATGAACTTTTGATATTAACCAAATACTTATTTTCCACCATAATTTGCAAATAAATTATTTCCAAATCAGACAATGTGATTGTCTGAATTTGTTTCCACATTTTGTCTCTCATAGTTGAGGTATACCTATGATGACAATTACAGGCCTCTCTCATCTTTTTAAGTGGGAGAACTTGCACAATTGGTGGCTGACTAAATACTTTTTTGACCCACCATATACAGTCATAGCCGAAATTGTTGGCACCCCAGAAATTTTTCCAGAAAATATTTCTCACAGAAAAGTATTGCAGTAACACATGTTTTGCTATACACATGTTTATTCCCTTTGTGTGTATTGGAACAAAACAAAAAAAGAGAGGAAAAAAAGCAAATTGGACATAATGTCACACAAAACTCCAAAAATGGGCTGGTCAAAATTCTTGCCACCCTTTCAAAATTGTGGATAACTAAGATTGTTTCAAGCATGTGATGCTCCTTTAAACTCACCTGGGGCAAGTAACAGGTGTGGGCAATTTAAAAATCACACCTACAGGTAAAAGCAGATAAAAAGGAGAGCAGTTCACTTAGTCTTTGCATTGTGTGTGCCACACTAAGCATGGACAACAGAAAGAGGACAAGAGAACTGTCTGAGGACACTAAGAACCATAATTGTGGAAAAATATCAATAATCTCAAGGTTACAAGTCCATCTCCAGAGATCTAGATTTGCCTTTGTCCACAGTGCGCAACATTATCAAGAAGTTGGCAACCCATGACAATGTAGCTAATCTCTCTGGGCGTGGGCGGAAGAGAAAGATTGATGAAAGGTTGCAACGCAGGATAGTCCGAATGGTGGATAAACAGCCCCAAACAAGTTCCAAAGAAATTCAAGCTGTCCTGCAGGCTCAGGGAGCATCAGTGTCAGCGCAAACTATCCGTCGACATTTAAATGAAATTAAATGCTATGGCAGGAGACCCAGGAGGACCCCACTGCTGACACAGACATAAAAAAGCAAGACTACAGTTTGCCAAAATGTACTTGAGTAAGCCTAAATCCTTCTGGGAAAACGTCTTGTGGACAGATGAGACCAAGATAGAGCTTTTTGGTAAAGCACATCATTCTACTGTTTACCGAAAACGGAATGAGGCCTACAAAGAAAAGAACACAGTACCTACAGTGAAATATGGTGGGGGTTCAATGATGTTTTGGGGTTGTTTTGCTGCCTCTGGCACTGGGTGCCTTGAATGTGTGCAAGGCATCATGAAATCTGAGGATTACCAAAGGATTTTGGGTCGCACTGTAGAGCCCAGTGTCGGAAAGCTGGGTTTGCGTCCGAGATCTTGGGTCTTTCAGCAGGACAATGACCCCAAAGATACGTCAAAAAGCACCCAGAAATGTATGGCAACAAAGCACTGGAGAGTTCTAAAGTGGCCAGCAATGAGTCCAGATCTAAATCCCATTGAACACCTGTGGAGAGATTTTAAAATTGCTGTTGGGTAAAGGCGCCCTTCCAATAAGAGAGACCTGGAGCCTGGAGCAGTTTGCAAAGGAAGAGTGGTCCAAAATTCCGGGTGAGAGGTGTAAGAAGCTTATTGATAGTTATAGGAAGCGACTGATTTCACTTATTTTTTCCAAAGGGTGTGCAACCAAATATTAAGTTAAGGGTGCCAAGAATTTTGACCAGCCCATTTTTGAAGTTTTGTGTGTCCAATTTGCTTTTTTTCCTCCCTTTTTTTGTTTTGTTCCAATACACACAAAGGGAATGTAACAGGGTATCGCTTTAAATGAGCACAAAGACTACCATACCCAGTGTGCAGCGGGGCACCCACAGTGCATTGTCCGGCACAAGGTCTGCTGGGGAAGGACTATTTAAGGAGGGAGGAGCAACAAGTGGAGCCTACGTTGGGGCCTGTTGTTTTGGACTAGGCCGGAGAGCCTGGGCCTAGAGGATCCGGAGAGCTTGCCAATCGTCACTGGAGAACCCAGAGTCGTCTCATCTATCAATCTCCCGCGGATGGTCGAGAGGATCGGAGACTACGAGTATCATGAGACTGTGTTCCGGGACATCAGTTACTGAAGTCGGTTGTATGGACTGGTCTGGTCGGGTGAGAGAGCACTTCCTCAGTATACTTTGACTACCTTATAGGGACAATATTCTTTGGTCAGGGCCCACCGTTACCGGAGTGTTATAGTGCACCCCAGAGAAACAGTGTGTTGTGCAGCCGGAGTTAAAGGGGTTGTAAAGGTTCATTTTTTATTTTCTAAATAGGTTTCTTTAAGCTAGTGCATTGTTGGTTCACTTACCTTTTCCTTTGATTTACCTTCTAAATGTTTTTTTTCTTTGTTTTCTTTGTCTGAATTTCTCACTTCCTGTTCCTCCTCAGTAAGCTGTTCAGTAAGCTGTTCTGGCTGACTCCACACCACTCGGATGATGGTGTGAAGTTTAGTGAGGAGAAACAGGAAGTGAGAAATTCAGACAAAGAAAAAAAACATTTAGAAGGTAAATCAAAGGAAAAGGTAAGTGAACCAACAATGCACTAGCTTAAAGGAACCTATTTAGAAAATAAAAAACAAACCTTTACAACCCCTTTAAGTTGTCTTATTGCTTGCTGAGTAACCAACAGTTTAATACCATTGGATTACAAATAACCTACAAAGTGCACCACCATTGCTAGCGAAGAACCTTCTCAACGAACTGTGTGTGAATTAGTCAGGCCTGACTGTTCAGCAGGGAGACATTGTTTGGCCGCCATATTGGCCACGAGGGGAAGGCTCGCGAGCGTAGTTTATTAAGAGACATTGAGTGCGCATAAGACTGTTAGAACATAATACTTGTTATTTGCTTGGCTATTGATATTGCAGGGCCCTGCATAGATAAATGTACCATTGTCTAACTTTATATTTATATTCAGTAAAAGTATTTGTGGTTAAGCAAGCAAGTGTGTGGCGTACTGTTTATCCCAGCTGAAGCAGTCGGCTCAGGTAATTTGATATTAACCATTGTGTATGCTTTATTGCGGAGTGGTAATTCCTATAGCCTAGCGGGTTTCACACTTCCATTTGTGCTAGCTGTGCCAAGGGAGGTTAGAGCCAGTTCCTGGGGGTTGACAGCAGTGTGCTACAGGCCCAAAAACTATACCTGCAGCCCTCTTAACTGGGGGTATTGCTACACGTGGGGGCTTGAGTCCGGGATCCTGTACGCTGCAATCAAGCCTGCCAGAAGTACCGGCATGGATCCTCTAACAGTGACCCAGTGGTGCGCATCAGTTGCCGCTTTTCCAGAGATGGCTGTAGTCGTTGAGCTCCCTGGAGAAGATTGGTCGGGGAGTAAAGTAGACAGGCTCATGGAATTACTGTCCCCGTGCCAGAAGGCATGGTTAATTGACCTCAGGCCAGACGAGGGGGCCTCCCGTACCTACGCATTGGTAGAATGGAAGGATGAGATACCTGAGAGTTTCAGAGGCCAAAGTGTACAGTCCATAGACCAGAAGACATACCGCCTAGCACATGCGAAGTCTATTAACCTTCCTAGCGGTATTCCCGAGTCTGGCTCGGGGTTAAATTTCAGCACCAAAAGCGGTAACCCTGAGCCAGACTCGGGCTGCATCGCAGTGATCCAGGCAGAGTTACTTACCTTGTCCCCTGGATCCTGCGATGCCTCTCCGCTGTGTGATCGAGCTGTCTCCTCGCTCGATTCACACACTTCCGAGTGCCGCCGAGCTCCGTTCCCTGCGACGTTACGACGCACGGGGACGGAGATCGGCGCCAAATTCAAAAAAGTTAAAACACAGTATACATACAGTACACTATAATCTTACAGATTACAGTACTGCATGTAATAATTACACACCCCAGTTGTCCCTAGTGGTCTGCCCAGTGTCCTGCATGCACTTTTATATAATAAAAACTTTTCTTTCTGCCTAGAAACTGGAGATTGTCCATAGCAACCAAAAAGTGTCCCTTTATGTCAAAAGTGGTTTTAGACCAGCTAAAAAACAGCGACAATAAATTAGAATCACTCGCAGAACTAAGCGATAGCGATTTGTGGGGAAATTTGTCATCAAACACTGAAAAACACTTTTATTATTATTATTATATTATTTGTTATAATTATTTTATAGTTATTTATTTTATTATAATGTATAATTTTGTTTTTTGAACTTTATCATACCCGGGATGTCTACTAGACTCTGGTTTGGACAGATTTAAGTGAGTTATTCCTAAGAATTACAGGCCTGCAATATAAAACGCCAACTTTCAATGCAGAATAATGGTACCGCTTTCAGCAACTAAAATTTGACAGAATCATACCGCCAGGGAGGTTAAGAAACCCCCCCCCCCCCGAAACGGGTCCTAGGGAAAATTTAAGCAGTAGTGAGAACAGCAGTAGCGGGACTGACTTTTACTCTATTTTATCTGGAATATAATAGACATGTGCACACTGAAATATTTAGTTTCGGAATTTCGTTTTCGTCCGAAAAATAAATTTATTAAGTTACTCCCGAAATTAGTTTTTATTTATGTCGTTTTTCGTTAAAAATTGCATTCGTCCGAAAATCTGAATTAATTAAGGTCGAATCTGTCATTGAAGGCTTATGGTGTCTGTCGAATGTTCAAAGAAGATTAGACGGAGCAGCGAAACTGTACGACTCTGCAATCATACATTTCTGGTCGAATGTTCCGCCCACAAGCAGTGATCTTTTCTCTCTATGTCGAATCTTTTCTCTCTATAATAACGAATCTTTTCTCTCTATAATGTCGAATCTTTTCTCTCTATAATGTCGAATCTTTTCTCTCTATAATGTCAAATCTTTTCTCTCCTATGTCGAATCTTTTCTCTCTATAATGTCGAATCTTTTCTCTCCTATGTCGAATCTTTTCTCTCCTATGTCGAATCTTTTCTCTCTATAATGTCAAATCTTTTCTCTCCTATGTCGAATCTTTTCTCTCTTATGTCGAATCTTTTCTCTCTTATGTCGAATCTTTTCTCTCCTATGTCGAATCTTTTCTCTCTATAATGTCAAATCTTTTCTCTCTATAATGTCAAATCTTTTCTCTCCTATGTCGAATCTTTTCTCTCTATAATGTCAAATCTTTTCTCTCTATAATGTCAAATCTTTTCTCTCCTATGTCGAATCTTTTCTCTCCTATGTCGAATCTTTTCTCTCCTATGTCGAATCTTTTCTCTCTATGTAGAATAATCTTGGACTAATAGAGTTAAGGTTAGGCACATTCGACCACAGGTTCGATAGACACAGATTGTTATTGTCAGCGTCACGTCGAATCTCCTATCTATATCGAACTGTTGTAGCAACGAAAACGAAAATAAAGCATTTGTTTATGTCGGATCTTTCGGTTTTCGGATTCTGTGCTTTCGTTTTCGTTTGTTAAAACGATAACGAAAATAGCTGAAATTCGGACGAAAATGCATTCGGACGAAAACGAATGCACATGTCTAGAATATAACAGTAAAGGGAGAGTTGATAAGGAGTCAAGGGTGAAAATGCCCCTCCCCTGGTGGCAATTCATGCTTTTTAAAATAAAAGCTGGTCCATAGTGTCCCTTCAGTGCAGCAATCTAACTCTTTAGAAAATCCATCATGCTCTGTGAATCCAGTGTCATATATTGTACATAACCATAATTGCCATATTGTTTGTATAACCAATATCTAAAAAATATAGAAAACCAACTATAAAATATTAGTTTACATAGTTAATCTGGAGGAAAAATAAAGACACCACCCAGCTGAAAAATCCATCCAGTTCAACCAAAAGAAAAAGAAAAAACAAACACACACACGCACAAATAGAAAACCTCCGTATACACTATCCTATACCCACAGTTGATCCAGAGGGAAAAAAAATCCTTCCTGATCCCCCAAGAGGCAATCAGAATTCCCTGGATCAACTTTCCAAAAAAAAAAACATAAACTCAAAATGAATATAAAATGGACCAGAAGCCATTTAATTTTCTTTGTACAGGAGCCACTATATACATGTTACACGTTTATGCAAAGAAAAAGAAAAAAAAGGATAACATGCAGTACTTACATACAAATATGTAAAAGTTTCAGGAGATTAATACAACATCAGAAATGTGTAACACTATAGAAAATAACTACCAACCACTATTGGAAAAAAAGTCATTTAAGATCAACAGGCTGCAGATTTTTTTTTAAGGCTAGGCGTACACAGGTATTTCAAGAGCACCTGAGCCCTGGCTGATCCTCCTGGCTATATTCTGCACATCTGAGCAGTTGATGGAGAGGCCACCTAATACTATCTTTAGGGTTTATTGAACACTATACACAATTCTCCAGAAGCTTACACCTGTGCTTGACAGTTTTGCCAAGTGCAGTGTCAAGCCCTGAACATGTCATCATGTCCCTCTTTAGATGCTTTCCACTGTGCTCAGGAAAAATGGATCAGGAGAGGTGCACTCTTCACTGCTGCTGATAGGGTTTAATGAACCTTAATGCCAGTGGGTGGAATAGCAGCGGGAGCGTGCCCTTGAATAGTCCACATATAACTACTACACGTCACACTTGCTGGTAAGGCATAGTCAAGACTGGACACCCTATGTCTTGCTTAATTAGATGTCTTGTCAAATGCCAAAAAATGTATATTTCCATTTAAACAAGTAGCAACAAAAGAAACAACGTAAAATAAAATGTTTCTTTATCAACAGCAAAAGGTTGCTTCAAAAAATAAACAAGTAATTGCTTAACAAGATAATTCATTGATCTATCTATCAAATTATAAATTGGATTTAAACTATCCTGTTTGAAATAAAGTTGCATAATTCTTTATGACAAAACTCTATTTTTTACCTTATAGATGTGTAGAATGGCACCTCACAGGGGAAGTTAACTTGACAAGTCTGACCTTTTATCTCTATTAGCATTAAGCAGCCAGTCCTAAATGTGTCTCTCGATGTATGGGCGTCCAACTGCTACAGAAAAACTGCCAATAAGTCTTTGATTGCTTCATCTTCACCAACATAAACCCTTAATATAGCTATTTAGTAAATGTCACCGAACACAACTCCTCTTTATTAACAGCAAGCCAGTTTCTTTATTAAAAGCATCTCTGACTGAATGTTTTGCCAAGTTTCCACCGCACACAACACTGTCTATGCCCATTGGTATGGGCAACACATGGCTACTGCATTTTACTGCTTGGCATCTGAGGGACATAGACAACCTCTCAAAAACACCCTCTCCAACAACAAATGTTGATATGCTATCTGGGTGTATGTTTTTAAATGACCTAGTTACAAGTTAAAGCAGAACTTCACCCATATGAACTTTAGCAAGAAACCTACATTTCACATTCATAATTATGCTAATGAATTAGTGTGTGCTGTAAAATGCCTCCAGCATTGCTCCTCTTTCTTCTTTCTGGAGGCTGCCATTTTGCTAAAGCCCAGAGCTCCTGAACAGCAATAAATCATGAAGTGGAACTAAACCAATCGATTTAACAGTTTCCAAAAAGTTCCAAAGGCCTCCTGACCGACTTTCCACCCCAGTCCTGTTCAAATGGCTCACACACTTTGAGACCTCCCAGAGCAAGGTTAGCTGAAGACCTGGCACACCACAGTCTTTAAGAGAGGCTTGCTACAGATGGCAGTCTCTCCCATTGTCTGTCCCTGCAACATGCTGATCTACCCACTGTCTCTCCTTGCTCTTTCTGGTGCCTCTCCGGCATGAATTCTTCCACTGTCTCCTGTGTTAGGATTCTTCCAAGCCAGCTTCCCTGAGCACTCGGCCCAAGGTAGAACCCCATCCCCAGATAAAGGGTCCCTCAAAGGCCACCAACAGCCTATCCACAGCACTGCTTCTCCATCTTCCACCTGAATCCCCTTGCTGGAATGTCCCGTATCTATTTATAGGGTTGTCTCAGTCCCCTGCCAGCCCACTTTTGGGGATTGACTGAGGCCCCATAAATAGTCATGGCAGCTCCTCCTGACCCACACCCTCTAGTTCTAGAAGGTTCTCAAACCTTCCAGACAACAGGGGAAGGAACCAGAGAGCTACAAGGATGAGTCATCCATCTCTGGCCTCTAGTAACCCTGACCCAGATTCAGTGACTCAGGTTATTCCTGGCCAGAAATATGTTTACTTTCAAAGTATTTTATTTTTCAGAAATATGTTTAACCTACTCTCAACTCTAGTAGCATGCACTAGAGGGTGCTACACCTGCAAAGGTTTGTGAATGTTTTGATACACAGTTATGAACCCCCTTTGACAAGACTCTGATGGAGGCAACACTTCCATGGCTCATGAGGCACATGCTAACCCTGGAGTAGAGAAGCTAAACTTATTTAGCTTCACTAAAAGTGGAGTCATTGTTCTAAAACTCTATGGGGTTGATTTACTAAAACTGGAGAGTGCAAAATCTTGTGCAGCTCTGCATAGAAACCAATCAGCTTCCAGTTTTTTTTTGTCAAAGCTTAATTTAAAAAGTCAAAGTTAGAAGCTGATTGGCTATCATGAACAGCTGCACCAGATTTTGTACTCTCCATTTTTAGCAAATCAACCCCTATTAGTCTATTCATACAAGTGTCTATTTGTGCAGGTTATCTTTAGTGGCTCATAATACCATACCTGACAACTTTTTGAGATTGGTATGAGGGACACCTATTAGCTAAAAGTATGTAGGCATAGGACACACTCCCTGAAACACCCCCTTAAAAGGAGACTTATACAAAAAAAAATTATTAGTTAAACCCACAAATGCTTTTTTTTTTTTACCACTACCATTCCTTTATATTATTAACCTCCCTGGCGATATTCCCGAGTCTGGCTTGGGGTGAGTTTTTACTACCAAAAGCGGTAACCCCGAGCCAGACTCAGGATCGCATCGCAGTATCCAGGGAAAGTTACTTACCTTGCCCTCTGGATCCTGCGATGTCTCCCCGCTGTGTCTGCGAGCTGTCAGCTCGCTCGATTCACAGTGCCAAGTGCTGAGCTCCGTTCCCTGCGAGCATTGAGGCGCACGGGGGTGGAGATTTCAAATTCAAAAAGTGAAAAACACACAATACATACAGTACACTGTAATCTTACAGATTACAGTACTGTATAAAATAATTACACATCCCCTTTGTCCCTAGTGGTTTTTCCGGTGTCCTGCATGCACTTTTATATTATAAATACTGTTTTTTCTGCCTGGAAACTTGAGACTGTCCATAGCAACCAAAAAGTGTCCCTTTACATCAAAAGTGGTTTTAGACCAGCTAGAAAACAGCGATAATAAATTAGAATCACTTGCAGAATTGAGTGATAGTGATTTGTGGGGAAAGTCGTCATCAAACAATAATGATAGCGACAATTCTGCAACTGAGAAAATTTCAATGTTTTTGATTTGATTACATTATTATTATATTATTATTTGTTATAATTATTTATAGTTATTTATTATATTATAATTTATGATTTTGTGTTTCAAACCTTATCATACCCGGGATGTCTTCTAGACTCTGGTTTGGACAGATTTATATTGTAGGCCTGTAATTATTAGGAATAACTCAGTTAAAACACCAAATTTCCATGCAAAATAATGGTACCGCTTTCAGCACCTAAAATCTGAAATAATCATACCGCCAGGGAGGTTAAAAATGTAAATGAAAAAAATGTAAATTTACAAATGCAGAAATTTAGAATTTGGATGAAGGATTTAGCACTGTGAAACATTTTTTGAAAGATAAATAGTTCATTTTATATACAACTATATAGATCAGACCAAAATGAGGGACACATGAGAAGGAAAGAGGAACAGAGGGACATTCTAAATCAGGGACAGTTCCTTGAAATCAGGTACAGTTGAAACGTATGTAATACATATAATGGAGCTGTTGGGATATTGTGGACAAGCCATGTAAATAGATAATTCTTGAATCAAAAACATGAATTATATTACAATTTATGCAGGAAAATATAGCATACACCAAGTTGATTTTATTGTTTAACATATTCTATCTGACTGTACATCAGTCCCCTTGTAAAACTGCTTTATGCATAGCCAGAACAAAGGATTTTTCTAATAATAATAAAGTGTGATAAAACCTACGGGTCTGCTTCAAGGACTTGCTTGGAAAGGAGACAGTTGTGCATAGGAGTAAATGGACAGCTCATTGATCTCTTCTGTTTTTTCTGCTGCTCTTCAAGTTCTGTTAGAAAGAACCTGGAGGGAGAAATAAATTCATCCAAGTTAGTAAAAACACATGACTTGTAAATAAAGCACTAACATGCTCCATGGTGCTGAATGGCAAGCAATGAAGAACAAATTGCATTAAAATATATTATAACCCCGCCGCATGAATTCTGCATCAGGTGTCATAAGCTTTGGAAATATTACTTTAATGTCATTGCTTTAAGCAAATATTTCAAACCAAAAGCCCATTTACACAAATACCCTTAAGAAAAGACTGTAACGTGAAGATATCAGCAAAAAGAAAAAAAAAAGACATAGTACATTCTCAGAGTAAGCAATTCCCCACAGCAACAGTGCAGCAAAATTCCTAACAGCTTGTCTCCCCATCTGTCTACACAGCCCAGTGCATAAAGGTGATAAAAGCAGCAGAATACAACCTGCTAAATTAGGAGCATTAGCAGTGAGTGAACTTGGAGAGGTATGGGGATTCAGCTGAAATTCACACATTGCCCATAAATAAAATACTCTGGAGACTTAATATAGGAATTCCTGTTTTTTACCCCTTCTGTAATTCTTGGCTCATTAGCTCAAGTATTTTCTGATTTGATGCAGTAAGGAAGACATGGCGCATCTCTGTATTGAAAAACAGGGTTATATTAAACATAAGGCACATGTGGGCCAGAGTCTAGGGAATCAAAGCAAGCACCAAATCTCAAAATGTACAAAATGTACTCTGGGATTTAATGTAAATGTACATGTCTAAATGATAGCGTCTTAGTTTGTGTATGTTAACCCTAACAATGAACTTATTGTATTTGATTCCTTTTACACCAATGAAAGCCTTTCGTTATATCCGTTTTATAAGGGCAAAAACACTGTTGATCTTGCCAGAAATTCAGAGGTGCCCTGTGTTCTCTGCACATCTCCTGCATTATCTCAAAGAAACAATTTAGTCCTGTCAGTGCAGTGTCTGCTTCCTGGTGGGATCGGGCGGGTGGGATCCCAAACACGCCCAAGCTCATTCCTAACAATCAGTTACTATGCTTTGCAGATGAAGACAGTGTGGTTAAGTATAAAAAAACAAAAAAGAAGAAAAACGAGTCCTATAGAAACAACCAGTCATCGATCCGATAATTCAAATTGTATTACCATTTACTAAGTATAGTACTGTCATCATAGCCAAACACAATAGGCATACATGAAAAAGGGGAGGGGAACCCCAAGTATTGCTACTGGGATTAGAAAGTGGCTACTTCTAACGACAGTGGGTCTATAAATAGACTGGGATTCATAAAAGAATTATAAATTTATTGGTGTGTTTAAGTAGTTTAGCAAAATAAAACTAGGAAGATCTGAAACCACTCGTTCCACAAAAAACTTTTAGGAATTCAAAATAACCCTAATGACTGATTTCTGGTGGTAGTTCCCTAATCACTTAAGCCCTGTAACATTCCGCTGGCCAAAGACAAGGCCACTTTTTGCGATTGGGCCCTGCATCGCTTTAACTGACAATTGCACGGTCGTGCGACGTGGCTCCCAAACAAAATTGATGTCCTTTTTTTCCCACAAATAGAGCTTTCTTTTTGTGGTATTTGATCACCTCTGCGGTTTTTATTTTTTGCGCTATAATAAACAAAAATAGAGCGACAATTTTGAAATAAATTCAATATTTTTTACTTTTTGCTATAATAAATATCCCCCAAAAATATATAAAAAACATATTTTTTCCTCAGTTTAGGCCGATATGTATTCTTATACATATTTTTGGTAAAAAAAAAAAAAAACGCAATAAGTGTTTATTGATTGGTTTGCGCAAAAGTTATAGCGTCTACAAAATAGGGGGTAGTTTTATGGCATTTTTATTAATGATTTTTTTTTTTACTAGTAATGGTGGCGATCAGTGATTTTTATCGTGACATTATGGTGGACACATCGGACACTTTTGACACCATTTTGGGCCTATTGTCATTTTTACAGCGATCAGTGCTATAAAAATGCACTGATAACTGTAAAAATTACACTGGCAGTGAAGGGGTTAACCTGTAGGGGGCGCTGAAGGGGTTAAGTGTGACCTAGGGAGTGCTGTTAACTGTTAGGGGGCGTGGCTTGCCATGACACGTCACTGATTGCTGCTCCCGATGACAGGGAACAGACGATCAGTGACATGTCACTAGGCAGAACGGGGAGATATTGTGTTTACACGAACATCTCCCCGTTTTTCAGCTCTGTGACACGATTGCGGGACACCGGTGCACATCGAGTCCGTGGGTCCCGCGGGCACGGTCACGGAGCTCACGCCAGGGTCGCAAGCACGTTGCTGGTGGCGCGCGCGCGACCACATGGCAGCAAATTAAATGGGACGTATATTTACGCCAATTTGCCTGTCCGTGCCATTCTGTCAACGTATATCTTTGCGCGGCGGTCGGGAAGCGGTTAAGGACTACCTGCACTTACTGTGATACAGGCAAGCATTTGTGCCACCAGCAGAGCTATGACAGGGTCATCAGTGCTCAGAGTGAAGATGCCAAACTGTGAACCCTCCAGGAGGAGTAGGCAGTGGGGTTAATAGTGGTGCACGTAGCACGCCACTCTGAAACATATTTAACATATGCGTTTAATAGCGTCCACTTTATATTCTGCAGGAAAATATAGGGTTAATTGTGATGTAGCAAGAAATGCCCTGGTATCGATGTGAGAAAATATTCCATGTTGGTGATGTCACTTGAAGGAAGAAATGCACCTGTATTAGTGGTGACACTAAAATGAAAAAATGTCCCTGCGTCTGTGGTGTCATTGTATGAAAAAATGCCCCTGGGTCCATGATGTCACTGAAAGGAAAAATTTCCCAGCGTCAGTGATGTCCCTGGATAGAAAAAAATTGCCTCTGTGAGGGTGGTGTCACTGGAAGGGAAAATGCTCCTGTGTCCAAGGTGTCACTCTAAGGAAAAAAGGTCAGGATTGGTGATGTCACTAGAAGGAAAAAAAAATCCTCTTCACTGGTGCTCATGCATTGTCCATAAAGACATGGATGAGCGAGTTTGGGGTGGAAGAACTTTGCTGGCCTGCACAGAGTCCTGACCTCAACCCAATAGAACACCTATGGAATGTATTAGAGTGGAGACTGTGAGCCAGACCTTCTTGTCCACATCAGTGCCTGACCTCACAAATGCGCTTCTGGAAGAATGGTCAAAAATTCCCATAGACACACTCCTAAACCTTGTGGACAGCCTTCCCAGAAGAGTTGAAGCTGTTATAGCTGCAAAGGGTGGGCCAACTCAGTATTGAACTAAAAGGACTAAGACTGGGATGCCATTAAAGTTCATGTGTGTGTAAAGACAGGTGTCACAATACTTTTGGTAATATAGTGTACTTAAAAAACTGATAATTCAATCATAATTTATAATTACTTACAGAACAATTTTCTGAATTCTCAAGGTTCTGTGTAAGAATTAATGTAAAATGCCTAATGGCAGCTAGCATGTTCCCTAGAAGCAAGGATGTTACAAAATGTTTTATTAACTGGCTGTAAAAATTAGCTAATGAAATTTACAAAAAAGCTAGGTGTAGGACTACCCACATTGGAGCCACTGATTAGGATGGGTCCTTTGTTCCTTGATGGGACCTTTTGGACCCGTTTACACTGGAACATGGTACACTCCAACCACACTGCCCTTGTGATCTGCAGCGGGTGTCAGTACAAAGTTAACAACACTCCAAAACGCAGGTCGCAACCGCAATACCACGCAATCCGATTGCAGTATGTTTAAAAAAGTAGTGCATGCAAATGACTGGGCTGAAATTGAAATGCACAGAACTGCATGTCAATCATACAGGAATGCTGTCCTAGTGTGAATGGGCCCTTCCAAGGACCTCAGTCGCTCTGACACACCAGGTTAAGTGTACAAACATACAATATCACAGGAAATTGCCGAAAGTAATACTTAGTACCCAGTGGTAGTTCTACAGTATATTAAAGAAAATAGGAACCAAACTGACAGTAAAGGCAAATATTGTCACCCAATATGGTTGGTAACTTGGTAACTGGGCAAACATAAATTGAATTAACAATGATAATAACACAATTTAGCAAACAAAGCGATTTACAGTAAGGACCAGGCATTAGATGACAATTGGCGTCCAGATCAGTATAAAAAGTAGCAAGGCCTCCATTCCACACTTGGGTGTGAATCTGGCCCCCAGTATCAACTAATTATATAAGACCAATTACCCCCCTCTATGTAAGAAGTTAGGTGAGGATCTGCCTTAGTGGGTTCGATATGATTTATCCTGGCTGGGTCAGAAAAATTCCATAAAAATTACTCTATTACCATGTATACTTACTTTATTTATTCCACTCAGTGCCCACCCCAATAGTGAGATCTAATATCTAAAATTATTTGTTTCATCTGCAGAAATAAGGGTCATCATTGCCCCAAAATCTATGGTGGTATTATCAAGCAGCACAATTGGCGGATAACAGCCTATGAGCAATGGTGTGCACAGATCATGGATCAGATGGGTGGCATTTCCACAATTTTATTTTCTTTAGCCAAAGCCATGAAGAAGCCTGCCTATGCGTTTGGTTGGGAACAGGATCTGAAGAAAGAATGGGAATTAGATGCTGGCATCAATGTTTCTATCTATCCATTAAGAGTCCTAAATGTCTCCTAATTGAAGCTAAAGTAAAAAATTTCACACAATGGTATCAGGCTCATTTACACTTAGCAAAAATATACCTGGATTTTTACCCCTTCTGTTTCCAAGGTTTTGATCGGCTGGGCTCCCTTTCATACTTGGTGGTTGTGTTCTCCTATTCGAGGATTCTGTAACAAAATCTTTAATTTGCTGCGCAGGGTCACAAGGATTGCGATCCCTAAATCTCCTCAGATTGCTTTTCTGAACTACAGGGTAGCTAGCACCCCAAAAGCATGCAGATGTATATCTTTTTTTTTTCTCCTGGGCAATATCATTTAAATTGCACGAGCCTGGAAGCAGACCTCCATGTCTTTTGCAGCAGCCAAACTGAAGATAATCTTGGATAATTATTCAAGAAAAGTCTGTGAGCATTCTACAAGACAGGGTTCAGAAGTTTGAACATATATGGGAGCCTGGCCCTATACATGAAAGTCCCCTTTTCTATGCTCCTATGTTTTACTCCTCACGTCGGTGACTGATTTCTATTTACCTTGATCTCACTTTTATCCTCCTTTCTGACTCCTTCTCTTCTCCTTTATTTCTTTTTTTAGGGTTCGCTTTACCATCTTGTAGTCTAACATCTTGCTTAAAATTGGATATGATCCTCTTACATTGGCATTGGTTTGTGTCTTGAGGTCATGATGGGGTTCTGTGGCTATAGTTAAATCAGCTAATGTGAGCTTTTGGACTGTTTCTCCTAATCTTTTGTCCTGAGACTTACATTTTGAGTGGAACATAATCTCTTTTTAGGTACATGATACACCTTTAGAGGTCTTCCCAAACTCTCCTGTGTAGAAAGTGGGAGCTGGTGGGAGGGTTTCAGGGGGTGTAGGATGACCATTGGTTGTTATATTCTGTTATTCTATTATTTGTTACCAATTGATTTTCAATTTGTATACATTTGTAGATGTACACCTAATATTTACTTGTTCTATATGTCCATTTTTCTATTGGAAAACTATAATAAAAAAAGATTGAAAAAAAAAAAAAAAAAGAAGCAAGGCCACCTCAAGTGCAGAAGTGAGCAGTAGTAAAGTTCAATCCACCTGGAACTATACTGCTAGGGTGCATTTAGGGTGTTGATGCAATTCCTAGGCCGACTGGGTATGCACTATCCAAAAGAAAAGGGGAATAGTAGAAGAGAGGGCAGGGGAACAAATGGGACCTGCAGAATAAATATTATGGGAGTGGCAATTCTTTCAGATGTTCTTCTTCTGGCCAACGTTGGGGCCCTATAAGAGAGTCTTTGTACCTAATGACAGTCCCAGTTAATCTGTATGCTGTATAGGTAAAGTATAGTTTCGGCACCAAGACAGATGTGGTTCAGATGTGGTAAAGATTTGGTATAGGTAAAGACTAGGTTTGGTATAAGTTCAATATGGAATGCAATATGGGTGCGGTATGGATTGGGTATACTTGGTGCCCTGCTCTCAGTGGCTCAGTCCCTGCTGGTAGTATCTGCGATGGTCAAATAGCCCTCTAAACAGTCCCCAGGATGATGTGGCAACCTCATGCTGTAGAAAGGTGGCCCCCTCAGTTTCTAACTGAAGCATCCGGTGATCAGTGTTGGGAAGTAGAGGGTCAGTCTCCCTGCGGCAGCGGTGCTGGTGCTGGTGCTGTGATGTTGACAGTGCTGTGCTGCCCCCCGGGTGCCTCACTGCCAGTCTCAGGCTTGGATCACTACTGGTATGGTCTACCACTGGCAGGCAAATATCCAGACAGAGCGCCAAGAGGAAGAACTTTCCTGGACAGTTTAATAAAATGTACTCTCCACTCCTCCTATTGCAGAGTGCATATTGGGATCTGTAGTGTAAGGAGTCCATTGGCCCCATTATATGGCTGCCGTCTCAGACTACAACTCCCAGGATTCTCAGTGCTCTGCATAGAAGTCTATGTGCATGCTTAGCTTAAGCTCTCCCCCTGCTGGCCAGAGGAAAATGGTGCAGCATAATATCAGTATCTCAGTGGAGGGAGAGAATAAAAAAAAACAGTGTCTCCTTCTCCATATTGCTGTAGCCCAGCATCTGACTACATAGGAAAGCATGCCAATATGCACAAAATACCTGTCACGAGCTGAGGCATCATTATTGCTTTGCATTTTTTATTAAATGCCTCTTTACCTAACATTTTGTGCTTCTTTTTACTTCTCTTGTCTGGTTACTCCCAAACAGCTGAAGGCAAATCCAGCACTATTAGCAAAACTAGGGGGATTGGAGTATTGGAATCTGCAAGGAATTATTACAAGACTCAGGTATTACACAGTCATCCTTGTTTTTACATCAAGCTCCTTGTTTCTAGACTAGCCGTATAATTACATGGAAAATATATAGGCTAGATATGGCATTTTCTCTTTCCTGGCTCACCTCATGTCAGCAACAGTGGGTCAACTCCACCCCCTTGACCCCCGAAGACCACCTACCTCAGCATAAACGACAGAGACTCCTACCCTTAGGTGTTCTTTTTCTTGTTCGTGATCCAGGACACCTGTCTCTTACCTCAGATGAATGAAGAAATGGATGGTCTCAGATTTCCTCCCTACCAAGATTCCCATCGGGGTTCAGCCTCTCTCTGGCTTGGAAGTTCTGTATGTTGGCTGTAAATCTGCCTGATCTCAGAAGCCCCTTAGTGCCAGGGTGCGGGTAAAATGGCTAAAAGAGCCATATATTTCATGCAGCTGTCGGCACAGTATTTCTTCCCTTCCTCCTCCTTGGCATGCTCAGGAGGCACTGAAGTCTGCAGAAAGGTTGGGGAGGCAACAATCAGTTTTTAAAAGAGTGCTAATTTCTTTCACTGTTCTAATATTGTGGTATTGCTTGTTTCAGGAATTCTAGTCCCAAACACAAGCATGCAAAGAAATCAAAGTCCCTCCATCATTCCTCCTCTCCGGATTACAGAAAAAAACACTCTTCTAGTTCCCATTCTCGCCATGAGGCAGGCCATTATATATCAAGCCGTTTTCTCTGGGTCCAGGTCCAAGTGGAATGGGCCGTCCAGCTCAGGGTCTTTGTTGGGCGTGCTCAGCAGCAGCCTTACCCAGAAAAAAATAATCTGTGCTGAATGCTTGAAGGAGATTTCAACTGATAGAGAGTTAAATGCTATGTCCAACAGGCTTTTACAGAATCCATGCAGCAATTTTCTTTTTCCCTTCGGAAAAATCTTCTACACGTCAGAAAGGTTACTCTTCAGAGGTGGGTGGTATCACCTTATATTCGACCTATTGATCTTTCTCCCTTTGAGTATCTGAGAAGATCTCTTGTGGTGGACTTTAAGGAAGAATTTTCCCGGAGCATGCCTCTCAGCCCAGGAGATTGGATTATTATGACTACAGATGCCGGTCTCTGGGGCAGGAGGGCTCACTGTCAGGGACAAAGAGTTTAAGATCTCGTGGAAGAATCCTTCTGTATGTCATTTAAACTTACCTGGAGTTGAAAGCAGCTCACCTTGCCTTGTTAGATTTCCAAGATTTAATCGAAGGTCGTCGAGTGAAGATTCTTATGGACAACGGGACAGCAGTGTCTTATGTCCAGAGACAAGGGGACACCAGAAGCCTGGTTCTTCTTTAAGTGGCGAGCAAAATTTTCCAGTGGGCAGAGATGCAGCTGCCTATTTGCCATGAAAGAGAACCAGCTGGCAGATCGTTTGAGCCAAATATTTCCAGATTACGAGTGGTTGATCACCGGAATCACCCATGCTGCAAATATCGGTCTCAAATACTTGCTGTATTTGAGACCGATATTTGCAGCATGGGGGAATCTGGTGATCGATCTCATGGCCACCCCAGAGAATGCTCAGGTGCCCCTGTTTGTGTCAAGGTACAACTTTCAGGAAGCACTTACGCAAGATGCATTCACAATTCCCTGGAAGTTCCACTGGCATTGAAGGTCCTTCAGAGGATATACTCAGGTGACGATCATAGTTTTTCGATATTGGCCAAGGAGGCCGTGTTTCCCTCTACTAGTTCAGATGTCATGTCGTCCTATCCTACTGTCAACCTGACGAGATCTGCTGATTCAGGGGGAATGGTTACACCAGAATCCGTTGAGACTTCACTAGACAGCCTGGTTATTGAATAATCCCAGTTGAGGGCTCGTGGTTTCGATCCTAAGGCAGTCGAGACCTTGTTAGAATCCAATAAAAATACCAAAAACATGACTTATAGTCGTATATGGAAGAGATTTGTGTAATTTGCCGACAACAGGAGTTTTCACCTTTTACTCCTGGGCTGCCTGACGTACTAAGTTTTCTCCAATCAGCCCTGGACAAGGGCCTAGCGTACAACTTCTTATAAGTTAAAATATCAGCACTGTCATCTCTCAAGGGGACAAGGTGGGCTGAAGATGCCATGGTGAAGCGCTTTATGCGGTCAGCATTGCGCATTCGGCCTTCAAGGAAGAGTATCTTTCCATCTTAGGACTTGGCCTTGGTGCTCAGGGTATTAATGCAGCATCCATATGTGCCAATTGAAAGCTGTTCAATATGGTATCTCACCTTGAAGGTGATTTTCTTAGTTGCCATCACATCTGCAAGGAGGGTCTCAGAATTAGCAGCCCTATCCTGCAAGGAACCCTACTGTCTAATTCTTCCAGATAAAGTGGTGCTAAGACCTGCTCCCCAATTCGTTCCAAAGTCGCATCAAGCTTTCATGACAACTGGGAAGTTTTTCTTCCAGTTTTCACACCTGAACCCTCTTCTTCAAGTCAGGGAGATTTCAGTTCTTTGGATATGATTAAACTAATTTCAGCTTATATCATCAAAGCAGCAAGTTTAGGGAAATCTGACAGCCTCTTTTTTTCCCAGCAGGGCCAAAGAAAGGAGATAAGGCTTCTTCCAGGACAATTTCTGCTTGGATTCTGAAAGTTATAAAGGTGGCTTATACCAAGCAAAGCTTACTTTCACTGGAAGTGCAGGCTCATTCTACCAGAGGGGTTGCGGCATCATGGGCAGCTCCTGCAAAGGTTTCGGCATTTGATATCTGCAAGGCGGCCAGCTGGAGTACTGAGTGCACCTATGTACGTCACTACAAACCAGATGTAGCCCTTAGCTAGTTTATCTCATTTTGGTTCCGCTGTTGTATCTGCGGCCTTAAACAGTAATTACGATTTTTTTTGGCAAGCAAAGGGGTGTTAAGTTGTCTCTTGTTTTTTCTTTTTCCACCCTGAATTGGTTAGTAAGTCCCACTGTTGCTGACATGAGGTGAGCCAGGATAACGGAAAATTGTTATTTGATACTTACAGTAATTTTCCTTTCCTGGCTTTTCCTCATGTCAGCAAACTTTTTCCCTCTCTTTGTCCTGTTGCAGTCTATTTATAGAACACCTGATGGTAGGGGTGTCTGTCTTTTATTCTGAGGTAGAAGGTGGTCCTCGGGGGTCAAGGGGGCTGAGTTGACCCACTGTTGCAGACATGAGGATAAGTTAGGAGAGGAAAATTACGGTAAGTATCAGGTATGAATTTTCTGTAATGTAGACCATGTGCCACTCACCCTTCAACGGCACATCCATGAGAAGTTCCAAGGTGGCACAAAATTAGACATGTGCATTTGTTTTCGTCCGAATGCATTTTCGTCCAAATTTCGGTGATTTTTGCATTCGTTTTAACAAACTATAACGAACGTGCAGAATCCAAAATCCGAAAAAGATCCGACATAAAAAATGCTTTATTTACGTTTTGTTGCGACAACAGTTCTATCTAGATAGAAGATTTGACATGCCAGTGACAATAGCGATCTGTGTCTATCGAACCTGCGGTTGAATGTGCCTAACCCAACTCTATTAGTCCAAGATTATCCACCTAAGAACCAAGCCTGTTTTTCAGACTCGGTGTTTACAAGTTTAAAACAGTTTTTTTTTGCTAGAAAATTACTTAGAACCCCCAAACATTATATATTGTTTTTTCTAACACCCTAGAGAATAAAATGGCGGTCATTGCAATACTTTTTGTCACACCGTATTTGTGCAGCGATCTTACAAGCGCACTTTTTTTGGAAAAAAATCACTTTTCTGAATAAAAAAATAAGACAACAGTAAAGTTAGCCCAATTTTTTTATATTGTGAAAGATAATGTTATGCTGAATAAATTGATACCCAACATGTCACACTTCAAAATTGCGCCCGCTCGTGGAATGACGTCAAACCTTTGCCCTTAAAAATCTCCATAGGCAACATTTAAAAAATTCTATAGGTTGCATATTATAGAGGAGGTCTAGGGCTATAATTATTGCTCTCGCTCTAACGATCGTGGTGATACCTCACATGTGTGGTTTGAACACTGCTTTCATATGCGGGCGCTACTCACGTATGCGTTCGCTTCTGCGCGCTAACTCTTCGGGACGGGCGCTTTAAAAAAAAATTGTTTTCTTATTTATTTTACTTGATTTTATTTATTTTTACACTGTTTTTAATTTTTTTTTAAAATGGGTCACTTTTATTCCTATTACAAGTAATGTAAACATCCCCTGTAATAGAAAAAAGCATGTCAGGTCCTCTTAAATATGAGATCTTGGGTCAAAAAGACCTCAGATCTCATATTTAGACTAAAATGCAATAAAAAAAACACATTTTGTCATTTGAAAAAATGACAACAAAAAAATGTGCCTTTAAGGTGTATGGGCGGAAATTACGTTTTTTTTTTCATAATTAATTCTTTCTTTTTTCTTTCCACATTTAACATTAACAGAGAAGAAAAATAAATTACAACATCTTCTTATCTAGTACAAGTATATGTTAACAAAGAAATTTAAATTTCCAAACTCTGATCTATCCCACCCCCCCCCCCCCCCGGGACCCTACAGCCCCCATTTCCCGACCCATCCCTCTCCCAACTCTCCTCCCAATGCTCCGTCACCAGTAGGAGAAGAGAGAGAAAAAAAAAGTTGCTTCCGCCCTGCTATGGTATGGAGATGGGTGGGGGCCATCTTCCCCTCACTCATCTCCATACCCAGCTAGGAAGAGGACCCGATCGCCTCCGCCGCTACCAACGGCTCCGGTAAGCGGCGGAGGGCACGGGAGAGTGGCGGAAGCCCTCTTCCGCCGCCGATAACGGTGATCTCTCGGTGAATCCGCCGCAGAGACCACCATTATCGTTTACAGGACCGCTCACTGAAAAGATGGATATCTTGGTTGTGGCAGCAGCTTCTGCCGTTACCGAGATATCCATCTTTAAAAGTGCCAACGTATATGTACATGAGCTGGTCCTTAAGTGGTTATTTGGCATAGAGAGGAAAAATTTGACATTATATAGACATGAAGATTCGACAAAGCAGCTAAAAACATACGATCGCGGCAAGCGGACATTTATGGTCAAATGCTCCGCCCATAGGCTATAGAAGAATTCTGATGTTGGTTGACTAGTAATAATAATCAATAAATATAATTATTACTAGTCATACAACATTAGAATTCTACTATAGCTTGTGGGCGGATCATTCGACCGGAAATGTACGATTGCGGCGTCGTACAGTTTAGCTGCTTCGTCGAATCTTCTTAGAAAATTCGACAGACACCATAATCCTTCAATTGACAGATTTGACTTTAATTAATTCGGATTTTCAGACGAATGCATTTTTTAACTAAATTAAATAAATAAAAACAAATTTTGGGAGTAACGAAATAACTGTATTTTTCGGACGAAAACAAAATTCCGAAACAAAATATTTCAGTGTGCACATGTCTACAAAATATTGCTCTGTATAATAAATATATTTAAAACGTATGCTTTTTCATCCTTTTCTGCATTAGGAACACACTAATAAAGAAAAAGAAAATTAATGATGAATTTAAGGATTCAATCATTTTAAATGTAATTTTAGTAAAGAATAATAATTTAAAAAAAATCCTGGTCATATTGCATTGAGTATCTCTAATAAATCCCATGTGACTTTCATGACGCATGAAATTGAGAGAGTGGGTAAACTCATTGGTACCTCTTCAAAACTGGAATATATGTTCATAGGTCTTAGAAAAATACTTAGAGAAAAATAACCTTGTTTTATGAGTTGATGTACTAATGTCTTGTTCATCTGCAGAACTGTCCCCATCAGAGTCTCTGAACGGCCTTGGTTCAGTCTTGTTCCTCTCATGTAGCTGTCGCTGATTCTCTTGTACTTCTATTTTTCTGGCCTCCTCTTCTTGCTGTAGCATGTGAAAGTATCGTCGACCTTGCTTTACACTGGTAATCAGTCCTCTGCCAATCAAAACACAATGCACAATCAAGATTACAGAGGGTAATAAAGGTAATTAACTTAATGTACTTTAGACCCCCTTCACTTTTTCAAGTTTGTTATGTTGCAGCCTGATACTACAGTTGTTTAAATAAAACATTTTCCTCATTAATCTACACTTAGTACCGCATAATGACAAGGTGAAAACTGAATTTTAGAAATGTCTGTGAATTTACTAAAAAGAATAAACTAAAATATAACATGTACTCAGTACTTTGCCAAAGAACCTTTGGTAGCAATTACAACCTCCAGTCTTTTTGGGTATGACAAGGCAAATTTTTCACACCTGGATTGAGGCATGTTCTGCCATTCTTCTTTTCAAATCCTCTCTTGCTCAGTCAGGTTGGATGTAAACTATCGGTGGACAGTAATTTTCAGGTCTCTCCAGAGATGCTCAATAGGGTTCAAGTCAGGGCTCTGAATGAGCCACTCTAGGACATTCATAGAGTTGTCCCTAAGCAGCTCCTGTGTTGTCTTGGCTGTGTGCTTAGGATCGTTGTCATGTTGCAAAGTTAGGCCCCATGCACACAGGGCGTTTTTACAGCCGCGTTTTTTACAACTTAAAAACGCCTGTCCATGTTTTGTAAACATTTTTGACCTTTTTAAAAAAAAATAAATAAATGCTGGAGCTCAAAAACGCAATTGCGGCGTTTTTGCGGCGTTTAATAGCGTTGGGCATTTTTGCAGCTCGAGCCTGGAGCTCCAGAACGCACTGGTCTTGGGTTTTTTTTGCAGCTGGAAAACGCCTTTGCCACTTGGAGCTCATAAAAGCTCTATGTGTGCATGACACAATAGAATAACATGGATGGGCGTTTTGCAGCTGTAAAAAAAAAGTCTAACGCTGCTAACAGCAGCTGCAAAAACGCCCTGTGTGCATGGGGCCTTAGAATTGAGGCCAAACAGTTCAATCTTGGTTTCATTACATAGTTTGTCAGGTTGAAAAAAGTCCATCCAGTTCAACCATAAAAAAATTAAATAATAATATCATACAATCCCATATACCCAATTCTATACCCACAGTTGATCCAGAGGAAGGCGAAAAACCCCAGCAGAGCACGATCCAATTTGCTACAGCAGGGGAAAAAATTAATTCCTGATCCCCCGAGAGGCAAACCAAAGACTCTTGTTTGTGAAAATTTAGAAAGGGTGACCTATCACAACCATGATATAACAATGGCATGCATCCATCCCTAATTATTTGCAAATAAATAAATAAATATAGGAAATAGAAATGGGACTTTAAATGAAACATGTAATTGTGGGTAGTAATAATGAATGAATAAAGTAAATTTTTATTTGATTTGATGTCATTAACCCCTGAGGGTGGTCCATGATTTTTAGAGCATAAAAAAAAATATATATAGTAGAGATATAATCATAAAAGATTAGTATATAATTTGTAACAATAATAATGAATTTAATACAAACAAATCAAAGGACATTAATACAATTCTTACAAAGTAGTGGTGCAACGGATCGGTGGTGATCCGTGATCCGAACTGGTCACCCTGTTCGGATCGGAACACCACGCGATCTACGGAGCGCTCAGGAGCCTCGGCCGTAGGAAAGGCCGCCGCTTCGGCCTAGCTCCGGAGCGGCGGCCATCTTGGTACACCCGGCGGCGGCCGCTGTAGTGACGTTTCGCCACCATCTTGCTCCACCCCACACTCCTGCACAATAATGATAGAGAAGGGGCCAAGCGGACATCTTGTTACACCCAACGGAGTTTTAGATTTTAGTTTATTTCAACACAAAACGGAGTTTATGCTTAAATACATTTGGAAATCCAACGGACTATTTACATGTTAAATTTAAAAGCAGCAGCAAACCTTACATGCTTGCTAATGTGACGGAACACCTGATTTTCACATTTAACATTTAGTTAAATGTGAAAATCAGAGGTGTTCTGTCACATTAGCAACCATGTAAAGTCAGCAGGTTTGCTGCTGCTTTTAAAATTTAACATGTAAAGAGTCCGTCGGATTTACAAATACTGTATTTAAGCATATAAGCTCCGTTTTGTGTTGAAAATAACTGAAATCTAAAACTCCGGTGGGTGTAACAAGATTTTGTGTTTTTTTTTTTTTGCTGATCCGAAAATTGATCCGATCCGTGCCTCTGATCTGAGGATCGATCCGATCCGTGAGTTTTTTGATCTGTTGTACCCCTATTACAAAGAAATACATAAATCAATAAATTTACAGATACAGACAAGAAAGTGTAATATTGATGGAATTCATATTCAAAACAAGCTTTATCTAGGCACCCTTAGTTGAAGAGCTGATGCGTTTCTTGGCTTCCTGCCAATCATTAGGGGTAAGATGCACACGTTTACTAAAAAATAATAAGGTAACTATTAATTAATTAATAATAAATATATATATATATTATTAATAAATAGAACCTTCTAATGAAAGGAAATGATCAAAGACAGCCACTTACTAAAAAATACTTTCCGGAATGAAACCTGCAAGTTATGCTCAATTCCTGCCTCAACCCTGGGTGAGACAGTTTGTGAGACAGTTTGTTCCGGTTGCGGTTTTCATCCTGTAAGTATTTTTTTGTAAGTGTCTGTCTCTGATAATTTCATTTCATTAGAAGGTTCTATTTATTAATAGTTACCTTATTTTTTAGTAAACATGTGTAACTTACTCCTGATGATTAGCAGGAAGCCAAGAAACATGTCGGCTCTTCAACTAAGGGTGCCTAGCTAAAGCTTGTTTTAATTATGAATTCCATCAATATTACTCTTTCTTGTCTGTATCTGTATCATTTTGTGTATTTTTGATTTGTAAACTTACTGATTTATGCATTTCTTTGGAAGAATTGTATTAATCATGTCCATTGATTTGTTTGCATTAAATTCATTATTATTATTATAAATGATATACTAATCTTTTATGAATATATCTGTACTATATTTTATTTTATTATTCTCTAAAAATCATGGTCTACCCTCAGGGGTTAATGACATCAAATCAAATAAAAACTAACTTTATTCATTCATACATATTATTACTACCCACAGTGACATGGTTCATTTAAAGTCCCATTTCTATTTCCTATATTTTTTTTCAGGGACTCTTGTTCCTCAGTCTAAAAGTCCTCCAGGTACTTTGCAAACTCCAAGTGGGCTTTCATGTGTTGTGCACTGAGAAGAGGCTTCCATCTAGCCACTCTGCAAAAAAGCCTAGATCAGTGGAAGGCTGCAATGATGGTTGTCCTTCTGGAATTTTGTCCCATCTCTGGAGCTTAGTCCGAGTGACAATTTGGATCTTGGTCACCTCTCTTATTAAGGCCGTTCTCACGATTGCTCAGTTTGGCCGGGCGACCAGCTCTTGGAAGATTCCAGGTTGTGCCTAACTTCTTCCATTTGAGAATTATGGAGGCCACTGGCTCTTGGGAATGTTCAGTGTAGCAGAAATGTTTTGAAGCATTCCCCAGATCTGTTCCTTGCAATAATCCTATCTCTATGTTCTGCAGGCAGTTCCTTTGACCTTGTGGCTTTTGCTCCTATACCTTATGCAGTGTCAGTTGTGAGGCCTTTGGTGGAGAGATGTGTGCTTTTTAAAATCATGTCTAATCAATTTACGTAATTTACCACAGGTGGACTCCAATCAAGGTGTAGAAACATCTCAGTAACGATACCCTGGTGATTTTGGCCTGATAACATGCACACAAGTTAACACAAAGGGGTTTGAATAGCTATTAAAGGTAACCATCCTTACCTGTGATCTGTTTGCTTGTAATTAGTGTGTGTGTATAAGCCCTGGTTCACACTGGTGTGATTTGACTTGTCAAATCACATGTCAAATCGGCGATATTTGCCGCAAATTGCGGGCAATGGCACCGTCCTAATCGGTGCGGCGCTGCACCGATTTCAAAAAGTAGTTTCTGTACTACTTTTTGCAATTTTGGCCGCGATTTACATTGACATCTGTCAGATGTCTTTGTAATCGCGGCTGAAATTGGGACTGCCAGCGAGAGTGAAATCGTGCGAGTTCAGCTGAACTCGCACGGCTTCACTCCCGCAGCCCACTGTGAACCTGGGCTTAAAGGTAAATGAGTTTCTGGATTCCTGACAGACCCTTGCATCTTTCGTCCAGTGCTGCACTGACGTTTCTGGATTCTGAGTCATTGAAAAAGCAAAAGAATCGTCAAAGGATCTGGGGGAAAAGGTAGTTGAACTATATAAAACAGGAAAGGGATATAAAAAAAAATATCCAATGAATTGAGAATGCCAATTAGCAGCGTTCAAACTCTAATCAAGAAGTAGAAAATTAGGTGTTTTGTTGAAACCAAACCACGGTCAGGTAGACCAACTAAAATTTCAGTCACAACTGCAAAATTGTTCGGGATGCAAAGAAAAAGCCACAAATAACTTCAGGTGAAATACAGGACTCTCTGAAAACATGTGGTGTGGCTGTTTCAAGATGCACAATAGGGAGGCACTTGAAGAAAGATGGGCTGCATGGTTGAGTCACAGGAAGAAAGCCATTACTATGCAAATACCACAAAGTATCTCACATACAATACGCCAAACAGCACAGAGACAAGCATCAAACCTTCTGGCACAAAGTCATTTGCAGTGATGAGACCAAAATTTAGCTTTTTGGCCACAACCATAAACGCTACATTTGGAGAAGAGTCAACCAGGCCTATGATGAAATGTACACCATTCCTACTGTGAAACACGGAGGTGAATCGCTGGTGTTTTGGGGATGTGTGAGCTACAAAGGCACAGGAAATTTGGTCAAAATTGATGGCAAGATTAATGCAGAATGTTATAAAAAAATACTGAAGGAACATTTGCATTCATCAGCCAGGAAGCTGCACATGGGACGTACTTAGACAATCCAACATGACAATGATCCAAAACATAAGGCCAAGTCGACCTGTCATTGGCTACAGCAGAATAAAGTGAAGGTTCTGGAGTGGTCAGTCTCCTGACTTTAATATCATTAAGCCATTTGGAGAGATCTCAAACGTGCAGTTCATGCAAGGCAGCCCAAGAATTTACAGGTACTGGAGGCTTTTTGCCAAGAGGAATGGGCAGCTTTACTATCTGAGAAGATAAAGAGCCTCATCCACAAATACCACCAAAGAATTCAAGCTGTCATTGATGTTAAAGGGGGCAATACACAGTATTAAGAATTGGGGTTTGTAAACTTTTGATAAGGGTCATTTGGGTAGTTTCTGTTGCCATTATTATTTTAAAAAAGTGAACTGTTTTTGTGTTATCACTCATATTCTCTGAAAAATGGCCAAGAAATCATAAATTCTGCCAGGGTATGTAAACTTATGAACACAACTGTATATATATTCAAGGAAAACTCCAGGTAAAACATAAAATTCAGTTTAAAAACAATTCTGCTTATTTGGATCTGCATTTTATAATTGGATAATTGGTTTTACTTTTCAGCAAAAAAAAAAAAACCATATTGTCCACATCAGATTTTAGCCTTTAATAGCCCAAGGTATGTTTGCAGCGTAAGGATTTAAGAGCATGTTTGGTAGAAGCTTACCAGGCTAATGAAGTAGAAACATGCTTTGTGTACTAAAGCAAAACGTGAGTGCGGCTAATTTAAATAAGAAGTATGGTTTCCTAGGAGATTCATGTTACTATATAAATGCTACAGTTCTATACAAAGATTTCCCATGCAGCCAATTCTTGTAATATCCAACATTTCTGAAAGTACAGGGCTTTCCAAATCTTCTTCACAAGATAAATGTTCCAGCCTTCACCTTTCCCATCAGCTATGCAGAGGCGCAATATGTACAAAACTGGTACATCCAGAGACTCAAGCATTACTGTACTGACACTGCTGAAATCAGTAATGGTGGTTCTGGCATCCTGACAGATAATGACATCACTTGACTTCCAGCAGTGGCAAATTCGTCTGGCCATGGTGGCATGGTGGTAATATGGCAGTAAGGTGATGGGGGGGTCACATGCTTGGTGGTGGGAGAGGAAAAGATGGAGATGCTGGCCACTGCGGGTAATGGTAAACAGTACACTGCAGGTTAGGATGTAGGAAGCTGTGGTGGTGAATCATGGTAGTTATAATGGGGAAGACTGGTAATTTGTAGTGAAATTTCAGGAATAGAGTAGATTCTTGACCCAAATCTTCACTAACTTCATGTCCAGAACTTGGTCCCTCTACAGTGGCTGGATAGATGGCTCCCTTTGTCTTTCCTTCCCAGGAATCTTTTCCTTCCCCACAACCCAGGAGCAATATGTGTATTACTTGCATGCAAGGGGTGGAAGTGGCTGGGGCAGTTGCAGCACTAGAAGGATCACTAAGATATTAGAGATTTAGTCAAGCTTCCACTAGACCATCTCAAAATATAAGAGAACTCTTGAGTCTCCCAAGAGACTTGACAGGTCTGGTAATGCTTGTATGATGTCAATATAGTTTACTGCACACATAGTATGAGTGAGCAGATGCAGCTAAAATCTGTACTAGTGATTGTTTATTATCAGGCAGAAAATAAGCCGCTGAGAGTTAAAATTATTATTATTAATATTATTATTATTATTATACAGGATTTATATAGCGCCAACAGTTTGCACAGCGCTTTACAATATAAAGGGAGACAATACAGCAACAATACAATTCAATACAAGAGGGATAGGAGGGCCCTGCTCCTGCAAGCTTACAATCTAATAGGGAGGGGCTGGTGTAACAAAAGTTAGTAACTGTGAGGGATGAAATGAGGGAAGAGGAAGGTTCGGTTGTTTGCAGGATAAGCCTCCCTAAAGAGATGAGTTTTCACTGATCGCCTAAAAGTGGACAGAGTAGGAGATAACCGGGCAGATAGGGGTAGTGACTTCCAGAGGATGGGAGGGCTCTGGAGAAGTCCTGGAGATGAACATGGGAGGAAGAGACAAGGAAGCTAGAGAGCAGGAGGTCTTGGGAGGAGTGGAGAAGATGGTTTGGGTGATATTTGGAGACTAGATTGGTTATGTAGCTCGGGGAAGAGTTGTAAATGGCTTTGTATGTTATTGTTAGTGATTTGAATTTTATTTGTTGGGCACTGGGAAACCAGTGGAGGAAATCGCAGAGAGGGGTGACAGACACTGAATGGTTGGTAAGGTGGATGAGTCTGGCAGCAGCATTCATAATAGACCGAAGAGGAAATAGCTTGCGGAGAGTTATGTCAATGAGGAGGGAGTTACAATAGTCAAGGCGAGAGATAACGAGGGAGTGAATAAGTTGCTAACCGGTTTCAACAGTTCAAAAGGGGCGTATTTTGGAGATGTTACGGGGGTGAAATCTGCAAGATTTGGACAAGATATAGTAAAGCGACTTATGAAGCACATTTGAACTCAAAGAAATAGAAAGGCAAACGTAACTTGATTTCCTATACGTTTTTTACTGATTTTTTTCCCATTACTTTTATCTTTTATTGTTTGCAGCAATAGGATAGCAGCTTACTTACATTTTGAAACTCTAAAAAATGTTATATCTTGAATGCCATGTTTATAGCCAAGTTCACATAGAGCAAAATATGCAAACTGAATCATGAGAGAAGAGGTTTTTATTGTCCAAATTTGGAGCTGTAAGGATATGACATACTAAGCGCTTATGTCAACAGGATGTTTTTACATTTCACTACTTCTCTCCCCATACAAGTCAATGGGAATGCAAAAGCAGCTGTAAGTAGATTGAGGCAGTTTAGAAGGAGGTCAAAGGCAGATCAGATGGAGGTTTACTGCAGGTCACAATGCTAAAGTGTCAGTAGAATGACGTGACGCAGGTTCCCGTGCTTGGTGGTGGGAGAGAAGGAGAGACAGACATGGCAGCCACTAGGGGTAACAGTAATCAGGAATATGAGCAAGCTATATTTGCTTACCAACACATGCCCAAAGCCCATCAACACAGACCCTAAGGAGAAGGACTGCCAACACAAATGCATCCACATGGTATGGGGAAACTATAAACATTGACTGGAGATTTACTAAAGCTGGTGCACAGAGAATCTGGTGTAGCTATGCATAGTAACCAATTATGCCGCGTACACACGGCCGTTTTTCTCGTCGAGAAAAACGTCATTTTTCCCATTCGACGAGAAAAACGATCGTCTGTGGGCTTTCTGTCATTTTTTTCGATGAGAAAAACGGCATTAAAAACGACGAGAAAAATTAGAACATGTTCTAATTTTTCTCGTCATTTTTTTCGACATGTTTTCTGCGGCAGTGTTTCCCATAGGGAAACACTGCCGCGGAGCCCACAGATGGTCGTTTTTCTCGAGAAGAGAAAAAACGACGTGAAAAACGACCGTGTGTGGGGAACAAGCTGTTCCCCCGTTTTAAATGACATTATTCACGGCGGTTTTTTAGCCGCCGTGAATAATGATCGTGTGTACGCGGCATTAGCCTCCAGGTTTTGTCAAAGCTTAATTGAACAAGCTGAATTTAGAAGGTGATTGGTTACTATGCACAACTGAACCAGATTCTGTGTGCACCATTTTTAGTAAATCTCTCCAACTGAGTTTGTCAAACATTTTAGTGTTCTGTATGGGTTTATGCTATTTGGCATTTATATCAAAACTGTACTAAGTGGAACTCTTTTTTAATCTCTGCAGTTACGTGTAGCACCCTCTCTTCCCATACATAATCACACATAACCAGGGCTTTTTTCCTCAAACAATAGGTGCTGGAACTTAACCACGACCCCACAAAACCCCTCCCACTACACACACCCTCCAAATCACATCAAATAGTGGGTGTGGTCAGTCAAATTTCACGAACAGTAGGAGGATCCTAAAAGGGCATTAAATACTAGGATTGCATTACATATAGAGAGCAGAGCTGTAACTTGTAAACACAGAAACCAGACTTATGTGTTTACAAGTGATTGTGGTGAGCAGGCACCAAAGGATCTGAGCTAGAGGTGGTGGAACTGAGTTCCACCAAGTTCCCCCTGAAAAAAAGCCCTGCACATAACTTTACTCTAACCTAAGCTTTTATCATTGCCCTTTTTTAATAATTAATTCTCAATCAAGTAGAGGTCAACTGGTTTAAATAAGATCAAAAAGACTTCAAATATAATCTTTTACAGAATAAATTAAGATTGTAACTGGGGGCGAGGAGATGTGCACATCGTTTATCCATTTTAACCCTCATCAGTTGTCATAAAATCTGACAGGTCCATGTTAATAAACATTGATCTATATACTTTTCATACATAATATATAATACCTCCTAAGTGAAATAAAAAGCAAGTTAGCTAAACATTTCTATTGAGTTGACAGGGTATTAATACACAGACTGTTTAAACCTTAAGCTCATTCCATGTATTTATCCTCCTGTCTCCTATTTCTACTGACCAAATCTAAACAAATTATTCAACCGTTAGACTTCTACCATAGTCATTATTTATAACGTCCTATCTTAGGGCTAATTCTTTACCTTAAAATAATATCTAATCATATTTCCTTTTGCCAGGTTGCTTATCTTCATATGGTAGTATCTGAAAATTCAAATTGCTTTCATTGCCTTGGGGCAAAATTTATGTTGTTCTCATTTCTGTATACTTCTTATGTTTGTGGATAAAAAGTGACATGGTAAATATTTGCATACAAATGACTTTAGGAAGAGTGTTGTCTTCCAGCACAATTCTGTGCCTGAAACAGATGAACACATCTAATGTACCAGGCAAACACAAGCCATTTCATAAAAACAGTGCTATATAAAGAATTTTTCCCCCCAAATTTGTCATCCAAAATTCCTATTTTAGTGCACTTCAAAAACAAAACATTTGTCCGGTTAGTATGGCACTATGACACTGATGAATATAATTGCATTAAAAGCGTATGTCTGGACAAAATAAAAATGTAAAAATAAAAACTTTCAGTTCAAACCGCACAATACATGCACATTCCCCCATTATTTCTCTCATTAAAACCCTGCAAGTACAGAAAAATACCTATTGATCTGCCAGAAGTCCAGTAAGATCATAACTTCTGTAGTAACATTACTGCTGATTGAGGTTTCAGTACAGCAGTGACACTGTGTTGTGAGCCTTAACAGGAAATTAGAAGCATGCTGCATTTCTGGCAGAACAATGGGTAATGTTTGCAAAATACATGCAGCAATTTAAAAGGCAAAAATAATGGCACATAGAAAATGTGCATAATATGTTTGTGTTTTTTGCCCAGACACTTCAATAAGCCACTGCTTCTTTCTCTAAATATGTCAGGTTTGTTAATTTTTGGCAGCTGCTTTTACCTTTTTACCAGAATACACAACTTTTCCCCAAAAACATAGTCCCCTTAACCACTTGACCTCCGGAAGATTTACTGCCCTTCATGACCAGGACAATTTTTGTGATATGGTACTGCGCTACTTTAACCACTTCCCGCCCGCCATATAGCAATAAGACATTGGGAAAGTGGTTCTGTTATTCTGACCGGACGTCATGTGACGCGGGGTTGTGCAGCACGGCGAACGCTGTTGTGGTGTGTCAGTCTGACACACCGTAACTCCGATCTAGGCAAAGAGTCTCTGACGGAGACTGTTTACTGTGATCAGCTGATCATGATGTAAACAGGACGAGCCGTGTATCGTCTTTTCCTCACTCATGTCTGATAGACGCGAGTAGAGGAGAGCCGATCAGCTGCTCTCCTGACAGGGGGGTCTGAGCTGATTGATTATCAGCGCAGCCCCCCTGAGGATGCCCACCCAGGACAACCAGGGATGGCCACCACTGATGACCACCAGGTATGTCACCCATGGCCACCAGGGATGCCAATGTGTGCCCACATATGATACCAATGTGTGCCCCATATCATGGCAATCAGTGTCCGTCAGCAATACATGCCAGTGCCTCCATAGCAGTGATGCCCATCAGTGCCATCGATTAGTGTCCATCAGTGCCACTCATCTGTGTCCATCAGTGCCACCTATCAGTGCCCATCCATGCCCATCAGTGCTCACCTATCAGTGCCCATCAGTGCCACCCATAGGTACCCATCAGTGCAGCCTTTCAGTGCCCATGAGTGCCGTCTATGAGTGCCCTTCTGTGCTGCCTATGAGGGGGCCATCTGTGCCGCCTATGAGTGCCCATCAGTGCTGCATATCAGTGCCACCTATCAGTGCCGCCTATCAGTGCCCATCAGTGCCGCCTATCAGTGCCTATCAGTATCTCATATCAGTGCCCATCATCAGTGCCACATCATCAGTGCCATCTCATTGGTGCCCATCAGTACCGTATTATCAGTGCCCGTCAGTGCAGCCTCATCAGTGCCCATCAGTGAACGAGAAAACTTACTTATTTACAAAATTTTATAACAGAAATAAAGAAACTTTATTTTCAACATTTTCTGTCTTTTTTTATTTGTTTGGCAACAAATAAAAACCCCAGAGTTTTTTTTTATTACTAGTAATGGCTTAGATCAGTGACTTATAGAGGGACTGTGATATTGCGGCAGACATTCTGACACTTAACTGACACTTTTTGGGAACCAGTGACACTATTACAGGGATCTGTACTAAAAATATACACTGTCACTTTACTAATGACACTGGCTGGGAAGGGGTTAACATCAGGGATGATTAAAGGGTTAACTGTGTGCCTGACCAGTGTTTTTCTAAACTGTGGGAAGTGCTTTTACTAGGGGAAGACATGGATCCTAGTCCCTGATTTGCAGACACAGGACTCATGTCTTTTCTCCTGTCAGAACGGCAATCTTCCTTGTTTACATAGGCAGATTGCAGTTCTGTCTCTATGGCTGATGATCAGCAGGTGCTGGCAAAAATCGAGTCAGCGGTGCCCGCTGATCCGCTCCCGATGTGCATAATCACAGCAGGAATGAGCCGCTAGCGGCGTGCATTTGTGCCCGTTACCCAGAAGTGCGGATCATATACATCATCCTGCACACAGAGGCAGCCCTGTAGCAGTAAAACTGTAACAGGGTGGTCATGAAGTGGTTAAACCAGGAAGATCATGGGAGGAGCAAAGAGTTCACGATTCATGAAAAACAAGGTACAAGACAAGATTGTCTAAAAGATTCCACCACAAATTCTTCTTCACCCTGTACCTCAACAGGTGGTGGAAGATTCTTCCAGCAAAAGGATTTTCGAGAAACGGTTTGAGTAGTGATATGTGGAAAACAGGGTGAATCTTCATACTGTGATCACACACAGCAGGAGTAAGCCACCGGCGGTGTGCATGTGCGCCTGCTTTTTCTACCAGGAAAATTCAAATCACGTATATACATATATGTGATCCAGCACATAGGTGCCGCCCTGTAGCAGTAAAACTGCTTTAGGGCGGACCTTAAGTGGTTAATTTAAACTTTTCAAATTCCGCTGTTTTTCCAGTACACCAGTTAGCTGAACAATACTTTATAAATGTAGTAGAAAACAGATGCCTGCCACCACTTTATAAATAAGCCCCATAAAAAACACCAGGAACACCATTGCTGGGGTGTAGAGGGTGGGTGTAGATGTTGCATTGCTACAGTAGTGTGCATAGTATGTCTGCCATAACATGCAAATATGCTGTGCCTATAGCAAGAGCTCTTTGATAATTTTTTGGCTTTATCAGCCTTATGTAGTGCTATACCTAAAGCATGGTTGATTAACAGCTCATTCTTATGAAAATCTGCCTGTCCAGGAGGAATGGTTGGAAAGTCAGTTTACACGTGTGCATAGATGGGCTGATGTATTCTTTAGAACAACAGGTAAGAGATATCAGACCATCACTGATAAGACATTACTTCTGTTACTCGTGTGACTTGTCAGTCAGAACTGCAGAAAAAAATTAAATTGCAGAAATATCCTACAATCACCAGTCAGATTTTATGCCAAACTCTAATTTGCTTACAGTACATGGTGTTATTTAAAAACTGCTTTCTATTTAAAAGAAAATCTACTCAAGCTGCTGTTAGTTTTGGTATAAGGTTCCATTCACAGCTGAAAATATATAGAAAGCTATCAATTTCACCAGCAAGAATGCTGAACATGAATCAAGCAAGTGAAAGGGAAGGAGGAGCAATTATAAAAAAAATATCTAAATGTAAATGACTTAAAATTTGAACACGTTCATTATTTTAATTGGTTCTGTCAGTTGAATTCCATCACAACATGGATTTTATTTAGCTTGTCAGTCTTAAGCAATACCTCTTTTGTTAATAGTTTTGTAAGTATGTGTATGTTAAATAACGATGGGGAAAACTGTATTTTTTTTGTGTATATATAAAATATATGCCTAAATGGCATTTACAGATAAATCACTGTAAAACTACTGTATGTCCTATGGGCTTAGTAAAACATCTAAAGACATACCTGGAGCTATGAATGAAAAGAAGTAAGCACAGGACAGGAGAACAAGGTTTAACTCATTTTTAAATGGTGGGGAAAGTAATGTAGCTTACTAGACTGGAGAATTAGATGGGGTTATGGAGAGGAGCATGGGAGGATAGTTGCTGGGGATGAGTGGCGAAGATTCACTTGCAGTTCAGAAGTCAACAAAGGAACATCCCTCCCTCCTGCCCTATTTGTTCTGTGTATGGTTTTTGATTTGGTTTTTACGGTAGTTTGGCGATTTGGTGTAATTGATTGGAGTTTAATTCTGGTGTCCTTTGGAAAATGGTGGGGACCCATCTTAGGTGTCCTCTAGTTGACCTGGTCAAGTCATAGTGGCCTGGTAGGTGTGAGACTGGAACAGTAGGTGTCGGAGGTCATGTGAGCTAACCTGATACTGTGAAGTAGGGATGGGCTGAACGACCCCCTGTTCAGTTTGCACCAGAACTTTCGAACATCACGAAAGTTTAGAACCGAACAAAGAACCTCATTGAAGTCTATGTGACCCGAACGTGAAAAATCAAAGTGCCCATTTTGAAGGCTTATATGCAAGTAATTGGGCATACAATGGTTATGGGGGTTCCGGGTAATGCCCTGGGGGACATGTATCAATGAAAAAAAAGTTGGTAAAAAACAATATCTTTAAATGAGCAGTGATTTATTAAGGCTTAAAGTGAAAGCATAAAAATTAAAAATTCCTTTCAATATAGTGCCTGGGGGTTCCCCTTAATCCACCTGTAAAGTGGCATATATGTACTGTGTATAGAAGCTGCTGCAGCAGCAATAATTGCTTTTATAAAGCCCAAAAAATGAAATTATCCCTGCAAGCTTTCTTTATTTTGTAAGCAACGGCTTTGGGAGCCACTATGTACAATGAGGCCACAATGTAGTGCACTGGGAACAAGATTAGAGATTTTTTAGATAAATTCTAGTGTCTCTACAACAGACTTTGGATAGAAGTAACGGGTGTGGAAAAATTGGTCTTTAGGTGTCGGTGGCGCTTTCACACCATAACGCTATAGAGGTACTCTTGATGAAAGCAAGAATTGGCCTTGCTGTCAAAAATTGCAATGATATGCATCTGTCAAACAGGTGTGGAAAAATTGGTCTTTGGGTGTAATTATGAACATTAAACCTACACCAAAAACATTCTTCCAGATGAAATCAGCACTAGGCATCCTATAAGTCCTGCAGAGATTCCACATCCCAAAAAAAACTAAAATCGGCGACATCAGCATCAGGGGCTTCATAGCTGCTGGTAATCTAGGATTAATTCATTTTGACAAAAGTCAGATGGTCCACAGAGTCTGTGGACAGACACGTTCTATGATCAGTAACAAAACCTCCAGCAACACTGAATGCCAATTCGGAAGGCACGCTGGATGTAAAGCAGCCCAGCAGCTCAATAGCACAATGGGCAAGTTCTGGCCAGTGGTCTATTCTCATGACCCAGTAAGCCAGTGGATCGTCCACTAGAAAGCTCTCCATCTCTGTTTTTGCCCCTAGATAATTATCCACCATGTGATGCAGATGCTGCTGATGGGATGGGGAAGCTGACAGCCCTGGGTGGCGAGGACGAAAAAAATTGAGGAATGCATCACTTAGGCGGCCGCCTTCTTCACCGCTCCTCTCTTGACTAACAGAAGCCTTAAAACAACATTTTCCATGACACTGTAACCTACCACAGTTGGGAATAGCGTTGGATAAACTGCTCTTTAAGGTGTCATCAAGAAATTTCATCTTCTGCACTCTCTGTGAGGACGGGATGAGTTCTGAGACTTTCCACCTATAACGGTGGTCAAGGAGGGTTGCCAACCAATAGTGATCATTTTCCTTTATGCCACATATTCTTGGGTCCTTTCACAGGCTTTGAAACATGAGGGAGCTCATACACCGAAAATTTGCAGAGCCATGAGAAGCCCTAGGAACATTAAAGCGGAGTTCCACCCAAAAGTAGAACCTCCGCTTATCTGCTTCCTTCCTGCCTCCAGTGCCACATTTGGCAACTTTCAGGGGTGAATGGGTACCTGTTTTTGACAGGTACCCTTCCCCACTTCCGGGAGACAGGGCCGCAGCGCTGTCCCTCGGACATTCGGCCCCTCTCCTCTGCCGCCAGGTCAGTTAGAAAGTGTAGTGCCATTGCGCATGCGCTGTAGAGAACTGGCTGAGGAGCCGAAAGGCTTCATTGCCAGTTTCCCTTACGTTGAATGGCAGCGGCAGCACCCGACAACCAATCCAAAAACCGGCTGGTGTGCCGACATCGTGGGCTCCCTGGACAGGTAAGTGCCCATATATTAAAAGTCAGCAACTACAGTATTTGTAGCTGCTGACTTTAATTTTTTTTTTCAGGCAGAACACCGCTTTAAGGAAATGCAACGAATTGTTGGATTTGCTAACTTTTAGGTCGAGTCCCCCTATCCAATTCGCAATAGCAGGAGAATGTGACCGGCTCTCTATGGAGCCGGTTCACATATCTCCGATGCGGCTCCGGTGCAAATTTGCACAAGAAGATATCCAGATTTAAGCCCTGAGGACGTCAGACGTGCTGACAAAATGCGTTGGATTACGTGCGTGATACGTCACTTGCGCCATCGTGGTTGGAGCGCAGGTGGAGCGCAACTTGGCATACTGGCTCCATTTGTTCTTAATGGAATGAGTATATTTTTCAAATAAACGGCTACAAGCTATACCATGAGGAGCTCTTCTTTCTTTTTCTGATTTACACATCTTGTTTGGCCACAACGTTTGGGGAGAGACGCCAGTATTCAGTGGAGACATTGTGATATACAATCTCTGCTTATTTGCCACCTGTCATGGGTGTCAGATCCATCTGGTGAGTAGGATGTCTGCCTAGATTGGTGGAGGATGGCACCTTTTCTTTTTCACTGAATTGTATTTTCACTGTGCACTGGATTGAAGAATCGTTTAGTGGCGGTTCATGGACTTTACCATCATAATTTTATTATTAGATTTTTAAAAGTTAATTTACACCATTTTGTCACATGCATATGTTTGTATGAGTATTTAATATCACATGATTTGGTTTTATTGAGCGCGGTATGAAATGTATTAATTTCTATTTTCACATTTTGACTTTATGGTTACACTACGGGCTGCTCACCTTAATAATTTAAGTATTTAAATGTATTTATTTTGTTGGTTTCAGAGTGCCCGGCCAAGAGGTTATACCTTTTTTTTAGACAAAGAAAGGGATGCCCTGTTTGTGTGCACCCGAAGCACAGGCTGCCTTTAGTTACCTTGAATAACGAAAAACAAACAAAAGCTCCTGCGCACAAGTGCAAAACCGGACAGTCTGAAAGTGAACAGATTGATGACACTTGGCTTTGCTGCCTTCACGGATAGGGGTATCCTAGCAGTAAAAAACAAGAATAAAAAAGAACGGCACACTAGCCTCGTGCATTACCGTTGGATAAATTTATTAAAATGAAATAAAAAAATCCTACTTACAAACAAACGTTAAAAACATGCGTTTCAAAAAGCCACAAGGTCACAGCAATGCGTCCAGAAATGAACCCACTCAGATCGGTCACGGAGGGATTGACAAAAATCACTGCCGACTGACGCGTTTCGAGGACAAGTCCTCTTCCTCAGAGCTCAGCCAGCTCTGAGGAAGAGGACTTGTCAATCTGAGTGGGTTCGTTTCTGGACGCATTGCTGTGACCTTGTGGCTTTTTGAAACGCATGTTTTTAACGTTTGTTTGTAAGTAGGATTCTTTTATTTCATTTTAATAAATTTATCCAACGGTAATGCACGAGGCTGGTGCGCCTTTCTTTTTTCTTCTTGCCTTTAGTTACCTAAAGACTCTTTTCATTACTGCATCAATACTGGAACATCCACATCCTGAACTACCTTTCATCGTAGAAGTTGATACTTTGGATTCTGCTGTGGAAGCTATCCTTTTTTTAACAAATTGGAGAAAAGATGCAGCTTCATCCTTGTGCTTATTTCTCTTGACTTTTGACTTCAGCCGAGAAGAATTATGACATTGGAAATAAGGAGTTTTTGGCAATTAAGGAAGCATTTTTTTTGAGTTGGAGCATCTGCTGGAAGGTGCTAAGCACCCTGGAGACCATCCTTACGGATCATAAAAATGTCTTAGTTCTGCCAAAAGATTGCCAACTAGACAAGCACGTTAGATTCTAGTCTTCTCCAGGTTCAATTTTGTTATTTGTATTGCCTTGGGTCAAGGAAAGGGGAAGCTAATGCCCTATCTCGGATGTTGTTTGGCCCTCTCCAGGAAAGCAACTCCGAATGTACAATCCTGCCTCAAAATAACTTTCTAAGTTTCTAAGCCATGAGTTTGAAGACATTTTTAAATCTTCTAAAAAGAGGTGTATAAGAATGACCCACTTCTCAATAATCCTCCTAAGTGCATTAACCTTGAGTACATAAGCGCATTTCCTCTATGTACTGGAATCTGTTCAGGTAGAAGCCCTCAGGTTAGTTCATGACTCTAAACTTGCTGGCCATTTTGAGGTTTCTAAGACAGAAGAACTGTGGCCTGGTGTCTGACCTGTGCATGCAATAAGACACCCAGATCTTCTCATCTGGGGTTACTCCAACCATGGCCTGTTTCATCAAGACCAATTTGCATGGACTTCTTGGTCGATCTTCTCACCTTAAAAGGGATGACCACTATTCTGGTAATCGTCGACCATCTCACTAAGATGGCTCATTTTATACCAATCAAGGAAGTACCCACCATTGAACAAACTGAGGAGTTAATAGTTTGAGAAGTCTTTAAACTTCATGGAATTCCTGACAACGTGATGTCTGACAGAGGAGTACAGTTTACTTAAAAATGTTGGAAAAGCTTTTGCTCAGCCTTGGGTGCAACAATTAATCTATCCTATGCTTTTCATCCTCAGTCTAATGGTCAGACCGAGAAGTCCAATCAAACTTTGGAGCAATGCCCACGATGTTTTGTTAGTTATCTGTAGGGTGACTGGGTGGACTACCTTCCAACACCAGAGTTAACTTATAACAATTCTAAACATAGCTCAGTTTCCCAAAGTCCTTTTTTCTTAAACACTGGGTATCATCCAGTTGTTATCCCTGATCTCCCTATCTCAGCTCCAATTCCTGCTGTTACCAACAGATTAACCACATTACAGGAGATTCAGGAGAAATTGATTGATACATTGTAAGAGGCTCAGGAATATTACGAGAAGGCTGCAGGCAGACATCACAGATCACTCTACTTTTCATGTGGGTGACAAAGTTTGGTTATCTACCAAAAATTTGAAGATTTATGTTCCATTTGCTAAGTTGGATCAAAAGTTTGTGGGACTTTTCCAGATTTCCGCTCAAACCAACCCCGTCATCTTAAAACCTTTAAAACTTCCTGACAGTATGAGGATTCACCCAGAGCTTGGTGAATGTGGTGAAGCTTCACTTTGTAAAGAATCCCTAATCAGGTGCAATGAAAATGTAAAAACTTAGCATTTTTGCTTGCACATGATTGGATGAAGAAATGGTTTCAGCACATTCACTAAGCTCTGGGGAAATTGAGAACAACGGCACTTGCAAAGTGCATAGACTATTTTCCTTTAGTAAATCAACCTCAAGGTGTACATTCCCAATCCGGTGTGGTCTGTTTTGCTAAACAAGCTCCGAAATTACTGTGTGGACCATCTCAGAAGTCACTAGCCCTAATTCACAAATATCCCTTTCCAGAGAGTAAAAAACCACCTTCCAGCCAAGTGCCTTGTTCTGAACTTTTAATGGCAAGTGGATTAAAAAATTAAGAAGAAGAATCATTCAAATGTTACTCCCATTCTCACCTTACAAACAAACAGTTTTCAGACATAATCCTACATTAAAACACACACCATGACTCATACCATTGCGCAGTTAAACAAGTATATCTTGCCACAAATGCTGTCTAATTAATATGAGTCATTGTTTCTGGTAAAAGAACAATGTCCTTTAGAATAAAATAGGGAAAATATGACACTGAAAAATGTTAGGAGCACAGCAATTAAATAGATTTTTGCCTCACAGCAAAATTGCAATGATTTTTCTGTTTCCTTGGTAACTGATATGACAAAGTTTCAATCCAGATTAAGTCAGGTACTTTTCGTTAAAGGGACAATAAAACCTAAAAAGGTATTGTTCATTGTATATTGTTGGAAAAGAACAGACATGTATTTCAAATTGTTGTATGCACAGCAGCTCAGATTTAATGTAAGTTTTTCGTATTAAAACAAAGCACACACCAGCTAAAGCCAACATCCACTTTGACTGATATGCTAAATGGGGTTAGAAGTGCTGTAAACCGATCCCTTAGTCAGACCATTCATTTCAACAACACTCTTTTCATAAAATTAAAGTTTATTGAAACCCAAAAGCAAACTTTTTAAATATTGCAGCTTTCCAATTCTTAGATGTGGTAGCTGCATTTATTTTCTTTTTTAGGCTTTTTCCTTTATTTTCTCCCGTTGATCTGGCCAGTAAGTCTTTTTCAGCATCTTTTCAGACCCAGCTGTCCAGGCAAAAGTGACAGTTAAAGGGTTGAGACAAACCATTTACCACTGACAGGGGTGCCTACAATGAACAGCTTTTATTTATTTAAAACCTTTATCCCCCCCAAAAAAAAACAAAAAAACTGTTGTAACTGCTTAACAACTTTATCCCAAAAGGAAAAACAAAAAACTGTTGTTGTTGTTGTGTTAGCTGAGGTTCAGATTTAATTTGCTCCTCCATCCAGAGAAAAGATACACTAAGACCGAAAGTATGTTAATGGCCAAATCACCAGGTAAAAAGAAAAAGATAAAAAGCCTAAAAAAAAAAACGAATGCAGCCACCACATCTGAGGATTAGTAAACTGTATATATTACAATTTTTTTAGATACTATATGCTTCAACCCTTTCTCTGCCAATGCATTTCTTAAATTTGTTTGCAGACATGTTTAAAAAATAATTTTAGGCCTGAAGATTAGTTAAAACCTCTAACATTATATATTTTCTGAAAGAATATAGCCTTGGTTATAAAATAGTGGTAATTCCAATTTTTTTTTATCACACAATATTTTCAGAACAAATTATGAAGTGCAAATTTTTAATATATCGCCAAAATTGGTGATAAAATATAATATGGGAGGCTGCACTGAATAAAGGATTTTCTAACATGTCGAGCTTTAGAATTGTGCACTCCTGTGAAATGGCAACCAACTTTGGTAACCTAAATTTCCTATAGGCAAAAATTTTATAGTTCCTACAGGCCACCAGTTTAGAGTTAGCCCTAAATAATGGCCCTAGAATTATTGCTCTCAAAAATGGTTGGCTTTAGAGGACCTAATCCTTCCCACTAAAAAGAAATGTAAAAAATAAAAAGTATTAACCTCTTCAGCCCCGAGCCTTGTTTTGAGATTTGGTGTTAAGTTAAAAAATGTTTTTTTTTGCTAGAAAATTACATAGAACCCCCAAACATTATATATATTTTTTCTAACACCCTAGAGAGAATAAAATGGCGGTCATTGCAATACTTTCTGTCACACCGTATTTGCGCAGCGGTCTTACAAGCGCACTTTGTTTGGAAAAATTATTATTTTTTTAATTAAAAAATAAGACAACAGTAAAGTTAGCCCAATTTTTGTTTTTTATTGTGAAAGATAATGTTACACCGAGTAAATTGATACCCAACATGTCACGCTTCAAAATTTTGCCCGCTCATGGAATGGCGACAATCTTTAACCCTTAAAAATCTTTATAGGCAAGGTTTAAAAAATTCTGCAGGTTGCATGTTTTGAGTTACAGAGAAGATCTAGAGCTATAATTATTGCTCTTGCTCCAACGATCGCGGCGATACCTCACATGTGTGGTTTGAACACCGTTTTCATATGCGGGTGCTGCTCACGTATGCGTTCGCTTCTGCACACGAGCTCAGCGGGATGGGGTACTTTAAAAAAAAAAATCTTATTTATTTTACCTTTTATTTTATTTTTTTATACTGTGTCACTTTTATTCCTATTACAAGGAATGTAAACATCCCTTGTAATAGAAAAAAAGCATGACAGGACCTTCCTTACTATTTACCAATACATTTTTGTTATTGTGTTAAAGCTTTCACTCATAGTCAAAGAACTCTCAGTAACCCAAATCATATCTGAGAGATAACTTAAGGGTAACACGCAGCAGCAGCAGAAGGACAGAAGGGGGCAGGTGACAGATTGAACATGAGTATCACAGCAAAAGCTGTTTTTTTCTTAATTTTTTTTTTTTAGCTGAACTGCAGCTTAGCTAGTCTTGCACAATTGTACATGCTCTTCCCATGTACTGTAATTGCTTACACTGATTGCACTGCACACTTTGAGCTTCTCACAGTGTGCTTTAGAAGCTGCAGCATGTCTGATAGAGGCTGCCTCATTTACCTGGCTGAAGGACATTCTGCATCATCTAACCCTGTATTTTCCAGCCTTACTGCCCTTGGCCTGCCTCTTCATTCATTAGATTTCAGTTCTTTCCATCATGGAGGTTCAGCATCACATACGGGTGTTACCTAAGGCAGTCTGCAAATGAAGTCTACCTAAGAATGCCCACTCCTCCAGACTGACACCCACCGAATAAGGCATTTTGATACTTGCATAACTCACCCCAAGAGCTAACCCACTACTAGCAATTATATCTGTCCTGAAAAATAGATATACATGTTTAGATAGACTTCTCCAAGATGAATAAAATAAATAAGAATTTACTTACTTTTTATTGGATGCTTTTTAGGCGTAATAGCAGGGACTGCAAACGCATGGAAAGATGTACAGACATCATCATACATGTGTTTTAATGAATTACCATTGACATCCATGCATCTCAATAGACAAAACATGGACCTAAGCTATTTTCAAAAACTCACTGTAGCACACCTCACAGATGTGAACAAGTTATATCTATAAAATTACCTAAAATGTGCATTTTAGCATGTCCCAATACACATTTTACAATGTCATCAGTGACAACCTTGAAGACAGATGACAATCTGTGACTGTGGGGAGTCTTGGACTCACCCTCAAGTGTGGCACCAACGAAGCTTCCCATACTCACAGTGTAATTATGCAGATTGCAGCACTAATGCCATTGCCTCACTGAAGTTTCTACATCATTGATGACTGCTTACCACCATGTGTTGTGTATCCCGGAGCCTGCAGTCTCATAGCTGTCTATTGGGACACAGGGGCTGCATGTGTGTGCATCTGTGTGTGCATCCCTGTGGGTGTGGGTGCACAGCCCAAAAAGCACCCAAGGGGAGTTTGGAGACACACCCCTGCACCCACATGGACACACCCCTGCATGCCATATTGAAACACAGTGGCTGCGGTCAGTGTGCATCCCAATAGACATGGATAGGACTGCCAGCACAGGGATGAGCACAACATCTGTGCATCACTGTGGCAGTAAAACAAAGCACTGCCCGTGTGAATGAGTTCTAAAAAAAAAAAAACATTCATGTGGGGGGGTCTTTACGAAGAGGGGGCATAGCTTAAAGTTGGGCAATAAACCAAAAACCTACAGAAAAGGGTCTGTCTGTAAGAGTATGTACTACTGTCTGTCTTTGTCTGTACTGTGCAACTCCCTAAAACAAATCCTTTCTGCCAAGGGCATGTTCACAAACCTACTTATTTTAAAGTATATGCCCATCAGTACTAAGAAATTGTATTTAGCACAAACATTTCCAGGAAAACATATGTAGATTTTATACTATAATTTTGATATCAAACACTGCGTCTGTTATTCAGATGATCATTAGAGCAGGAAGCCCTTCGATTTGCCAGATTTATCAATTTGTTAGATAGCGTTTTGATAATTACAGCAGAAGGTGAGCCGCTGTATCCTTAATTCTTGGAATGACAGCTATAGACTAGATAGGAAAACTTCTTAGGCTTCTGCCATAATTTGATAAGCAGAGCTCATGTTTCCAAATATTTTCTATAATCCCTACTCCCATTTACGAAGGGCAAAAAAACTATACTGTAATGTCACAGTGTTCTAAAGCTGAATTTGTGTGCATGACATTAATTTTCATTTATATTGAATAATTGGGCACAACTAGAGTTGCAAAGCATGTTCCCTCTAATGATTATACAGTGTTCTGAGAATACAGGCACTTTCATCTATTGTGTGCAGGCCAAGATTTATCAATTAGTGCCCAATTAAGGGGAATATGTGACTTTTCCATCTGCGGGCACAAATGAAGGCATGCCAAGCATATCCTAGCCTGTGATCAGAACATAAACAAAAAAAGTCTGCTAATTGATGCCAGTCATATTGCGTTGGTACCTTTCACGCAGTGCACTTATATATAGAATTCCCTTTTAAGTGAGGAGCCTATAAAATCTTTGTGACTATTTTATTCTGTAATGTTGCACAGTTTCTTTACCGAAACTGTTACACAATAGTAAATTGAACTTGTGTTGGCAACACTTTTTATTTTTCTGTATATATCACATTACCTCAAGTCCATATTACCTCATCTGCTAATCATAATATTCCATAAAGAAATGCACACACACGAAAATATGATACTAAACCATCAGGCACTAATTCTGAAGTTGATATGAGTCGTCACTTACGGTAACTTACTTTGTATTTTCTTAATTATGATAAATCTTGCCAGCATATATTGTTTTCCTGGGTGGAATATAAACTGCAATCCCCATTTTATTTAACTCATCTTATACAAAGTAGAGCTACCCCCACAGGAGCCACTGATATTAACTTGTTCTTTTCCAGAGGCTAGCCGTCACCCCAGCAACAGTCCATTTACCCTGGCTCCAGTTAACAGTATAGGGGTTGTCTTTTGAAGCTTTATTTCTTATAAATTTGAACAGAAGGGAGAGGTGCAGGGTGGTATAGGATACTCCAGGAGCACTGAATTGGGAGGACATACTCCACTAGGCTAAGCTTCCCTTCTGAATAGTCTTTATTCCAGGGACACAAAGGAATGACCAGAGCTGAGATCCTGTAAGAGCGGTTTCAGTGAGGGCTACCACTGACCCTTATTAACAATACAAAAAAAAAGCCACAGTCACCAGAGTTTGGCCTCAGGTCAACACCCAGTTGACACCAGACATCTCTATGTCACAGGATAACTGCAGAGTTCCTAGCTCCCTCCAGGCCCTTTTTGGCTGCAAGACTCACTTCCATCTTCCACCAAACACTCATCAGTGAGAGAGAAGTTAATACTCACAATGCCACAGGACAACTATAATTTCCAACTTACACCAGGCACTCCTCTGTGATTTTTCTAGACCAGATCCTTAGATGAAGTACCTTAGCTGGCTCCAAAGATACTTGAGAAAAAAAACCCAGCTCTGCCACAGCTGGGACCTCGATGAACACCAGCAAACTCAAGTGGAACTGTCTCAAAGGAGCCACACCCCTGAGGCTGTGAAACCTCTCCAGCAGGACAAGAGCATTGCTACTCCTGACCCCAGACTATTTATACTTCTCCCATCCACCCACTGGACACACCTCCTCAGGGATTGGCTGAAGCACAATAACTATTCAAGCTGCTCATTTGACTCTACCAGCCCTATATTCTGGAAATTTCCAGAAGGCAAGGGGTAGCAGTGAAACCTCTGCATTAGGGTTAAAAACCTTTTGATAGTGGCTTCCCCCCTAACTCACATACATACTCACCTGAACCTGATCTTGGCCTAGAGCTTTACACATCTGCAGCAGCTCTTCCACTCTCTCCTGGATCTCACAGGCTTGGCTGAGAGGAGTGGGAGCCATTGGCTCCTGCTGCTGTCAATCAAAACCTGTGAGTGGAGAGCTAAGGGGGGGCCGAGCCAGGTTGTGTAGCTGAATAGACGCAAACAACCCAGCTTGGGATCGAGCATGCATGAGTGATCCCATGGGAAGCAGCTTACGATGGGGACACTTGCAGGGGAGGAAGAGCCAGAGAAGAGGGGAACTGAGAAGAGGAGGATGGGGGCTGCTCTGTGAAAAACCAATGCACAGAGCAAGTAAGTATAACATGTTTGTTGTTTAAAAAAATAAAAAATAAAGCTTTACAATCACTTTAAGATATGAACTGGGAACACACCCTGGTTTTGTTTCATGATGTGCAGTGACTTTAATATTCTACAAATGTCACTGTTGTCTCTGACACTTACTGATTACTTGTAGATCCTAAAAGACATTGCTATTAACAGTATTAAAGAGCCATAAACAGAAAACAAACAAAATAGGCATATACTCAAAACCAAGATTATTTTATACTATTTATCTAGTGTTACACAGTCCAGAGGTTTATACTCAAGGCTTTCAAATCTTTGATGGAGATGTAATATAGGACTGAAATATAACCTAACTCAAGGACAAGTCTTTTCAGCTATTTATTTCTTTCCTGGAAATTTCTTTGCGGCAAATAAATATGTTGGTTTAGAAATGTTCTTAGTAAAACAAAAACAAAAACATAATGCAATATAATTATCAGAAGCATGTGGTTTAAATCCATTTGAAGTGTATGCATTGTGCTTATGATGGACATACTGTACTGAGTTGTATTAATGGAGTTGTTGGGCAATTTAGATTACATAATTAAATGGGTCTATGTGAATTATGTATTGAATTTTTTAGGATTCATGTTGGCTTACTTTGGTAGATAAATGCATTTACTCTCTCAAACAAAGCAATGCATTCATTCTGTTATACAAAGCATAATTGCAGCATCTGGGGAAAAGATTTTCAATTGTACTGTTAATATTTGACTTTAATGATTCTATTTTAGATTTTATCCTAAACTACTTTAACCTGTGAATAAATGCATCACTCTGGCAAAGTGTAGGGAATGAGTTCTATGCCATTAGCTTCATTGCAATATGTTGTGCTTAGGTTTCACAGGCTGCATTGACCAGAAAATTTAAAAAAAAAACATGTCAGGGGATCAGTACGGATGAATGACTTAGACTATAGTTGAGTTGTAGTTACAGTAAAATATATAGTATGCCATCTGTTCCCAGGTTAAAGGTTCATTAACACTTAATTTTCATTACCTATGGCTAAATAGTACAAGGAAAAAACAATAATTATAATGATCAATTTGAAAGGCTGTTCTGTTCTTTGTCTATCGTGTTCTCGTTTTAAAAGGGTAAAAACATTAAACATTATTAATTTAAAAATTGGCTAGTTTTCTTTGTCCTTTATATTTACAGTATATTGCTTTCTGAAAGGAAAGCCCATCCAATGGGTTGAACCACCTACTGGATTCTTATATCAATAAAGTGAATCTGTCAAAAGCTTGGCTTATTTCTACTATGTATATAATTAAAATGTATAACTAGAGGTTACACATAGTAAAAAAAAAATGTAAAAAAATGTTAAAACAAACTGTAGATCCATGCAGCTGGAGTTTTACAATATAGAAGAGTTGGGCTTAACCCCAATATTTTTATCTATTGTACAACTCTGCTGGTACTTTATTGTGAAGGATTTTCTCAGGGATGAAGAGAGGCTCTTAACAAGGTAGAAGAGATAGGGCAAAGCTCAGTCTCAACAAGAAAAGATCTTCAAAACTTCAGCTGTCTAAATCTCTGGATGATTATAACTTATTTTTAACCACTTAAGGACAGAGCCTCTTTCTGAGATTTGTGGTTTACAAGTTAAAAACTGTTTTTTTTTGCTAGAAAATTACTTAGAACCCCCAAACATTATATATTTTTTATCTAACACCCTAGAGAATAAAATGGTGGTCATTGCAATACTTTTTGTCACACCATATTTGCTCAGCGGTCTTACAAGCGCACTTTTTTGGGAAAAAAATCACTTTTTTGAATTAAAAAATAAGATAACAGTAAAGTTAGCCCAATTTTTTTAATATTGTGAAATATAATGTTACGCCGAGTAAATTGATACCCAACATGTCACGCTTCAAAGTTGCGCCCGCTCGTGGAATGGCGATAAACTTTTACGCTTAAAAATCTCCATAGGCAACATTTAAAAAATTCTATAGCTTGCATATTACAGAGAAGATCTAGGGCTATAATTATTGCTCTCGCTCCAACGATCATGGTGATACCTCACATGTGTGGTTTGAACACCGTTTTCAACCATTTTCAACGTATGCGGTGAAGGGGTTAACCACTAGGTGGCGCTGTACGGGTTAAGTGTTCCCTATTGAGTGTTTCTTACTGTAGGGGGGGATGGGCTGTGTGTCACATGACACTGATCTTCGCTCCGAGTACACGGAGCCGAGATCAGTGTCATTGTCACTAGGCAGAGTGGGGAGATGCTTGTTTACACAAGCATCTCCCCGCTCTATACCTCCGTGAGATGATCGTGGGGATCCCCGCGGCGATCGAGTCCGCGGGACCCGCGGTTCGACTCACGGGGAAGGCGGCAGGGTCGCGAGCGCGCCGCCGGCGGCGCACGCACGACCACGCGTCAGGCATTTAAAGGGCAACGTACAGGTACGTGATTGTGCCTGTCCGTGCCATTCTGCCGACGTAAATGTACATGGGCCGGTCCTTAAGTGGTTAAGATAAGGAAGAGTTAAGAAATTGTACTTTGGAATTAACTAATCAAATGAAATGATGATCTACAAAGCAGATTTTGTCTGGATCATCAGGAACCTGCTAAAATATGCACACTGTATGACCAGCTTAAGTAACACCCCTCAGTTAGAATCACCTCAGAGGACACAAAATATTCCAAAGTAGCTTGCAATATTCTGATAATGTGTATGTAACCTTATTCAAGATTATTATTCCGACACCATCTGTTGTTCAAACACATGTGTCTCCAAAAACCCTTTCCAAGCCCCTCCCATCCATTTCCTGTTTCCTGATCAATGGAGGGGGAGGGAGGGGACCCTCCCACCCATTTCTTGTTTCCTGCAAAGAACGTCCAGTATCAATGGAGGGGGAGGGAAGGGGCTCTGTACACATATCCTGTTACTACCTAAACTCTAATTATTACAATAAAGTCACTATAGAAATTGCCATAGCAACCCAATTGATGATAGAAAAAAATAATAGTTTTATTCCTATTGATGATAGAAAATATAATAGTTATACATGAAAAAGTATACTTTAGGCAGATGCCTCATACCTATTAGTAAATCCGCTCCTAAAAAGATAGGGGAAACCAGCCAGAGAAGAGGTATGGCCCCAAACATACAGTAGCTGCCCAATGAGATACAAGTGGCTTAAGATTAGAAAAATTTATATAACTTTATTAATATGAAAAATGTTTATTACGAAAAAACAGATCCCTCCACAACATTGTCATATTTTAAATATATAGGTAGAGGGATCTGGTGGTTTTTGTAATAAACATTTTTCATATTAATAAAGTTATATAAATTTTTCTTATCTTAAGCCACTTGTGTGTCATTGGGCAGCTACTGTATGTTTGGGGCCATACCTCTTCTCTGGCTGGTTTTGTTTAGGTCCAAGTTTGGCTGCTGAGACCACACTTACAGTATATGGTACAACACACAAAAGGTCCACGCTGGTTACAGGTGAGCCGAGTCCAACAGCATGACTTCCTCATTGCAGGGTGCTTGTCCAGTCGCAGCTGAAGCAATAATGAAAAGAAAATCTGGATGGCTGCACACTAAACGGATATCCAAATGCCTTTATTCGCATAAAACCATGAAGAACATGAAGAGCACTACATGTACAAGCAAGGGAGAACCGGCCTACATGAATCTGCTCGGAGGAGAGTATTACCAGACAGGGGTTTCCTGTAGAGACCAAAAGTAATGCGACTATCCATTCCCTGCAGAGTGACATCCAAGAAGGGGATAGTATCATGGCTGAATTGTCCAGTAAACTTTAAATTAAGCGGATTATCATTTAAATAATCCAGGAATTTGTTAAAAACTGTTTGTAGGACCAGTGTAGATGAACAGGTCATCTATATAATGAAGGTAGAATTTTATCCTGGACCTAAATGTATTTATACTCCCAAAAATGCGGACCCTCTCCCACCAACCCATATATAGGTTGGTGAGGGATGGGGAAAACGAGCCCCCATCGCTGCCCCTCACTTCTGGAGGTAAAAATATATGGGTTTTTTTCTTCCCCTTTTCATTAGTGGCTCTTTTATGTTGTTACCTGGGCTGTTTCTCTCTTTAGTAGTCTAGTTTTTGAATTGACCTTAAATACATATTGATGGATAAAGTATAAATATATAATATAGGGTCTGACTGTACTATTTCATATGTTTTTATTTTGCTTATTTTGTATATATATTTTTGTATTATTACTTTTACACCTTATTATTTGCTTTTTGTAACACAAGTTTTTGATTGTTACGCAATGATAAGAACATTCTATTTAATTGGGTAATTAACCTGCTGACACCCCCACGGGGGAGGGTCTGGCTAGGTATAAATTACTAGTTCATAGATTAAACAAATGGGATTTGATAAAGCACAATCCGTGTGCAAAACATTTAAGTCGGGTCTCCCTTGGCTTGTACATTTAGTGCTCTCCATGTTTTTATGCAAATAAAAACATTTGGATCTCAGTTTGGTGTGCAGCCATACGGATTTTCCTTTCATTACCTATAATATATGGTCAGTTGGCGTATAATCTTCTACAAGCCTAGAATCAGCCTGTTAGGACCTGGCCTTGAACCTGGTACCTCTGCTGTGTCTGACGGTGACTCTGCTTGCTGAGTAGTGATGAGCCGAACACCCCCGGGTTCGGTTCGCACCAGAACCCGCGAACGGACCGAAAGTTCGCATGAACTTTAGAACCCTATTAAATACAATGGATGCGAACGTTCGAAATCTAAAGTGCTAATTATAACGACTATTATGCATGTTATTGTCCTAAAAAGGGTTTGGGAACCCGGGTTCTGCACCAGGGGACATGTATCAATCCAAAAAAAAGTTTTAAAAACTGCCGTTTTTCGGGAGCAGTCATTTTAATGATGCATAAAGTGAAAAAAAAAAGTCAAATATTCCTTTAAATATCGTACCTGGGGGGTGTCTAAAGTATGCCTGTGAAGTGCCACGTGTTTCCCGTGTTTAGAACTGTCCCTGCACAAAATTACATTTCTAAAGGAAAAAAAGCCATTTAAAACTGCTTGCGGCTTTAATGTAATGTCTGGTCCCGGTAATATGGATGAAAATCTTTAAGAAAAATGGCATAGCTACCCCATCACACCCCCCCCCCTTACCCCAGCCCATTACCAGCCCCTTTGGATCTTGTATGGATATTAAGGGGAACCCCGCACACAAAATAAAAAAGGCCCTATATACTCTGAACAGCCGTATACAGGTGGTGCATACAAGACAGGGACTGTAGGTTTGTTCTTATGTAGAATCTGTTTGTAATTTTGAACAGGTACATTGTTTAAGTGTAGCTCCAGCCAAAAAATCTATTTTTAAGCTTTTTGGAAAACATAGGGAAGGGTTATCACCCCTGTAACATTTGTTTTGCTGTCTGTGCAGTGTGCACCTGTTCAGAACAGTTCACCTCACTTTCCGTCCTAATGACAAATGTTTTTTGAAAATTTGTGTTTTTATTGAAACAAGAATTGGTGATAAAGCATCAGTGGAGAGGAGACACTTTTTTTCCCATATTAACTCTTACAGGAGAGAATTTGCCTTCCTAGGGGTAGATTTCCTCTCACTTCCTGTTGTATCCTTCCGTTTGCAAGGAGGAGTCGTTTGTAAGTTGGATGTTTGAAAGTAGGGGCCTGCCGTATATACTCAGCTGATATTTGCCCCTTACATGTTGGTGTTGCCACAACACTGTGAGCCCTCACAGTTACTCTTGGTGGGCGCATGAATGGGCCCTGCTGTGAATTATTAGATCAAGAATTGTAATTGCATGCCCCTGTTGAACAGGGGCTGAAAAATTGGGCCTTTGGTGGTGGTGGTGGTGGTGTTGACACAACACTGTAAGGCCTCACAGTTACTCTTGGTGGGCGCAGGAATGGGCCCTGCTGTGAATTATTAGATCAAGAATTGTAATTACACGCCCCTGTTAAACAGGGGCAGAAAAATTGGGCCTTAGGCAGTGGTGCCACAACACTGCAACCCCTCACAGATACTCTAGTTGGAGTGCAGGAATGAGCCCTGCTGCAAAGCATTGCATAAAAAATTGTAATTACATGCCCCTGTTAAACAGGGGCTGAAAAATTGGGCCTTAGCCACTGGTGGCGGCACCCAGAAACAAAAATGTTCTTCCAAGCTATCATCATCATCAATTGGATCATTGAGGAGGAGGAGGATAGTCAGTCAACATAAAACAGGACAGTCTCTCAGCATCAGCATCAGTCTTGAAGGGATGTGACATTTGAAAATAAATTAGTCTGTTATATCAGCTTCAGGTGTTTGGTAGCTGGTGGTGATCCAAGACTGGTTCATCTTTATGAAGGTCAGTCGATCAACGGAGTCGGAGCACCCTGTGATCCGTGACAAATCCTCCAGCAGCACTGAATGTGCGTTCTGAAAGAACGCTGGATGCAGGACAGGCTAGTAGCTCAATTGCATACTGTGCAAGCTCTGGCCAGTGATCCATCCTCAAGACCCAGTAAGCCAGAGGATTTTCGGTGGGGAAGGTGTCCAAGTCTGACCTTGCCCCTAGGTATTCCTGCACCATGTATATCAGACGCTGGCGATGGTTGCTGGAACCAATCATACCTTGGGGCTGCGGACTAAAGAATTGCATCGGTCAGACGGCCACCTTCCCCACCGCTCCTTCTTTGACTGACTGAAGCCTCAGCAACTCGTTGTCCAGGACCAGGAGTTTGTAACCTCCCAGTCTCTGGGAACGCATTGCACAGACCTTTCTGCAAGGCCTCCCGGAGTTGTCTCATCCTCTGCTCCCTCTGCGACGGTAAGATAAGGTCCGCAACCTTACCCTTGTACCGTGGATCAAGGAGAGTGGCCAGCCAGTAATGGTCCCTCTCCTTGATTCGAAGAATACAAGGATCCTTCCGCAGACTTTGCAGGATAAGGTTGGCCATGCAGCGTAGGTTAGCTGAGGCTCCTCCTCCTCCTCCTCCTCGAGGAAGAGGAGGGGGTGGAGGAGAGAGGTGTGTCACAACCAGTAGTAGCATTTTGGAGGCGTGGCGGCGGAACAACCTCCAACACTACTGCACCTTGTCCTGCATCCTTCCCAGCTGCCAAAAGAGTGACCCAATGGGCCGTGAAAGAAAGGCAACGTCCCTGTCCATGCCTGCTGGACCATGAGTCAGCGGTAATATGCACCTTACCGCTGACCGCCCTGTCCAGCGAGGCCAAGACATTGCCTTCCACATGCCGGTAGAGAGCCGGAATCGCCTTCCGTGAGAAAAAGTGGCGTTTGGGAACCTGCCACTGAGGAACCGCACATTGCACAAACTCACGGAAGGGGGCCGAGTCTACCAACTGAAAAGGCAGCAGTTGAAGCGCTAGCAATTTAGCCAAGCTAGCATTCAACCGCTGGGCATGTGGATGGCTGGGAGTGAACTTCTTTCGACGGTCCAGCAGCTGGGGCAGGGAAATTTGCCTGCTAGAATCGGATGTCGGTGTACTGCTAGCAGAGTGCCCGCAAGTACTTGGCTGTGACACACCTAATTCTACACCTTCATTCCTCTCAGTGCAGGTTTCAGAGAGGACTGAAGGTATAGTGGGGTTGGAGATCCCAGCTGATGCGGTGCAAGGAGAGGTCCGCTTTGTTCTTTGGTGTGGGTCTTTAAGGTAGGCTTGCCAACGAGCTGCATGGCAGGTCAACATATGTCTGGTCAAGCATGTGGTGCCCAAGCGGGTGATGTTTTGGCCACGCGATATACGCTTGAGACATATGTTGCAAACACCAGCTGTGCGATCTGATGCACTCGACTCAAAAAAGGCCCACACCAAAGAACTTTTTGAATAACGGGCAGAGGCAGCGCCCTGCACAGGCGGAGCTCTGTGGTGTGATTCCGTCGGTGTGCTGCCCTTACGCTGGCCCCCCGAGGGCATCCTGCCTCGTTGGAGATGTGCCTCCTCCTCCTCCTCCTCTCTCCTATTAGGCACCCACGTGGAGTCAGTGACCTCATCATCCCCTCCCTCCTCATCACTGGAGCCAATCTGGCAGTATGCTGCAGCTGCTGGAACATGACTGCCAGATTGGTGTCCTTCTTGAGCATCCCCTCTCTCTGCTCTCACGCTACTGCCTTCCTCTAGCTGGGTATCATCATCAGACCCTTCGAAACGCTGGGCATCTTCCTGGAGCATGTACCCAACACTGTGTTCAAACAGTTCGGGGGACTCCTCAGGAGGACATGGTTGGTCTAGGGAAGGAGTGACTGATGATGACATTGATACCAGGGAAGAGGACGCTTTGGCAGCTGTTTGCCAGTACCCTGAGCCTGGGTGAGAGAGGATGAGGAGGATGAGGAGGGCTTGGTCATCCACTCTACCAAGTCTTCGGCATGATGCGGCTCAACACGTCCAGCTGCCGAAAAGAAGGACAAGCGCGTCCCATGGCCACGTGCTGATGGCGATGCACCGCGTCCACGACCAGCACTGTTGTCTCTAGACACAGAGCCTGCTTGCCCTCTTTTATTGGCTCCTGACTGTCTGCCTCTCCTTGTTTGCCTTCCAGACATTCTAATGGCCTGCTGGGAAATGGGAAAACCAGCAATAAGACCTAGCTTCAGGAGTATATTTTGCAGGAATCACACTACGCCTGCTGTAGGTGCTGCAAATGCCTGTTGGTGTAACACACCAGGAAAACGCAGCAATACAGGCTAACTTCAGGTGTAATATGATCAGGAGGCACACTCCGCCCGCTGTAAGTGCTGCAAATGCATTTTGGTGTAACACACCAGGAAAAAGCAGCAATAAAGGCTAACTTCAGGTGTAATATGATCAGGAGGCACACTCCGCCCGCTGTAAGTGCTGCAAATGCCTGTTGGTGTAACACACCAGGAAAAAGCAGCATTAAAGGCTAACTTCAGGTGTAATATGATCAGGAGGCACACTCCGCCCGCTGTAAGTGCTGCAAATGCCTGTTGGTGTAACACACCAGGAAAAAGCAGCAATACAGGCTAACTTCAGGTGTAATATGATCAGGAGGCACACTCCGCCCGCTGTAAGTGCTGCAAATGCCTGTTGGTGTAACAGACCAGGAAAAAGCAGCAATACAGGCTAACTTCAGGTGTAATATGATCAGGAGGCACACTCCGCCCGCTGTAAGTGCTGCAAATGCCTGTTGGTGTAACACACCAGGAAAACGCAGCAATACAGGCTAACTTCAGGTGTATAAGGTGCAGGAGGCACACTCTGCCCGCTGTAAGTGCTGCAAATGCCTGTTGGTGTAACACACCAGGAAAACACAGCAATACGGGCTAACTTCAGGTGTATAATGTGCAGGAGGCTTAGCAACAATGACACTGACACTGTCCCCTGCCTATCCTTCTCTCTCCCTGCACACAAGGTTTATCAAAGTATATGACACTGACACTCTCCCTGCCTATCCTTCTCTCTCCCTGCACACAAGGTTTAGCAAAGAATATGACACTGACACTGTCCCCTGCCTATCCTTCTCTCTCCCTGCACACAAGGTTTAGCAAAGAATATGACACTGACACTGTTCCCTGCCTATCCTTCTCTCTCCCTGCACACAAGGTTTATCAAAGAATATGACACTGACACTCTCCCTGCCTATCCTTCTCTCTCCCCCTCACACAAGGTTTAGCAAAGAATATGACACTGACACTCTCCCTGCCTATCCTTCTCTCTCCCTACACACAAGTTTGAGGTACAAATAGCACTGACACTGTCCCTGCCTATGTAACTCTTTCCCTGCGCCGGAACACACTACACAAGGCCGCCGCGCTGGCGGCCTTTTATAGTGTGGGGCGTGTGCTAAACCCCCTGAGCTATAATTGGCCACAGGCAACCTGCCTGTGGCCAATTATGGCTCTCCTAGCTGCCGGCGCTGTGATTGGCCAAGCATGCGGGGTCACAGTGCATGCTTGGCCAATCACAGCGCCGGGATTGCACTGCAATGGTGCAGTGTATTGTGGGCCGTTCGCGTCACTCGAATTTGGCGCGAACGGCCCAAATCGTTCGATGTTCGCCGAACGGTTGAACAGCCGATGTTCGAGTCGAACGTATGTTCGACTCGAACACCGAGCTCATCCCTATTGCTGAGCCACTTGGAATGCTGTACAGCTCCTTGTACAGTTTCTTGGATAGTTTCTTAGACAATTCCTTGAACGATCTTGTCTTGATTCTTGTTTGCCTTGAACCTTGAACTCTTTGCTCCTCCCATCAACTTAAGTCATGTCTCTGCACTTCCTGGTTGCCAGAATATTGTGCCTTCACCAGCCAATATTTTGCTCCTGTCTCTCCTGCTACAGACCGTATCTTCGCTACCATTCGTTACCGACATTTGGCTCGTTCCTCGACTACGCTTCTGCTGAATCCCAACCTGCAACTATTTGTTACCGACTTTTGGCTTGTTTCTCGACTACGCTTCTGCTTGATCCCTACCTGCTATATCTGCTACCAGACCCCGGCTTGCTCACCTCCTGGTGGGGCTATCCTGAGGACCACGACCTAGTACTAACATGCAGCAAAGCCCATCTCCACCATCAGGAGCTCTGGTGAATACCAACTAGTGCTTAGACCCTGCACCTCAGGTGAACCCGTGTCATCAGCCAGGGTGACCTGTGTGAATACCTGCTCTGCTGCTATAGCTACTGGCCTCTGAGCCTGACTCCAGACGGTGACAGAATATTCTGACCCAAAACATGGAGGTCGTTGTAGCAGCTGCTATGGCTCCTCTCAGGGTGCAAATCGCTGAGTTGCAGACATTTGGTGTTAACTACCAGGAAAAAATTTCTGAGTTACAAATAGAAGTGAAGGGACTACAAGAGGACATCCTTGATCTGTATAAACAATTGCGGGACTTTCGTGCCCGAGATACTAATGCACGAATGCCCCTACCACTCAAGTTTAATGGAGACCTCCGCCATTATAGAGGGTTCCTTAATCAATGTCGTATATACTTTCAGATGCAACCTGCTACATTTACTTCTGACAGGAAAAAGGTGCTGTTTATTATCAACCTCCTGACTGAGGAAGCCTTAGCCTGGGCCTTCTCTTATGTGGAGAGAGATGATGTTGTCCTGGATGATTTTGATTCTTTTGTGACTGCGATGAACTACATTTTCGATGATTCTAACCGCTGCACTACTGCTGAGGCAAAATTGCACAATTTACGACAGGGTAGGCGCTCTGTTGCAGAGTACACAACTGAATTCCGACGTTGGATCTCAGATACCAATTGGAATCCAGCAGCACAAAATAGTCAGTTACGTCAGGGACTCTTGGAACAAGTAAAAGATGAGCTTGCCTGACGACCTTGAGGCTTTTATTAAATTGTGTATTCAAATTTATCAGAGACTTACTGAAAGGGCAAAAGAGAGACTGGGAATCCTAGACAGTAATGGTGGCATAAAAATAACAGTGTACTAAGAAATAAACCGCCCCCTTTCCTTAACACACTCCACTGCGCCTTGGAGAAACGTCTGATAAATTCAGACTGAATTACCCTATCAGCTGCTACTTTAAAAAATAAAAAGTGAAAAATAATTTTGAATAACCAAAATAGTAGCGCTCAGTGTCTTACAACACAAATCTAAATATAAACCATATACACTCCGTGAGATAGTGCATAAATGCGAATGTTCATAAATATACACCCTGTAAAGAAATGTGCATACAATAAACTCATCAAGTGTCCATAACGTTCATGACAGTGATTTAAAACAATTGATATAAAGTGTTTAACTGAAAATGAGTCCATAAAAAAGTGCACAAAATAAGTCCATAAAAAGTGCATCCAAAAGTGACTTCAAATGAAGATGATGACAAATAAAACTTTCTTGCGTTTTCTTCAAACCTTCACAACACCAATGTGCTCAGTGATTCCACTCCCTAAGGACTTGCACTCACCACAAGAATATGCCTCGCACTCTCATGCTTGGCTAAACAGCTTGATTACCCCCCAGGGTATCACAAACGATTCCAAAATGATGAAATGAGGTCAGTCAAGTCTCCCACATGAAAAAACAAATGCTTCCAATAGTGAAGTATATCAAAACTTGTAATTAAAATAACACAGCACAAGTGACCATCAATGGTTACACTCACATTTAGACAGATCAAATTGGGCACTTCAAAGCAAACATTTCCAAACGCCAGGCAAGTTTATAGTAGGCTGCCGCGATGTATTGCGGTCTCGGCGGACCATATAAGCATGTATGTCTCACCCTCCTTCATGTACGCTTGCCTCTCCACTGCAATCGAATCACCGCAGACTCCCGCCCAAACACCAAACTGTAAATTCGACGAGTGGTCGAAAGATCCGAACGCTGCACACCAGGTGACTGTCGTGTAGCTCCTCCCAGACTAGTTTCGTCGTAAGACTTCTTCCAATGGGACCCCATACTTTGATTCAGGAAGAAAATAAAGTTAAATCTTTATCAACTCATTTTGTCATCCCCATAAGGCTTATCGTTGAAAGCAATTAAATACCTTGCTCTTCTCTGCTGGATTCAGGGGCCAGGGGAAACTTCATGGACATTGAGTTTGCCCAAAATTATAACATTCAAATAAGAAATAAAATTCCCCCTATTGACATGGAAACTGTGGATGGCTCACCTTTGTCTTCAGGACCTGTTACCCACGAGACCATCCCGCTTAAACGCCTAATTGAGACTGACCATCAGGAGACTATCAGCTTTCAGGTGATCACATCACCCAAGTTCCCTATCATTCTGGGCATTCCTTGGTTCTCTATCCATAATCCCTCCATCAATTGGGAGACATGTTCTTTAAGCTTTACATCTGATCATTGCAAAGAATCTTATCAAATAAGCCCTCCACCAACCTGTCAGAATGTTTATACTAAAATAATAATAATAGTATTTTAGTATTTATGAATATGTAAATCTATGATTTGGGAAATTTACAATCTTCTACCAATACTAACAAGAAATTCTAGTTTGTTTATCCGTGCTATTTTGAAGACAAGTGACACAAATGAACTTGCTTAAAAATATATATTTATTAAAGCGGTTGTATACCCTCATATACTACTTGCACCTACAGGTAAGCCTATATTAAGGCTTACCTGTAGGTGCTTGCAATATCTCCTTAACCTACATGGTTAAGGAGATATTTGCAGAAAATCAGGCACCGATGTCTACGGCGCATGCGCGCCGTAGACACTGGCGCAGGCGCACTGAGCGTGCCGGGTCTTGAATGGAAGCCTGCCGGAAAGTGGCGAATTTGCACATGCGCAGAATCGTGACAGTACCGCGTGCATGCGCGGGAGTGACGTCATCGCCGCTCCGGCCAGTCACAGCGCCAGAGCGGCGATACCCGGAAGTCACTACGGGTATCATGGTGACGGCGGAGGAAAGGAACGAAGGGTCGGTGCGGGTTCTTTGATCTAAGGTAAGCAATTGATAATGAGCTAGTATGCTAGTCATACTAGCTCATTATGCCTTTGCCTTGCAGGTTTTTTTTTGTTTGTTTTTGTTTGGGGTATACAACCGCTTTAACTAAAATACAGTGCAAATTAAAATCAGGTATAATTTGTGATAAAACAAATAAATTATATACTTCTACATATCAGAGATAAATGGTGATTAATGTTCAGATAATATTATTTACATTTCTATGCAAGCTCTATATTACAAGATACCACATTTAAATACTTAAATGATGCTTGTATATTTTAAACCTGGTAACTTGTGAAATAGCCTTCCGTGATTTCACGGCTAGTGTAAACAAAATATTGTTTACCTTTAGAGCCGGTTCACACAGGGGCAACTCGTCAGGCGACTCAGCCGCCTGACAAGTCGCGCTCCGCTCTCCTAATTGGAACCGTTCTAATAGGAGCGGCGCAAGTCGCTCCGACTTAGAAAAAGGTTCTTGTACGACTTTGGGGGCGACTCGGGGCGACTTGCATTGACTTCAATACAGAAGTCATTTTGCAAGTCGCCTCTGGAAGTCGTCTTCAGATCGCCTTGCCGAGTCGCCCACAAAGTCGTGCCGCCTGTGTGTGAACCGGCTCTGACACTATGATGTGATCTCTTCTCAAAACAAACAGACCTTTTTCTTACACTCTTAAATGCATAAACAAAAATTTTATATTATGCACTGCTTGACAATTTGATCAAAGCTTATATTTTAGATTTAGAATTAATCAATGATTTAACACAGACTATAACTAATCCAATTCTAAAACTCTGAAGTTAGTATTATGAGATATGACAATATATGTATCTCCCTTGTTTTAGAAGTGAAACCAATTCATACCGCAGTTAGAATTCACCTCACTCCAAAACTGATCTAACAATAGATTGGATTAGTCAAGCATATGCCCAACCAAACTTCAATTACCTAAAAAGGTAAAATAAACAAAATAATACTTTACCAGAATTTAAGGGTTCTGTCTGTTTGAGAAGCTAAGTCCCCAAAGGAACTTCTTTCAACTTTGCTACATGTTTGCGTTTGAAGATCTTCTCTTTCAGCCCAAGAGATAGCGAGAGATCAAGAGATCTTTTTCCTTCAGCCTGGCATCTCTTCTTCATCAGATCTCAGAGCCCCAAGAGAGATCCTCGACAGATCACATTCTTTTAGCTTTCCTTTCTCCCGAGATTTCCCCTGAGCTTTGTGTAACACCTTCTTATCTTACCCCAAAAGTGTGTGTGTGTGTCACAGCTATGTAATTGATGACGTCAAATGATGATATGTTATTGTAGGTTACCTTGACCACCAAGTATCACATCATCTTGAACAATAAACAATTTTCACCACTAGAGGTCAGTCTTGTATAAGAAATGGCTTCTAAGGTGATTGACATGACCTTTGCCCTCGGGATTAGTGAAACACAATTAATTGTAAAAAACTGTCAAAGATGTGTCAACTTCCTCAGTCATCCTTGCGACTGGCTTAAATTTATGTCTTAGGAAAAATAAACCTCACATAATTAACTAAGGGTTTGTTAAATTTCTTGAAACAGAATTCATTGGAATGTAAGTTAAGCAGTTTCTAATGCTTTTAAACTATTATAGGTTCTTATACTTCTGACCCTTTTACCATAATAATATATATGTATTAAACGGGTTTATATATGTTAACTAACACAGATACATTGTAACCATATTATGAAAGAAACAATATTATTTAAGATATACAATACCATAGGAATTGTGAATAAGCCCTTTGGTTTCGTTATGCAAAGACAATATTATGAGCTCATGTCTCCGTCTGTAGAATCTCCTCTTAACTTTAAATGTCAAATACAGAAGATATATAATCTGGGATACTGGTATAGACAGACTCCTTGTGATACAGAAAAACAATGCCTATTCATGGGCTATGAACTTAATTTAAACTTTAGAGACAAAATGGCCTCTCATGTCAAATATATATGAATATGAAAAATTATACAATATGTGACATTATATGTACCGTATATACTCGAGTATAAGCCGACTCGAGTATAAGCTGAGGTACCTAATGTTGCCCAAAAAAACTGGGAAACCTCACTGACCCGAGTATAAGCCAATGCCCCACTGTTCCCTAGCTCGCTGTTCCCTGTAAATAGAAATTTTTACATTGTAATTATTACCTGCAAAGAAGTTGCGGCTGCGGCGTCCATCGTTCGAATTCCGCGGCGTCCATTGTTCGAATTTCGCGGTCTCTTCCTGTTCCTTACTTGATAGGCGAGTCTCAGCAAACACTCTCCGCCTATCACGATCATTCTCTCATCCTTAGTTTTCCCAGCAGACACTGTGTTGGGTATTCCGCCAATCACAGACGTCTGCTGGAAAACTGAGGATGAGAGAACGTTCGTGATAGGCGGAGAGTGTCTGCTGAGACTCGCCTATCAAGGAAGGAACAGGAAGAGACCGCGGAATTTTGAACGATGGACGTCGCGGAATTTGAACGATGGACGCCGCAGCCGCAACTTCTTTACAGGTAATATTTACAATGTAAACATTTATATGACTCGAGTATAAGCCGAGGGGGGACTTTTAGCCCCAAAAAAAGGGCTGAAAATCTCGGCTTATACTCGAGTATATACGGTATATGAATATAAATTCTTTTAACCCCAAATGTTCTGACAAATCAAAGATTTACAAGCAGTTTTGGCAACTATCCAGTCATAAGACAAACTGCCTCCTCACTGCTCTTATGATTGTTCCATTGAATTGCTTCCAGGGGCAGAAATACCATTTGGTCGCCTTTATTCTTTATTAGAACCTGAACTGAAGGTGCTCAGGGAGTGGATTAATGAGAATCTAGAGAAGGGTTTTATCAGACACTCAATTTCTCCTGCTGGGGCAGCCTTATTCTTCGTGGCGAAAAAGGACTCCACCCTGCATCCGTGTATTGACTACAGAGATTTAAATTAAACAGGATCACAATTAAGAATCGGTATCCACTCCCACTGATTCCATAAATGCTTGAGAGACTCTGCCAAGCTCTTTATCAAATTAGATTTACAGAGGGGCATACAACCTTGTCCGCATTTGTCCCAGAGATGAGTGGAAAACTGCTTTCATAACCAGATATGGACATTTTGAGTCTTTGGTCATGCCCTTTGGACTTTGCTATGCTCCTGCAACTTTTCAACATTTCATTAATGATGCTTTTCGAGATGTGCTTGATCAGTTTGTAATAGCATATTTAGATGACATTCTCATTTTCTCTGATACTTCGGAAGAACACCGCAAGCATGTCTGTATTGTTTGAGAGATTAAGGCGGAATCATCTTTACATCAAACTAGAGAAATGCGAGTTTGAGCAAACTTAGATCCAGTTCTTGGGATGCATAATTTATTCTGAAGGGGTAAGCATTGATCATGATAATATCAATGCAGTAGTGGATTGGCCTGTCCCTAGGAATGTTAAGGAGATACAGCAATTTGCTGGATTTGCCAACTTTTACAGAAGAGTTAAGGAATTTCTCCAAGGTAATTGCTCCAATTACACAGCTGACAAAGAAAGGGATGTCCCTTTTGTGGTCACCTGAGGCACAGGCTGTCTTTAGTAAACTAAAAACTCTCTTCACTTCTGCACCAATACTGGTACATCCAGATCCAGAACTACCTTTCATCATAGAAGTTGATGCTTCTAAATCTGCTGTGTAATCTATCCTTTCTCAGCGAATTGGAGAAAAAAATGCAGCTTCATCCCTGAGCTTATTTCTCTCGACTGATGTCTTCAGCCGAGAAGAATTATGACATTGGAAACAAGGAGCTGCTGGCAATTAGGGAAGTATTTTCTGAGTGAAGGCATCTGCTGGAAGGGGCTAAGCACCCTGTAACCGTTCTCAGCGATCATGGAAATTTAGAATTTATTTGTTCTGCTAAAAGGTTGTCACATAGACAAGCATGTTGGACCCTTTTCTTCTTCAGGTTCAATTTTGTTATCTCGTACCACCCTGGGTCAAAGAATGGTAAGGCTGATGCCCTATCGCGGATGTTGTCTGGGCCTCTCCAGGAAAGCAACTCTGAATGTACAATCCTGCCTCAATAGAACTTTCTAGGGGCCACGAGTTCGAAGACATATCTTAATCTTCTCAAGGAGGGGTATGAGAATGACCCACTTCTTAATAATCCTCCTAAGGACATTAACTTCAAGTACAACAATGGTTTTTGGACTCAAGCGCTTTGCATCTATGTACCTGAATCAGTTAGGGTAAAAGCCCTCAGGTTGGCTCTAAACTTGCTGGTCATTTTGGGGTTTCTAAGACAGAAGAACTCTTATCACGTTCCTTTTGGTGGCCTGGGTACAAGAAAAATGTAAAGAGTTTTGTGGCTTAATGTCTAACCTGTGCTCGCAATAAGACACCCCGATCTTCTCCTCTGGGGTTACTTCTACCACTGCCTGTTCCATCAAGACTATGGGGGTCAATTTCTATGGACTTTGTGGTCGACCTTCCTCTTTCAAAAGGGATGAACAAAATTTTGGTAGTCATTGACCGTCTCACTAGGATGGCTCATTTTATTCCAGTTAAGGGGGTACCCTCCGCCGAACATACTGCTGAGGTAATGGCTCAAGAAGTTTTTAAACTTCATGGAATTCCTGATGATGTGGTGTCTGACAGAGGGGTACAGTTTACCTCAAAATTTTGGAGAAGTTTTTGAACAGCTTTGGGTGTAATAATTAATCTGTCCTCGGCTTTTCATCCACAATCTAATGGTCAGACCGAGAGGACCAATCAAACTCTGGAGCAATACCATCGATGTTTCGTGAGTTATCTTCAGGATGAGTGGGTGTACTACCTTCCTACGGCAGAGTTTGCTTATAATAACTCTAAACATAGCTCCACTTCCCAAAGCCCATTTTTCTTAAACACTGGGTATCATCTAGTTTTTATTCCTGATCTCTCAACTTCAATTCCTGCTGTTACCAACAGACTAACTTCATTACATGAGATCCTGGAGAAATTGACTGATACATTGAAGGAGGCGCAGGAATATTACAAGATGGTTGAACTGGATAAACTTGTGTCTTTTTTCAACCTGACTAACTATGTAACTATATAACTATGTAAGAAGGCCGCTGACAGACATCGTAGATCTATTCCCACCTTTCAGGTAGGTGACAACGTTTGGTTATCTACCAAAAATTTGAAGGTTTCCTGGCCCCCCTCCCTATGTGAATGAGTATGGGGTACATTGTACCCCTACACATTCACCAAAAAAAAAGTAGTGTAGGGTTAAAAAATACAGTAGACATTTTTTGACAAGTCTTATTAAAAATATCGTCTTCTCCGCTTCTTCCTCCGGTCTTCTTCCATCTTTTCCCACATCTTCATCCTCCGGTCTTCTCCTTCTCCCCCTGCTTCTTCTTCTTTCTTCTGTCTTCTTTGTCTGGTGTTCTTCTTCCTCTGCCGCCGCTCCCGCCGACGACCCTCCTTAGATGCTGCATCCCGCTGATCTGTCCGCGCCGATGTCAAGCATTTCTTAAATAACGATGGGGGCATGGCAATCGGATTACGTCATCTGGTGACCACGCCCCATTGTGACGTCACAAACCCATCATGCCCCGGGCGGTGACGTCACAAGGGGGCGTGACTGCCGGATGACATAATCCGATTGCCATGCCCCATTGTTATTTAAGAAATGCTTGACATCGGTGCGGACCGATCAGCGGGACGCAGCATCGGAGGAGGGTCGGTGGCGGGAGTGGCGGCAGAGAAAGGAGAACACCAGACAAAGAAGACAGAAGAAAGAATAAGAGCGGAAGAAGCAGGGGGAGAAGGAGAAGGCTGGAGGATGAAGATGTGGGAGAAAATGGAGGAAGACCGGAGGAGGAAGCGGAGAAGAAGATATTTTTAATAAAAGACTTCTCAAAAACTGTCTACTGTATTTTTCAACACTACACTACTTTATTTTTGTGAATGGGTAGGGGTACAATGTACCCCATACTTATTCACATGGGGGGCGGGATCTGGGGGCCCCCTTGTTAAAGGGGGCTTCCATATCCGATAAGCCCCCCGCCCACAGACCCAGACAACCACCAGGCAAGGGTTGTCGGGAAGAGGCCCTTGTCCCCATCAACATGGGGGCAAGGTGCTTTGGGGTGGGGGGTGCAGAGCCCCCCTGCCCCAAAGCATCCATCCCCTCATGTTGAGGGCATGTGGCCTGGTATGGTTCAGGAGGGGGGGTGCTCGCTCGTCCCCTCCCTTTCCTGACCTGCCGAGCTGCATGCTCGGATAAGGGTCTGGTATGGATTTTGGGGGGACCCCCACGCCATTTTAAAAAAAAAATGGCATAGGGGTCCCCTCCGAATCCATACTAGACCCAAGGGCCTGGTATGGACCTGGGGGGGGGACCCCACGCTGTTTTTTTTCACGTTTTCTTTTAGACGGCAATTCTTTTTTTTACATTCAGCGGGAAGCCCGCTGACAGCTGATGACTCATCGGTTGTTAAGGACGCGGTGGCTGGCTTCCCGGCCCCCTCCTTAGCAACCAGCTATATACAGTTTAAAAAAAAAGGCAAATCGCGGCAAAGTCATGGTAAAAACACGTGTCCAAAAACACGGCAAGCACCGCAAAAAGCTCTGCAGAAATGCTCAAAAGCAAAATGCATAGATGTGAATCGAGCCTAAAACTTCCTGACAATATGAAGATTCACCCTGTTTTTCATATATCGCTACTCAAAGAATTCATCCTCCACCGCCACCTGTTGAGGTACAGGGTGAAGAAGAATTTGTTGGTGGGAAAAATTCTTGACTTGAACCTGGGGCCTCTGCTGTGTCTGGTGGTGACTAGGGATGAGCTTCGAGTTTGAGTCGAACATGAGTTCGACTCGAACAACGGCTGTTCGCTCGTTCGCCGAATTTCGAACATTATGGGCCGTTCGCGCCAAATTCGAGTGGCGCGTCACGGCCCATAATTCACTCCGTCATCGCAGTGCATTGCTGGCTGATGATTGGCCAAGCATGCACTATGACCCGCATGCTTTGGCCAATCACAGCGCAGTCAACACAGAGAGCCATAATTGGCCAAAGGAAGGGTGCCTTTGGCCAATCATGGCTCAGGGGAGTAGGTACACGCCCCACACTATATAAGGCCGCCTGCGCATTGGCCTTGTGTAGTGTGTTGTGGCGTTGAGAGTCTGAGAGAGATAGAGAGAGAGTCAGAGTGTCATTTCATTTCAGTTAGATAGAGCAGGCAGGCGATTTAGGTAGCTGCAGTAAGTGTATTTTAGTATATATATATATATATATGCATCCCAGGAGTTGTATATATATACACTGTATTCAATTTAGCTAGATCTCACTTCAGAGTGTTCCTGTTATTCTCGCTGCAGTATATTAAGTCAGTGTACTGTATGCTGGGCTCAGTGTGCAGGTAAATCTGACTGCAGACCATCCCTGTTCTCTTTCTAATAATACAGACAGGTAGTTGATTGAGCTAAGCTGCAGTATATTAAGTCAGTGTACTGTATACTGGGCAGGCACAGTGTGCAGGTAAAGCTGACTGCAGACCATCTCTGTTCTCTTCCTAATAATATAGGCAGGCAGTTGATTGAGCTAAGCTGCCGTATATTAAGTCAGTGTACTGTATACTGGGCAGGCACAGTGTGCAGGTAAAGCTGACTGCAGACCATCCCTGTTCTCTTCCTAATAATATAGGCAGGCAGTTGATTGAGCTAAGCTGCAGTATATTAAGTCAGTGTACTGTATACTGGGCTCAGTGTGCAGGTAAGGCTGACTGCAGACCACCCCTGTTCTCTTCCTAATAATACAGACAGGCAGTTGATTGAGCTAAGCTGCAGTATATTAACAGAAGAGTTTTTTATTTTGTAAAAGAAAACAACAGATAACAGTTGCAGTGATCATACATAGTCTCAGACATGTTACACAAAAATCAATCGTCGATGCAGTTGTTCCTTCAGAGAGGGTTAACCCATAGATAGAACAAAATATACATTAACCAACAATAGTATTAGATAGCAATACCAGTCAAGCGCCAGGGCCAGGGAACCAACCCATCATGAGGTGATGGGAAGGAAAAACGAGGAAGGGGTCTCACACTGCTACGGGATGGGAGACCTTAACCAGAATATCAAACAGGATAATGCAGATGGGGGGGGGGTGGGGGGTTGTCTAACATAGGGTGCGGTGGCAGGGACAGCATAAAACAGCTCTACAAAAGGCACCTACACGACCTCAACAGACAAACAGGTACAGCATTCGCAGAGTGTCACGCAGACAAGTCTAAAGACCCATCTCCTAGTCCAAGGCCCGTTGTTCCGAACCCACCCAGGCCACCCAGATCTTACCAAACTTTTTGGGGCAGTTACACCCCAAATAGGTAAGCTTATAGAGGGGGAGGGCCGCGTTAATTAAGGCTTTCCATTGTTGTATGGACGGGGGGGAGGGCTCCTTCCACCGTATCAGGATGGCCTTCCTGGCATAGAAGGCCGCGTAGAAAACAAATAACTTTTTTGATTGAGGGCCCTCCAGCATATCAACTATGCCGAGCAACAGTGGAATCGGGTCACAGGGTAATGTGAGTTTGCTCACAGAGCAGATAGTGTGAACCACCCCCCTCAAGAAACGCTGAGCTGCAGTATATTAAGTAAGTGTACTGTATACTGGGCACAGTGTGCAGGTAAAGCTGCCTGCAGACCATCCCTGTTCTCTTCCTAATAATACAGACAGGCAGTTGATTGAGCTAAGCTGCAGTATATTAAGTCAGTGTACTGTATACTGGGCTCAGTGTGCAGGTAAAGCTGACTGCAGACCATCCCTGTTCTCTTCCTAATAATACAGACAGGTAGTTGATTGAGCTAAGCTGCAGTATATTAAGTAATTGTACTGTATACTTGGCTCAGTGTGCAGGTAAAGCTGACTGCAGATCATCCCTATTCTTTTCCTAATAATACAGGCAGGCAGTTGATTAAGCTAAGCTGCAGTATATTAAGTCAGTGTACTGTATACTGGGCACAGTGTGCAGGTAAAGCTGACTGCAGGCCATTCCTTGTGTACCTATTCCTTTCCAATACATCAAATACAGTATGTCCTGGAAGGCCAACAAGGAGAGGCAGACACTCACAGGCCAATAAAAGAGGGCAAGCAAGCTCTGTGTCAAGAGGCAACAGTGCTGGTCGTGGACACGGTGCATCCTCATCAGCACATGGTCGTGGGGCACGCTTGTCCTTTTTTTCAGCAGCTGGCCGTGTTGAGCCGCAACATGCAGAAGAGTTGGTAGAGTGGATGACCAAGCCGTCCTCATCCTCCTCATCCTCTGTCACCCAGGCTACCTTGGCTGCCAATGCAGGTGCCTAAGCGGCCTATTCCATCGGCACAAGGTCATCCACTCCTTCCCTAGCCCCAACATCATGCACAGAGGAGTCCCCCGAACTGTTCGACCACAGTGTTGGGTACATGCTGCAGGAGGATGCGCAGCGTTTTGAAGGCTCTGATGATGCTACCCAGCTTGAGGAAGGCAGTAACGTGAGCCCAGACAGACGGGGTGCCCAAGAAGGACAACAAACTGGCAGTCATGTTCCTCCAGCTGCAGCATACTGCCAGGTTTGCTCCAGTGACGAGGAGGGAGGGGATGATGAGGTCACTGACTCTACGTGGGTGCCTGATAGGAGCGAGGAGGAGGAGGAGGAGGCACATCTCCAACGAGGCAGGATGCCCTCCGGGGGCCAGCTTAAGGGCAGCCAACCAACTGCATCCCACTGCAGAGCTCCGCATGTGCAGGGCGCTGCTGACTGTTCGTTTTTCCAAAAGTTCTTTTGTTCTGTCTCAACTACAAAGCGATAAAGTTCATCTCCAGGTTTAAGTAGGCCTTACTCAAGCTGGTTTGATATTCATCCCTTGCATCGATACAGGCAGTTTAACTCAATGAATAAACTCACAGTTAGGACGACAGACGATGAATCCTTTCGAATGTTCCGTTTAATGATGGATATTCATAGGTAGAAAAACGTTGCAGTTGTAAGCCACATGTAAGATGTTTAGCATGGAAGAAATACAGGAGTAATGACCAGAATCAGGAAGTGGAGGAGATATATAAAGAACTACGGTGAGAGAGAGAGTTCAGCTAGAAAGAAGGGGACAGATCTTAAAGACACAGAGCAAGAATAATCACATAGTGTAACACAACACTCCCCGTCTGAAATCTTTAGATTTCATAACCTTAAACTAAAATATATATTTTCAAAAAGTCCAATACTGACGAATGTCCTGGAACCTGTAATGAAAAACATGCAACAAGCAAATAATAAACGTAAGTTCAACAGGATGAAGAACATAAAGTCACAGTATGATGTCTTCAAATAATTCCAAAGTTCTGAGTAGAACCTGTAGATGGCAGCAATGTACTCCCCGCCGTGCCAACAGCATGGCTAGTCCTTGCACAAGTCACTCACCTGGCAAAAGGAGTACTAACTCTGTAATTGGTCGACTAAAGGTTTGTGTCGATCCTCCCTTGGTTACCTTGACTTCTACCTTCCGGACTTTGTTATCGTCGCTGGGCATAACTTTTAGTAATAAGACCCATAGGCCACTCATTCTTGTCTTTTAGAAGGATGAGGTCTCCAACCTTAAGATTCGGCTTAGATGCTTGCCATTTGTTACGACCTTGAAGGTGGTGAAGATACTTTTTCTTCCAGCGATGCCAGAACACATTGGCTAGATGCTGCACCTGCTTCCATTAATGCTCGTAATGGTGTGACCGCAGCTTCTGTTTTGTACTTACAGAAGTGTGGAGTGAGGTGTTCACAGTTCTTATTTCCTTATCATCTTCAGGGCTTACTAGTCCATAGGTGGTGTCGATAGTGGGTGAGTGGGAGTCCTCACACAGAAACCTTGGAGGTGACAGCCATAAGCTGTCCTGAAGAGCAGCAGGTGACACGGCTCTGGTCCCACAGTCAGCTGGGTTGAGTTCAGTGGGAACGTGATGCCATTGACTTGGTAGAGAGAATCTCTTGATACGTTCAACCCTGTTGCTGACGAACACATAAAATTGTTTTGTTTGGTTGTTTATGTAACCAAGTACTACCTTACTGTCTGTATAGAAGGTGAAAGAATCGATTTTAGTGTCCATTTCACTTCGTATGACCTCTGCAATTTCTACTGCTAGAACGGCTGCACAAAGTTCAAGTCTTGGTATGGTATGTGCAGGCTTGGGAGTGAGTTTTACCTTGCCTAGGACAAAACTACAGTGTGATTCTCCATTCAGTTCAGAGGTCTTCAAATAGGCTACTGCAGCAATAGCTTCAACTGATGCATCAGAGAAAATATGAATCTCTCTCCGGTTAGCAGTTGAAGTGGAACCTGGAACATAGCAACGGGGAATCTGAAGTTTTTCTAGTAACTTCAAAGAGTATCTCCACCTTTCCCACTTGTGTTGATTCTCACTAGGCAAGGGAGTATCCCAGCCTATGTTCTCAGTAGACAACTGTCTTAGTAAAATCTTACCTTGAATGGTAACTGGAGCAAGGAAACCCAGTGGGTCATAGATGCTATTCACCACGGACAGGACTCCTCTCTTAGTGAAGGGTTTGTCACAAGTTGACACTTGGAAGGTGAATTTGTCTTGCTTGATGTTCCACAACAAACCCAGACTTCGCTGTACAGGAGGCACATCTGTACCTAAGTCAAGGTTTTTTAGACTAGTGGCATAGTCCTCAGAGTGAAAGGCATTCATAAGTTCCTGGCTGTTGGATATAATCTTGTGCAGTCTAAGGTTTGCTACAGACAGCATCTCCTTTGTTCTGGTGAGAAGATCAATTGCTTCTTTAGCAGTTGGAAAGGACTTAAGTGTGTCGTCAACGTAGAAGTTTCTTTCAACAAATTGACGGGCATCAGATCCATATTCAACTTCTCCAGTCTGAGCTGTTCTCCTTAGCCCATAAGTTGCCACTGCTGGGGAAGGACTGTTACCGAAGACATGTACCTTCATGCGATAATCTATAACTTCCTTGTTGAGGTCATTGTCCTTGTACCATAGAAACCTGAGGTAGTTTCTGTTGTCTTCTCTGACGATGAAGCAGTGAAACATCTGTTGAATGTCGGCCATTACTGCTACAGGCTCTTGTCTGAAATGAATCAAGACTCCTATTAGACTGTTGTTCAAGTTGGGTCCCGTAAGGAGCATGTTGTTAAGAGAAACACCTTCGTGCTGAGCACTGGAATCAAAGACAACTCTGATTTGGTCTGGTTTGCGTGGGTGATACACGCCAAAGGATGGAAGGTACCAGCATTCTTCTCCCTCCTTTTAGTGGGGGAGCAGGCTCTGCATGATCTCTGTCAAATACATTTTGCATAAAGTCCACAAAATGCTTTTGCATCTCTGGTTTCCTGCTTAAGTTTCGCTTTAAGGAGGAGAATCTACTGATGGCCTGCTGTAAGTTGTTGGGCAATCTCTCTCTTGGGAGACGAAAGGGTAGGGGTGCTACCCAGTTATTGGAGTCATCTTGAAAAAACTCATTGTCCATTACCTTGATGAATTCTTTGTCTTCCATTGAAGGAGCCAGTATGTCATCTTCACTGGTTGCATTAAACACTGTAGAACCGAAGTCGCCATCATGGCAGGAGAAAGGGCTTGTGTCACCTGAGATACCATGTTGCCATCCGTGGCTGGCTATCTTCTCTTTCACCCAGTAGTGATGTGGGCATGGCTCAAAGTAAGTGTTTCGGCCATTTGGCAGAACATTTGTCTTGAATGACGAAATGTTGGTAGGTCTTTTCATTTTGCCTATGCAGACATTGCCTATGATGACCCACCCTAGATCCGTGCGCTGGGCAAATGGGGCATCTGGGGGTCCACTGACTTGTCTGTGTACCTTGTGAACTCTTAGAATGTCTCTTCCTAACAGAAGAAGTATCTGAGCATCTTTGTCAAGCGGCGGTATCTCATTTGCTATTACCTTGAGGTGAGGGTGATGGAAAGCAGCAGCTGGAGTAGGGATTTCTTCCCTGTTAGCAGGTATCTGATTGCACTCAACAAGTGTAGGTAAGGGTAATTGCAAGTTACCTTTGAGAGAAGATACCATGAGTCCATGAGCCCTTCTTCCAGAAACCTCTATAGTTCCACTACAGGTACCCAAGGTGTAAGGATGAGCTTCGCCTTTTATTTCAAATAGATTGAACAATTCCGATTTTGCAAGTGATCGATTGCTCTGATCGTCTAAGATAGCATATGCCTATAGAGACTTTTCTGGTTGATCCTTGTGGTATATGTTCACCAAGCATATCTTAGCACAGGACTTACCACAGCGGTCTTCTCCACAAACTTCAGTGCAGGATGAAGAAATGATGGTAGAATTAGGCACTTGGTCTGTATTCTCCCCGCCATGCGTTAACCTGGGAGGAGTGTTGGCAGGTTGTGCAGAGCTGGGCTCAAGAGGATGGAGGGCTTGCACATGTTCTTCAGAGCCACACTCTATGCACTTGATGGACACATTACAGTCCCTTGCAAAATGTTCTGTAGAAGCACAGCACCTGAAACATACCCTAAATGTCTTTAAAAGCTCCTTGCGCTCTTCCAGAGGCTTTTTCCTAAAGCCGATACATTTATTGAGGGGGTGTGGCTTCTTGTGTATGGGACACTCTCTGTTAGGGTTTTCAATCTTCCTACTCTGTTTGTTCGTGGCCAGAACTGTGGTAGGAGTGGGAAGGATGTCAGTCTTTTTCACGGACACTGGGCCTCTATGGTTTCTATAGTTGCCCTGAAGACTGGTACTCTTAGGAAAGGGTGAGAAGAGGCTGTACTCACCGTAGGAAAAACTTGGATCGTTCTTGGTCTCTGCAATTTTCCTGATGAATTCACAGAAGAAAGAGAATGGAGGGAAGGAAACCTTGTTCTCTCTTTTGTATGATGACCCTAGTGCAGTCCATTTCTCTTGCAAACCATACGGGAGCTTGGAGACAATTGGGTTTACCCCTCTTGGAGTGTCAAGGTAACTGAGTCCAGGTAGTTTTGGGTCTGTCTTGGCTAGCTGAAGCTCAAGGAGAAGGTCACTCAGTCTCTGGAACTCCTTGTTGTCCTTACCGGATATCTTTGGGAAAGTTTCCAGACGCATGAACAAAGCATTTTCTATAGCTTCTGGACTGCCATAACTTTTCTCTAGTCGCTCCCATGCAGCTGTGAGGCCTGCAGTAGGATTGTCCATGAAAACCGATCTTAATGGCTTAACACGTGCAGCAGATAGAGGACCAAGCCATTTGATCAGCAGATTCAATTCTTGATCAGCTTTAATGCCATTATTGCTGATTGTAGTTCTGAAGGCACATTTCCAACTTCTGTAGTTCTCAGGTTGGTCATCAAAACGTGTAAGACCAGTCTTTGTGAGCTCTCTGCGAAGCATGTACCTCACAAATTCTTCTGTCTCAGTTGTCTCCGCCTTTATGTGAGATGCTGTTGGCTGTATGGTGCTGATTGCGTTATCTTTGACATTGTTGTTAAAGGACACAGGGAAATATGGTGCAGCAGATGCATCCAGGTGAGTTGCTTGCTTGAAGTCAGTTGTTCCAATGGTACGTTGATTTAAGGCTGTACCGATGACTGGAGATTGATGACTTGCTTGAAGCTTGCGCTGATGCTCTGTGACGTATGAAGGCAGGCAAGGTAGGCAGGTAGGAAATGCAGTGGAGTGATTTTGAGTGCAGGAAGTTGCTGGAACCTCTTTAACTTGAAGCTGTGAAGGAGTCTCTATGTAGTCGGGAGCATTGGAGACTAGGCTTGTGCACAACGGAAAAATTCGTTTAGTTTCGGTTCGTTTCTTTTCGGTCCTGTTGATTCGTAATCATTCGTAATTTTGCTAGACGGGATTTTTCGTGTTCGGACTAATTCGTATTTTCGCAAGCGACATTTTTCGTTGAATTTTTCGTTGATTTATAATTCGTACTTTCGGTAGAGTACATTGTTTTTCGTTGATTCTGGACACAACTCCTACTTTCGTAACTTTTTTTGGGTTCGTTGATTCGTAATTTTCTGTGTCTCTCTCACGACGACGCTGCCTATTATGCCTAATGTGCTTCGAATGGATTTGTACTTTTCTAAATACATAGCGGTTATTTGTAACGATTCGAAAGCTCGTATTTTACTTTCGTTTTTTACATGCGGCTATAGCCTCCGCCCCTGTACACCATTTTGAGAGGGTTCAGCACGGTGAGGGAGAAGCAGAGAGCAGAGCAGAGTGTTATTGTGCTTCGAATGGATTCGAAATCTCGTATTTTACTTTCGTTTTTTACATGCGGCTATAGCCTCCGCCCCTGTACACCATTTTGAGAGGGAGTTCAGCACGGTGTGGGAGAAGCAGAGAGCAGAGCAGAGTGAGTGTTATTGTGCTTCGTATGGATTCATACATTCGTAACTTTTTCATAACGAATTATGCCGAAGACATTCGGGCATTCGCTATTTGCGTTATAATTTATTTCGGATTCGGTCTTATTCGTAATTGCTTTGTTCGGAAATTCGAATGCTTCCGAATGTCCGAAAGTTGCTAAATTCGGACGAATTTCGATTCGTTACGAAACGAATTGCACAAGCCTATTGGAGACCATGGAGTGTGCACTGCAGTGGCTTAGGACATAGTCTTTAGTGCGTTTGAGGGGGTCTTCCATATCTGCTATGTTTAGGTTAATGCTGTCTTTCTCACTTGCACCTTCGTCTGCACTGATAGCTTGCTGTAGGACCCTTAGCTTTGCCATAGCTGCGTCATGTTTACACTGTTCATTTAAGGTTTCCATTGTTGCTCTTTGACGGGCTGACTGAGCTTCCGACTCTGCTCTTTGACGTGCTGACTGCGCTTCCGACTCTGCTCTTTGACGTGCTGACAGCGCTTCCGACTCTGCTCTTTTTTCTGCATATGCCACGTGCACTTTGCTGGCTTCCACTTCAGCGCGGGCATTAATAAGTCGCTCACTGAGTGTTGAGTATCTTGAACTATGGGATCTTGACGAGTTTTTAGAACGTCTGGTGGAAACAGATCTGTGAGATGCAGTGTCCTGTAACAGCTTTATTTTTGCTTCTGCCTTTAATCTGGTTTGCTGGATAAAACTGTCTCTTTCAATATTAAGAAAGTTGACACGCTTTAACTGCCTCATCGCATTTTCTGACTTCATGTTTTGTAAGACATTAGTGAATTTGATGCTGGTAAGCTGATAAAGCTCATATGAGGCAGAAAGTTGTTTAATGGCGCCCTCTAGTGTCAGTAGTTCACGTTCAACAGACACTGTATTGGCTTCAGCAAGGATTTTCTCCCAGACTAATTCCAAGCTATTTGACAATTCAGTCCTTGAAGCTTCATAATTCTCCATTACTTTCCAAGTGGGTTTAACTGAGCGTTTGGGTAACTCAGTTTCTTCAGGAACTTGTGAGGAGGTAGATGTGAGTTCACATGCAGAAGCTTGGTCACTCATGATAGCAGACTGACTGTGAAAGCAGGCAGGATATGTGTGCTGAAATATGACACTGTGCAGATTGTCTCAGGCTATAAGGCTGCCATGTGCTGCTCTGTCCCTTCTGTCTTGCTATGAGGGCAGTAAATCTTGTCTGTTTCAGTACTGACATGCAGAAATCTTGTAATTAGGCTGTGAAACTCCGTTTTTCTACTGTTCTGTCTCAACTACAAAGCGATAAAGTTCATCTCCAGGTTTAAGTAGGCCTTACTCAAGCTGGTTTGATATTCATCCCTTGCATCGATACAGGCAGTTTAACTCAATGAATAAACTCACAGTTAGGACGACAGACGATGAATCCTTTCGAATGTTCCGTTTAATGATGGATATTCATAGGTAGAAAAACGTTGCAGTTGTAAGCCACATGTAAGATGTTTAGCATGGAAGAAATACAGGAGTAATGACCAGAATCAGGAAGTGGAGGAGATATATAAAGAACTACGGTGAGAGAGAGAGTTCAGCTAGAAAGAAGGGGACAGATCTTAAAAGACACAGAGCGAGAATAATCACATAGTGTAACACAACATCTTTGGTGTGGGCCTTTTTTCAGACGTGTGCAGCAGATTGCACCATTGCTATTTGCAACATATGTCTGAAGCGTATCAAGTGTGGCCAAAACAGCAGCCGCTTGGGCACCACATGCTTGACCAAACAAATGTCGACCTGCCATGCAGTCCGTTGGCAAGCGTACATAAAAGACCCACACCAAAGAACAAAGCAGAAGTCTCCTTGCTCCTCATCAGATAAGATCTCCAACCCCACTATACCTTCAGTCCTCTCAGAAACCTGCACTGAGAGGAATGAAGGTGTAGAATTAGGTGTGCCACTGCCAAGTACTTGTGGGCAATCTGCTATCAGTACACCAACGTCTGATTGTACCAGGCAAATTTCCCTGCCAAAGTTGCTACACCGGCAAAATAAATTTGCTCCCAGCCATCCACATGCCCAGCGGTTGAATGCTAGCTTGGCTAAATTGCTAGCACTTCAACTGCTGCCTTTTCAGTTGGTAGACTCTGCCCCCTTCCGTGAGTTTGTGGAATGTGCAGTACCTCAGTGGCAGGTTCCCAAATGCCACATTTTTTCACGGAAGGCGATTCCGGCTCTCTACCGGCATGCGGAAGGCAATGTCTTGGCATCGCTGGACAGGGCGGTCAGCGATAAGATGCATATTACCGCTGACTCATGGTCCAGCAGGCATGGACAGGGACGTTACCTATTTTTCACAGCCCACATGGGTGACTCTGCTGGCAGATGGGAAGGATGCAGAACAGGGTGCAGTAGTGTTGGAGGTTGTTCCGCCACCACGCCTCCAAAATGCTATTAGTGGTGATTCTGACACACCTCTCTCCTCCACCCCTCCTCTTCTTCCTTCATGGCCTCTTCCTCTGCTGATTTGTGCTTGGAACCAGCGGTGCTCCGTAGGCGTTCAAGGGGCTACGCAAGTACGCAGGCAAAAAAATGCCATGCGGTGCTTGAGCTAGTGTGCTTGGGGGACAGGAGCCACACTGGGGCAGAGATTCTGTCAGATCTGCAGGGGGAGGCTCAGAGGTGGTTGACGCCATGCCAGCTTAAGCCAGGAATGGTGGTTTGCGACAATGGCACCAACCTCCTCTCCGCCCTCTGACAGGGACAGCGGAACCATGTGCCCTGTTTGGCTCACATCCTTAACTTGGTGGTGCAGCGGTTCTTGGGCAGGTGCCCGGGCTTACAGGATGTCCTGAGGCAGGCCAGGAAAGTCTGTGTGCATTTCTGCCACACATATAATGCCAGTGCTTGGCTGGCTGACCTCCAAAAGTAATTTAACCTGCCCAAGAACTGCCTAATCTGTGACATGCCCACCAGGTGGAACTCAATGTTGGCCATGCTGCAGCGTCTGCACACGCAGCAGAGGGCCATCAATGAGTACCTGTGCGACTATGGCACCAGGACAGGGTCAGGGGAGCTTGTTTTTTTTTTGCCACGCCAGTGGGTCATGATCAGGGATGCATGCACTGTCCTGTCACCATTTGAGGAGGCCACAAGAATGGTGAGCAGTGACAGTGCATGCATCAGTGATACTGTCCCTCTTGTCCACCTGTTGGAGCACACGCTGCATGGAATAATAGACAGGGCACTTGAGGCAGAACAGAGGGAGGAAGAGGAGGACTTCCTTACCTCTCAAGGCCCCCTTTATCCAGACAGTGTTCCTGCGGGCCCACCGATCACACAGGAAGAAGACGAGGAGGATTGTGTCAGCATGCAGGTGGAGCCTAGCACTCAGCATCAGCAGCAGTCCTTAAGGGATCATTTACAGTCCCCAGAAACCCATTGACTTGTACGTGGCTGGGAGGAGGTGGCTGCGGATCATGTCGTCCTTAGTGACCCAGGTGACTCCGGACTGAATGCCTCAGCAAACCTACGCTGCATGGCCTCCTTGATCCTGCAAAGCCTGCGAAAGGATCCTCGTATTCGTGGTATCAAGGAGAGGGATCATTACTGGCTAGCAACCCTCCTTGATCCACGTTAAAAGGGTAAGGTTGCGGACCTTATCCAGCCGTCGTAGAGGGAGCAGAGGATGAAACATCTTCGGGATGCCTTGCAGAAAGGTTTGTGCAACGTGTTTCCAGAGCCTGGGAGGTTACAAATTCCTGGTCCTGGACAACGTGTTGCTGAGGCTTCGGTCAGTCACAGAAGGAGCGGTGGAGAAGGTGGCCGTCTGACCGATGCGTTCAGACAATTTTTTATTCCGCATCCCCAAGGTATGATCGGTTCCAGCAACCATCGCCAGCGTCTGATTCACATGGTGCAGGAATACCTAGGGGCAAGATCAGACTTGGACACCTTTCCCACCGAAAATCCTCTCAGTATGCAATTGAGCTACTGGCCTGTCCTGAATCCATTAAGTGCTGCTGGAGGCTTTGTACCCGATCACAGGGTGTGCCTGTCCACCGACTCGGTCGATCGGCTGACCTTCATAAAAATGAATCAGTCTTGGATCACCAGCTACCAAGCACCTGATGCTGATGTAACCGAATCATTTTTTTTGAATGTGGGATCCCTTCAAGACTGCCTATGCTGATGCTGAGTGACTATCCTGTTATGCTGAGTGACTATCCTCTTCCTCCTCAATGTTCATGTTGATAGCTTGTAAGAACATTTTTGGTTCAATTTTTCTGCCACTGTTTAACAGGGGTGTGTAATTACAATTTTATGCTGCAATACTTTGCAGCAGGGCTCATTCCTGTGCTCCAACTAGAGTATCTGTGAGGGGTTGCAGTGTTGTGGCACCAGCACCAGTGCCTATAGCTTCGTACACACGACCAAGAATCCCGTCGTAAAAAAAAGTTGTTTTTTTTGACGAGATTATTGTCAAGCTTGATGAGATTCTTGCCAAGCTTTCCTTGCATACACACTGTCAATCTAAAATCTCATTGCTGTAAAGTGCGGTGACGTACAACACGTACGACGGCAGTATAAAGGGGAAGTTTGATTCCAATGGCGCCACCCCATGGGCTGCTTTTGCTGATCTCGTGTTATCGCGTGTTAGTAAAAAGTTTGGTGAGAGACGATTCGCGCTTTTCAGCCTTGTGCTTTTCAGTCCGTTACAGCATGACGAATGTGCTATCTCCATTACGAATGCTAGTTTTACCAGAAGGAGCGTTCCCCGTCTCATACTTGATTCTGAGCATGAGCGTTTTTTTAAGACTCGGAAAAGCAAACGCGCGACCAGTTTTCTCGTCGGGAAAAAGGCAGACGAGAATCCTGACGAGAAAATAGAGAGCAGGTTCTCTATTTTTCTCGTCGAGATTCCCGGCAGTTTTCTCAACGAGAAACTATACACACGAACGTTTTTCGCAAAATAATCTGCCAGCAGTTTTCTTGTTGTTTCTTGCCGAGAAAACCGGTCATGTGTACGAGGCTTAAGGCCAAATTTTTCTGCCCCTGTAATACTTTGCAGCAGGGCTCATTCCTGCGCTCCAACTATAGTATCTGTGAGGGGTTGCAGTGTTGTGGTACCAGCTCCAGTGCCAAAGGCCCAATTTTTCTGTCACTGATCAACAATGGCATGTAATTACAATTCTTGATATAATAGTTCACAGCAGGGCCAAGAGTAACTGTGAGGGCTTACAGTATTGTGGCAACACCAACACCTAAGGCCCAAATTTCTGCAGAGTACATAGGGCATGTCCCTACTTTCAAACACCCGACTTTCAAACGACTCCTACTTACAAACGGAAGGAGACAACAGGAAGTCAGAGTAAATCTACCCCTAGGAAGGGAAATTCTCTCCTGTGAGAGTTAATATGGGAAAAACATGTCTCCTCTCCACTGATGCTTTATCACCAATCCTTGTTTCCCTAAAAAAAAAAAAAAAAAAAAAATCCAATTGTGATTGGGACAGAAAGTGAGGTGAAATCTTCTGAACAGGTGCACAGACAGCAAAACAAATGTTACAGGGGTGATAACCCTTCCCTATGTTTTCCAAAAAGCTTAAAAATTGATTTTTTGGCTGGAGCTACACTTTAAAAATGTATCAGTTCAAAATTACAAACAGATTCTACTTAAGAACAAACCTACAGTCCCTGTCTTGTTTGCACCGCCTGTATACTGCTGTTCAGAGTATATACGGCCTGGGGGCCCCACTCCTTTCTTTTTAATTTGGGTGCAGGGTTCTTCTTAATATCCATACAAGACCCAAATGGGCAGGTAATGGGCTGGGGGGGGGGGGGTTCTCATTGATTTTCTCAATGATTTTCATCCATATTGTCGGGACCAAACATTACATTAAAGAAAAATTTAAATTACTTTTATCCCTTTAGAAATGTAATTTTGTGCAAGGGCAGTTCTAAACACGCGCCACTTTACAGGCATACTATAGACACCCCCCAGGCACGATATTTAAAGGAATATTTCACTTTTATTTTTTCACTTTAAGCATCATTAAAATCACTGCTCTCGAAAAAACTTCAGTTTTTAAACCTTTTTTTGCATGGATACATGAACCAGGACCCGGGTCCCCAAACCCTTTTTAACTTGCATATTAGCCTTTAAAATTTGCACTTTTGATTTTTGACGTTCCAGTCCCATAGACTTAAACGGTGTTCGAAAGTTTGCGCGAACTTTCGGTCCGTTCGCATGTTCTGGATGCGAACCGAACCGGGGGGTGTTCGGCTCATCCCTAGTGGTGACTCTGCTTGCTGAGCCACCTGGAATGTTGGACAGCTCCTTGAACAGTTCCTTGGACCGTCCCTTGGATAGTTCCTTAGACAATTCCTTGAATGATCTTGTCTTAAATCTTGTTTGCTTTGAACCTTGAACTCTTTGCTCCTCCCATGAACTTCCTGATTTAAGCCATGCCTCTGCACTTCCTGGTTGCCAGAATATTGCGCCTTCACGAGCCAATATCTTGCTCCTGTCTCTCCTGCTGCCGACCGTATCTTCGCTACCATTCGTCACCGACTTTTGGCTTGTTTCTCGACTACGCTTCTGCTTAATCCCTACCTGCTATATCTGCTACCGGACCCCGGCTTGCTCACCTCCTGGTGGGGCTATCCCGAGGACCGCGACCTGGTACTAACACGCAGCAAAGCCCATCTCCACCATCAGGAGCTCCGGTGAATACCGTTAGTGCTTAGACCCCACACCTCAGGTGAACCCGTGTCATCAGCCAAGGTGACCAGTGTGAATACCTGCTCTGCTGCTATAGCTACTGGCCCCTGAGCCTGACTCCAGACTGTGACACAGCCTTTTCTTATTTTTGGAAAATCCGCTCCTGCATGGAACATACTTCCCTGCAACTTGATAGGCTCATATTCTGGCTGTTCAAAAGTATAGAACACTGACAAAACAAATGCTAAAATTAAAGTAAGATCCACTTCCCAGGCAAACCATAGATTTTCTTGTTTAAAAAGATTGTACAAGTAAATACCTAATTGCACAACATAATATTGAATTGTTATGTTAATTATAAGTCTCCATTCACACTTGTACGACTCCAAAGTTGTGCCGACTCCGAAGTGCAACTTTGGTGCAAATTTGACGCAACTTTGACACAAGTTTGGATAGGTGCAACTTGGATATGACTTTCGCTTTGACCAGTGATAATGAACAACTGTTGCACATGTGCACATGTAGGATTTTTGTAGTGTAGGCAAATTTAGGCAGGCCTAGCTGGAAGCCTATTTGTTTTGATCTGTGTAACCTGAGAGGTGCTCATTGCAGCAGCTGTGACTCACAGATAGCATCACTCCACTGTCACCTCCCTCTTTCTTCTAGAGGATTCTAGAATAAGAGGAGGGAAATAGAGGTGGAGCTGTCTAGGGTGTCTCAGGGAGCACTGATAAATCACCAACTAGGATTGGCAGGGGGCAGGCCTTCTTGAAATACCCAGCGTCATCCCAGCTGGAGGAGTTGTTGGGTGGAAGAACTGATGATGGAGTACTAGGCTGTTGTGGCCTTTGAGGGAGCTCCCCAGTCTGGGGGGGATGACCTTGGGCCTGGGACTCGGGTGCAGGATGGAGCCCTTCAAGAAAGCATGAAGGATCTGGACAGAAGGCACAGGAGGAGTCAGAGAGGACAGCAGGGGCTAGTACTGCTGGGCAAGTCTTCAGGAGGGAACCACCGGTTGCAGCCAGGCGGGCTGGTGAGAGACATGTGCAGTCAGGAGGACTGGAGAGGCATGCCAGAGAGGAATGAGAGTAAATAGTCAGAGCTGGGTGTTGAGCCAGTAGGGAGGATTGCAATGTCATGGGCAGTGAAGTCGGGCAGCTGCAGCCAGAAGGGCTGGCAGGGCCTGAAGGAGACTGACTGGGAGCAGTAGTCTACCAGTAGGACAGCTAGCACCAAAGAGACTTTCCATATTGCGGCTAAATTATAGGAGCCCGCTGTCCCTGCCTGCAAAAGGCTATTGCTAAGGCCTGGCTGAGTCAGTGTCAGGCCTAACCTCCATGTGCTAGCTGTTCCTGGAACCACAAGATAGGACAGGAAGAGTTGTGCTGGAGCAGTCTGGAGAAGTGTACAAAGAGTGTACATAGTTGTCCCTAGCAACTTTGCTATTTCACTGGGCATCTCATACTTCCCACACCCCATCCAAGTTAAATTTCCTCAATAAAAATAACAAAAACAAAGCAACGGACTGTTCATTGTCTTTTAGTGTCTGGGAAGTGAATGCCGGGCCGGCAGGGTGACAGGTGGGCCACATCACTTAGCAGCCCCTATGGGGGTACCGCTACACACACACACGTTGCGTTGTATAACATTCAGGTAGGACTTTCATGCAACTTCTGAGATTTAACATTGAAGTCTATGGCCTTCAAGTTGCATGAAAATCAGAGCAAAGTAGTGAATGAACTACTGTGAAGTTGTTGCAAATTTAAGTCACGTATACATAAATGGGTATCATTGGAAAACATGGGGAACAACTTGTCATGCAACTTTGATTTCCAAAGTTGCATGACAAGTTGCACAAGTGTGAATGGAGCCAAAAGAAACCCGTGCAACTCCAATAGTTTTGTAACTTGTGCACAATAGCATACATACAAGATCGCTACAGTCAAAGCCATATTACATTTTTACCTATGCAGCATATTTGATCTGTGAATTACTGTATTTGTAACGCTGTAAACTTGCACATTGCTAGTACAGTAACATATACTTTGTGTCTGTGCAAAACTCTGTAGAACCAAATTATGAATGTTTTTATTGATAACTTACCTGGTGTGGCTGAGTGCATTATTAAGGCTGTTTGTGTTTTTTTTCTTATGTCTCAAGTACCCAGAGGGTCCAGGTGATAAAGGCTTAAAAAAAAAGAAGGAAAATCTGATTTAGAGAAGCCTTCCTATAGCCAAACTCCAAGCAAACAGCTAAATACCCAGATGAAATACATGTAATGGATCTGTTTTACATAGAGAAGGGAGATTGAGACCCATCCCAGCCTAAAAGCATACCAGAATACCTCCATCCCTAAATAATATGTAAAAATGCAAGAAGGTAGTGGAGTTGGGACTTTAATTGAGGTATAAGGGTATAATAAATGAAAAAAGATAAATAACTTGGATGTCATGGTTCCCTCTAAATTGACATGATACGGTATAAGTAAACCAGTAATCACAATACATTTATGATACAGAAATGTAATCACAAAGGAACAATTCATAATCATCATTAATTTAATAACACATGATTAATTGGGGAACATGATTAATGACATACAAACATAGTAATAAATAAATCAATGAATAATAAATATGTAGGTAATAACAACATGATCAACACGTATGTAATTGATAAATAATAAAAAATTATATGGGCTGATGTAGAGCATCCGAGGATGTAAACTCTACGCGTTTCATGGTCGCCTACCACTCATCAGGAGTTTGGATGCATGAAAGTAATCTAAAATGAGATAAATAGAAAAATTTGTTGTGGTAGTTTCTGGGGATCCACTAGTCCCCATAGACAAACCCAATGCAGTGAGAAAAAGTAAGAAAATTACATTTCTCTATCATAAATATATTGTGATTACTGGTTTACTTATACCGTATCATGTCAATTTAGAGGGAACCATGACATCCAAGTTATTTATCTTTTTTCATTTATTATACCCTTATACCTCAATTAAAGTCCCAACTCCACTACCTTCTTGCATTTTTACTGTTTTACATAGTTACATAGTTAGTCAGGTTGAAAAAATACTATCCATCCGATGCTGAGATTCACATAGCTCTGTCCCACAGAGCCCTGTCTGATAGGGAAGGGGACCTAATTTGTCTCTGTTGCACAGTGAAAGGAGGAGCTTCTGACTGTGAAGCTTGTCTCACTCTCACTCTCCTCTGTCCTCCTATCAACATGCTCCTTACACTACCACACAACTGATTGGCTGTTTTTGTTGCTTCTCCTTCTTCCTGAGCTCTGCTGTAGAGGGAATGCAAGAGGCTTATATTAAGTAAAATTCAGGATCTTACACAACTTGCAATAAAAAATGCATTTAATGATTTAATAATGAACACATAATTGGGTCATGGGATGGGTCTTAATGGTGGGGATAAGTTACAGCAAGGGAACGGTGTAAGTATGGGGTGGCCCCCAGCCATTTATCAACAGTAGACCTCACCCTATCTGTTTGTTCCCGGGTTCTTGCTGAATATTGTGGGGGTTGCGGTCTCATAAAATCATAAGGAATCTAATCATCTTTGGATACTAAATGTGTAGGTAATACAAACTATGTAAATTATATGTGGAGTGTATTATATTTAAGAATGGTGATATTTTTCTGATGTTGACTACATAAAGATTACATGCATGATATGAACAAAATCCTTTTGTTCGTTTTTTTGTTTTTTTTATATTATACATTTTCATTAAGCTTCAACAATTCACAATTAAATTTGAACATTTTAAACATCTATTCAACATACACTGTGTACGTATTCACCTTTTTATTACATTGTTACCCTTCTTACCAAAGCACTATGCAAGAAAATATCTACAGACCAATCCATATAAAAAAAATTAAAAAAAAGGGAGAGAGGAAAAAACACAATTTTTTTAAATCTTTTTGACAGGAAGCCCTCTTCAACAACAGATATCTAAATTTTTATTTAGTAAATTGTACTAATGCTAAAGTGCTGGACAGAAAGAACGTGTTTCTAAATAAGTCTTATCTGAGATTTATTTTTTTATTTCATTTTGATAATGAAAGAATAAAATTAAATTGGTGTTCACAAATATCAACTTTACTGCAAGTATTGCTCAATTTAATGGATCCTAAAAAGTACTAAAATAAAGATATGCTACTGCAACAAGTTGTGAATAAGCGGATGTTGAGTGTCTCATAATCATAATCTCATATCATAATAAAATTAGTCAAATTATGGCATTCTGTACTTTTATGAATATTGTACTACTGAGAGACACTATTTCATGTAACCACTATTTTTCATAAATCTAAATATAATCTTATCAAACTTTATTGCATTCTCAACTTAAATGGTTCCCTTTTCTGCTTTCCTCAATGGACACTTTATGGGAAAAAAAATACTAGATAGAAACTTTTTAAGAAAAAGCTAATCTTTGTGATTTTGTTTCCCCCCACATAAAATAGATAAAAAAAAAAATATATATATAATATGCATGTGGTAGGTTCAGCAAATGCATGCAAAGTGAATTGATAAAAAAAAAAATATATATTACCATGTAAGGCATTACTATGACAATACTGCATTTGTTGGATGTCTGTAAATTGCCACTAATGTGCCGGCTATGATGCAATAATAGGGTAAACACAAAAAAACAACATGGCTATTCTCAAAGATCTTAAAAAAGCACAAACACCACATTGTTCTGGGTGTCTGGTTTGCCAGATTTCATATTAGCCCAGCACTGACCCTGCAAATATCTACCTGTCCTTTTGCCCATTCCTGGAATCTTTGCACTCTTGCGGTGCCAAACCATCAAAACAAAATACTGAACATCTGATATACTTCCTGGTTTGCCAGTTGCCTGCATACTGTGCCTGTGGTCCCAACTGCTGGCTTCTATGTCACTACTGTGTCCCTAGAACACACTATTGGCATTGTAGTCCGCAGGTGAAAGCACATCACTGTAGTGAGGGAACAAGTTTCTGTTACATCCAGAAGCGTGTTGGATGCTGAAGAATCTGTTGGCAGCTTTTCTCTGCCAGGGGGAGAAGGTTCGAGGAACAGGCAGCAATACAGGTAAGTTTAAATAGTATTCTTTGCAGGGTGTTTTTCAATTTGTTAAGTCTCTTTAAGATAAACAACCCACCAATTTCTATGGCTACAAGTAGGTAAGTGTTACTACAAAACTGATTCTATCAGATTCTGAACAGCATAAAATTCCCATAAGGGTACCATGAAGTCTGCTGGTCTTAGTATAGTGTAATGCCTTGTACACACGATCGGAATTTCCATCGGAATAAACTCTGACGGGTTTTTCAAGCCAAGAAAAATGAAGTTCAATGCTTCCGGGCATGCTTCGACTTGATTCTGAGCATGCATGTTTTTTTCTCCGTCTGAGTTCCATACAGACAAACGGAGTTTCCGATGGAAATTTTTTCTGTCGGAAAAAAAGAGAACATGTTCTCTTTCTAACTCTGTCGGACTTTCCGACGGAAAAAGTCAGATGCAGCATACACACGGAATATCCGATGAAAAAATTCCATCTGACTTTTTTCTATGGAAATTCCGATCGTGTGTACGGGGCATAACAATTACAGATATCCCAACATCTAGCAACTGACTAAGCAAGCAGATGAATAAGTAAAATAACTAGCCAAAATTCCAATGATCATTGTCCATCAAAAATAAATAATAGGTCCAGCTTGAATTATACTGCTGTCACAGATACCTGGAATGCAGTGTGATTGCCGGAAAGTGCCATAAATGACATCAGTAACAGGGTAAAGAAATTGCAAGGTGAAAAGAAGCAAACACTAGAAAATCTAAAATATGCTTAGCTCACACCAGCTAGACATCTATTCAAAATGATGTGGGTTAGAGTTGGTTGCACAATGTTAATTTAAAGCTAAATTCTAGGTATGGCAGTTTTTACATAGTTGCATTGCTCCAGCTTGGACCAATGTACTGTAGGTATGTACTGTATGTGCAATACCTGTGGGATCCCTTGGAAGTTGGAAATCACTGTAATAGGCGCTACTACTACAGTGATCTCCACACTAGCTTTTGAGTCCCCTGCTGAGTGGCACAGAAAGTCGCTCACTTTGTATGTTTGTTCTCACTGGAGAAGAGACGCTTGAGAGGAGAAATGATAGCAAAATAAAAATATCTTAACTGTGATCCCAGTGTAAGTATGAAACGTTTCAGTCCCAGGGAGAGTAAGAAGAAAGGGAGCCACGTGATGAGATTGGAAGAGAAGCGGTTTAACCTTAAGCTGCATAGAGGCTTTTTCATTGTCAGGACGGTAAGGATGTGGAGCTCTTTTCCAAAATTGTGGAAAGTCATTCATTCATTAATTTATATATATATATATATATATATATATATATATATATGTTATAATTTTTGTAACCACTAGAGGTCACTGGTTGTACATATTAATGTTAGTTAGTATATGTGTTATAATTGTTGTACCCAATAGAGGTCACTTGTGGCACATATCACTTTCATTATGACATATATATAATATATTTTTGGTGTTATATGCAATTCTCCCACTAGGGGTCACTATTTTATTTTATTTATTTTGTATTTACATCACATAGTATTTTTTTGGAAAAGAGGGAGCGCTTCACATATTTTTATTTTTATTATGACCATCATTGTACTAAAATGTAATTCAGTCTGGGAGATAATGAACTGTTCATGCAACTTTAACAACAATTATTTTGGAGCTTGTTTAGTCAGGGGCTTGAATGCAGCTTGATTTAACCAAAGATCTGATACAACATAAAATAGTGCAACAGCAGCCAAAAAACAGGAATAGCAGCTGTAACTTGTTTGATTAATATAAATAAATAGCAGCAACACATTTGATTACTCTAGTATGATTGAGATCATTCTTATCTCACCAATGTTGATATAGGTGGTCTAGAGGAGCTTTCAGATCTATTTTCCTCTGGAGTATCATTTTCATTGACTGTATCTTCATTTTTTGTGTCCTGGAAAACAAAACGCGTTAAGATTCAGTGTATATATTTGAAAGGCATTTAGTAGAGAGGTTAGTAGCATTGGTATGTGTTGCAGAGAATAAATAAGGCTGGGGAAAGTTGTAAATTCTAAAACTATGGGTTGATATGTAAATAGTTTAGATGCAAACAGTGCATAGAGGACTTCTGCTGTAAAGTTTGCACCTATTTGAGGTGTCAGCTCCTCTTTAACCACTTAAGGACCGCCGCACGACGATGTACGTCGACAGAATGGCACTGACAGGCACAAGGGCGTACAGGTACGTCCCCTTTAAGAACCTGTCCGTGGGTCACGCATGCGCCGCCGGCGGCGCGCTCGCGACCAGGTCCGAAGCTCCATGACCACGCCCGCGGGACCCGATCGCTGCCGGTGTCCCGCGATCGGGTCACAGAGCTGAAGAACGGGGAGGTAAATGTAAACAAACCTTTCCCCGTTCTTCCTAGTGGCAGTGTCACTGATCGTCTGTTCCCTGTCATAGGGAACAACAATCAGTGACATCATACGCCATGCCACGCCCCCTTCAGTTAGAATCACTCATTAAGTCACACTTAACCCCTACAGCGCCACCTAGAGGTTAAACCCTTCACTGCAAGTGTAATTTTCACAGTAATCAGTGTATTTTTATAGCACTGATCGCTGTAAAAATGACAATGGTCCCAAAAAAGTGTCAAAAGTGTCCGATGTATCCGCCATAATGTCGCAGTCACAAAAAAAAATCATTGATCGCCGCCATTACTAGTAAAATAAAATTATTAATAAAAATGGCATAAAACTACCCCCTATTTTGTAGATACTATAACTTTTGTGCAAATCAATCAATAAACTTATTGCGATTTTTTTTACCAAAAATATGTAGAATAATACGTATCGGCCTAAACTGAGGAAAACATTTTTTTTTATATATATATATATTTTTGGGGGATATTTATTATAGCAAAAAGTAAAAAATATGTAATTTTTTTCAAAATTATCGCTCTATTTTTGTTTATAGCGCAAAAAATAAAAACCGCAGATGTGATCAAATACCACCAAAAGAAAGCTCTATTTGTGGGAAAAAAAGGACGTCAATTTTGTTTGGGAGCCACGTCGCACGACCGTGCAATTGTCAGTTAAAGCGACTCAGTGCCGAATCGCAAAAAGGGGCCTGGTCTTTAACCAGCCAAAATGGTCCGGGGCTGAAGTGGTTAAGGAGTAATTTCACTTAAAAGCTTTAGGCAGAATTCCAGCCTTGCCTGTTTCTGTCCCATCTGCTACATTCTATTGGTTTTGATATAAAGCTTTGCTGTTTCTTCATTTTCTTTCCCTACCCACTGCGTGCCTCATCATAATTTTCATTGAAGTGCATGGCAGTAGACACACTTCCTCTCTGCAGACATCAATCCTCCCAGAAGACCTTCTGACTGTGTTTGACACAGCCTCTTGGCTTCAGGGTGTCAATTGTAGCTGCTATGTGGTGCCAGCAACATCCATAGAGCTAGTTTTATCTGTGTAAAACACAGCATCTGGCTTACTGTCTTACACAGTTCACATTTAGGCCCCATGCACACGAGACGCTGTTATTTGCTGTTGAACGCGCGTTCAGAGGCAGTTGGACGCTTTTTTCAACTGCTCCTGAACCCATTCAATGTTATCCTATGTGTCTATGCACACAGTCTCGTTTATTGCCGTTTTTAGGCAGTTGCGTTTAACCTTGTTTTTCCAGAAGCAAAAAAATGGGTTCAGACGCAAAAGTTTTCCACGTTTCAGACGCTAAACGCTGCTAAACGCGGCTAAACGCGGTACCGGCGTTTTGCCGCGTTTGCGTTTATAAGCGTTTTTAAAGGTGACCTATTTTTTAACATTAGAAATCTCAAAAATGATGGCAAATGATGAAAAACTATTAAAAAATATAAAAGAAAACTGTAATTGCTTGCATTAAATTGTGGACAATCCACAACTTGTGGCAGGTAACGTGGCAAGTGGACAATCAACAACTTGTGTCAGGTGATGTGGCCAGGTGACGTGGCCAGGTGACGTGGCAAGTGGACAATCCACAGCTTGTGGCAGGTGACGTGGCCAGGTGACGTGGCAGGTGACGTGGCCAGGTGACATGGCAGGTAACGTGGCCAGGTGACGTGGCCAGGTGACAAGGCAAGTGGACAATCCACAACTTGTGGCAGGTGACGTGGCAGGTGACGTGGCAGGTGACGTGGCAAGTGGACAATTCACAACTTGTGGCAGGTGACGTGGCACGTGATGTGGCCAGGTGACGTGGAAAGTGGACAATCCACAACTTGTGGCAGGTGACGTGGCTAGATGACGTGGCAGGTAATGTGGGCAGGTAACATGGCTAGGTGACGTGGCCAGGTGACGTGGCAAGTGGACAATCCACAACTTGTGGCAGGTGACGTGGCCAGGTGACGTGGCAAGTGGACAATTCACAACTTGTGGCAGGTGACGTGGCAAGGTGACGTGGCACGTGATGTGGCTAGGTGACGTGGCAAGTGGACAATCCACAACTTGTGGCAGGTGACGTGGCCAGCTGACGTGGCAGGTGACGTGGCCAGCTGACGTGGCAGGTAACGTGGCCAGGTGATGTGGCAGGTAACGTGGCCAGGTGACGTGGCCAGGTAACGTGGCAAGTGGACAATCCACAACTTGTGGTAGGTGACGTGGCACGTGATGTGGCCAGGTGACGTGGCAAGTGGACAATGCACAACTTGTGGCAGGTGACGTGGCCAGGTGACGTGGCAGGTGACGTGGCAAGTGGACAATCCACAACTTGTGGCAGGTGATGTGGCAAGTGATACACTAAATACAAGTACACTGCTGCTCTCTCAGCTGCTGCTACTCACTCTGGTCTCACAAACTGGCTGAAATGGTTAAAATTTACTGTTTTTTGAGCTTAGGGAGGGTCTATGATGAAACGCTTATAAACGCAAACGCGGTAAAACGCCGCTAAACGCGGCCGCAAACGCGGCAAAACGCGTGTTTATAAACGCCGGTTTCAGCGTTTAAAAACGTGTGTTCAGCAGAGTTTGCACCTGCGTCTCGTGTGCATGGGGCCTTAGACAAAGTCCATGTGTATTAGCTTAGACAGGCAGGATATCTGCTAAATGTCAATTACCAATAAATTACCGGTAATTGAGCATTACTGTAGTGATCTGCTGGCTCCGCCCCCACTCATTCCACAGGACAGTGCAAAACAAGATGGGCATGTGACCTCTTATTTCTCTCCACTGTCTTATATAGTTCACTTTTTAGGAAAAGCCCATTTGTTTTAGTTTATATAGGCAGAATATCTACTACATGTCAATTATTGTTAAAGAGGAAGTAAACCCCGGCCAATTTTTTCTCTTTTTGAATTTTTATGTAACACATGGTCATCGCAATGCATACTACATAGATCTTTTTAACCCCTTCCATACGGGCCATTGTAAAATGACGCCGGCAGGAACCCCCTCTCCCACCGGGTGGACGTCATATGATGTCCTGGGTTTGAGGGGGGATATCTGAATGATGCCTGCAGCTAGAGGCATCATTCAGATATCCTTTTTTCAGCCGGCGATCCTGCGCACCATAAGAATGATCATAGCGGCGGTTCCGCTGCTTGATCGTTCTTATAGGCGGCGGGAGGGGACATCCCCCCCTCCCGCCGCCATCCGGGGCTTCTCCGGGCTCTCCCGTGCGATCGGGGACCCGGAGAGAATCTTCCGGCGCCGGTGGTGGGTCACGTGACGAGCATAGAGATAACTGGTGACCAGATGGTCACCAGTTATCTCTATGACCGTCGGAGGCCCGGGCACGATGTGATGATGTCACGCCCGGGTCCTCAAATGTAAACAAAGCCGCCATTGCGGCTGTAAGTATGAGATCAGTGAAATTTTTTTCACAATCTCATGCTTTCCAGCCTGGAGGAGAGATGTGGGGTCTTATTGACCCCGCATCTCTCAATAAAGAGGACCTGTCACACACATTCCTATTACAAGGGATGTTTACATTCCTTGTAATAGGAATAAAAGTGATCAAAAAAAAAAAAGTGTAAAAAAAAAAGAAAATAAGTAAAATAAAAAAAATGTATATATATATATATATTTTTTAAAACGCCCGTCCCCAATAGCTCGCGCTTAGAAGCGAACACACACGTAAGTCCCGCCCGCATATGTAAACGCCTTTCAAACCACATATGTGAGGTATCGCCGCATGCGTTAGAGCGCGTGCAACAATTCTAGCACTAGACCTCCTCTGTAACTCTAACCTGGTAACCTGTAAAAAAATTCAAAGCGTTGACTATGGAGATTTTTAAGTACCGAAGTTTGGCACCATTCCATGAGTGTGCACAATTTTAAAGCGTGACATGTTAGGTATCTATTTACTCGGCATAACATAAGCTTTCATATTTTACAAAAAAATTGGGCTAACTTTACTGTTTTGTTATTTTTTAATTCATGAAACCATTTTTTTCCCCAAAAAAAGGCGTTTGAAAAATATTGCCCAAATACCGTGCAAGATAAAAAGTTGCAACAACCGTCATTTTATTCCCTAGGGTGTCTGCTAAAAAAAACATATATAATGTTTGGGGATTCTGAGTAATTTTCTAGCAAAAGAATGATGATTTGTACATGTAGGAGAGAAGGGCCAGAATATGCCCGGTATGAAAGTGGTATAAAAAGACCTGTATGGAAGTGGTTAAAAAACTAGTCCCGCAAATACCTTTTTGTTATCTCTATTTCCGGGTACTGAAAGCGCCATTGTTTCTCCTGTTTAGCGATTCCTTATCTGACGTCACTTCCGCCCTTACTGAGTCCCTGGTCGAAATCTCGCGCATGCGCCGTAGCGCAGTAACCAAGCCTCGATGTCGATTGCCGTTACCGCGGCAACCAATGATACACGGCAATGGGGGGAGTATCAGGAACAGGAGAAGAGCTATAACAATGAGAGACTTCTCCTCTGTGTCGGACAGAGGGGAAGCTTGCTCACATTCAGTGCCGGAAACAATGAAAATTAAAAACCGGCAAACTTTAGATGCCGGTTTTGATGGACAAAAGTGCGCAAGCGCGGTGACGTCATCGAAATAAAAAATACGATTTTACAGCTAATTACAGGGGTGAGTACACTTTCACAGGCAGCGATCAGCTGCCTGTGTTATGGGCTAATTTTTCAAATAATGTTATGTCCGAGAGTTTACAACCACTTTAACCACTTCAATACCATGCACTTATACAGCTTCCTGCCCAAGCCAATTTTGAGCTTTTAGCGCTGTCGCAATTTGAATGACAATTGCGCGGTCATGCTACACTGTACCCAAACAAATTTTTTATCATTTTGTTCCCACAAATAGAGCTTTCTTTTGGTGGTATTTGATCGCCTCTGCGATTTTTATTTTTTGCACAACAAATAAAAAAAGAGTGAAAATTTTGAAAAAAACAACGTTTTTCTTTGTTTCTGTAATTTTTTTTTGTAAATAAGTACCTTTTCTACTTCAATGACGGGCACTGATAAGGCGGCACTGACGGGCACTGATAAGGCGACACTGATGGGCACCAATGAGGTGGCACCGATGAGGTGGCACTGATGAGGTGGCACTGATAGGCGGCACTGGTATGCGGCACTGATTGGCACTCATAGGCGGCACTGATTGGCACTCATAGGCGGCACTGATTGGCACTCATAGGCGGCACTGATAGGTGGCACGGACGGGCACTGATAGGTGGGCACTTATGGGCACGGATGGGCACTGATAGGTGGCGCTGATGGACACTAGTAGGTGGCACTGATGGACACTGATGCCCAGCAATGCCAGCCACCACACATTGTGGTGGTGCCATCATAGTGCCAGTCAGTGCCCATTTGTGGGCACTGATTGGCATTTTTTTTATTTTTTATTACATGTGGATGGCCATGGGGGCCATCCACATGTTTGGGGCTTCCTGGGGTGTCCTGGGGGGCTTCCCTGGTGGTCTAGTGTGGGTATCCGAGGGGGGGCTGCGCTGATAAACGATCAGCGCGAACCGCCCCTGTCAGGAGAGCCGCCGATCGGCTCTCCTCTACTCGCGTCTGTCAGACGCGAGTGAGGAAGAGCCGATCAACGGCTCTTCCTGTTTACATCGTGATCAGCCGTGATTGGACACGGCTGATCACGTGGTAAAAAGCCTCCGCCGGAGGCTTTTTACCGAGATCATTGTAGCGGTGGGTCAGACTGACCCACCGCTCCACCGATCGCCGCGATGCGCGCCCCCCCGGGCGCGCGGCGGCTGTTATCCCGCAGGACCTCATATGACGTCCAGTGTGGATAACACAACCACTTCCCGGACGTCAATCTGCTATTGACGGGGCGGGAAGTGGTTAAGTAGGCATTAGTGCATTTTTACCCAAAAGTGCTTTCTTTTGGTGGTATTTAATCACTGCTGTTTTTTTTTATTTTTTGCTACATGAAAAAAGACCGAAAATGTAGAAAAAAAATAGTTTTTCTTTGTTTCTGTTATAAAATTTTGCAAATAATATTTCTTCATGCATTTAGGTAAAAATGTATTCTGCTGCATTTCCTTAATGAAAATGATCCAAATCAGTGTTTATTTCTTAGTCTGTAGGAAAGGTATGGAGTCCAAAAACTATGTTATATATACACAGTATCTCACAGAAGTGAGTAGACCCCTCACATTTTTGTAAATATTTTATTATATCTTTTCATGTGACAACACTGAGAGCCCATTCACACGTCGCCTCTCACTGTCTTAATAGGAGCGACTCTCCAGGAAGATAACATACATTTCTCCTGCAAAACTCTCTCTCCCCCCTCCCTCCCACAGAGCTGATTCTTGTTTGATTGGCCACTGGAATGTCTCTTGTCCTGCAGGCAACTTGGAGTTGCCTTGTAAGTAGCTCCAGGTCGCGCTGTGATTCATTCTCAGGTCGTGTCTGAGTTGCCTCATAAAATCGGCGCTGGAAGTCGCGTTGCCCCTGTGTGAATGGGCTCTTAAGAAATAACACTTTGCTACCATGTAAAGTAATGAGTGTACAGCTTGTATAACATTGTAAATTTGCTGTCCCCTCAAAATAACTCAACACACATCCATTAATTTCTAAAACGCTGGCAACAAAAGTGAGTACACCCCTAAGTGAAAATGTCCAAATTGGGCCCAAAGTGGCAATATTTTGTGTGGCCACTATTATTTTCCAGCACTGCCTTAACCCTCTTGGGCATGGAGTTCACCAGAGCTTCACAGGTTGACACTGGAGTCCTCTTCCACTCCTCCATGACGACATCACGAAGCTGGTGGATGTTAGAGACCTTGCGCTCCTCCACCTTCCATTTGAGGATGCTCCACAGATGCTCAATAGTGTTTAGGTCTGGGGACATGCTTGGCCAGTTCCTCACCTTTACCCTCAGCTTCTTTAGCAAGGCAGTGGTCGTCTTGGAGGTGTGTTTGGGGTCGTTATCATGTTGGAATACTGCCCTGCGGCCCAGTCTCCAAAAGGGAGGGGGATCATTCTCTGATTCAGTATGTCACAGTACATGTTGGCATTCATGGTTTCCTCAATAGATTGTAGCTCCCCAGTGCCGGCAGCACTCATGCAGCCCCAGACCATGACACTCCCACCACCATGCTTGACTGTAGCCAAGACTCACTTATCTTTGTACTCCTCGCCTGGTTGCCGCCACACACACTTGACATCATCTGAACCAAATAAGTTTTTCTTGGTATTATCAGACCACAGGACCAGTAATCCATGTCCTTAGTCTGCTTGTCTTCAGAAAACTGTTTGTGGGCTTTCTTGTGCAGCCATGCAGACCAATTTGATGCATATGGCCTGAGCACTGACAGGCTGCCCCCACCCCTTCAACCTCTGCCACAATTCTGGCAGTACTCATACGTCTATTTCTCAAAGATAACCTCTGGATATGACCCAACTTCTTTGATCGCCCATGGTGAGGCCTGTTCTGAGTGGAACATGTCCTGTTAAACCGCTGTATGCTCTTGGCCACTGTGCTGTAGCTCAGTTTTAGTGTCTTATCAATCTTTTTATAGCCTAGGCCATCTTTATGTAGAGCAACAATTCTTTTTTTTAGATCCTCAGAGAGTTCTTTGTCATGAGGTGCCATGTTAAACTTCCAGTGACCAGTATGAGAGAGTGAGAGCAATAACACCAAATTTAACATACCTGCTCCCCATTAACAACTGAGACCTTGTAACACAAAGAGTCAGATGAGGGGAATTTGCTAATTGGGCCCAATTTGGACATTTTCACTTAGGGGTGTACTCACTTTTGTTGCCAGCGGTTTAGACATCAATGGCTATGTGTTGAGGTATGTTAAGGGGACAGCAAATTTACACTGTTATACAAGCTGTACACTCACTACATTACATTGTAGCAAAGTGTTATTTCTTCAGTGTTGTCACATGAAAAGATATAATGAAATATTTACAAAAATGTGAGGGGTGTACTCACTTTTGTGAGATACTGTATATTAAATTTGTCAGCTGTGGCTACAGTTCATTTACAACAGAGTGAAATAGAAACTAAGACCAGATTCCCTGTCCCTGCTGAAAATTTTTTGCTTTTAGGCCAAAAAGTTCAATTTTGGTCTCATCTGACCAGAGCACTTTCTTCCACGTTTGCTCTGTCCCCCACATGGTGTCTCGCAAACTGCAAACAGGACTTCTTATGGCTTTCTTCTTGCCACTCTTCCATAAAGGCCAGATTTGTGGAGTGCATGACTGATAGTTGTCCTTTGGGCAGATTCTCCCACCTGAGCTGTGGATCTGCCCAAAGGACAGCTGCTTCTCTGATTAATGCTCTCCTTGCCTGGCCTGTCAGTTTAGGTAGACGGCCATGTCTTGGTAGGTTTGCAGTTGTGCCATACGCTTTCCATTTTCAGATGATGGATTGAACAGAGCTCTGTGAGATGTTCAAAACTCTGGATATTTTTTAATAACCTAACCCTGCTTTAAACTTCTTCACAAATGTATCCCTGACCTGTATGGTGTGTTACTTGGACTTCAGGATGATGTTTGTTCACTAAGGTTCTCTAACAAACCTCTGAGGGCTTCACAGAACTGCTGCACTGATACTGAGATTAAATTACACACAGGTGTACTCTATTTACTAATTAGGTGACTTATGAAGGCAATTGGTTCCACTAGATTTTAGTTAGGGGTATCAGAATAAAGGGGTCTGAATACAAATGCACACCACACTTTTCAGATATTAATATGTAAAAAATTATTTTGAAAAGCATTTATCATTTTACTTCCACTTCACAATCATGTGCCACTTTGTGTTGGTCTATCAAATAAAATCCCATTAAAATACATTTACGTTTTTGGTTGTAACATGACAAAATGTGGAACATTTCAAGGGTATATGAATACTTTTTCAAGGCACTGTATCCAGATTTAAAACCCATCTTGAGCATGATCATTTGATATTTTTGTAGTCCCAACCTTTGTAGTCCTTTGCATCTTCCTTACCATTACAGACATTTTTTTGCCGCAAAGCTATCAAAAAGCTTCCTGTCAGTCTTCCCAGATAGTGTAGCTGTACTTTCGGCCAATTGCTGAGATCAGCTAGGCTGCTATAACAGACACACTTTAGCCAACTATGGCATCATGACAGGCTGTGTTTTGTGAATGGCAAAGCATAGAAATTGACATCACAAGCTTAGTGGTCTGGTGATATAAATACCAGTTCCTTAATCCAAGCATGCAGCCAGGCTGGCCAGGAAAGGGAGGGGTGAGCATGCTATCAAATGTTGATGAAGACAAGGGCCTCTTCCTCACAACCCTGGCCTGGAATCGACTAAGGGCAGAGTAAGAGATAGCTGGACAGATTACGATAGGGAGTTCCAGAGGATGGAGCAGCCTCTGGAGAAGTCCTGGAGGTAAGCATAGGAAGAAGTTACAAGGGAACTAGAAAACAGGAGTCTTAAGAGGAGCGAAGAGGGCAGTTTGAGTAATATTTTGAGATGAGGTTAGTGATGTAGCACAAGGCAAAGCTATGGATGGCTTTGTTTGTTGTTAGTTTTTTTATTTGTGTTCATTGGGTGAGCAAAAATTAGTGGAGAGACAAGAAAAGAGTGGTGGTGGACACTGAACAGTTGCTAGGGTGGATGAATTTTACAGCAGCTTTCATGATAGACTGAAGAGAGGATTGCCTATGTAAAGGTACACCAAAAAGAAAGGCGTTGCAATAGCTGAAACAAGAAAGGGGCATTTTTTGGAAATGTTGTGGGGGTTAAGGTGGCAAATAATTAGATAATGGGCAGAAAGAAGAGGATTACACCTGAGGGGAGAGACTGAAGCCTCGTACACACGGCCGAGAATCTCGTCAGGAAAAAACGTTTTTTTTCCTGACGAGATTCTTGGAAAAGAATCTTGTCCCGGCCGAATGTACACACATACCTTTCAAAAGAACCGCCGTTCTTTTGAATAGCACGAACGCGATGATGTCATCGACCACGACGAGCGTGCGCTCGTCACATTCGATGCAGTCGCCACCATCTTGCTACACCCTACCTATGCCTAGGAAGCTACCGCGCATGTGTCAAAGTCATTTCGAGCATGCGCGAGTTTCCATGGCGACAGGTAAGTGTACACACACTCGGGTTTCTCGTCGAGAAACAGGCCGACGAGAATCCCGATGAGGAAAATAGAGAGCAGGTTCTCTATTTTTCTCGTCAAGATTTTTGCCTGTTTTCTTGACGAGAAACCTGAAAGCCGCGTACACACGACCAATTTACTCGGCAAGAAAGCTCTGCCAGCAAGTTTCTTGCTGGTTCTTGCCGATAAAATCGGTCGTGTGTACGAAGCTTGATAGTTGTACCATTAATCTCTAAGTCAGAGGACAGGACACAGGGAAGAGAAAATATTATGGGCTTGAGATGGGAAAGATTGAGTTTGAGGAAGTGATATTTTAGTAAATAAGTGTTGTATGAGCAGACTGATGAGGTTAGCAAAGAAGTACAGAGATAGATTTTGGTGTCTATCTATTTAAAGCCCTATCCAGCTTCAGCAAAATACATTAGAAAGAATCCCTCATTAGTTCATAAAATAAAATAAAACAGCTCCAGCTGCTACACTTATCTGATTCCTGGCACGGCACCCCACAGACTTACCAACCCAGTGATGCAGTACCCCTCCTTTTTCAGAATTAAAAAGCATCCAGTATCACTGATTTTACTTCCTGCACTTGTGCCCAGGACCTGCCCTCTACCTTGAACTTTCAGGAGAATGTTGCAGAAAGCAGCACCACGTCAATACATGGTGGCAGTCTGTGCAGCATTTATGATCCATCCAACACTAGAGCAACAAGAGGGCAAAGAGAACCTGTGACGTCCTCACCAGACCAGACAGAAGACACATGAAATAAAGTGTAAGTATGTACTGTATATTTTTTAGGGCTTGGAGGTGTTCCAAAAAGGTTTAAATAATAGCATATTTGTTTTGTGCCAGACTTGTAGGACTGACCCTGAGGAAGGAGATTTGAAGAAAATAAGATACAGTAATTTATCAATTGCTGCTCCTAATTCTTTTAGCACATGGAGAAGAATGGCCTATGGGCCAGGTGCTATATATATTTGACTAGTTTATATAGTGAAGCAGCGCTAAATGTCAATAGAAAGTGCTAATATTAAAAGTGCTATTAATAAAGTCTAACTTCTCATAAATTAAATAAATGGGGTGACAAAATCAACAATAATAAAATAAAATTAAAACGTCCAAACAGTGACTATGTAAATAAAGTGCTAAATAGCCAAAATGGCAGTCCAAATAGCAACAGCTAATTGCAGGGAGAGAAGCAAGGATGGGTGTGGGAATACACCTTGTTTCATCAGAAACACACTGGATCAGATGAACAAATGATGCATAAATAATCCTCCCCCATAGACACCAGCCTCTCACCTCTCTGGTGGACCCCACGGGGTCAGTAATAACCACAAAGATCTCCACTGCTCACAATGAGAACTTCCAGTCCTTTTGCGTGACCTAAAACCACTGTAGGGATCTCCACAGCTTACCAGTGTTCTTCCTTAAAGCGAATCTTCCTGATGGACCCCACGAGGTCAATAATGGCCACAAAGATCTCCACTGCTCACAATGAGAACTTCCAGTCCTTTTGAGTGACCCGGAACCACTGTAAGAATCTCCACAGCTTACCAATGTTCTTCCTTAAAACGAATCTTACTCCATAATATTCAGAAAAAAACAAAAAGGGACTCCATAGTGAAGCATGTAAAGGAAAGCCCCAAGAAAAGGCGTTTATTCAAATAAAAACATCTAAAAAACACGTTAAAAACCAAGGGGTAAAAAACGCCAAACAAAATGTTCATAAAATACATGCCCTTGATGAAGTCACGTGTGTAGTGACGCAACGCGTCGGGAGGAGGAGCCTAAGTGACGTCCACTTCCGGTTTGCGGCCGTAAACCGGAAGTTAGTATTTTATGAACATTTTGTTTGGCGTTTTTTACCCCTTGGTTTTTAACGTGTTTTTTAGCTGTTTTTATTTGAATAAACGCCTTTTCTTTCTCGTACATCACGGGACACAGAGCGACATAGTCATTACTAATGGGTTATATAGATACCGTCAGGTGCTGGCACTGGCAACTTCCAAAACCGGAAGTACCCTCCCCTATATAAGCCCCTCCCATCCGGGAGCACCTCAGTTTTTTGCCAGTGTCTAAGGTGTTGGCCAAGAAGAAACATGTGTTTTTCACTGAGCTTGCATACAGGTTCTTTTGGGCCTCAGTAAGCTATTCCGGATCCGACCAAAAAAGCTTCATAGCTAAACGGTCGGTACCCGGGCCTTGCAGAGAAGAGCAAGGTTTTGCCTGTAATGCTTCTCTTAGGAGAGCTGGACCCTGGGATCCAGAGCTCTGGTCATACCCACGACCAAGATGTTTTCTGTGCAGGGTGCTATACAGGTCCAGGGGAGTGGAATCCTTGGGAACCCGGTCCCTGAAGGTTTGATTACAATGCCTGCCGTGATAGGTGAAGTTTGGGCTTTTGTGGACCAAACAAAGTCCTGCGGCGGGGAACAGGTAAGTGGGGGCCCCCAGGAACTTGGTTCTATTGGGGGACCCCCAAGCCTAATTTGTCTTTCTGTCTGTTACCTAATGGTATTCCCGCAAAATTCTGTGCATGCCTGTAACTACTAAAAAAATGTAATAATTTTTAATGGTGGTCAAGAAAAAAAAAAAAATATATATATATTTTTTTATATATATTTAAGATATTAGACTGCGGTACCTGTGTTTGTCCACTAGAGGCCGCTGTGGAATGTTTTCTTGTCATGTGGACTAGTTTCTTCTCAGCAGAGCAAGTCCAGGCAGATGGTGAGTTCTCTTATGGGAAACTGCTTCCTCTGCCATGTTGCAATGCTCGTCCATCCCCCGGCCTGCGGAGAGGGGCCCTGGCTCTTGTCCCTAGTCTCCATTTTTCAAAATTAGCGCCGAAGGCGCACGTGGCCGCGCGCGTGCACGTGCACGCGCCTCTATATATAGAGGTGAGCCAGGAAAGGGGGCGGAGCCTGGGGGATGACGCTCTGTGTGCGCCGCAGCGCTTCTGCGCATGTGCGGGCGTCCCAGCATGTAAAAACCACAGTTTTGTGTGGTGAGCTGGCTATGAAGTACAGAGACAGAGCTGGCAACATTTAAAAAAGGGCATACAGCAAGCGGTTGATACAGGCATCCCCTAGAAAGGCACATTAGTAGACACCAACTGTGATATAGCAGCAATTGTGCTAGACTATTCTCAGTAAAAGTGGTGTATTACGGCTGGAATACCTCAGCTTTAGGCTTAGGAATATGCCGTCCAGAAGCTCCGGAACTGAATCTTCCAGGAAGCGAAGGGGGTCTCATCGGGCTCGGAGGATCTTGGGCATACTTCTGCTGCACCAGTCTCCCCTGAAGTTCAGAGGTAAGTGACCGTAGAGACCCCGCAGGGGTACTTGGTACTGTGGCTGTCCTCAGTTCACCTGCTCCTGTGTATGTAACAGAGGAGGTTTTTTCCTCAGCTCTGGGAGGATTAGAGAGAGATTGTCAACATTTATCGCTGCCTCCCTGTCAGGGAAAGCACGCCCGATCTCCGTCTCCTCCTTCAGAGTGCCTGTTAGCAGAGCAACAGTCCCATACAGGGATCAACCTGCCTGAAGGGGATCAGGATGAGGTTGATTCTGTTATAGAGGAATCAACAGTGGGGGAACCTTTTCTCAGCATCTCAAGCTGAAAGATTATGGGTTCAGTCTCTGACTAACATGGTCCGATCAGCATTTAAAAATGCACCTTGCGGAACCATCAACCACTACTGTATCCTCGTTGGGGTCGCTAGAAGCCCCCAGACTGTCTGTTCTTTTCCACTTCACCCTTTACTGAAAGGGCTCATTTACCAGGATTGGGAACATCCTGAGAAAATATTTATTCCCCCAAGAGATTTCCGGTGGTCTATCCCATGGAGGATAAGTTCATCAAAAAAAAAAATGGAAGGTCCCTACAGTGGACGCAGCCATCTCTTGTATGCATAAATCACTGACATGTCCAGTGGATAATGTCCAAATGTTCAAGAACCCAATAGATAAAAGATTGGAGTCCTTATGAAAATCTGCTTCTTTCTACAGCAAGCTTGGTGACACAACCAGCAGTAGCAGCTATTGGGGTCTGCTAAGCAGTGAAGGATCAGTTGAAACAGGTCTTGAGGGACTTGACAGATCAGCAGGCTTTGCCCTAGCTGATCTACCTAGAGCCTTAGGCTTTGCGGTTGACGCCATAAAGGATTCAGTCCATCAGGCCTCCCGCCTTACGCTGTCTATAGTACATATGCGTAGGCTTCTATGGCTCAAAAAATGGTCTGCTGAAGCTCCCTGTAAAGAATGGCTGGTTAGCGTCCCATTTCATGGTGAACGCTTATTCAGGGAAAACCTGGACAAATATATCCAGAAAATTTCCAGCGGTAAAAATACGCTCTTGCCGGTTAAAAACAGAGTTAGAGGTCCCTCTTTAAGAGGCCTGCTTCTCCAGTCCCTGGGGCATCGGCTGTGTAACAGTTCCGACGGCCTCCTCGGTCAATTCCCGGGGGTAAAAAACAGGGACAATAGCAGGGTAATGAGAAACCCTGGGTCAGGGGAGGTACAAAACCTCCCCCAAAGTTAAATTCATTGAAGCCCCCACTCAGTCAGGTGGGGGGAGGACTCCAGTTGTTCGCAAGAGACCTGGCGGGACACGATCAAGACAGATAGGTGCTCTCCGCAGTATGTTTGGGATACAGTTTGGAGTTAAAAGACTCTCCTCCTTCCCATTTTTGAGGTCAAACGTGCCAAGGGATCCCCGGAAGAGAGAGTCCCTCCTGTTGGTACTAGAACAACTATTGCTCCAAGGAGTAATTATGGAGGTTCCCCTGGAAGAATGAGGGTTCGGGTTTTACTCAAACCTCTTTACAGTCCCGAAGCAAACGCGGACGGGAGGCCCATATTAATTCTAAAAGGGCTATACAAATTCCTGTATATCAGGACTTTCCAATGGAGTCAATCCGATCGGTGGCCACTGCCCTACAAGGGGAGGATTGGTTAGCCGCGATCGACATCAAAGATGCTTATTTGCGCATTCCCATCTTTCCAGTCCACCAAAAATTTCTACGCTTTGCAGTAGAAGGGCGCCATTTTCAGTTCAGAGCCTTACCCTTCGGTTTGGCCACAGCACCACGAGTGTTTACAAAAATTCTGGCCCTTTATTGGCCAATCTAAGAACACAAGGTGTAATGATAATGGCATATCTAGATGACTTGTTGCTGATAGACCACTCAGTGAAAAAACTAGACGTGGTCGTTCACAGGACAATCAAGTATCTGGAATCTCACGGTTGGATTATCAACCGAGACAAGTCACCCCTAAAAACCAGTCAAAAGTCTGGAATACTTGGGGCTAAGGTTGGATTCAGGCCAGAGAAAAATATTCTTGCCTCGAGGAAAGGTGTTGTCTTTGAAAGATTTGATCCACTTAGTGGGTACAAAAAAGACAGCCGTCCATACGCCTGTATATGAGGCTGCTGGGAAAGATGGTGGCATCATTCGAAGCAGTACCCTACGGTCAATTCCATTCAAGGAATTTGCAAGGGGCCATACTGTCAGCCTGGAACAAAAAAGTTCAGGCCCTAGACTTACAATGTCCTTGTCCCCTTCCGTTCGCAAGAGCCTCCGTTGGTGGTTGGTTCCCCAGAATCTGGAAAAAAGGAAATCCTTCAGTCCGATTTCTTGGAAGGTGGTCACTACAGATGCCAGCCTTATAGGCTGGGAGCAGTACTGGAGCAATGGTCTCTCCAGGGCAGATGGTCGGATGCAGAAAAGGCCCTGCCCATCAATCTCTTAGAGATACGAGCAGCCCAGTATGCCCTAGTAGCATGGACATCCAAACTCCAAGGGTCCCCTGTCAGAATTCAATCAGACAATGCCACAGCAGTGGCATATATCAATCATCAGGGGGGCACCAGGAGTCGTGCAGCCCAGAGGGAAGTAAATTACATCCTGAAATGGGCAGAAAGATATGTCCCAGCCATATCTGCGGTATTTATTCCAGGAGTGGAGAATTGGAAGGCGGACTTTCTAAGTCGCCAGCAATTATGCCCAGAGGAAGGGTCCCTTCACCCCGAGGTTTTCTGGACAATATGTCAGCGGTGGGGAACATCGGATGTAGATCTTCTAGCATCCAGATTCAACGCAAAGGTGGACAGGTTTGTCTCTCGGACAAGGGATCCCCTAGCTTGCGGCTCGGATGCCCTAGTGTTCCCTTGGGATCAGTTCAAGCTGATATATGCATTCACACCGCCACAATGGTTACCTCGATGACTCCGCAGAATCAGGGTAGAAAAGGAACCAGTGATTCTGGTGGCTCCAGCGTGGCCCCGAAGAGCGTGGTACGCGGAGATTGTAAAATGTCAGTGGGGAGTCCTTGGTCTCTCCCACGTCGTCCGGACCTGCTTTCGCAAGGACCAATATACCACCCTTCCTTACCAGCCCTAGGTTTGACGGCCTGGCTATTGAAGCCCACATTCTAAAAAAGAGAGGGCTCTCTAATCCTGTGGTATCTACCATGATCAATGCCAGGAAGCCGGTATCCAGGCAGATCTACTATAGAATCTGGAAGGCGTACATCGCGTGGTGTGAGGCCAAGAAATGGCATCCACATAAGTACGTAATAGGTAGGATTCTGGACTTCCTACAGTGGGCTGTAGATAGGAAGCTTGCCTTGAGTACTATCAAGGGTCAGATTTCGGCCTTGTCAATATTTTTTCAAAGGCCCTTGGCTTCGCATTCACTAGTCAAGGCCTTTATACAAGGAGTGATGCGTATTAGTCCTCCGGTTAATATTCCCATATGTCCATGGGATCTAAACTTGGTTCTGTCGGTTCTACAGAAACAACCATTTGAACCATTACATCATATTTCTTTGGTGCTTCTCACCAGGAAATTGATTTTTCTAGTAGCCATTTGTTCGGCTAAAAGAGTGTCGGAATTAGCAGCTATGTCCTGTAAGGAGCCATATCTGGTTATCCATAAGGATAGAGTAGTGTTACGTCCTCATCCAGCCTTTCTTCCTAAGGTGGTATCGAGGTTTCATTTGAACCAAGATGTGGTTCTTCCTTCTTTTTTCCCCAAACCTACTTCGGTAGAGGAAAAGTTATTGCATTCTTTGGATGTAGTAAGAGCAGTTAAAGCTTATCTAAAGGCCACTGCTCAGATTCGCAGAACGGATACTTTGGTTATTCTGCCGGAAGGCCCCAGAGAGGGTCAGGCAGCGTCAAAATCTACTTTAGCCAAGTGGATTCGACAGGTCATAATACAAGCCTATGGCTTGAGAAGGAGACCGCCTCCGTTCAAAGTTAGAGCGCACTCCACGAGAGCAGTTGGAACTTCATGGGCAGTGCATCACCAGGCCTCCCTGGCTCAAATCTGTAAGGCCACAACATGGTCTTCAGTACACACGTTTACTAGGTTCTACCAGGTGGACGTTAGAAGTCAGGAGGATGTCGCCTTTGGGCGCAGTGTGTTGCAGGCCGCAAAAGATCCTCATGTCTGATAGCGCTCAGCTTATATATGGTGTATCCCCCCCCCTCATTGGGCATTGCTTTAGGACATCCCATTAGTAATGACTATGTCGCTCTGTGTCCCGTGATGTACGAGAAAGAAAATAGGATTTTTATAACAGCTTACCTGTAAAATCCTTTTCTTGGAGTACATCACGGGACACAGAGCTCCCGCCCCTCTTTGGGGACACTTATTGCTTTGCTACAAAACTGAGGTGCTCCCGGATGGGAGGGGCTTATATAGGGGAGGGTACTTCCGGTTTTGGAAGTTGCCAGTGCCAGCACCTGACGGTATCTATATAACCCATTAGTAATGACTATGTCGCTCTGTGTCCCGTGATGTACTCCAAGAAAAGGATTTTACAGGTAAGCTGTTATAAAAATCCTATTTTCTTGGGGCTTTCCTTTACATGCTTCACTATGGAGTCCCTTTTTGTTTTTTTCTGAATATTATGGAGTAAGATTCGTTTTAAGGAAGAACATTGGTAAGCTGTGGAGATTCTTACAGTGGTTCCGGGTCACTCAAAAGGACTGGAAGTTCTCATTGTGAGCAGTGGAGATCTTTGTGGCCATTATTGACCTCGTGGGGTCCATCAGGAAGATTCGCTTTAAGGAAGAACACTGGTAAGCTGTGGAGATCCCTACAGTGGTTTCGGGTCACGCAAAAGGACTGGAAGTTCTCATTGTGAGCAGTGGAGATCTTTGTGGTTATTACTGACCCCGTGGGGTCCACCAGAGAGGTGAGAGGCTGGTGTCTATGGGGGAGGATTATTTATGCATCATTTGTTCATCTGATCTAGTGTGTTTCTGATGAGACAAGGTGTATTCCCACACCCATCCTTGCTTCTCTCCCTGCAATTAGCTGTTGCTATTTGGACTGCCATTTTGGCTATTTAGCACTTTATTTACATAGTCACTGTTTGGACGTTTTAATTTAATTTTATTATTGTTGATTTTGTCACCCCATTTATTTAATTTATGAGTAGAGTTGAGCGGGTAGCTGGATATTCGGGTCCGGCGGGTTCGGCCGAACTTCGGAAAAAAGTTCGGATTCGGGACCGAACTTTAACCCGAACCCGGACCCGGACCCCATTGAAGTCAATGGGGACCCGGACTTCTGACGACTAAAAAGGCTCTAAAAAAGTAATGGAAAGGGCTAGAGGGCTGCAAATGGCAGCAAAATGTTGTTAAGAACATGGCAAGTGCTCTGCAAACAAATGTGGATAGGAAATAACTTAAAAGAACATAAAAAAAATAAAAAAATAAAAAAATATGCTGGAGGCCCCCTTTTCAGCAGAAGAGGTACAGGAAGTCATTAAGAACCTCAGAAACTCAACGGCACGATGCCACACATATGGTGGGAATGCCCCAGAATACGCCCTTTATGGAATAAATTATTTAATTTAATGGATAAGCTAGTGGGAAAATAAAATACTTTGAAATAAAAATGTAGCGGGGTGCTAAATTTAAGGAAAGTGTTTGAGTGGTAAATAGGCTCAAATACCCTAATTCTGTAGGATTCATGGACCATTTTGTCCTCGGGGGACAGTATTGGTGTGCAGTTCCCTGCGGCCTACAGGTGGCGCCTTTTGTGTCCCCTCTTGGCAGTAGTACAGCGGGGCGGGGAACCTGCTGTGCATGCCGGGAGAGCATATAAAAGGGGCAGACCTTTGGCCTGGGGGCTGATGTCCAGTGGGGTCCGCGCCCAGGTGCCTTCGGCCTGGGTGCATGTGTTCCTGTTCCATCTCGGGCACCTTTAGCCCGGGGTGAGGTACTATCCTGGAGTTCTTGCTGCCCTGGGTATGGAGGCCTAGGGGCGGGAGTAAAGCCTGGAGTCCAGAGCCGCCTCGTGTAGGGGACCCTGTTCCAGGGAAGGGAGGATCATTCTGATGGACCGATGCGGGAGTCACGGTGAAGGAATGGTCTGTTGACTCCCTGGAGAGATGTCTTCCCCTTGATATGGGCTAGGTTCGTAGAAGGAGAAGCTCAAGGTCACCTTGACTGTATCAGAGGCCTTATTCAACCGGCCCGTGGCAGGGGCCTTATACACCCTGGTCTGTGGCTGAGACCAAAGTTCTCCAGGCCCGTGGCAGGGGCCTTGTACACCCGGTCTGTGGCAGAGACCAACCTCAATGTCTGTGGCAGAGATCGTGCGCCAAAAACTGTTTGAGAAACCTAAGCAGTGAAGTGAATGTGCTACGTTTGTGCCTGGACCTCCTCCACACCTTAAGCTGTCCTGTTTCTTTGCTCTAACCTTTTCTATCTGAGTACAGTTTATTTTGCCATGAGAGAATAAGAGTTGGAGTTTCAGCTGGTGTGGACATTGACTTTACTGGCAATTAAAGGACTTGCCTCTACCTACAGTAGAGGTGAGAATCATCCTCTGGAGGAGTTTTGACTCCGGCTGTGGACACGGCCCGTCAAGTACACCGCTCAACCTCTTTATATAGGATGATACGGGCTGGTAGTGCGGTGTGCCTTTCTCCCTCCTGCGAAGAGCCAACAACATAAAGGCAGGTAAGGGGGAAAGGATCTGTGCGCTACAAAAAAATAAAATAAAAATTTTAATCTTGGCCTAGCAGGACGAGGTCCATATGGAGTAGGAGGTTGAGGTGGCGGTGGATGTGGCTGTGTAGGTGGAAGCGGCGGTGGAGGAGGACGAGGTAGCCAACACTGGTTCAAAAATACAACAATGGCTGGGTAAGGCCGGTGATGTGTCGAATTCTGTCCCCTGTCGAATAGTGTCCGCCCTGTACTGCGCTTGCTGAGTATGTAGGACAAGGGGATTTCAAAAATCTCCCAAGACTAACGGCGCCTGCGTGTTGAGTTCAGGTGAAGGCCACACCATCCGTGGTTCAAGCCGAGCCAAGCAAGGCCGCGATCGAAGCGAGCCCGTGAGGGGCCCTGTTACTATGTGCTACCGTATGTCCTCTTGGATGGTGGGGCTTGAACCTGCACTCACAGCGCAGGCGCCGTTCATCTTCGGAGATTTTGTGAATCTCCTTGTCCTCTGTACTGCGCAAGCGCTGCGCCTGCGCAGTACGGGCCGGGCACAATCCGATGGCCGGACAGTTTTTGTCACAACACCGGTATACATGTCTATTCTGCACAAGGTACGGACAAGTCCTGTGGGATCCATGCCTGGTTCATTTTAATGAACGTGAGCTTGTCCACATTGGCTCTGGACAGGCGGCTGCGCTTGTCTGTGATAACGCCCCCTGCCGTGCTAAATACACGTTCAGATAATACACTGGCTGCAGGGCAGGCCAGCACCTCCAAGGCATAAACGGCAAGCTCAGGCCATGTGCCCAATTTGGAGACCCAGAAGTTAAAGGGGGCAGACCCGTCATCCAGTACGTGTAGGCCTGTGGACACATACTGCTCAACCATGTTGGTGAAATGCTGCCTCCTGCTAAGACGTTCCATCTCAGCTGGTGGTGCTGGTTGTTGTGGCGTGCTGACAAAGCTTTTCCACATTTCGGCCATGCTAACCCTGCCTTCTGAGATGCTGCCGGTGCCCCGGCTGCGTTGGCGACCTCTTCCTCCTCCTCTGCCTTCGCCTTGTGCTTCCACCGTACGCCCGCTGTCAGGTGGGAATGCCACCAGCAGCGCGTCTACCAGCGTGCGCTTGTACTCGCGCATCTTACGATCCCGCTCCAGTGAGGGAATTAAGGACGGTACGTTGTCCTTGTAACGGGGATCCAGCAGGGTGGCCACCCAGTAATCAGCACCAGTTAAAATGTGGGCAACTCGGCTGTCGTTGCGGAAACACTGCAGCATGTAATCGCTCATGTGTGCCAGGCTGCCCAGAGGCAAATAAAAGCTGTCCTCTGTGGGAGGTGTATCGTCTGTGTCCTCTGTATCCCCCCAGCCACGCACCAGTAATGGCCACGAGCTGGTCTGAGTGCCACCCTGCTGTGAACATGGCTCCTCCTCCTCCTCCTCCTCCTCCATCTCCTCCTCCACCTCGTCATCCTCCAGAACTGTGCCCTTTCTGCCGGACAATTGTGTACCTGGCGTTTGTTGGTGCAGGAACCCACCCTCGTAGCCACTTGTGAAAGACTGCCCTGAAAGCCTTTGAAATGATCCCGCTTCCTCCTCCTCCTCCTCATCCTCCTGTGCCACATCCTCTTCCATCATCGCACAAAGCGTTTTTTCAAGGAGGCATAGAACTGGGATAGTAACGCTGAGAACGGCGTCATTGGCACTGGCCATGTTGGTGGAGTACTCGAAACAGCGCAACAAGGCACACAGGTCTCGCATGGAGGCCCAGTTATTGGTGGTGAAGTGGTGATGTTCCGCAGAGCGACTCACGCGTGATTGCTGCAGCTGAAACTCCACTATTGCCTGCTGCTGCTCGCACAGTCTGGCCAGCATGTGCAAGGTGGAGTTCCACCTTGTGGGCACTAGTGATGAGCCGAACACCCCCGGGTTCGGTTCGCACCAGAACCCACGAACGGACCGAAAGTTCATACGAACATTAGAACCCTATTAAATACAATGGATGCGAACGTTCGAATTCTAAAGTGCTAATTATAACAACTATTATGCATGTTATTGTCCTAAAAAGGGTTTGGGAACCCGGGTTCTGCACCAGGGGACATGTATCAATGCAAAAAGAAGTTTTAAAAACAGTCGTTTTTCGGGAGCAGTCATTTTAATGATGCATAAAGTGAAAAAAAAAAAGTCAAATATTCCTTTAAATATCGTACCTGGGGGGTGTCTAAAGTATGCCTGTGAAGTGCCACGTGTTTCCCGTGTTTAGAACTGTCCCTGCACAAAATGACACTTCTAAAGGAAAAAAAAGCCATTTAAAACTGCTTGCGGCTTTAATGTAATGTCTGGTCCCGGTAATATGGATGAAAATCTTTAAGAAAAATGGCATAGCTACCCCATGACCCCCCCCCCCCTACCCCAGCCCATTACCAGCCCCTTTGGGTCTTGTATGGATATTAAGGGGAACCCCGCACATAAAATAAAAAAGGCCCTATATACTCTGAACAGCCGTATACAGGCGGTGCATACAAGACAGGGACTGTAGGTTTGTTCTTATGTAGAATCTGTTTGTAATTTTGAACAGGTACATTGTTTAAGTGTAGCTCCAGCCCAAAAATCTATTTTTAAACTTTTTGGAAAACATAGGTAAGGGTTATCACCCCTGTAACATTTGTTTTGCTGTCTGTGCCCCTGTTCAGAACATTTCACCTCACTTTCCGTCCCAATGACAACTGTTTTTGAAATGTGGTGTTTTTCTTGAAACAAGGATTGCTGATAAAGCATCAGTACAGAGGAGACACCTTTCTCCCATATTAATTCTTACAGGAGAGAATTTTCCTTCCTAGGGGTAGATTTCCTCTCACTTCCTGTTGCCTTCTTGCGTTTGCAAGTAGGAGTCGTTTGTAAGTTGGATGTTTGAAAGTAGGGACCTGCCGTAGATACTCTGCAGAAATAGGCCCCTTAGTTGTTGGTGTTGGCACAACACTGTAAGCACTCACAGTTACTCTTGGTTGGTGCTGGAACGCCCTGCTGTCAACTATTATATCAGGAATTGTAATTACATATAATTGTTGAACAGTGGTAGTAAAAATTGGGCCTTTGATGGTGGTGCTGGTGCCACAACACTGTAAGCCCTGACAGTTACTCTTGGTGGGTGCAGCAATGGGCCCTGCTGTGAATTATTAGATCAAGAATTGTAATTGCATGCCCCTGTTGAACAGGGGCTGAAAAATTGGGCCTTTGGTGGTGGTGGTGGTGTTGACACAACACTGTAAGCCCTCAGAGTTACTCTTGGTGGGTGCAGGAATGGGCCCTGCTGTGAATTATTAGATCAAGAATTGTAATTACATGCCCCTGTTGAACAGGGGCTGAAAAATTGGGCCTTAGGCACTGGTGGCACAACACTCCAACCCCTCACAGATACTGTACTTGGAGCACAGCAATGAGCCCTATGGCAAATTATTGCTAAAAAAATTGTAATTACACGCCCCTGTAAAACAGGGGCTGAAAAATTGGGCCTTAGCCACTGGTGGCGGCACCCATAAACAAAAATGATCTTCCAAGCTATCATCATCAATCGTATCATTGAGGACTCGGAGGAGGAGGATAGCCAGTCAACATAACAGCACAGACACTCAGCATCAGCATCAGTCTTGAAGGGATGTGACATGTTAAAATCAATTAGTCTGTTATATCAGCATCAGGTGTGTGGTAGCTGGTGGTGATCCAAGACTGGTTCATCTTGATGAAAGTCAGTCGATCAACCGAGTCGGTGGACAGGCGCACCCTGTGATCCGTGACAAATCCTCCAGCAGCACTGAATGTGCGTTCCGAAAGAACGCTGGATGCAGGACAGGCCAGTAGCTCAATTGCATACTGTGCAAGCTCTGGCCAGTGATCCATCCTCAAGACCCAGTAAGCCAGAGGATTTTCGGTGGGGAAGGTGTCCAAGTCTGACCTTGCCCCTAGATATTCCTGCACCATGTTTATCAGACGCTGGCGATGGTTGCTGGAACCAATCATACTTTGGGGCTGCGGACTAAAGAATTGTCTGAGCGCATCGGTCAGACGGCCACCTTCCCCACCGCTCCTTCTTTGACTGGCCGAAGCCTCAGCAACTCGTTGTCCTGGACCAGGAGTTTGTAACCTCCCAGTCTCTGGGAACGCGTTGCACAGACCTTTCTGCAAGGCCTCCCGGAGTTGTCTCATCCTCTGCTCCCTCTGCGACGGTAACATAAGGTCCGCAACCTTACCCTTGTACCGTGGATCAAGGAGAGTGGCCAGCCAGTAATGGTCCCTCTCCTTGATCCGAAGAATACGAGGATCCTTCCGCAGACTTTGCAGGATCAGGGAGGCCATGCAGCGTAGGTTTGCTGAGGCATTCGCTCCGGAGTCCTCTGGGTCACTAAGGACGACATGATCCGCAGTCACCTCCTCCCAGCCACGTACAAGTCCACTGGTTTCTTGGGACTGTAAATCATCCCTAAAAGACTGCTGCTGATGATGCTGAGTGCCAGCCTCCACCTCCATGCAGACACAATCCTCCTCCTCCTCCTCCTCCTCCTCCTCTTCCTCTTCCTGTGCGATGGGTGGGACAGAAGGAACACTGTCTGGGTAAAGGGGGCCTTGAGAGGCAAGGAAGTCCTCCTCTTCCTGCCTCTGTTCTGCCTCAAGTGCCCTGTCCATTATTCCACGCAGCGTGTGCTCCAACAGGTGGACAAGAGGTACAGTGTCACTGATGCATGCACTGTCACTGCTCACCATCCTCGTGGCCTCCTCAAATGGTGCCAGGACAGTGCATGCATCCCTGATCATGCCCCACTGGCGTGGAGAAAAAAAACCAAGCTCCCCTGACCCTGTCCTGGTGCCGTAGTCGCACAGGTACTCATTGATGGCCCTCTGCTGCGTGTGCAGCCGCTGCAGCATGGCCAACGTTGAGTTCCACCTGGTGGGCATGTCACATATAAGGCGGTTCTTGGGCAGGTTCAACTCCTTTTGCAGCTCAGCCAGGCGAGCACTGGCATTATAAGATCTGCGGAAATGCACACAGACTTTCCTGGCCTGCCTCAGGACATCCTGTAAGCCCGGGTACCTGCCCAAGAACCGCTGCACCACCAGGTTAAGGACGTGAGCCACACAGGGCACATGGGTCAGTTGTCCCTGTCGGAGGGCGGAGAGGAGGTTGGTGCCATTGTCGCAAACCACCATTCCTGGCTTAAGCTGGCGTGGCGTCAACCACCTCTCGGCCTGGCCCTGCAGAGCAGACAGGACCTCTGCCCCAGTGTGGCTTCTGTCCCCCAAACACACCAGCGCAAGCACGGCATGGCATCTTTTTGCCTGCGTACTTGCGTAGCCCCGTGAACGGCTACGGAGCACCGCTGGTTCATAGGACAAACCACAGGAAGAGGCCATGGAGGAAGAAGAAGAGGAGGGGGTGGAGGAGAGAGGTGTGTCACAACCAGTAGTAGCATTTTGGAGGCGTGGCGGTGGGACAACCTCCAACACTACTGCACCTTGTCCTGCATCCTTCCCAGCTGCCAAAAGAGTGACCCAATGGGCCGTGAAAGAAAGGTAACGTCCCTGTCCATGCCTGCTGGACCATGAGTCAGCGGTAATATGCACCTTACCGCTGACCGCCCTGTCCAGCGAGGCCAAGACATTGCCTTCCACATGCCGGTAGAGAGCCGGAATAGCCTTCCGTGAGAAAAAGTGGCGTTTGGGAACCTGCCACTGAGGAACCGCACATTGCACAAACTCACGGAAGGGGGCCGAGTCTACCAACTGAAAAGGCAGCAGTTGAAGCGCTAGCAATTTAGCCAAGCTAGCATTCAACCGCTGGGCATGTGGATGGCTGGGAGTGAACTTCTTTCGACGGTCCAGCAGCTGGGGCAGGGAAATTTGCCTGCTAGAATCGGACGTCGGTGTACTGCTAGCAGAGTGGCCGCAAGTACTTGGCTGTGACACACCTAATTCTACACCTTCATTCCTCTCAGTGCATGTTTCAGAGAGGACTGAAGTTATAGTGGGGTTGGAGATCCCAGCTGATGCGGTGCAAGGAGAGGTCCGCTTTGTTCTTTGGTGTGGGTCTTTGAGGTAGGCTTGCCAACGAGCTGCATGGCAGGTCAACATATGTCTGGTCAGGCATGTGGTACCCAAGCGGCTGATGTTTTGGCCACGCGATATACGCTTGAGACATATGTTGCAAACAGCAGCTGTGCAATCTGATGCACTAGCCTCAAAAAAGGCCCACACCAAGGAACTTTTTGAATGACGGGCAGAGGCAGCACCCTGCACAGGCGGAGCTCTGCGGTGTGATTCCGTCGGTGTACTGCCCTTACGCTGGCCACCAAAGGGCATCCTGTCTCGTTGGAGATGTGCCTCCTCCTCATCCTCCTCCTCCTCTCTCCTATTAGCCACCCACGTGGAGTCAGTGACCTCATCATCCCCTCCCTCCTCATCACTGGAGCCAATCTGGCAGTATGCTGCAGCTGCTGGAACATGACTGCCAGATTGGTGTCCTTCTTGAGCATCCCCTCTGTCTGCTCTCACCCTACTGCCTTCCTGTAGCTGGGTTTCATCATCAGACCCTTCGAAACGCTGGGCATCCTCCTGGAGCATGTACCCAACACTGTGCTCAAACAGTTCGGGGGACTCCTCAGGAGGAGGACATGGTGGGTCTAGGGAAGGAGTGACTGATGATGAGTCTGACATTGATACCAGGGAAGAGGACGCTTTGGCAGCTGCTTTGCCAGTACCCTGAGCCTGGGTGAGAGAGGATGAGGAGGAGGAGGAGGGCTTGGTCATCCACTCTACCAAGTCTTCGGCATGATGTGGCTCAACATGTCCAGCTGCGGAAAAGAAGGACAAGCGTGTCCCATGGCCATGTGCTGATGACAATGCACCGCGTCCACGACCAGCACTGTTGCCCCCAGACACAGAGCCTGCTTGCCCTCTTTTATTGCCTCCTGACTGTCTGCCTCTCCTTGTTTGCCTTCCAGACATTCTAATAGATGGCCTGCAGGGAGATGGGAAAAAAGCAATAAGGGCTACCTTCAGGTGTCCTTCTCTGTCCCTTGAAACAAGGACTTGCACAGTGAAAGAAACTGACACTCTCCCTACCTACAGTTTTCTGTCCCTAGAAAAAATGTTTTTTTTAAGCACAATAAAGCACAAGGAGAATTCACTCACTGTCCTTCCAGGTCCCTAGAAACAAGGACTTACACAGTGAAAGAAACTGACACTCTCCCTACCTACAGTTTTCTGTCCCTAGAAAAAATGTTTTTTTTAAGCACAATATAGCACAAGGAGAATTCACTCACTGTCCTTCCAGGTCCCTAGAAACAAGGACTTACACAGTGAAAGAAACTGACACTCTCCCTACCTACAGTTTTCTGTCCCTAGAAAAAATGTTTTTTTTAAGCACAATATAGCACAAGGAGAATTCACTCACTGTCCTTCCAGGTCCCTAGAAACAAGGACTTGCACAGTGAAAGAAACTGACACTCTCCCTACCTACAGTTTTCTGTCCCTAGAAAAAATGTTTTTTTTAAGCACAATATAGCACAAGGAGAATTCACTCACTGTCCTTCCAGGTCCCTGGAAACAAGGACTTGCACAGTGAAAGAAACTGACACTCTCCCTACCTACAGTTTTCTGTCCCTAGAAAAAATGTTTTTTTTAAGCACAATATAGCACAAGGAGAATTCACTCACTGTCCTTCCAGGTCCCTAGAAACAAGGACTTACACAGTGAAAGAAACTGACACTCTCCCTACCTACAGTTTTCTGTCCCTAGAAAAAATGTTTTTTTTAAGCACAATATAGCACAAGGAGAATTCACTCACTGTCCTTCCAGGTCCCTAGAAACAAGGACTTGCACAGTGAAAGAAACTGACACTCTCCCTACCTACAGTTTTCTGTCCCTGGAAAAAATGTTTTTTTTAAGCACAATATAGCACAAGGAGAATTCACTCACTGTCCTTCCAGGTCCCTAGAAACAAGGACTTGCACAGTGAAAGAAACTGACACTCTCCCTACCTACAGTTTTCTGTCCCTAGAAAAAATGTTTTTTTTAAGCACACTATAGCACAAGGAGAATTCACTCACTGTCCTTCCCAGTCCCTAGAAACAAGGACTTGCACAGTGAAAGAAACTGACACTCTCCCTACCTACAGTTTTCTGTCCCTAGAAAAAATGTTTTTTTTTAAGCACAATATAGCACAAGGAGAATTCACTCACTGTCCTTCCAGGTCCCTGGAAACAAGGACTTGCACAGTGAAAGAAACTGACACTCTCCCTACCTACAGTTTTCTGTCCCTAGAAAAAATGTTTTTTTTAAGCACAATATAGCACAAGGAGAATTCACTCACTGTCCTTCCAGGTCCCTAGAAACAAGGACTTGCACAGTGAAAGAAACTGACACTCTCCCTACCTACAGTTTTCTGTCCCTAGAAAAAATGTTTTTTTTAAGCACAATATAGCACAAGGAGAATTCACTCACTGTCCTTCCAGGTCCCTGGAAACAAGGACTTGCACAGTGAAAGAAACTGACACTCTCCCTACCTACAGTTTTCTGTCCCTAGAAAAAATGTTTTTTTTAAGCACAATATAGCACAAGGAGAATTCACTCACTGTCCTTCCAGGTCCCTAGAAACAAGGACTTACACAGTGAAAGAAACTGACACTCTCCCTACCTACAGTTTTCTGTCCCTAGAAAAAATGTTTTTTTTAAGCACAATATAGCACAAGGAGAATTCACTCACTGTCCTTCCCAGTCCCTAGAAACAAGGACTTGCACAGTGAAAGAAACTGACACTCTCCCTACCTACAGTTTTCTGTCCCTAGAAAAAATGTTTTTTTTTAAGCACAATATAGCACAAGGAGAATTCACTCACTGTCCTTCCAGGTCCCTGGAAACAAGGACTTGCACAGTGAAAGAAACTGACACTCTCCCTACCTACAGTTTTCTGTCCCTAGAAAAAATGTTTTTTTTAAGCACAATATAGCACAAGGAGAATTCACTCACTGTCCTTCCAGGTCCCTAGAAACAAGGACTTACACAGTGAAAGAAACTGACACTCTCCCTACCTACAGTTTTCTGTCCCTAGAAAAAATGTTTTTTTTAAGCACAATATAGCACAAGGAGAATTCACTCACTGTCCTTCCAGGTCCCTGGAAACAAGGACTTGCACAGTGAAAGAAACTGACACTCTCCCTACCTACAGTTTTCTGTCCCTAGAAAAAATGTTTTTTTTAAGCACAATAAAGCACAAGGAGAATTCACTCACTGTCCTTCCAGGTCCCTAGAAACAAGGACTTACACAGTGAAAGAAACTGACACTCTCCCTACCTACAGTTTTCTGTCCCTAGAAAAAATGTTTTTTTTAAGCACAATATAGCACAAGGAGAATTCACTCACTGTCCTTCCAGGTCCCTAGAAACAAGGACTTACACAGTGAAAGAAACTGACACTCTCCCTACCTACAGTTTTCTGTCCCTAGAAAAAATGTTTTTTTTAAGCACAATATAGCACAAGGAGAATTCACTCACTGTCCTTCCAGGTCCCTGGAAACAAGGACTTGCACAGTGAAAGAAACTGACACTCTCCCTACCTACAGTTTTCTGTCCCTAGAAAAAATGTTTTTTTTAAGCACAGTATAGCACAAGGAGAATTCACTCACTGTCCTTCCAGGTCCCTAGAAACAAGGACTTACACAGTGAAATAAACTGACACTCTCCCTACCTACAGTTTTCTGTCCCTAGAAAAAATGTTTTTTTTAAGCACAATATAGCACAAGGAGAATTCACTCACTGTCCTTCCAGGTCCCTAGAAACAAGGACTTGCACAGTGAAAGAAACTGACACTCTCCCTACCTACAGTTTTCTGTCCCTAGAAAAAATGTTTTTTTTAAGCACAATATAGCACAAGGAGAATTCACTCACTGTCCTTCCAGGTCCCTGGAAACAAGGACTTGCACAGTGAAAGAAACTGACACTCTCCCTACCTACAGTTTTCTGTCCCTAGAAAAAATTTTTTTTTTTAAGCACAATATAGCACAAGGAGAATTCACTCACTGTCCTTCCAGGTCCCTAGAAACAAGGACTTACACAGTGAAAGAAACTGACACTCTCCCTACCTACAGTTTTCTGTCCCTAGAAAAAATGTTTTTTTTAAGCACAATATAGCACAAGGAGAATTCACTCACTGTCCTTCCAGGTCCCTAGAAACAAGGACTTGCACAGTGAAAGAAACTGACACTCTCCCTACCTACAGTTTTCTGTCCCTAGAAAAAATGTTTTTTTTAAGCACAATATAGCACAAGGAGAATTCACTCACTGTCCTTCCAGGTCCCTGGAAACAAGGAGTTACACAGTGAAAGAAACTGACACTCTCCCTACCTACAGTTTTCTGTCCCTAGAAAAAATGTTTTTTTTAAGCACACTATAGCACAAGCACAAAACACACTGACACTCTCCCTACCTATCCTTCTCTTTCCCTAAACTAAAGGAATCCAGGTTAAGCAAGAAAGAAATAAAAGTCACTGTCCCTGCCTATGCTGCTCTATCCCTGCTCCGGAACACACTACACTAGGCCGCCGTGCTGGCGGCCTTTTATAGTGTGGGGCGTGTACTAAACACCCTCAGCAATAATTGGCCACATGGAATCCTGCCTGTGGCCAATCATTGCTCTCCTCGCTGCCGGCGCTGTGATTGGCCAAGCATGCGGGGTCACAGTGCATGCTTGGCCAATCACAGCGCCTGGATGACACTGCGATGGCGTAGTGCATTGTGGGCCGTTCGCGTCACTCGAATTTGGCGCGAACGGCCCAAATCGTTCGATCTTCGTCGAACGATCGAACAGCCGATGTTCGAGTCGAACGTATGTTCGATTCGAACACGAAGCTCATCCCTAGTGGGCACGTCACATATGAGGCGGTGAGCGGGAAGGCCGAAGTTACGCTGCAGCGCTGACAGGCGAGCAGCAGCAGGGTGAGAACGCCGAAAGTGCGCACAGACAGCCCGCACTTTCTGCAGCAGCTCTGGCATATTGGGGTAATTTTTAAGGAACCTCTGGACCACCAAGTTCAGCACATGCGCCAGGCAAGGGATGTGCGTCAAACCGGCTAGGCCCAGAGCTGCTACGAGATTTCGCCCATTATCGCACACCACCAGGCCGGGCTTGAGGCTCACTGACAGCAACCACTCATCGGTCTGTTGTTCCATGTCCCTCCACAACTCCTGCGCGGTGTGGGGATTTTCCCCCAAACAGGAAAGTTTTAAAACTGCCTGCTGTCGTTTACCCCTGGCTGTGCTGAAGTTGGTGGTGAAGGTGTTACGCTGAATGGATGAGGAGGCGGTAGAGGATGAGGAAGCGCAGAAGGAGGAGTTAGCAACAGGAGGCAAACTGAAGCGCCCTGCAATCCTCGGTGGTGGAAGGACATGCGCCAAACCGCTATCTGCCTCAGGCCCAGCCGCCACTGCATTTACCCAGTGTGCTGTTAGGGAGATATAACGTCCCTGACCGTGCTTACTGGTCCACGCATCCGTAGTTAGGTGGACCTTGCCACAGATGGCGTTGCGCAGTGCACACCTGATTTTGTCCCCCACCTGGTTGTGCAGGGAAGGGATGGCTCGCCTGGAAAAGTAGTGGCGGCTGGGCACGACGTACTGCGGGACAGCCAATGCCATCAGGCTTTTAAAACTCTGCGTCTCCACCAGACGGAATGACAGCATTTCAAAGGCCAGGAATTTTGAAATGCTGGCATTCAGGGCCAGGGATCGCGGGTGGCTAGGGGGGTACTTCCTCTTCCGCTCCAATGTTTGGGAGATAGAGAGCTGAACGCTTCCATGGGACATTGTGGAGATGGTTGGTGACCCAGGTGGTAGTGTTGCTGGCAGATCCTCTGTTTGCGGGGTGACAGGTGCCACTGTCACTACAGAGGTGGATGAAGAGGCCGAGACTGCAGCAGAAGAGGAAGCAGGAGGAGCCAGAGACCTTTCTTGGTTTTTGAGGTGTCTACTCCACTGCAGCTCGTGCTTTGCACTTAGATGCCTGGTCATGCAGCTTGTGCTCAGGTTGAGAACGTTTATGCCTCGCTTCAGGCTCTGATTGCACAGCGTGCAAACCACTCGTGTCTTGTCATCAACACACTGTGTGAAGAACTGCCACGCTAGGGAAGTCCTTGGACCTGGCTTTGGTGTGCTCGGTCCCTTGCTGCGTTGGGCAGTAGCAGATGTACTGTCTAGGGGACGAATGCTCCGTTTTTGCACCCTGCTCCCTCTTCTGCTGTGCTGGTGGCTCTGTGCGACCACCGCCTCTTCCTCCGAACTACACTGGTCACCTGCATAACGTTGATTCCATGTGGGGTCGAGGACCTCATCGTCCTCCACATCATCTTCCACCCAGTCTTCACCCCTGCCCTCCATGTCTGTCTGCACAATTGCGAAAGCAGCAGCAGTTGGCACCTGTGTTTCGTCATCATCCGAGACGTGCTGCGATGGTCCTCCCATGTACCCATCATGAAACATAAGTGGTTGGGCATCGGTGCACTCAATCTCTTCCACTTCTGGGGCAGGGCTAGGTGGATGGCCCTGGGAAACCCTGCTAACAGAGTCATCGAAAAGCAGAAGAGACTGCTGCATGATTTGGGGCTCAGACTGCTTGGCTGATTTGCAAGGGGGTGAGGTGAAAGACTGATGGACATGGGCTTCAGGTGCCAACTCTGATCTTTCATCAGAAGAGTGGGTGGGAGACAATGTGAAGGGACCCGAGGCACTGTCAGCAACCCAATCTACTATCGCCTGTACTTGTCCTGGCCTAAACATTGGTACAGCCTCATTAGGCGCGACAAAATCGGTCGCCTACTCGCACCTGAGGAAGGTGTTTCACTTGTGCGTGTAGCTGGCACAGATCCACCACGTCCACCACGTCCTCTCCCTGCAACAGGAGCTCCACCAGCAGCACCACGACCGGGGCCACCTTGTCCCTTTGACCTTCCCCTCATATTTTCCAAATTTAGGATCTTGCCCTAAATGGCGTTTTTTGGAAGACCACAACACACACGTAATGGCTGAAACGCACAGCTACAGAACTGCAGAAAATGCTATTCAAAAAAAAAAAGGTTGTTTTTTTTAGTATAGCACAGTACAAGGAAAATATATAGAAATTGTTTATTTCACACACCTCCAGATGTGTATTTCACACTGCAAAATATTTTCTGTGGCCCTAAATGGCGTTTTTTGCCAGACCACAACACACCCACAGCACGTAACCGCTGAATCGCACAGCTACAGAAAATGCTATTCACAAAAAAAGGTTGTTTTTTTAGTATAGCACTGTACAAGAAGAATATATAGAAATTGTTTATTTTACACACCTCCAGATGTGTATTTCACACTGCAAAATATTTTCTGTGGCCCTAAATGGCGTTTTTTGGAAGAGCACAACACAACCACAGTATTTAACCACTGAATCGCACAGCTATAGAAGTGCAGAGAATGCTATTCAAAAAAAATGTTGTTTTTTTTAGTATAGCACTGTACAATATATAGAAATTGTTTATTTTACACACCTCCACATGTGTATTTCACACTGCAATTTATTTTCTGTGGCCCTAAATGGCGTTTTTTGGAAGAGCACAACACAACCACAGTATTTAACCACTGAATCGCACAGCTATAGAAGTGCAGAGAATGCTATTCAAAAAAAATGTTGTTTTTTTTAGTATAGCACTGTACAATATATAGAAATTGTTTATTTTACACACCTCCACATGTGTATTTCACACTGCAAAATATTTTCTGTGGCCCTAAATGGCGTTTTTTGCAAGAGCACAACAACCCCAACAGTATATAACCGCTGAATCGCACAGCTGCAGAGGCCAGAGAATGCTATTCAAAAATAATGTTGTTTTTTCATACACCTCCAGATGTGTATTTCACACTGCAAAATATTTTCTGTGGCCCTAAATGGCGTTTTTTGCAAGAGCACAACACAACCACAGTATTTAACCACTGAATCGCACAGCTATAGAAGTGCAGAGAATGCTATTCAAAAAAAATGTTGTTTTTTTTAGTATAGCACTGTACAATATATAGAAATTGTTTATTTTACACACCTCCACATGTGTATTTCACACTGCAATTTATTTTCTGTGGCCCTAAATGGCGTTTTTTGGAAGAGCACAACACAACCACAGTATTTAACCACTGAATCGCACAGCTATAGAAGTGCAGAGAATGCTATTCAAAAAAAATGTTGTTTTTTTTAGTATAGCACTGTACAATATATAGAAATTGTTTATTTTACACACCTCCACATGTGTATTTCACACTGCAATTTATTTTCTGTGGCCCTAAATGGCGTTTTTTGGAAGAGCACAACACAACCACAGTATTTAACCACTGAATCGCACAGCTATAGAAGTGCAGAGAATGCTATTCAAAAAAAATGTTGTTTTTTTTAGTATAGCACTGTACAATATATAGAAATTGTTTATTTTACACACCTCCACATGTGTATTTCACACTGCAATTTATTTTCTGTGGCCCTAAATGGCGTTTTTTGGAAGAGCACAACACAACCACAGTATTTAACCACTGAATCGCACAGCTATAGAAGTGCAGAGAATGCTATTCAAAAAAAATGTTGTTTTTTTTAGTATAGCACTGTACAATATATAGAAATTGTTTATTTTACACACCTCCACATGTGTATTTCACACTGCAATTTATTTCCTGTGGCCCTAAATGGCGTTTTTTGGAAGAGCACAACACAACCACAGTATTTAACCACTGAATCGCACAGCTATAGAAGTGCAGAGAATGCTATTCAAAAAAAATGGTGTTTTTTTTAGTATAGCACTGTACAATATATAGAAATTGTTTATTTTACACACCTCCACATGTGTATTTCACACTGCAAAATATTTTCTGTGGCCCTAAATGGCGTTTTTTGCAAGAGCACAACAACCCCAACAGTATATAACCGCTGAATCGCACAGCTGCAGAGGCCAGAGAATGCTATTCAAAAATAATGTTGTTTTTTCACACACCTCCAGATGTGTATTTCACACTGCAAAATATTTTCTGTGGCCCTAAATGGCGTTTTTTGCAAGAGCACAACACAACCACAGTATTTAACCACTGAATCGCACAGCTATAGAAGTGCAGAGAATGCTATTCAAAAAAAATGTTTTTTTTTTTAGTATAGCACTGTACAATATATAGAAATTGTTTATTTTACACACCTCCACATGTGTATTTCACACTGCAATTTATTTTCTGTGGCCCTAAATGGCGTTTTTTGGAAGAGCACAACAACCCCAACAGTATTTAACCGCTGAATCGCACAGCTATAGAGGCCAGAGAATGCTATTCAAAAATAATGTTGTTTTTTCACACACCTCCAGATGTGTATTTCACACTGCAAAATATTTTCTGTGGCCCTAAATGGCGTTTTTTGCAAGAGCACAACACAACCACAGTATTTAACCACTGAATCGCACAGCTATAGAAGTGCAGAGAATGCTATTCAAAAAAAATGTTGTTTTTTTTAGTATAGCACTGTACAATATATAGAAATTGTTTATTTCACACACCTCCAGATGTGTATTTCACACTGCAAAATATTTTCTGTGGCCCTAAATGGCGTTTTTTGCAAGAGCACAACAACCCCAACAGTATATAACCGCTGAATCGCACAGCTGCAGAGGCCAGAGAATGCTTTTTAAAAATAATGTTGTTTTTTCACACACCTCCAGATGTGTATTTCATACTGCAAAATATTTTCTGTGGCCCTAAATGGCGTTTTTTGCAAGAGCACAACACAACCACAGTATTTAACCACTGAATCGCACAGCTATAGAAGTGCAGAGAATGCTATTCAAAAAAAATGTTTTTTTTTTTAGTATAGCACTGTACAATATATAGAAATTGTTTATTTTACACACCTCCACATGTGTATTTCACACTGCAATTTATTTTCTGTGGCCCTAAATGGCGTTTTTTGCAAGAGCACAACACAACCACAGTATTTAACCACTGAATCGCACAGCTATAGAAGTGCAGAGAATGCTATTCAAAAAAAATGTTGTTTTTTTTTAGTATAGCACTGTACAATATATAGAAATTGTTTATTTTACACACCTCCACATGTGTATTTCACACTGCAATTTATTTTCTGTGGCCCTAAATGGCGTTTTTTGGAAGAGCACAACACAACCACAGTATTTAACCACTGAATCGCACAGCTATAGAAGTGCAGAGAATGCTATTCAAAAAAAATGTTGTTTTTTTTAGTATAGCACTGTACAATATATAGAAATTGTTTATTTTACACACCTCCACATGTGTATTTCACACTGCAATTTATTTTCTGTGGCCCTAAATGGCGTTTTTTGCAAGAGCACAACACAACCACAGTATTTAACCACTGAATCGCACAGCTATAGAAGTGCAGAGAATGCTATTCAAAAAAAATGTTGTTTTTTTTAGTATAGCACTGTACAATATATAGAAATTGTTTATTTTACACACCTCCACATGTGTATTTCACACTGCAATTTATTTTCTGTGGCCCTAAATGGCGTTTTTTGCAAGAGCACAACAACCCCAACAGTATATAACCGCTGAATCGCACAGCTGCAGAGGCCAGAGAATGCTATTCAAAAATAATGTTGTTTTTTCACACACCTCCAGATGTGTATTTCACACTGCAAAATATTTTCTGTGGCCCTAAATGGCGTTTTTTGCAAGAGCACAACACAACCACAGTATTTAACCACTGAATCGCACAGCTATAGAAGTGCAGAGAATGCTATTCAAAAAAAATGAGTTTTTTTTTAGTATAGCACTGTACAATATATAGAAATTGTTTATTTTACACACCTCCACATGTGTATTTCACACTGCAATTTATTTTCTGTGGCCCTAAATGGCGTTTTATGCAAGAGCACAACACAACCACAGTATTTAACCACTGAATCGCACAGCTATAGAAGTGCAGAGAATGCTATTCAAAAAAAATTTGTTTTTTTTTAGTATAGCACTGTACAATATATAGAAATTGTTTATTTTACACACCTCCACATGTGTATTTCACACTGCAATTTATTTTCTGTGGCCCTAAATGGCGTTTTTTGGAAGAGCACAACAACCCCAACAGTATATAACCGCTGAATCGCACAGCTGCAGAGGCCAGAGAATGCTATTCAAAAATAATGTTGTTTTTTCACACACCTCCAGATGTGTATTTCACACTGCAAAATATTTTCTGTGGCCCTAAATGGCGTTTTTTGCAAGAGCACAACAACCCCAACAGTATATAACCGCTGAATCGCACAGCTGCAGAGGCCAGAGAATGCTATTCAAAAATAATGTTGTTTTTTCACACACCTCCAGATGTGTATTTCACACTGCAAAATATTTTCTGTGGCCCTAAATGGCGTTTTTTGCAAGAGCACAACAACCCCAACAGTATATAACCGCTGAATCGCACAGCTGCAGAGGCCAGAGAATGCTTTTTAAAAATAATGTTGTTTTTTCACACACCTCCAGATGTGTATTTCACACTGCAAAATATTTTCTGTGGCCCTAAATGGCGTTTTTTGGAAGAGCACAACACAACCACAGTATTTAACCACTGAATCGCACAGCTATAGAAGTGCAGAGAATGCTATTCAAAAAAAAATGTTTTTTTTTTTAGTATAGCACTGTACAATATATAGAAATTGTTTATTTTACACACCTCCACATGTGTATTTCACACTGCAATTTATTTTCTGTGGCCCTAAATGGCGTTTTTTTGAAGAGCACAACAACCCCAACAGTATATAACCGCTGAATCGCACAGCTGCAGAGGCCAGAGAATGCTATTCAAAAATAATGTTGTTTTTTCACACACCTCCAGATGTGTATTTCACACTGCAAAATATTTTCTGTGGCCCTAAATGGCGTTTTTTGGAAGAGCACAACACACCCACAGTATATAACCGCTGAATCGCACAGCTGCAGAGAATGCTATTCAAAAAAAAGTTTTTTTTTTTTTTTAGTATAACATAGTACAAGAAAAATATATAGAAATTGGTTATTTCACACAACTAGAGATATACACTGCAAAATATTTTTTTTGCCCAAAAATAGGTCTTTTTTGCGCACAACAAAGTGCCTTTTTTTTTTTTTGCAACAGCACAATAAAGTGCCTTTTTTTTTTTTGGGGCCCAAAAATGGGTCTTTTTAGCAAAAGCACAATAAAGTGCCTTTTTTTTTTTTTTCTGCCCGAAATGGGTCTTTTAGCAAGAGCACAATACAGCCACAGTATGGAATAGGTGTATCACTCAACGTAATGCAGTGCTGGTGCACTGAGCTTGCAACACAAACAGATAAACCTATGCAGATCGCTGAGCTATTATATCTCTCAATCTGGACTCCTATCTAAATCTCTCTCCCTGAAAGCACAAACAGGATCCTGCCCCTACACTACACTACACTACACTGTCTCTCTATCTTTTCTATCAGTAGATTGCAGAATCAGGACTAAGGCCTCGTACACACGACCGATTTTCTCGGCAAGAACCAGCAAGAAACTTGCTGGCAGAGAGGTCTTGCCGAGTAAATCGGTCGTGTGTACGCTGCTAGCGTGTTTCTCGTCGAGAAAACCGACAAGAAACCTCGACGAGAAAATAGAGAACCTGCTCTCTATTTTCTCGTCGAGATTCTCCTCGGCATGTTTCTCGACGAGAAAAGTGAGTGTGTGTACACTTACCTGTCCGCCCGGAAGCCCGCGCATGTTCGAAATGAATTTGACGCATGCGCGGTAGCTTCCTAGGCATACGTAGGGTGTACCAAGATGGCGGCGACGGCATCGAATGTGACGAGCGCATGCTCGACGTAGTCGATGACGTCACCGCGTACACTCCTTTCAAAGAACCGCGGGTTCTTTGAAACGAGCGTGTGTACACTCGGCCAGGACAAGTTTCTTGTCCAAGAATCTCGTCTAAAAAAACGACATGTTTTTCTCAACGAGAATCTCGGCCGTGTGTACGAGGCCTTACTCCTATCATATAATTCTCTCCCTCACAGCAACAGCAGCCAGGATCCTTTCCCTACACTGTCTAAAAGCAGAGTGACGATCTGTGCTGTGTGCCTCTTGCTTACATAGAAGCTGGTCACATGCTGGGTCACATGTTGCACTGACCAATCACAGCCATGCCATTAGTAGGCATGGCTATGATGGCTTCTAAGGGCACACCAGCTAATCAAATGGTGATTGGCTGGCCCCTGAAGCATTTCTAACTGCGCCATTAAATTCCCAAATCCGGACCCGAACCCGGACTTTAGCGCAAAATCCGGGTCCGGGTCCGGGGTCGGGAAAACGCCAAAATTCGGTACGGACCCGAACTTTACAGTTCGGGTCCGCTCAACACTATTTATGAGAAGTTAGACTTTATTAATAGCACTTTTAATATTAGCACTTTCTATTGACATTTAGCGCTGCTTCACTATATAAACTATTTTATTGTATGTTGGTCACATTATAGAAGTTAGCTGCTAGTTGTCTCTTAATATTTAATTTGTTCAGCAATATTTGCACTTTAGTGTTTCTATTTTTACTGAGTGGTAAGCGCACAAGCACCTTTTTTTCTATATATATATATTTGACTAAAGCCCTGTACACACGATCGGTTTAACCGATGAAAACCGTCCGATGGATTGTTTTCATCGGACAAACCGATCGTGTATGGCAGTGGTCCCCAACCTTTTTGGCACCGAGGACCGGCGTTGTGGAATAGAATCGTGCCAAGGCCCGGGGGGGTTGGGTTGTTATGTAGCTTTTCGCAGGCAGTTTGTCGGGGAAATGGCTGGTGTTAGCGCCTCAATCATCACAGAACAATGGCTGATATGGTGTTGGGATGATTGAAGCGCATTATTTCTGTCATTGCATTGTAATATAAAATGAAATAGTTCAAACTCACCATAATGCAGAATCTGCCACCAGATGCGGTTTGTCACTTGCCACGTCGCCTTCCACCAGGTGTGGATTGTTGCTTGCCACGTCACCTGCCACCAAGTGTGGATTGTTGCTTGCCACGTCACCTGCCCCCAGGTGTGGATTGCCACGTCACCTGCCCCCAGGTGTGGATTGCCATGTCACCTGCCACCAGATGTGGATTGCCGCTTGCCACCTCGCCTGCCACCAGATGTGGATTGTCGCTTGCCACAACACCTGCCACCAGGTGTGAATTGCCATGTCGCCTGCCACCAGGTGCGGATTGCCACGTCGCCTGCCACCAGGTGCGGATTGCCACTTGCCACGTCGCCTGCCACCAGGTGTGGATTGCCACGTCACCTGCCACCAGGTGTGGATTGCCACCTCACCTGCCACTGGGTGTGGATTGCCACGTCACCTACCACCAGGTGTGGATTGCTACTTGCCATGTCACCTGCCACCAGGTGTGGATTGCCACCTGCCACCAGAGGTGGTTTGCCACCTGCCAGTAGATTTTTTTTGTCACCTGCCGTGGTGGCAGCACAGGCAGGTGAGGGAGAACAGCGGTAATGCGGGGCGGGCGGTGAGAGATGATCTCTCTGCTTCCGCGCCTCGCTGCAGTATAGCAGCCCCGCTGTGTGGGCGGAAGTGCCGCGTTATGGGCGGGCGCCGAGAGATGATCTCATCTCTCTGCTCCCGCGCCTCACCGCAGTATAGGAGCCCCGCTGTGTGGGCGGAAGTGCCACGTTCCGGGCGGGCGGCGAGAGATGATCTCATCTCTCTGCTCCCGCGCCTCACCGCAGTAGGAGCCCCGCTGTGTGGGCGGAAGTGCCGTTATCCGGGCGGGCGGTGAGAGATGTCATCTCTCTGCTTGCCCGCTGCCGCACCTCACACAGTGCAGCCTTCGCGGCCCATCTGCAAATAGGCCACGGCCCGGAAGTGGGCCACGGACCGGGGGTTGGGGAACCCTGGTGTATGGGACCCATCTGTCTTTTTTCCATCGGTTTTAAAAAATAGAACATGTTTTAAATTTTTCCGATGGATAAAAAACCGATCGAAAACTCCGATCGTCTATGGGCAAGTCCATCGGATAAAAAACCCACGCATGTTCAGAATCAAGTCGACGCATGCTCAGAAGCATTGAACTTCATTTTTCTCGGCTCATCGGAGTGTTTTACGTCACCGCGTTTGGAACGGTTGGTTTTTTGACTGATGGTGTGTGGGCAAGACTGATGGAAGTCAGCTTCATCGGATTTCCGATGGACAAAACCATCGGATTAGAATCCATAGGATATCCGATCGTGTGTACGAGGCTTTAGTTTTGTTTAGGCTTAACTGTTCTTCCAGTGTTAGACTAATGCATTATGAAGCACAAGTAATTTCTCTACAAAATACTACAGTATCTGCCATATGGTGTTATTATTCTTGTCTCCAGGAATTCAGTTATTGATGATTTAAATGATTACTGTTCGATCATGCTCACAGTAATTATGAAGAACCTGGAGAGATTGGTCTTACAGAACATCAAAGCTAGTTTACTTCGTACTTTAAAGTGGTTCCAAAATTTCAACATATTTTACCTTAATGTATTGTATGCATTAAGGTAAAATCTCCCCACTACCTGCCCCCCCCCCAAACATTTATTTGCCTCCTCTCATGATCCAGTGCTGTCCCCAGCTGCAGCATTTCTGCTCTCTCTTCTAGGTCTCACGTGGTCTCACAAAAGACTTTGAGAGCAGTGGAATCCATAGGCTTCTGCAGTAGCTTGCCAGCGATGTGTGTGTCTATAGATGCACACAGCCTAGATCTGGAGCGCACCTGCATGGGTAACCTTTAACACACAGCTTGCTGAGGTGTCACCCACAGGAAAGGAGAAACAGACAGCACCAGCGGAGGACTCCAGAAGAGGAGGTAAGGGACCACTACCATTGCACAGCGCCAGTAAGTTTAACATCTCTTTTTATTTTACTTATTGAGTTAACAGGTCCATGGAAGAAGCTATCGCAATAGAGTTACATAAGGTGTTGAGTCACTAAAGCCCCCCACACACGGGCAGGATGTTTGTAGACACTTGTCGGTACACTTGTCGGTACAAAAAATAACATCCGACATTCTGCCCGTTTGTGTATGTCAGTCTGTCCGACAGAAGCCTGACGTTCGGCCGGCTTCTGTCAGATGTGTATGCTGGAAAACCAGCAGCCAACCGACTCCCGATCAGCGCTCTCAGCCAATGGCAGAAAGTGCTGATCAGAGTATTCTGGTGGAGGGGCCTTCCCCCTGTCAGAACACAACAGCTCAGTGGGGGAGATAGCTTGACTAACCTAACATGGTTAGTACAGCGGCTCCTGACCAGAGCTGTAATTTTTTTTTAATGCAACCTACGTGGTTGCACTAAAAAAAAAAAAAAAACTGTAGTGTGTACCAGGCTTAAGGCCATCGGGGGAGTTAGACTATGATTCATAGATTAGCATTCAGCCTTTAATACAATTATTCCAGAAATACTGTTCTGTGAATTGTTAGATTTGGGACTCCCTCTATCCATTTGTACCTGGATAAATGTTTTCTTTTAGAATTGTCCACAAATTTTTTAAATAGTCTCTGATTCTTCTTCTATTCATATGTTAAAGGGGTTGTAAAGGTAAATGTTTTTTCACCTTAATGCATCCTATGCTCGCCTGATACTGACCCTGGCTTAGCCCTGACTCTTCTCTGGATCCAATTCTGTACCTCTGCTGCTTGGCCGTTATCGACTTATGCTTGCCTGAACACCGAAGACCCTGCATCCGTCTGCTCACCAGCTTTGTTGCTGTCTGCTGTCTGTCTTGTTGCTGTCTGCTGTCTTACATCTGTCGGTCCACTAGTCTGCCTACTGTTCTGCACCTGTTGGCATGTATCCGCATCTGCCAGTCCACAAACCTGTCCACTGCTTGGCACCTGCTGCACTCTGTGCCCTGTTATATCCTGTCACTACCTTCAGGAGAAACAGCACAAGAGGTGTAAGGGTAAGCCCTCCCGTCAGCTCTGCCTCAACCAGGTACGTGACAAGATCCCTTGTAATGAGGTCCTGCAATCATCTTAAAGGAAAATCCATCCAGGCCCTCAGCCCTGAAGCTTCAAAAACAGCTACACAGTCCATGGACTGCCAGAAGGCAGCAGCCCTTCAGGCTCTGGAACACTCTTGGGGAGAGAAAACCCCACTCTTCAGTGCATCAGACCATATATTACCTTTCCAGCCCCCTTCTGGACACTCCTCTCCAGGGATTGGCTGGAGCATAATAAGTATTCCTTACTGCCTCACAGAAGAAGTCCCATTGGACGAAACGTACGTCAGGCTAGGCACGGAGCAGCGGTGACGTCCGAACACTCATGCAGGGTGCTGGACAAACAAATGTTTCCATTTTGAGTCTAATTTTATTGTTTTTATTGTAAGTACAACTTTTAATAAACTCCTGTGTGCTTTTAAAAGAATGTTGCGCAATGAGTTTATCTTCCTCTTTCATATGATGAATGTGTGACTGGACCTTAACTGATGATAACTGTGGAATATACACCTGTGGAATCCAATTAAGCAGGCTGGGTAGTGGATGCGGTTGAGCCCATAGTGAGGGGTGAAATCTCACTAACGCGCAGATAGACCCTGGAGGGTCTTAAAATCTGGTAAGCAGATATACTTACCCTGTCTATCCTGTGGGGAGCACTGGGTGTTTTCACAAATTGAACATTGGATCAGCACAAGTTTTGAATTCACTTTATGGATGTGGAATTGGGACATTTGGACTATTAATAATAATTTTTATTTTTCCCTTTTTCATTTTTTAACATTTTCATCTTTATTGCATTATATTAGATGTTTTTTTTTGTTTTTGTTTTTTGCACTTTGATCATTAAGGTCATGGTTTGACAGCGCTACACGTTTTTGATTATAATAAATATTCAGGCTCGGAATTTTTCTCCCTAAGCTCTTGAAGCTTTTTTCAGAGGCAAGTGAAGCAATTAAGCTCCCATCCTGTGAAACTATGAACAGACCAGAACAGTTGATCACTACTTCCCTGATTACAGAAGGAATCAAAACTAAATTTGCCTAGCAGCCTATGCTAGGAGGGTGATACATCTATCATTAATAATCCATTTCTCTACTATAGTCTATGCTTACATAAGTTTTTCTCTGTGGTTTATATTACATTCCTACAGGGAAAAAAGTATTTGATCCCCTGCTGATTTTGTACGTTTGCCCACTGACAAAGAAATGACCAGTCTACTATTTTAATGTAGGTTTATTTTATTTTGTTTTTTTCCATCGGAAATCCGATGAAACTGTCTTCCATCAGTCAAAAAACCGACCGTTTCAAACGCGGTGACGTAAAACACTCCGATGAGCCGAGAAAAATTAAGTTCAATGCTTCTGAGCATGCGTCGACTTGATTCTGAGCATTCGTGGGTTTTTTATCCGATGGACTTGCCCATAGACGATCGGAATTTGCTGTCGGTTTTTTATCCATCGGAAAAATTTAAAACATGTTCTATTTTTTGACACCGATGGAAAAACTTTGTGGAAAAACTCTTGTTGGCAATCACAGAGGTCAGACGTTTCAGGAGGCATTTTGTCTCAATCCTCTTTGCAAATCCTCTCTAAGTCTTTAAGGTTTTGAGTCTGACGTTTGGAGCTCCCTCCACATATTTTTTATGACATGAAGGTATGGAGACTGGCTAGGCCACTGCAGGACCTTAATGTGCTTCTTCTTGAGCCATTCCTTTGTTGCCTTGGCTATGTGTTTTGAGTCATTGTCATGCTGGAATACCCATCCACGACCCATTTTCAATGCCCTAGGTGAGGGAAGGAGGTTCTCACCCAAGATTTGACAGTACATGGCCCCGTCCATCGTTCCTTTCATGCAGTGAAGTTGTCCTGTCCCCTTAGCATTAAAACACCCCCAAAACATGTTGTTTCCACCTCCATGTTTGATGGTGGGGATGGTGACCTTGGGGTCATAGGTATCATTCCTCCTCCTCCAAACACGTTGAGTTGATGCTAAGGAGCTTAATTTTGGTCTCATCTGACCACAATGCTTTCACCCAGTTCTCCTCTGAATCATTCAGATTTTCATTAGCAAACTTCAGACGGGTCTGTACATGTGCTTTATTGAGAAGGCGGACCTTGCAGGCACTGCAGGATTTCAGTCCTTCACGGCGTAGTGTGTTACCAATTGTTTTCTTGGTGACTATCATCCCAGCTGCCTTGAGATCATTGACAAGATTATACCGTGTAGTTCTGGGAGGATTTCTCACTGTTCTCATGGTCACTGAAACTCCACAAGGTGAGATCTTGCATGGAGCCCTAGACCAAGCGAGATTGACAGTTTTTTTGTGTTTCTTCCGTTTGCAAATAATCACCTCAACTGTTGTCACCCTCTCACCAAGCTGCTTGGCGATGGTCTTGTAGCCCATTCCAGATTTGCGTAGGTCTACAATCTTGTCCCTAACATCCAAGGACAGCTCTTTGGTCTTGGTCATGGTGGATAGATTGGAATCTGATTGATTTCTTCTGTGGCCAGGTGTCTTTTATACAGGTAAAAAGCTGAGATTAGGAGCACCTTTAAGAGAGTGCTCCTAATCTTAGCTCTTTACCTGTATAGAAGACACCTGGGAGCCAGAAATCTTGCTGATTGATGGGGGATCAAATACTTATTTCACTCATTAAAATGCGAATCAATGTATAACTTTTTTGAAATGCATTCTTCTGGATTATTTTGTTGTTATTCTGTCTCTCACTGTTAAAATAAACCTACCAATAAAATGATAGACTGGGGGGCGCATGTGCGGAGTCTAGTGGTGCGGTCATGCAGTGCTAGTGCTCCGCACCGTACGAGAGGAGAGCCGGTGAAATATCAAAACCCGCAAGTATTGGACATACCCACGGGGTCCAGCTAACACCCGGGACCACAGGGCTACATTTCTGTGGCAAAATATGGTGCTGGGAGGCGGCCGTACAAAGTTAAAGAACCCCCTCTTGAAAGACACACAGGAGAAAGCCGCAGCTAAAATGGTGCCGCCCCCCTCCTCATACACAGCCTCTATGCGCTCTCATAGGCAAAAGTTGTCACAGCCTGACTTTCCAGCTGATTCAGAAAATGAACTGGTCACCTCACAGGATTCTCCACAGAATTCTGAAGTAGCTCCAGCCAAATCAAAGCAATTTGAATGCATGCTACACAAAGCCCTTAAACAGACTTCTGAACAAATCACAACAAATCTCACCAGAGAAATAAGGGAAAGTGGCAACCACACAGCAACATTAGCGCTTAAAACTGATGACCTGGAAAATATCTCACAAGAACATACTATTTTCCTCAAAGAGGAAAATCTAATGCTCCAAACAAAACTAGAGGACCAAGAGAACAGGGCCAGAAGGCCCAATCTACGCATCAGGGGTATCCCTGAAACGATCACTGACCTACAATCCACCATAACGGCCTTGTTTCAAGAGTTGCAACCAGCAATCCCAATTGAAAGGTTGGAATTTGACAGAATTCACCAGGCCCTTGCTGCAAAAAAACAGACGTCCCCCACGCGACATGATTGTGAAATTGCATCATTATTGCACAAAAGAACAGCTTCTGTCGTCTGCCAGGGACAAAAAAGAACTTCATTTCCAAGGTAATGGCTACCAATTATTCGCTGATCTATCCCAGCTTACTATAGCAAAAAGGCGAGCAATGAAACCCTATCTCATGGAATTACAACTCCACAACATCATCTATCAATGGGGGTTCCCATTCTCTTTACGCTTTGCTCATAATGGGAAAAAATACACCTGTAGTTCTAGTGAAGAACTTCAACAAACTCTCATAGACCTACATCTAATGGATCCATTACAACGTAATACTTCAACGCGCAGAAGGTCAACATCCTTCTCATCCGCAGGCAACTCCTCTCAACCCAACTTGAAAAAAAAAAGCTACCCATCCCATAAGAGAGGACGCTACACTTCACCTCCTTAAGAAAGAGATGACTCTATGGACTGAAGGAACCACTTATAATTGAGCTTTAGGCTCACTCTCCACCCTGATAACAGTCTTCATCAAAGATACCTCATTCGTTCTCTCCCTGCTACTAGTGGTCCACTAGTTCAAAGTTTTAGATTTCATTTTCTTCATCTACAAAATTACATGCTCTATGACTATTTTTGATTTTCTTTTATTTCAGCTGTACTTCCAGGACTGCATACTCAAAAGATACTTTAACAGTCCCGAAAAATCCCCTTTATAAGTCATTGCACATATAGTGCATAGAAACCAGGATAATTTAGACATACATAAAAACCAAATAGATGGTCTTTTGGCAAATCTAATAAATATTCTGGCCACAGGACCTATCTGTTTTAATCCTCAGGATTTAGCTGGCTCATAGACTAATCTTATGTAGTTCTATTGTAGCGCTAGTAACATAATATTAGGAGTTTTTCACTTTAACCTTTTCCTGGTAGAAACAGCGTTATACCCCTACTACTAATTTCGGGGTCTCCTGGTCCTGTTCCACCCCCCAATTCCTTTTAGCATTCCCATAGCCTGTTTCACTATTCTACCAGGGAACCTTAGGGAAGACAAATGACACTTCCATTTTCCTCACTCCCCCTGCCTTCCCTTCCTTAACATAGTTAGTTTCAATATTTAAAGTTTTCATTCTAAGTTGCGTGGTAATTAGATATAAACATCATTAAGATGTTCTCATTGGAAGGCTCTTCTCCCACGTACGGGAGATCCATGTGCCCTGACCTGCCTCCCTCATTCGTCCACATATAATATGTGGAAGTCTGACGGAAGCACCCTTTCCCCTGTGGGAGATTTTTTTTCCCCCTCACGGGAAATTTCTGAATGTTTCTCAATGTTGACCATTTCTGTTTTATTCCCTTTCCTCGCCTTAGTTTATATCTCTACTCTTTTCCTCTTCTCATTCTCCAAGTCCATCCGGATTGTACTACCTGACCCAAACAACTCGCAAATGGGTAAGTTTCTTTTATCTATTCAATTACCATGGCACCGCTAAACATTCTGCCCCTGTTCAGGGACTCAACATTCCTCAGAAACAAACCAAGGCCTTCCGTGCATTCCATGCCAGAAAGGCACACATAGTTTGTCTACAAGAGACGCATTTCACAAACAATTCTACACCCAAATTTATGTCTCACTTTTATCCGCAAACTTTTACAGCCTCGGCTACCTCTAAACAACGTGGCACCCTCATAGCCTTTCATCGCTCTACCCCATTTTCCCTCCAATCTCAAATTAAAGATCCAGAAGGGCGTTACATAATCCTCACAGGCCATATTGTTCATACAGCAATTACTGTTGTTTCGTATTATGCGCCCAACAAACAACCAAACCCGTTCCTGTCACATTTACTACAAGTCGTGAATGACCACAAAATAGGAACAGTTATCTTATGTGGTGACTCTAACCAGGTCCTCCTCCCATTTCTAGACAAATCCCCGTATACTCCAACTCATAATACACCTAAAATGGATTTTTCCCAACTCCTAACTAAACATAACTTAGTAGACTCATGGAGAGAAGGTAATCCAACAAAACGTAGATATACATACTACTCCCACCCCCATCAAACATCTTCACGGATTGACCACATACTTTTAACAATTGGTATGATTCCCGAAATAATCACAGCCGACATAATTTCCATCCCATGGTCTGACCATAATGCAGTAATCACTTCTATTAAATCCGCAATACCCAAAGGACATGACCCAACCTGGATCCTCCCTAACATTAACACCCATCTCACCGTCAAACCATCGAACAAGCCATAAAAGAATATCTATCACTCAATACCAGCCCAGAAATAAACACCCTAACACTTTGGGAAGCCCACAAACCCGTAATACGCAATATAATTCAGAAACAATTTGCTATATTCAAACGCGAACGAAAAACCCTTGCACGCAAATTGGAATCTGAATTTAATAATGCCTTTATATCCCACCAAGACAACCCATCACCACTGCCAAAATCCCACTTAGATAAAACTTGTGTTGCGTTTGATTTATTCCTAACTGAATCAGTTGAGAAATCTTATAATCGCTCAAGACACAACTATTTTATGAAATCTAATAAATCAGGTACATACCTAGCACGTACACCTAATTCCTTAAACAAACCCCTCAAACCAATCCGCTTGAAACTGGCGAAAGACATACACACGAGCAACCCTATCAAAATTGTTCGGAAATTTCATTCCCACTTAACCTCATTACAGGAATACCCCACTTTTAAGTACACAATGGGATTTATTTACTAAAGCTGGAAAGCGCAAAATGAGGCTTACTTTTGCATAGAAACCAATGAGCTTCAAGGTTTTATTACCAAAGCTTAATTGAACAAGCTGGGGTTAGAAGCTTATTGGTTTCTATGCAGAAGTGAACTTGATTTTGCGCTTTCTAGCTTTAGTAAATAAACCCCATTGTGTACTTAAAAGTGGGGTATGCTTGTATATATTTCATCCCATAACTTTGACCCAATCGCAGCAGATGCCTTTTTTTCCACATATAAATTTAGCAGATCTTTCCCAAAACCAAAAGAATTCATTAGAAGAAAATATCACACCAGAAAATGTCACCAATACTATCAAAGAACTAAAGATAAACAAGAGACCTAGCCCGGATGGTTACTCCGCTTTATATTACAAAACATACACGGATACTCTATCATCGATTTTAGCTGAAGCTTTCAATGTGCTGCTAGAAGGAAAATCCTTTAGACAAGAAACCCTGATGGCCATTGTTTGTATGATCCCCAAACCTCTCACTGATGACACTTTATGCACAAATTATCGTCCAATCTCGCTTTTGAACTTAGATATCAAAATTCTAGCTAAAATTTTAGCTAAGAGACTAAACAAAATCATAGGAAATCTTATCCATAAGGACCAAGTTGGTTTTATGCCAACACGCCAAGCTGGAGACAATGTGCGTCGGGCAGTATTATTAGCACAGATAGCTAAAGCTTGTCATATACCATCTTGCTTTCTTTCCCTCGACTTAAAAAAGGCATTTGATTCTGTATCATGGCCTTACCTACTCTACACATTACAAAAATGGGGCTTCGGCCCCCACTTTTTGTCATGGGTCGAAGCACTTTATAACAAACCCATAGCATACATCAAATACGCCGGTGCTCTGCCGAATAAGGTCCGCCTGGCGGATAAGGACCCCCCTGTACTGCGCAGGTGCAGCGCTTGCACAGTACGAACCTCAATGAGCCCCCGAAAATAGCCAAACATGTAGAGCTGAGAGTCAGCTCTACATGGTGCCTGCGTAATGAGTATGACACATGCCGCACGCTGCCGATGCTAGTGCTACTCTGCAAGGGGCGGAGGTGATTTAAGCAATAAAGTACACGTCTTAGCGGGGGGTGTTAAAACAAATGATGGGCTGGTTTTGCAATGTCGATGGGCGGATTTTGCAATGTTGATGGGTGGATTTTGAAATTGCAAAACCTGCCCATCAACACGGCCCGCTAAGACGTGTACTTTATTGGTAAAATCACCCCCGCCCCTTGCAGAGTAGCACTAGCATCGGCAGCGTGCGGCATGTGTCATAGTCATTGTGCATGCGCCCTGCAGAGCTGACTCTCAGCTACATGTTCAGCTATTTTCGGAGGCTCAGTTGAGGTTCGTACTGCGCAAGCGCCGCGCCTGCGCAGTACAGGGGGGTCCTTATCCACCAGGGGAACTTTTTTGGTAAGACACCGGCTATAAATCGAATTCATTCAATATTGAAGGGGGAACTGGCCAGGGATACCCACTCTCCCCCCTTTTATTCGCCCTCCTTGTGGAACCATTAGCTCAACGAATCAGATCACACCCGACAATCACTGGTATAGAAACTGCTGGACTCCAACACAAACTATGTCTATTCGCTGATGACATACTACTATTCCTCTCATCCCCACAGGTCTCAGGTCCCAACCTCTTGCCCATTCTCAACAAATTTGCAATGATTTCAGGTCTCTCAATAAACCCTAAAAAATACAGAGCCCTAGATATATCCCTCTCCAAAGTGGAGTTAGATTCGGCAAAACATGTACTCCCATTTATATGGGCTGAGAAGTCTATTCCCTTCTTAGGAATTCACCTCACAGCCTCTTATTCAGACCTCTTCGCAGCAAAATTATCCCCCAATTTTTAAACAAATCACAAAACTTTTACAGCAATGGGCACATCTTCCGATCTCATGGATAGGTAAAATCAATGCTATCAGAATGACAATTTTGCCAAAACTACTTTATTTAGAGTCTTGCCAATCCCGTCTTACTACCTAAGAATAAATCAAAAAAGAGCAACTTATTTTATCTGGGGCTCAACTAAACCCTGCATACACTGCATCTACCATAACTCAAAGGGGGGCTAGGCTTTCCAAACTTTGCAAATTATGACAGAGCAGCACATATTGCAAGCCTCCTTAAATATCACGCAACAAAAGAAATACCTTTATGGGTTATAATAGAAGCTTCAGAATGCGACCCGCTTTCTATTTAAAATTTGTTATGGCTCCATCCCAAAGAACGCAAAAATTTGCGTAATCCCATTACCAAATATTTTTTATCTCTATGGGACAAGCTCAAATTTAAACACCAATTACAATCTCCCCACAACCCTCTATTATCGTTTCTCAAAAACCCTGCTTTGTACCCAGCATGGGTCTCCCCCAAATCATTCAAAGCCTGGACTTCACTGAATATTATATATATATTTCCTCCACATCCTTCCTCACCTTTCCCACCCTTTGCGACACCTATAAATGACCAAGTTCCGAACTATTTAGATACCTCCAAATTAAAAAAAATGTACTCACCGTTGCTAGACACAAATACCCCCCTGTCCCAAACTACGAACTTTAAATCAGCTTGCCTGAATGATCCTCACTTAAGGGGTATGATATCTTCCACATACTCCCAAATCTCAACTTATCCGGGCCTCGGGAAATGGGAGGAGGACCTGGAAATAACACTAGATATGGCTGATTGGTCTAGGATCTGGTCTGCAACTAAATCTTCCTCACCAAACATCCTGGCGGCAGAAACTAACTATAAGGTTTTAACTTGTTGGTACCTTGTTCCCTCCAGGTAGGCCAAATTTGCACCAACCAAAGCAGCTCATTGCTTTCGTGGCTGTCTAGAGCCAGGGACCCACTTACATATATGGTGGTCCTGTCCGACAGCACAAACGTATTGGAAAAAAATATTTGGAATTGCTTCCAGAATGTTTGATTTAAACTTGCGACCAGATCCTTCCACAGCCCTGCTCATTCTAAAACCAGATTATATTACATATAATCAATTTAAACTCCTTATCCAACTTTTCACGGCAGCAAAGCAAATGATCACAAAGGCATGGAGGACCCCTAGCCTAAAAGTACCTGAAACCAAACACAGACTTAATAATTTCTTGTCTCACGCCAAAATGTTGGCAATAGAAATACCAAATTCCCGTCTTCGAAAAAACTTGGAATCCATGGATTAATTATCACTTATCATCAATCTGTGACAACTCAATTCTCAAGCCATGGTAGTTGATAGCCCTACATAGATAAATGTACCGGTAACTTATTAATCCAGTCTTCCTAAACTCTGGGTGATACCTTACCCATTAGTATGAAAATCACAATGCCCTTAGCGCCTTCAGATGAAACGCCATGTTACCTGTGTCAATCCGGTGGACTCTTTCTCTTCTAGCTCAATCTTTCCTACTATCCTTTCCTTTTTTTTACTTCTTAAAAACTCATCTTTTCCTAAAATATTATTATAAGCTATATATTTTCTAAATAATCTCTTCAACTGATCTGATTCAATAGAAGACAACCTATACGGTCACTTAATTTCTATTATATCTTTGATCAGTCATCAGCTTATTGTTATTTTAAAGAGATTGTACAGTTTATTTATCTGTAGTTGTATCGTAAATCATTGAGTTTTATTTTTTTTCTGTTAAACTAGAATTAGTTACTATACCTACTTTGTAATAGACACTCCTGTTTAATCAATAAAAATCTTTAGACAAGGAAAATGATAGACTGACTGATCATTTCTTTGTCAATGGACAAATGTACAAAATCAGCAGGGGATCAAATACTTACTCATAAAATTAAATAGGAGTGTACCTTTAAAAATATATTCTGACCAGTGTATCTTCTTATTTTACCAATACCCCTTTTGTATTTTTGTACTTTCATATATATTGTGTATGTTTTTAGTATGACAATTACAAACAATAGAAGAGAAATGGTGCATCTTTTGCAGTTTTATTACTCCCGTTAACAACAATCATTAAGACCACGTGCAATAAGTGGCTGCTAGAGCACAAATTTGTTGCTAGGCTTCTTTTATTTTCCCAGTGTTTAGAGTTATGCATTATTTAGCTCTGAATAATTTTTATTTTACAACCTAAAAACAGCAATAAGTAAACACAAAACCTTTGTGCTACTGGTGCCATCTTCTAACATCAGAGTTCATAAACCTTATCTTTGTGAGCTACTACAGTATTTTAATATACAGCAATTAAAACAAATAATATTATTATATAGCATATTGATGGTAGTAAAGATTTGTTGAAAATTAAATAAATAATATTAATTATAAAATTGTAAACATGAAATTTATAGAAAACCAGTCTTGATTAGGGTAATGCAATATCTAAACATTGTATCTGTGCCGCATACAATTACATTTGTTTATAAGGTGGAAAAAAAATACAGAGATCCATCCAGTTCAACTTATGTGTGTGTACAGTATATGTGTATGATTCTTGTTCTTTAACAATTCCCATAGCTCTGTACATTTTGCTTCCTAAGGAAGACATCTAAAAGTTTTTTGAAGTTGTCAACACTCTCAGCTACCACTTCCTGGAAGAGGAAGTTCCACATTTTTGCTGCACTGTCATTAAAGAACCCTTTCCAAAGACTAAGGGTAAACCTCCTTTCTTCTAGTCTCAAATCATGGCCATGTGGTCCCTTCAGGGACCAAAGAGTTAAGTAATTTTAAAGTCTTGTTTTTTTTTTGTTTAAAAATAACAAACATGTTATACTTACCTGCTCTGTGCAGTGGTTTTGCACAAAGCAGCCCAGATCCTCCTCTTCTCGGATTCCTCGCCGGTGCTCCTGGCCCCTCCCTCCTGCCAAGTGACCCCCATAGCAAGCAGATTGCTATTGGGGCACTTGAGTCAAGTTGCTGCTCTGGCCATGACAGGGGGACTACAACTACCAGCATGACCAACTGACAGGGGGACTACAACTATCAGCATGAACAACTGACAGGGGGACCACAAATGCCAGCATGACCAACTGACAGGGGGACTACAACTATCAGCATGAACAACTGACAGGGGGACCACAACTGCCAGCATGACTAACTGGCAGGGGGACTACAACTGTCAGCATATACAGTATATCCTGAGTTACAGGGAAATTAGAAGTTTGTGTATGCATAGGACAACAAGGGACTGTATGTACGTAATGCACTCCTGAACCTCACACTCTGTACGTAACAAACTAACTCCTGAACTCTGCACTCTGTAGGTAACACACTCCTGAACTCTGCACATACCACACTCCTGAACCTTGCACTCTGTATGTAATGCACTCCTGAATCCCGCACTCTGTACCTAATGCACTCCTGAACCTCACACTCTGTACACAATGCACTTCTGAATTCTGCACTCTGTACGTAACACACTCCTGAACTCTGCACTCTGTACATAACACAATCCTGAGCCTCACACTCTGTATATAATGCACTCCTGAATCCCGCACTCTGTACGTAATGCATTCCTGAACCTTGCACTCTGTACGTAATGCACTCCTGAACCTCACACTCTGTACCTAATGCACTCCTGAACCTCACACTCTGTACCTAATGCACTTCTGAATCCTGCACTCTGTACATAATGCACTCCTGAACCTCACACACTGTACGTAATGCACTCCTGAATCTCACACTTTGTACGCAATGCACTCCTGAATCCTGCACTCTGTATCTAACGCACTCCTGAATCCTGCACTCTGTACGTAATGCACTCCTGAATCCTGCACTCTGTATGTAATGCACTCCTGAACCTTGTACTCTGTACGTAATGCACTCCTGAATCCAACACTCTGTACATAATGCACTCCTGAATCCTGTACTCTGTACATAATGCACTCCTGAATCCTGTACTCTGTATGTAATGCACCCCTGAACTTCACACTCTGTACGTAATGCACTCCTGAATCCTGCACTCTGTATGTAATGCACTCCTGAATCTTTCCACACTTTGTAGGTAATGCATGCCTGAATCCTGCACTCTGTACGTAATGCACTCCTAAACCTTGCACTCTGTATGTAATGCATGCCTTAACCCCCTCTCTGTACATAATGCACTACTGAACCTCACACTCTGTACGTAATGCCCTGCTGAACCTAACACTCTGTACGTAATTCACTCCTGAGTCCTGCATTCTGTATGTAATGCACTCTTGAAACTTGCACTCTGTACATAATTCACTCCTGAACCTCACACTGTATGTAATGCACTCCTGAATCGTGCACTCTGTACATAATGCACTCCTGAATCGTGCACTCTGTACATAATGCACTCCCGAACCTCACTCTGTACGTAATGCACTCCTGAACCCAATACCCTGTACGTAATGCACTCCTGAACCTCACACTTTGTACGTAATGCACTCCTGAATCCTGCACTCTGTACAAAATGCACTCCTGAATCCTTCCACACTTTGTGTAACACACTCTTCCACAGTGTGTGCAAAACCATTTGTAATGGAAGCTTTTTATACTTTTTTATTTTTTAAACGATTGTGCTGGGGTTTGTGTCTGTGAGACTCTTGCTTGTGGCACAGCAATCAAAGCAGGAAGCCTGTGTTTTGTTTAACCATGCCCCATAAGCCCCTCCTACTCTTAATCATTTGACATCACCCATTTTTGCTGCGGTGTGTGTAGTGACACTTAAGCCCTGTACACACGATCGGATTTCCTATGGATTTTAAACCGATGGATTTTTCCATCGGTAATCCGATGAAGCTGACTTCCATCAGTCTTGCCTACACACCATCAGTCAAAAATCCGACCGTCCCAAACGCCGTGACGTAAAACACTCCGACTAGCCAAGAAAAATAAAGTTTAATGCTTCTGAGCATGCGTCGACTTGATTCTGAGCATGCGTGGGTTTTTTGTCCGATGGAGTTCCACACAGATGATCGGAATTTGCTATTGTTTTTTTTTTCATCGGATAAATTTAAAATATGTTCTATTTTTTCTCACCGATGGAAAAAAGACGATGGGGCCCATGCACGATCGGTTTGTCCGATGAGAAAAGTCCATCGGACTGTTTTCATCTGTAAAACCGATCGTGTGTACATGGCTTTACTCTCTCAAGTGTCCCTCATTCTGAAGTTCAAAAGTTGGGAGGTATGCTAAAAGTGCTTTGCTTTCCTCTGAATGAACTCTAGGTTTAGGTTTCTGAGAATGCAGGGTTTCAATTTATTTGTTTACTTTTCTATTAGTTGAACTCCATTAGCATGCATATTTTTCAACCTGACCCAATATAAAGCTAGACTCATGGTGTCTTTAACATATATAAATAAATACAAAACTTTATTTAAGCTTATGACCAGCCAGGCAGTTTGCCAAGCCTCCTGTAACTTTCAAAATGTCTCAAGGTTGCAAATCACAGAAAGGGGTAGAGATTTCAAAGCAGAAAATAGTAGCTTAAAAACTACAGAACTTTAACTTTATCCCAATCCCCACTCTCACCACCTCACAATTAGACAAACTTAATTCACCCATTTCTCAATCAGAAGTGCTGAATTTCATCAAGGCACTAAAGACAGGTTCGTCCCCCGGGCCTGACGGTTTTTCCGCCATATATTATAAAATATTTGCCTCCCAACTCTCCCCCAGACTGGTTCGACTTTTTAACTTTGGCCTACAAGGTAATAGCTTTCGGGAGGAAATGCTGTTAGTAAACATGTCGCTCATCCATAAGCAGAATAAGGACCACACTCACCCCCAGAATTTTAGGCCCATATCGGTTATTAACAATGACCTAAAGATTTTCAGTAGGATCTTAGCGGATAGACTCGCCAGAGTAATTTCCTCACTAATTTCCCCTTACCAGTCAGGGTTTATCCCCCACCGCCTAACAGACAATATCCGCCTAGCGACGGATATTATTCAGAATGCAAACCTTTTCTCAAGGAAACTGTTCATGTTAAGCTTAGACATTCATAAAGCTTTGGAGAATGTGTCTTGGAGCGATGTGTCTCTCCTATTACAGCGCTATGGCTTTCAGGGTCAAAGCTCTATATCAAAACCCCAGAATGCGTGTCAAAATCCCTGGATGTAGCTCAGAGTTTTTTCGGCTTGGTAGGGGTACTAGCCAGGGGTGCCCACTGTCTCCACTCATTTTCGCTCTGGCTATCGAGCCCCTAGCCATTGCTATACTGCAACACTCGGATATTTCTGGTTACAACAAAGCTTACTCTACTTATAAATTCTGCATGTATGCAGATGATATGCTTTTATTTCTCACCAACCCCTGGATCACTCTGCCAAACCTTCTTCAAACCCTCTCAGTATTTGCCAATATTTCTGGCCTTTCGATGAATGTGTCCAAATTGGTGGCTCTCCCAGTGGGGTTCTCTCCTGCCGAGCTGGAGACTGTCAAAAAATCCTTTTCATTTATATGGGCTAGATGTTTCCTCTCCTATTTGGGTGTAAAGTTTCCTGGAGATTATAATTGTTTATTTGACCATAACTTCCCCCACACGATTTCTAATCTAAAACAGTTTCTTAAAACTTGGTCCTCCTATAGAATCTCCTTCCTAGGGAAAATAACAGCAATCAAGATGACGATCCTCCCTAAACTGTTATACTTGTTCTGCACCCTGCCTATTAAGATATCTAAGTCCTATCTTCTCAAACTTCAAGCACATTTTAATAGGTTCATATGGAAGGACAAGCACCCAAGATTCTCTAGGAAAGTACTGTATCGCCCGTATAGACTAGGGGGCCTGGTAGTTCCTTAGGTATGGCTGTATTATTTAGCTAGTAGATTCTCACAACAGGCTTATTGGAATATTAAAAATTCAAAAGTCCCTTGGGTCAGATTTGAGCAAGATTTGATCGTCCCATTTCACCTTCCGGGAATACTGTGGTCATCTAAATCCCATGCCTCCCAGAACCTGGTGGTAGCTTACGGGTTGAAATTATGGGATCTTTATAAAATAAAACTAGCACTTATTTCGAAAGTCCCCCCGTGTGCCTCATTCCTTGGTGATCCTAGGCTCCCCTCGGCCTTTGAAAACCCTGATGCTTTTGGGTGGTAGACAGACCAAGGTTTAATAACACTGGAGGATTTCCTGCATAATGAGACCTTTGTCTCTTTCTCCCAGCTGCAGGCCCAAAAAAATATCCCAGCAGGAGAATTTTATAGATTCCGTACTTGCAAATCCATCACTTTTTTCAGACACGCTACACAATTGTCCCTTCTGAGTCGCACACCTCTTTTGAGTCCCTATGCCAGACTGCCCCTAGACAGAAAGGCTTAATCTCTGGGCTGTATAAGTCTATGGAGATGGTAAGAGATTGTCCCAAATTAAAACATATGACCCAGTGGGAATGCAAATTAAACTTGGAATACGATCACAAAGACTGGGAGGCTAACTGGTAGAATATGCGTAAATGTACCAAATCTCTTACTATTAGGGAAACATCGATTAAATTATTTACCCGCTGATACTATACTCCTTTACGATTGGGAAAGATCTACCCGCAGACTTGCTCATCTTGTTTCCGAGGATGTTTTCTTCCAGGTTCTTTTTTGCACATGTTCTGGGAATGTGAAGCTCTGCGACCTACTTGGAGGGGGATTCTGGAGCTAATGGACAAGCTGGTGGGGAGGCACATGGCTCTGACACATACTCACTGTCTGCTATTTGAAAAAATCCCTGATATACAGAAACCCCTAATGAAACACACTATTTGTCCTGCGCTGCATTGGGCAATTGCCCTTAACTGGAAGCCTAACACAGTCGAATTCTTGCAAGTTATCTCTCGAGTTGATCAAATAATGTTATTGGAAAAAATATTTCACACACTGCATGACTCCATCCCTATCTATGACACTAAATGGAACCCTTGGTTCACTTTCTGTCTTCAATAATGACCTGAGTTATTGTTTTCTTTTTGTTGTTTTTGACTGCAGTCCTGTTTGACATACCATATAGCTGATAAGATCATATAGCATTATGATTTTCATGTTTAAGCTTGAGTACTTAACAATTTGGATGATCATTGTCTAACCATGCAACCCAAATGATTTTTTGATAAGCAGTTTTATATCTCATGTCATTTTGTACTGCAAACTTAATTTTCTCAATAAAAAACGTTTAGTAAAAAAAAAAATACAGAACTACAAGTAACAGTTTACAAAATTCTGTAGATGAGGTTACAGCATTTCGCATAATTCTGCTATAATTGGCACAAATGTGTTGCAAACCAATATTATTTTTCTGTTGTGGAGTACTAAATCAAGATAATGTGTATGCAATATAAAAATCCACAGATTGAATGTAATATGAGACACTTTTTTTAATGAAAATATCCATGCATAGATGGTTAATCTGGAAGGCAAATGAGAACAGGATATTGCACTTGATTCACTTAGGATAGATTAGATTGGAGAAAAGCACAATGTAATTGATATCATTTTGGGGATATCTTACGCAGTACTTTAAAACTTGAGTATATTTTTTATCTTTTACAAACAATGTACAGCTTATTTATGACAAATTATTTTACAGATTTTTATGTTTTTTTTTAGAAGGTGAAGTTATACAAACTAGCCATTAGGTGGCAATGCAACTCATGCTTACACTGTTCTACTCCTTTTCTCTTGGTGTGACCTGGTGTTCTAATTCTAAGATATGAATGCATGCGATAAATATGTACACAGTCTGCCTTCCTCTCTGAGCTCCCATTAGCCATATGACTGAGCATGGACGCCAGCAATAAATGCACCATTAACCCCATGAAAAATAGCTTTTAATCAAATGGATAGATCTTATCAGACTCAAAAACACTGTGCATCTTGTGTAAGCCCTTGAACTATTGATTAAGTTTCAATTCCAAAAAAGCAGTGTACTATGAGACAGACATTGTGGTTTTGAAAAGGGAAAGAAACAACAACTTTGATCCACGCAAGTTCAGTGAGATTATGAAGTCTTCCAAGTCTCTTCGGAATTTCTGCATGGAGGAAGATAAGAAATATTGAAGTTTTGTTTCATTTTTATTCAATAGAAGATGCCATTTCAGTAGCCATTAACTCCGTTTAGCAATATCAAGAGACGGTCGTAACTTTTTTTCTTATTCGGCATCTATAACCATTTTTCAAGGCTGCACAAAAACAACACTTATTGACAAAATATGACCTTATACTTTTATAGGTTTACAAGTGACTTGCTTTCAGCATCTCTTCCAACAATTGGGCAATGTATGGGTTTATTATATGTGAAACGACAAGCAAGTGTTCAAGTGCAAGACTACGTTCACACTTGTGTGTTTTGGGAACACGTGCATAAATTACGCATTTTCCGGCAAAGCACAAAAACACGCTGTCCTTTACAGCGGTGCCATTAGTTCCTAAAGCGGTAATAAACAATTTGAAAAAAAAAAAAAACAACGTTTCCCTCTGTAGCGGCCTCACCCCTCTCTCCCCTTCTCATTCTCGGCTTGTCTTTCTTCGTCTAGGGAGTGTTAGTGCTGGGGGGAGGGACGAGACACACCACGGCCCATGTCCTCCATAGTGAATTAGGTGAAGGCCAGAAAGATCGGGCTTTGTGTAGGTGTCCTTCGTCCCTGACTCCTTTGCTCCTAGTAACCAGAGTTCCACACAGTGAATAGGTCCAACACAGTTTTATTCTTCTCAGCGAATAAACACACAGCACAGTTAAGTTGGATTCTTTTGCAACAACTTAGTAGTAATGGGAATAGGTCGAGGCACAATCCCTTCCCTTCTTTTGCTAACCATTGTGGTATCACCAGTGGCGAATTGTCACTGCCACTGACTATGTGAGGTAGAACGTGAATTACCTTCGCTAGCACAGCCCCTGTCAGGGGAAGGATATCCATCCAAGGGAGATACCGGAGGCCTCTCTGTCACCAGTGATGCTGCGCCGGACTCTCCAGAGAAGTTCTGCTCAGACCTCACGAACTCAGACACCCAAAGAGTTAGGGCCCCCTCGGATTCCTCCACCCTCACGGAACTCAGTCGAAGGTACTGAGCCCCAGGCATCCACCATAGTACCTCACCCCAGGCTCAAAGTGCCTGAGATGGACTCCATCTCTGCTCCGGCCAGGCCAAAGGCGCCTGGGCCCGGAACACCAGCACCCAAGCTGAAGGTGCCTGGATGCGGCTGCATCCTCCAGACTCTGAACCCTGTGGTAAGGGTGCCCGCCCCTTTTATCCCCTCTCCCTTTGCGTCACAGCGGGTTCCCCGTCCCGCTGTACCAGCTCCAGGGGAGGACAAAAAGGCACAGTATTGTGGTGTGAGTTCGCCTCCGGCCCCCGGCAACAACGCCACCTGTAGGCCGCAGGGAACCTCACACCCCCAGAGTCCTCCAAGAACCATAAAAGGGTCTCAGACTCCCTAGCAATCAGTGCATCTGGGTTACACTACCACCCAGATGCTTCCCCTAAATTCAAATACCCACTACACCTCTGCAAGGCAAAGGCATAATTTGCTAGTATGCATCACATAGTAGCACATTATGAAGGACTTGCCCTAAAATGAAGCCTTCCAGGGGCGCGCTGTCATCGTTGCAGAGGCTTCCATCTTTACCTAGTTTTCTGTCCGAGTTCGCGGGCTGTGGCTGCTTGATAGGCCAAGCCGCGAAAACGTCACGTCTTGGCCGTGGCGCACAGTACACAGGTATGCCGTTAATTTCAGAGCAAATGCACCGGTGACCTCACCGGCTGCTGCTCACTAGAATATCTCCTTAACGGTGCACATTTAGGAGATATTCATTTAACCTACAGGTAAGCTTTATTACAAGTTTACCTGTAGGTAAAAATAAACAAGAGTTTACTACTACTTTAATAGCACTCCTACACACCATGTAGTTTTGGCGCAGCACACTTCTGCAAAAGGGTCAAGGGCTTCTTTTTCGAGTTTCTCCAATGTAGGGCAGTCCATTGACATGGATGGGCAGTCCTACGTGAAACATGCAGAAACATATAGAACTGCACGTGCGCTTTGATGGTGTGAATGGAGACTACATGTAATTTCCCCCCTAGCACTTTGTGTGTTCTGAATAGACATTTTACATACCGTGTTTCCCCAAAAATAAGAAATACCCCAAAAATAAGACCTACTCAACCCCCCTCCGTGTGAAGAGCTTCGGCGGGCTAAAGAAGCGATGAGCTGCACTCAGCTGATCTCCCCCTCTCCGAGATGTCAGCGGTGGAACTCGGCCCCCCTCCCTGTGCAGAGCTCCGGCAGGCTAAGGAAGCGACGAGCTGCACTCAGCTAATCTCTCCCTCTTCAAGATGTCAGTGGGGGATCTCGGGCCCCACTTCCTCTGCAGACCTCCGACGTGTCACAAGCGATATAAGAAGGTATGTGGCACTACATCTCAGCATGCAGCAATTTTGCATTGTGTGATACCAACATTCTACAAGCACTTTTACACAGGAGGGAGAGAGACAGCACATGGCATAATAAGACCTACCCCGAAAATAAGCCCTACTGTGTCTTTTGTTGTCAAAATTAAGATAAGACCCGGTCTTATTTTCAGGGAAACACGGTACTTACTAAGGTTGATAAAAGACACATTGGTATATGCAATTGGAATAGAAGTAAGAAGGTCTCTCACCATTCATCATTCTCAGTAAAAGATATTGGCTTAAATTCAAGAAAACCAATCACCATTGGGCTTATGTGAAAATTTTTAGTCTTAAAGTGTCTGTAAAGGCTGACGTTTTTTTTACCTTCATGCATTCCATGCATGAAGGTAAAACCCTTTCTGTGTTCGGTTTCCCCTACAACCTCCCAATACTCATCTGAGACCCCTCTGGGTTGTGCACGGGAGCCTCAGCTAGCCCGGGTCTCTCTCTCCTGACTGACACAGCAGTGAAGTCATTGGTTCCCACTGCTGTCAATCTCAGCCAGTGAGCCAATGAGAAGTGAGCAGGGGGAAGGGCAGAGCCACGGCTCTATGTGTCCTATGGACATAGAGAGCAGGGCTCGGGAGGGAGCAAGCACCAGAGTCCCCATAGCAAGCAGTTTGCTATTGGGGGCACTGGTCAAGGGGGAGGAGCCAGGAGCACCAGTGGGGGACCCGATTAGAATAGGATCGGGGCTTATCTGTAAAAAATCACTGCACAAAGCAGGTAAGTATAACAAGCTAAATCTTTAATACCACTTTAAAGTGGACCGGTAAGTGGTTGTAAACCCTTACGTATACCCAGTGAAGCGACTGGCCTTGGGTGATACACAGAGATGCAACAAATTCTCCTACATAAGTTGTACCTGATCATCTGCGGTCTTCTCTTCTCTACATCTGTTCAAAGTCCAGAATTTATAGCTTGTCTGAAGAGTTCAGTAAAAAGGGAATGGAGACCAAAAGTCACACTCTGCAGAGCACAGTGAGGAGAGCTCTTAGAGCTGACTGGAGGGAACAAACTACCCCCACCCCTTTTTCACACAGCAACAGGAACAGTACTGAGGCTGTCAATCAGCTGGAAGTCCCTCCCCTGTCACACTTTTTCTCTTGGTGTCAGAAGTGATTCATGCTGATAGCAGAGGAACGAAGCAGCAGACAGAAATGACACTTAGTGCTCTGGATTGAGACAAGTACACAATATATAGGGATAAGCTTTGTTCATATTTGATGTCTGATGTTTGCAACCACTTTAACTCAAAAAGTGAAGGCTTGTCGTCTTGTAGGGAGCATCTAGAAAAGTAAATTACTCCTGAAAAACAATAGCGCATTTCCTGACATGTGACAATGCCTAGACACTCGTGTGTCTTCAATCACATAGCTGTATATCTGCAATTCAAGTCTCATCTAATGTCACCGACTGCTAGTCTCACTAGATTTAGAGTGATATATGGTGATGTAACTACTGTATTGCAGACTGCTCACCTTGCTAGAGAGAAAGCTGTGCATGAGAACTTACAAACCAAGGATCTCCTTGCTTCTGCTTTTTTTATTCTGTGGATCTGTGCTTTCTGCGCCTTCTCGGCTGCTTCTTGAACAATATCCCACCCAGGAGAGGAGTGGGAGTTTTTAGCCTTGGGGAAACACAGCCAACTGACCATTTCACAGAAGACCAAGCTTACATGTGGGCCTTACTGATGTGCAAACATGCCAACACAATTTGAAAGTAACAATGTACAGCACAGAATACTGAATTAGGTGGTGTAAAATAGGAAATGTACAATGCAGCATACAGTACAGTATGATGCTGTAGTGAATAAGGAATGCACATCAAGACATACCAAATGATGCATAGTTGCCAACATTGGAAAAAAACAATCCGGGACACTTTTTTTGCATTGAGGCGGAGCCTTTATATAATTAGGGGTGGGGCATTCGTTTGTAGGCGTGTCACCCCAATAGGGAAAAGTGGGCGTGGTTTACACGCGTTAGTGGGCGTGGATCAGAAGGGGTGTGGTTGAAGTCCGAGATGAAGAAAGAAAGAAAGAAGCCAGATCCTACACCACAATAGAAATATGTGTATTCCAGAAAGTTTAACAAAATCGGCAGATAAAGATACTCCAAAACACCTGTTGGTGCTTCAATCATCCCGGGACCATGTTTGTTATGGTGTCAGGGTGATTGAAACGCATTATTTCTATTATTACATTGTAATATAAAATGAAATCATTCAACTCACCATAATGCCGAATCAGTGGAAGTGTGTCACCTGCCACCAGATGCCTCCCCAGCAGTCCGTCCTTGCATCAGGTGCTCCCAGAAGCAGAGCCCCTCTTTACAGAACTGTGTCCCTGGCAGCGGAGCCCTCCTTTACATCTGGTGTCCCCAGCAGTGGAGCCCTCCTTTACATCTGGTGTTCCCGGCAGTGGAGCCCTCCTTACAGATCTGTGTCCCCCAGCAACAGAGCCCTCCTTACTTCAGTGTCCCCAGCAGCTGGCAGCAGCGGAGCCCTCCTTTACATCTGGTGTCCCCGGCAGCAGAGCTCTCCTTTACATCTGGTGTCCCCGGCAGCAGAGCTCTCCTTTACATCTGGTGTCCCCCAACAGCGGAGCCCTCCTTTACATCTGGTGTCCTCCAGCAGCAGAGCCCTCCTTTACATCTGGTGTCCTCCAGCAGCGGAGCCCTCCTTTACATCTGGTGTCCTCCAGCAGCGGAGCCCTCCTTTACATCTGGTGTCCCTGGCAGCAAAGCTCTCCTTTACATCTGGTGTCCCCGGCAGCAGAGCTCTCCTTTACATCTGGTGTCCCCCAACAGCGGAGTCCTCCTTTACATCTGGAGTCCTCCTTTACATCTGGTGTCCTCCAGCAGCGGAGCCCTCCTTACAGGTCTGTGTCCCCTAGCAGCGGCAGCCAGCCCCGGGGAACAGATGCTCTCACCTCCCGGCGTCTCCGTGTGTGTGCTGGAGGCAGAGGCAGCTCCGCGGTCCATGATCATTTCCCAGCGGTGTCGTGCCGAGAATGGTTCCCCCGCCGGATTCTGTTCCCCCTGGCTCTCCCGACTCCTATCGGAACTCCGCCTCCCCAGCCCTGTACATTGCCGCTCCCTCACGAATGCTCATAATACCGCCCCGCCTTCTCATGTGTGAACACAGAGAGGGGAGAAGCCGATTGGCTGCTCCTCCCCTCACCACTGAACACAAGAGGAAATAATCCTTGTGTCTGCAGCGGCGGCCATCTTTGTGTAGCCCGCCGTTTTTTTACCTCAAGCATTCCCGATTTTCCCGGCGGCCGGGACAAAGGAAAAATACCGGGAAAATAGACGGGACAAAATAAATACGGGACGAGGGTCCCAAATCCGTGATTGTCCCGGGAAAAACGGGACTGTTGGCAACTATGAATGATGTGGTGTGGAATACAGAATTTACAGCATATTGTACAAAATGAGGTGGTGGGGAAAGACAGTACAGCACAGCTACTACAGAGTAGAGCAAGATCTAACCCACTTAAATTCCAGGAGAGTGTGCAAGTTCAAAAACACTGTGCCGCTCAATGGGCATAGATTTGTTATATATACAGTATATATATTGTTTCTCATAACCATTTTCTATGGACATTTATGTTTTAGTTTACATGCTGCCATCTAGTGACCTTTTATGATAATACATTTAATTTACACGTCTTGTCTGATCTATGACACACTTCCTTTCTGTATAATGCTCCACCCTTCTTCCTGAGTTTCTACTTCCTGTCTAATGGAGACTGCTTACAGGCCACATGTAACATGTAGCACATGTATTCTGCATAGTAAGCTACAGACAAGTATCATCTTTTGACCGCACAATACTACAACCTGTTCATCTGCTGTAACCTGTCATCTGATGTATTCTGATGTTTTGGATTAAAGCACTTCTGTGAATAGAATCGGTATTGGTGAGTTCAAGCTATCTGATGGATTGTCCTTAGTGATCATATCTGATTATACAGGCCAGGCATAGAGGTCTCACAAGGGATAAGTCGCTTCACAACAATCGGAGTCAGAATAAACACGCAGTAACATACCTCCCAACTTTTTGAGATGGGAATGAGGGACACCTGTCAGAAAATGTATACAGGCATAGGATACACCCCTTGCCACGCCCCCTTAAAGGAGAACTGTACAAAAAAACAAGATTGGTTAAACCCACAAGTTCTTTTTTACCATTACTATTCCTTTATATTGGCTTTTGAAAATTAACAAATACAGCAATTTAGAAATCAGATGCAAGGTTTACTGCTGGAAAACTTTGATAGATACAAAGTGTTTTTTTTATACATCTATATAGATCAGACCAAAATGCTCCAAATCAGGGACAGTCAGGAATTATTTACAGTACATGGAAATACTGCTGTGCATTAATACATAGCTCCTGGGCTTGAACCTGGGACCTTGTCCATGTCTGGCGTTGACTCTTCCCACTGAGCTATCTGGGATGCTGGACAGCTCCCTGCCTGATCTGTTGGACAAACCTATCTGATCCATTAGACTACTCTGCTTGGTGTCTTGATTGCTGTTGAACCCTGAACCCCTTGCTCCTCCCATGAACTTCCTATATAAGCCTTGTCTCAGCACTTCTTCTTTGCCAGGTTATTGTGCCTTCCCTGACGGTGCCTTGCTGTTGTCTTTCCTGCTGCCATCTGTACCTACAACCACTCGTGATTGACCCTTGGCTTGTTCCTGGACTTCTCTACTGCCTGATCCCAATCTGCAACCACCCGTGTTTGACCCTCGACCTGTTCTTTGACCACTCTACTGCTTGATCCCAACCTGAAGCCACTCGTGATTGATCCCCTGGCTTGTTTTCTGACCACGCTGCTGTTTCATCCTTGTCTGTTATCCGCTATTGGACCCTGGTTGGGCAAACTTGAGGACCGCGACTTGGTACTAGCTTGCAGCTAAATCCATCTCCACCATCCGGAGCTCTGGGGAAAACCAGCTAGTACTTAGACTCCGCACCTCAGGTGAGCCTGTGTCATCTGCCAGAAGTGACTGCCTGTATGCCTGTCCTGCCACTGCTATTGCAATTGGTCTTCAAGCCCGACGCTTGATCGTGACATTCTAATTGGATCCCATTAAGCTCCAAGCTGGCACAGGTTCTGCCCTGCATCTTCTCCACATCCGGCACCCACATACCTGTCTTTAAGAGAAACTCTGCCATATTGTGTCATTTACTGTCTTGGTCTGAGGCCCAACCTCATCACATATTCCCAGCCGGAGGCCTGTTACCCAGAATATAGAAAGCATACCCACTGGCAAAGCATTACAGTCCATAACCCAACTTCCTGAACAGTGTCTTTACAGTGCATAACACTATACTTCTGTAGCGGCAACCCCCTAAGGGCTGCTGTGTGTTGTGGTCCACCCGTCACCCTTCTTCACCCGTCACAGTTCTCATTCATTCTCAGGTAGAATACTAGTCTGTGAAATTTGTTTGGATTTTTATTGAGGTAATTTAACTTGGATGGGGATGGGATATTCATGAGATGCCCAACTGATTGCAGAAAAAGATATGGGACCAACTATATACACCTCCAGTATATACAACTCCACACTTCAGCTCCAGCACAATACTTGCTTGCAGACTATATCTCTCCTTAACACCTCCAGCACATCACTTGCTCATTCTAACAGGGCCAGCTAACACTGAGATTTAGACCTGGCACTGGCTCAGCCAGGTCTTAGCAAATACCCTTTGCAGGGCGGGACCACGGGCCCCTGTGGTGTAGCCAAAAAAGTAGGTAGGTAGTCCTGGCGCTAGCTGTCCACGTGGCTACTGAGCCCAGTACCACATCTTCAGGCCCTGACAGCCCTCCTGGCTGCATCTGCCTCTCTGCACTGCCCGCGCCACCACAATCCATTCCACTGGCTCTGCACCCATCCCAGACCGAAATCTCCCAGTCCTCTCAGGCATGCCTCCCCAGTTCTCTCCTGACTGTGTGTCACTCACCAGCACTCTTGCCTGCGACCTGTTGTTCCTCCCTGGAGACTTGCCCGGCAGTGCTCTCTCCTGCTGTCCTCTCCTCTCCTCCTTCCCCTCCAGAAGACATCAGAACTTTCTGGAAAGAAGTGGGATGTCTCGGCAACCATGCCCGTGAGCCACCCAGCTCTGCTCTGAGTTACTCCAAACCCAGATCAAAACACCTACTCTAACAAAAGCTAACCACTACACTTCTAACACACTAGAGGGTGCTACACTCCCATTACACGACTTCCTGAAAAGTAGTCTCTACAGTGTGGAGCTATCACAAACACATTAAGTCCAGTTATCTCTCCGCTCATTCCTCTATGAGCCCCCCAGTAGGGCTATCGAACACAGCTGTTTATCAGTCCAAGGTTCCGAGGCCTATCTGAACCAAGCCACAGGCCTGCTAAATGAAGATCAGGGGTCACAAGGGTCGTCCACCCACTCCCTTGTGAGCCCATATTCAATCCTCCTGGAAGTCCATCCCTCCAGAGGCCTCTGTCTAGCCCACTTTAGTGCACAGGCCATAGACCTACATGTTGTTGATCAAGCGTGGCCTGTTCCCATACCTGAACTCATTGGCCCCACCCACAATAAGACGCACCAACTCCACCTATTGACATCACCAGGGAAAATGCATTAGTAAAAGGATTTTACACTGGACACCTGCCAACATGTGCATTGTGCCAAGTTGTGTTTTTAAGTATAGTACAGGAGTCAGGACTAGTGATGAGCCAAACACCCCCGGGTTCGGTTCGCACCAGAACCCGCGAACGGACCGAAAGTTGGCACAAACTTTAGAACCCTATTAAATACAATGGATGCGAACGTTTGAAATCTAACGTGCTAATTATAACGACTATTATGCATGTTATTGTCCTAAAAAGGGTTTGGGAACCCGGGTTCTGCACCAGGGGACATGTATCAATGCAAAAAGAAGTTTTAAAAACTGCCGTTTTTCGGGAGCAGTCATTTTAATGATGCATAAAGTGAAAAAAAAAAACTCAAACATTCCTTTAAATATCGTACCTGGGCGGTGTCTAAAGTATGCCTAGGAAGTGCCACGTGTTTCCCGTGTTTAGAACTGTCCCTGCACAAAATTACATTTCTAAAGGAAAAAAAGCCATTTAAAACTGCTTGCGGCTTTAATGTAATGTCTGGTCCAGGTAATATGGATGAAAATCTTTAAGAAAAATGGCATAGCTACCCCATCACACCCCCCACCCCAGCCCATTACCAGCCCTTTGGGTCTTGTATGGATATTAAGGGGAACCCTGCACACAAAATAAAAAAGGCCCTATATACTCTGAACAGCCGTATACAGGCGGTGCATACAAGACAGGGACTGTAGGTTTGTTCTTATGTAGAATCTGTTTGTAATTTTGAACAGGTACATTTTTTAAGTGTAGCTCCAGCCCAAAAATCTATTTTTAAGCTTTTTGGAAAACATAGGGAAGGGTTATCACCCCTGTAACATTTGTTTTGCTGTCTGTGCAGTGTGCACCTGTTCAGAACAGTTCACCTCACTTTCCGTCCTAATGACAAATGTTTTTTGAAAATTTGGGGTTTTTATTGAAACAAGAATTGGTGATAAAGCATCAGTGGAGAGGAGACACTTTTTTTCCCATATTAACTCTTACAGGAGAGAATTTGCCTTCCTAGGGGTAGATTTCCTCTCACTTCCTGTTAGATCCTTCCGTTTGCAAGGAGGAGTCGTTTGTAAGTTGGATGTTTGAAAGTAGGGGCCTGCCGTATACACTCAGCTGAAATTTGCCCCTTACATGTTGGTGTTGCCACAACACTGTGAGCCCTCACAGTTACTCTTGGTGGGCACATGAATGGGCCCGGCTGTGAATTATTAGATCAAGAATTGTAATTACATGCCCCTGTTAAAAGAGGGGCAGAAAAATTGGGCCTTAGGCACTGGTGCCACAACACTGCAACCTCTCCCAGATACTCTAGTTGGAGTGCAGGAATGAGCCCTGCTGCAAAGCATTGCATAAAAAATTGTAATAACACGCCCCTGTTAAACAGGGGCTGAAAAATTGGGCCTTAGCCACTGGTGCTGGTGCCACGACACTGCAACCTCTCCCAGATACTCTAGTTGGAGTGCAGGAATGAGCCCTGCTGCAAAGCATTGCATAAAAAATTGTAATTACATGCCCCTGTTAAACAGGGGCTGAAAAATTGGGCCTTAGCCACTGGTGGCGGCACCCAGAAACAAAAATGTTCTTCCAAGCTATCATCAATCGGATCATTGAGGAGGAGGAGGATAGTCAGTCAACATAACAGGACAGTCTCTCAGCATCAGCATCAGTCTTGAAGGGATGTGACATTTGAAAATAAATTAGTCTGTTATATCAGCTTCAGGTGTTTGGTAGCTGGTGGTGATCCAAGACTGGTTCATCTTTATGAAGGTCAGTTGATCAACCGAGTCGGTGGACAGGCGCACCCTGTGATCCGTGACAAATCCTCTAGCAGCACTGAATGTGCGTTCTGAAAGAACGCTGGATGCAGGACAGGCCAGTAGCTCAATTGCATACTGTGCAAGCTCTGGCCAGTGATCCATCCTCAAGACCCAGTAAGCCAGAGGATTTTCGGTGGGGAAGGTGTCCAAGTCTGACCTTGCCCCTAGGTATTCCTGCACCATGTATATCAGGCGCTGGCGATGGTTCCTGGAACCGATCATACCTTGGGGCTGCGGACTAAAGAATTGTCTGAACGCATCGGTCAGACGGCCACCTTCCCCACCGCTCCTTCTTTGACTGACCGAAGCCTCAGCAACTCGTTGTCCAGGACCAGGAGTTTGTAACCTCTCAGTCTCTGGGAACGCGCTGCACAGACCTTTCTGCAAGGCCTCCCGGAGTTGTCTCATCCTCTGCTCCCTCTGCGACGGTAAGATAATGTCCGCAACCTTACCCTTGTACCGTGGATCAAGGAGAGTGGCCAGCCAGTAATGGTCCCTCTCCTTGATCCGAAGAATACGAGGATCCTTCCACAGACTTTGCAGGATCAGGGAGGCCATGCAGCGTAGGTTAGCTGAGGCATTCGGTCCGGAGTCCTCTGGGTCACTAAGGACGACATGATCCGCAGCCACCTCCTCCCAGCCACGTACAAGTCCACTGGTTTCTTGGGACTGTAAATCATCCCTAAAAGACTGCTGCTGATGATGCTGCGTGCCAGGCTCCACCTCCATGCTGACACAATCCTCCTCCTCCTCCTCCTCTTCCTGTGCGATGGGTGGGACAGAAGGAACACTGTCTGGGTAAAGGGGGCCTTGAGAGGCAAGGAAGTCCTCCTCTTCCTGCCTCTGTTCTGCCTCAAGTGCCCTGTCCATTATTCCACGCACTATCACTGCCACCATCCTCGTGGCCTCCTCAAATGGTGCCAGGACAGTGCATGCATCCCTGATCATGCCCCACTGGCGTGGTGAAAAAAACCCGAGCTCCCCTGACCCTGTCCTGGTGCCGTAGTCGCACAGGTACTCATTGATGGCCCTCTGCTGCGTGTGCAGCCGCTGCAGCATGGCCAACGTTGAGTTCCACCTGGTGGGCATGTCACATATAAGGCGGTTCTTGGGCAGGTTCAACTCCTTTTGCAGCTCAGCCAGGCGAGCACTGGCATTATAAGATCTGCGGAAATGCACACAGACTTTCCTGGCCTGCCTCAGGACATCCTGTAAGCCCGGGTACCTGCCCAAGAACCGCTGCACCACCAGGTTAAGGACGTGAGCCACACAGGGCACATGGGTCAGTTGTCCCTGTCGGAGGGCGGAGAGGAGGTTGGTGCCATTGTCGCAAACCACCATTCCTGGCTTAAGCTGGCGTGGCGTCAACCACCTCTCGGCCTGCCCCTGCAGAGCAGACAGAACCTCTTCTCCAGTGTGGCTCCTGTCCCCCAAACACACCAGCGCAAGCACGGCATGACATCTTTTTGCCTGCGTACTTGCGTAGCCCCTTGAACGCCTACGGAGCACCGCTGGTTCCGAGGACAAAGCACAGGAAGAGGCCATGGAGGAAGAAGAAGAGGAGGGGGTGGAGGAGAGAGGTGTGTCACAACCAGTAGTAGCATTTTCAAGGCGTGGCGGCGGAACAACCTCCAACACTACTGCACCTTGTCCTGCACCCTTCCCAGCTGCCAAAAGAGTGACCCAATGGGCCGTGAAAGAAAGGCAACGTCCCTGTCCATGCTTGCTGGACCATGAGTCAGCAGTAATATGCACCTTACCGCTGACCGCCCTGTCCAGCGAGGCCAAGACATTGCCTTCCACATGCCGGTAGAGAGCCGGAATCGCCTTCCGTGAGAAAAAGTGGCGTTTGGGAACCTGCCACTGAGGAACCGCACATTGCACAAATTCACGGAAGGGGGCCGAGTCTACCAACTGAAAAGGCAGCAGTTGAAGCGCTAGCAATTTAGCCAAGCTAGCATTCAACCGCTGGGCATGTGGATGGCTGGGAGTGAACTTCTTTCGACGGTCCAGCAGCTGGGGCAGGGAAATTTGCCTGCTAGAATCGGACGTCGGTGTACTGCTAGCAGAGTGCCCGCAAGTACTTGGCTGTGACACACCTAATTTTACACCTTCATTCCTCTCAGTGCAGGTTTCAGAGAGGACTGAAGGTATAGTGGGGTTAGAGATCCCAGCTGATGCGGTGCAAGGAGAGGTCCGCTTTGTTCTTTGGTGTGGGTCTTTAAGGTAGGCTTGCCAACGAGCTGCATGGCAGGTCAACATATGTCTGGTCAAGCATGTGGTGCCCAAGCGGGTGATGTTTTGGCCACGCGATATACGCTTGAGACATATGTTGCAAACAGCAGCTGTGCGATCTGATGCACTCGACTCAAAAAAGGCCCACACCAAATAACTTTTTGAATAACGGGCAGAGGCAGCGCCCTGCACAGGCGGAGCTCTGTGGTGTGATTCCGTCAGTGTTCTGCCCTTACGCTGGCCCCCCCGAGGGCATCCTGCCTCGTTGGAGATGTGTCTCCTCCTCCTCCTCCTCTCTCCTATTAGGCACCCACGTGGAGTCAGTGACCTCATCATCCCCTCCCTCCTCATCACTAGAGCCAATCTGGCAGTATGCTGCAGCTGCTGGAACATGACTGCCAGATTGGTGTCCTTCTTGAGCATCCCCTCTCTCTGCTCTCACGCTACTGCCTTCCTCTAGCTGGATATCATCATCAGACCCTTCAAAACGCTGGGCATCCTCCTGGAGCATGTACCCAACACTGTGCTCAAACAGTTTAGTGGACTCCTCAGGAGGACATGGTTGGTCTAGGGAAGGAGTGACTGATGATGACATTGATACCAGGGAAGAGGACGCTTTGGCAGCTGCTTTGCCAGTACCCTGAGCCTGGGTGAGAGAGGATGAGGAGGGCTTGGTCATCCACTCTACCAAGTCTTCGGCATGATGCGGCTCAACACGTCCAGCTGCCGAAAAGGACAAGCGTGTCCCATGGCCACGTGCTGATGGCGATGCACCGCGTCCACGACCAGCACTGTTGTCTCTAGACACAGAGCCTGCTTGCCCTCTTTTATTGGCTCCTGACTGTCTGCCTCTCCTTGTTTGCCTTCCAGACATTCTAATGGCCTGCAGGGAGATGGGAAAACCAGCAATAAGGCCTAGCTTCAGGAGTATATTTTGCAGGAATCACACTACGCCTGCTGTAAGTGCTGCAAATGCCTGTTGGTGTAACACACCAGGAAAACACAGCAATACAGGCTAACTTCAGGTGTAATATGATCAGGAGGCACACTCCGCCCGCTGTAAGTGCTGCAAATGCCTGTTGGTGTAACACCAGGAAAACACAGCCATACAGGCTAACTTCAGGTGAATAATGTGCAGGAGGCACACTCCGCCCGCTGTAAGTGCTGCAAATGCCTGTTGGTGTAACACACCAGGAAAACACAGCAATACGGGCTAACTTCAGGTGTATAATGTGCAGGAGGCTTAGCAACAATGACACTGACACTCTCCCTGCCTATCCTTCTCTCTCCCTGCACACAAGGTTTAGCAAAGAATATGACACTGACACTCTCCCTGCCTATCCTCTCTCCCTACACACAAGTTTGAGGTACAAACAGCACTGACACTGTCCCTGCCTATGTAACTCTTTCCCTGCGCCGGAACACACTACACAAGGCCGCCGCGCTGGCGGCCTTTTATAGTGTGGGGCGTGTGCTAAACCCCCTTAGCTATAATTGGCCACAGGCAACCTGCCTGTGGCCAATTATGGCTCTCCTAGCTGCCGGTGCTGTGAATTGGCCAAGCATGCAGGGTCACAGTGCATGCTTGGCCAATCACAGCGCCGGGATTGCACTGCGATGGCGCAGTGTATTGTGGGCCGTTCGCGTCACTCGAATTTGGCGCGAACGGCCCAAATCGTTCGATGTTCGCCGAACGGTCAAACAGCCGATGTTCGAGTCGAGCTTATGTTCGAGTTGAGCTTATGTTCGACTCGAACACCGAGCTCATCCCTAGTCAGGACCTACAGTAGTTTGTTGTGCATTGAGGTGTGTTGATATCCCGTTCAAAATATATACCCTGTCCAATGCAACATACCCCAACAAATAAAAATGCATTAAAGCGCATATGTTGTACTGTAAATAAGGCTTTTTAGGTAGTATGTCAGGCATTAATATTAAAACTGTTGTTATAGTTTGATAGAATTGCAATTTCAAAGATAGTCAAGAAATGCACTTCTTACCAGCTCCAAGTTGCCAGACAGTGCCACTCCTGATCACTGCTCCTTTAAAGTCTGTGTTCAGGCACGGCCTAAATAAAATTAGCACTGGGGGTTCAATACAGAAAGGGACATTGACAGACTTTCAAGGAGGAGGTCACTTAATTGAAGGCTGCTTCCTGCAGCAACTGAGGTATTTATTTATTTTTTGTGGCCTAAATCTGGTGAGAGGCTATAAGGACAGAAGTGAGCAGCAGCTCTGTTGATTTACTGGCAGGTCTGACTTATTAATGGTCATGCTAAGGCCGAAACAGCCACAGCAACATCTAAAACATTTGGAGCCCAGAATTTCCAGACCGCTGGGCGGTAGCAAGGACCATCCTGTCTACCAGAACCCCAACAGTTATGAGATCACCAGTCATCAGAGGGGTAGTTCTTTGAGAAAGCAAAGTCCTGTCTTTACCAAGATGGCCACTTCCAGACAGAGCAAAGCATAGTTAGTTAGTGATGAGGAAAAGATCAGCTGCGGCGTTTATAGGCAATATCAATGACTAATCCTTTGTACTTGGACTGCCTTTTTTGGGAACATGTTGCACAGATCTGGTTCTCTTTAACCACTTGCTTACATAATTACATATTTTATAGTTTGTTATAAAATTTAGCAAACAGGTAATTTTCCTCCTTCACTGATGTGCGCTAATGAGGCTGCACTGATGAGGAGGCACTGATGAGGAGGCACTGATGAGGAGGCACTGATAGAAGGCACTGATGAGGAGGCACTGATAGGCAGCACTGAAGGGCACTGAGTGGTGGCACTAATAGGCAGCACTGATAGGTGACGCTGATGAGGCATTGATGGGGACTGATTGGCAGCACTGATAGGTGGCACTGGTGGGCACTGATTGGCATCACTAGTGGGCACTAATTAGCAATACTGATGGGCACTGATAGATGGCACTAGTGGGCACTGATTAGCAGCACTGGTGGGCACGCTGGGACGGATGTCCCTGTAACAGAAGCTGATTACGGGCTTTCTTCTTCTGATAGCTTCTGTTTACTTCCGTGTTCAGCTGTCATTGGCTGACAGCTGGTCATACTGTATGGCAGTGGCGGCCCGTCCATAGGGGGCGCCCGGGCGCCACCCCCCCCCCCCCCCTCCTGTAGTCACCAAAAAAAATTTTTTTTTTTAAAAATGCCCCTTTAACCACTTCAATACAGGGCTTTTTGTACCTATTCAATACCAGGCCCATTCTAGCACTTCTCTCCTACATGTACAAATCATCATTCTTTTGCTAGAAAATTACTCAGAACCCCCAAACATTATATATGTTTTTTTAGCAGACACCCTAAGGAATAAAATGACGGTCATTGCAACATTTTTTCTTGCACGATATTTGCGCAATAATTTTTCAAACGCCTTTTTTTAAAAAAAAAATGGTTTCATGAATTCAAAAATAACAAAACAGTAAAGTTAGCCCAATTTTTTGGGAAAATATGAAAGATAATGTTACGCCGAGTAAATAGATACCTAACATGTCACACTTTAAAATTGCGCACACTCATGGAATGGTGCCAAACTTCGGTACTTAAAAATCTCCATAGGCGACGCTTTAATTTTTTTTACAGGTTACCAGGTTAGAATTACAGAGGAGGTCTAGTGCTAGAATTGTTGCACGCGCTCTAACGCACGCGGCGATACCTCACATGCGTGGTTTGAACGGCGTTTACATATGTGGGCGACTTACGTGTGCATTCGCTTCTGATCGCGAGCTACCGGGGACAGGGGCGTTTTAATTTTTTTTTATTATTTTTTTACTTGTTTATTTTTTTACAATAATTTTACTTTTTTTATTTTTTTGATCACTTTTATTCCTATTACAAGGAATGTAAACATCCCTTGTAATAGGATATGTGTGACAGGTTCTCTTTATTGAGAGATGCGGGGTCAATAAGACCCCACATCTCTCCTCCAGGCTGGAAAGCATGAGATCAGTGAAAATGTTTTCACTAATCTCATACTTACAGCCGCAATGGCGGCTTTGTTTACATTTGAAGCCCGGTCGTGACGTCATCACATCGCGCCCGGGCCTCCGACGATCATAGAGATGACTGGTGACCATCTGGTCACCAGTCATCTCTATGCTCATCACGTGACCCCACCAATGACGCCGGAAGATTCGCTCCGGGTCCCCGATCGCACGGGGAGCCCGGAGAAGCACCGGATGGCGGCGGGAGGGGGGGGATGTCCCCTCCCGCCGCCTGTAAGAACGATCAAGCGGCGGAACCGCCGCTATGATCGTTCTTAAGGTGCGCAGAATCGCCGGCACTTCAAAAGGATATCTGAATGATGCCTCTAGCTGCAGGCATCATTCAGATATCCCCCTACAAAGCTGAGGACGTCATATGACGTCCACCCAGGATTGGAGATCCCATCTGTGGACGCCATTTGACTATGGCTGGGTAGGGAAGTGGTTAAGAAAAAAAAAAAATGTTCTTTAACTAACTGTGCTATGTATGGGCGCCGGCCACATGCATTATGGGAAGCGCGACGTCAATGCAATCTCGAGATTGCAGACGTGGCGCTTCATTTGCGGGCTTTTAACCCGCCTTGCGGCACCATCCAAAGCGCTAATTAGCTTCCGCCCGTAGTATCACTATGGGCGCCGGGCGGGAGCATTGTTGGTTTGAACTGAGAGATTACTTCCGGGTTTCGCGGAGTACACGAAAACCGGAAGTGACGTCAGCAGCTCCGTTCTGTGCATAGCCTGAGCGGAGCTAAGAAGCAAGGTAAGAGAGAGAGACAAATGCTGTCTTTCCTTGCTAAACCTATATACCCGACCCCTCAATTACTTTCCATGCAGTCCTCCAGAGTCCACACACTTCCCTGCTCGCCTCTCAGACAGCACTCTGGGCAACAGGAAGCACATAAAAAAAGGATTCACCTCGGAGCTGAGGACAGGAGGCTGTAAGATCTGCTGATTCCACTCACATGGCACACACAGGACACTGAGGATGATGGTCAGCACCTGCACAGTGCACAGCTCGCATTATCACTGTCCAGAAAAGCCCAGAGCAAAAAATGAGAGAAAAGAAATGCGCGGAGGGCTGGCATGACTAGGGAAACAGGGTACAGGATGTTAGAAGTATTAGGATTGGGTAGGAAGTTTAGTGGGAGGGGGAGTAAGTAGGAAAAGGAGTTGTCCCCTCCCCCAGGTCACCACAGTGTGAAGGAAAGTTCAGGGAGACAGAGCTATGGCAGATGGGGAGCTGTTTCGGGCCTAGCTGCGGTCGGAAGCGGCACCAGGGAGCGCAGGTTGACTACAGGAGACCCTGGGTCCAATGCTTGCTTGAAGGGTGGTGGGGGCAGGTGCAGGGGGGGAGGGAGTCCACGCGAGCTTGAAGGTTACTGCCTTCAGAGCGCTTCTTACCCGACTATCCCCTAGAGCCCAGCGCCAGCCAATTAGTCTCCCCATGGCCCCATTCGGGCCCCCCCCGCTAAGCGTTCACATTGCTCACAAGGGGGGGTCCCGGGAATCATCCCCCTCATAGTCAGGGCCCGGCGGGCGGCCGCACCGGCAGTTCGGGGTGGCCAGGCAGCTCGCTCGACACATGGACAAGAAGAGTGCGGGCCTCACCCCTGATGGGTCGGTAGCGGGGGGTGGAGCCTCAGCGGGGGAGATCGTCGGTCGCGGTCACTGTGTCCTCTGCAGCCTCGGCCAGGTGACCCCCAGGTGATGATGGATCACCAGGAGAGGGTAACAACGCGCCTGATGTCTCTCGGCAGGGCGGGGGGGGGGGGGGAAGTCCCCCCTTCGGCCCGCGAAAAGCGACAGAAGTCCATGGGCAGGTCTGGAGCTCAGTGGCGGGGCCGGAGGGCTGCCAGATCCTCGGCATCCAGAGACGCTGCTCCTGGAGGGCTTTCATCAGATGCGGGCGAGCCGGCTGTCCTATGGTCGCAGGGCGAGCTGACGGCTTCGGAGGACGATCGGTTTCCCCTGAGACGATCGGCAGCGATGGAGGCGAGACGGTCGGCTGGTGGGAATTTCTCCTAGGCAGCCCGGTAAGTAAAAAAAAAAAAATTTTCTTTGCCATATAGGGGATAGTATAGTGGGTCCGTGGGGGGTGGTCCTACTGCAGGTGCTGGGGAGACATTGGTAACGGGGGGGCTACTGCAGGTGCTGGGGAGGCATCGGTAACGGGGGGGCTCGCAGGGTGATTCTCCCCGGGTGGACACAATGGATGGGGCTGCACTTGGGGGGAGCTTCAGGCTCGCAGGATTTTTTATTGGTGGGGCTCAAAGATTTTGGTTGGCGGATTTGAGAAGGTGGTCGGGCCGTGTGGTCCTGCTTGCAGGGAGGGATAGTATATCCTCATCACCCGTAGCGGTGCCGGCTGGTTGGGAGTCTGCGCATGACAGCTGATAGTGGGGTGCAAGTGGAGCAGAGGGTTTTGAAGTTTGTGGTAGCAGGGGACGCCGCTGGAAAACGGGATGTCATACGTTTAGCTGATTTAGCCACAGGTACAGTTGGTTTTAGGGTCCGCTGGGTGCTCACTTAAAGCCTGAGGTCCGGGATAAGATCTAAAAGGGTGAGTACGTAGAGATGTTGTTCACTCCTGCTGTTTAAAAAAAAAAAAAAAATTTGGGGTTACGCCAGGGTATTCCAACAATGGGAGGTGGTGAGAAGGGGAGGTATTGGTTGATTACATGTACTATCGGAAATAAGTTGCAAGCATTTGACATGAGGGTGATTGGGGGGAAGAACCCTGAACCCTGTCGGAGCTCTTTTGTTACCCAAATTCGTAAGGGGATGCTTACAGGGTCCACGGAGGTGCGGTTTGGATGCGGTCTAGGAGCAGTTTGGCGTAGGAGGGGATACATCCGGCACTACGGTGGGATCACAACGACATCAGGCTGGGAATGCGCCTTGTGACATCTGCTAGGCCCCAAGGGCAGTTGTTTCCTGGTAGGGGCGGGTGTTACTCCACCCAACCCACCCCCCCCCCCACAGTATAACAGTCCGGCTGGAGTAAGTAGGCCTGTTAGCGGTACACGTAGGGCACGGGTAAATTCGGTGGAGTGTGTCGGTACAAGCACTAAGGTTCTGGGTTTGGGGGGGGGATCACACCCTGTCGGTATGCTTCAAACACGGGAGAGGAAGGACGCCGGTGATGGGGGAACGGCGGCGGCCGTTTCTTGGTAGGTATACAGATGGTACAGCAGCGTAGCTGTTAGACTAAGGTTTTTTCTTTTCAGTGGGGTTTCACATGCCGTGTGATTTATGTTCGGCCATGCTGCGTCCCAATGTAGTTTCTGAGAAACTGCCCAGGGAAAGTAGCATTAGGACGCATAGGCGGCTCTTTCCCTTCCCAATCTTTAGTTGATTTGGGGGTTCCCCTTTGGGGTGTAGTGCCAAAGTAGGAGCTCAACAAATTTGGGCTGATGCACCACCTTTCTTCCCAAAAGGGGGGTTGGTCAACAATGCCATTGACATGGGAGGACACACAGTGAGTTACGCTTCCTTGGATGCGGCACTGTATTGGGCTGGTCGGATTGGTCAGGGCCGCCCGGACAGCTTCCGGTTGTGGGGTTGGTGGGGTACTGGTGTTTTTTATGTCGATATGGGTCTGCCGATTGGTTGCTCTGTCTCCGGGGCACTGTTTAGCAGTTCAACTCATTGGGGGAAGGTGTGATGAGGGATGTGTCAGGAGTATCGCCCATCAGCCATTATTTGTGCGTAGGCCTGGCGTCGCCAACTATCTTCGGGGTGCTCCTGTCTACATTGGAGCACGTCGCAAGGATCAGATCGCCTAAGCATTTTGTGCGTTGGGTGGACTCACAGGGAGGATTTGCGGGTGTGGCTCATTACTGGACGGGTTTCCCAGGAGGGGACTGGGGGGGTTTGGTGCAGTTAACAACTTTGAGTGGGGTGGTACACAGTGTTGGGTGGCTCGACAGGTTTGGGGGCATTCTTTCAAGGCGGGTGTAGTGGGCCTTCGGTCTTGGATTGACAGGGGTTTTCACACAAGATCTGGTGCTGCTGGAGTCATTTCCAGGGGTATGGTGGGGCGCCTCATTAAGGGAGATGAAGGTTTGGTTCCACGGGTATAACCTGGGTATGGTACGAGTGATTAAGAGTCGCTGTGTCGTCTCCCCCGGTTGTTTCAGCTGTTGCCACACTCGGTGTGGTTATGCCTGCAAGTGCATGTGTCGTTTACTTGGTGCATCTAACGCCAGTGGAGAACGTCATAGCTGGAGCGTTTCCTCGCTTTTCAGTGGGGATAGTTTCCGGGTGGTGGAGCTGGTGGCGGGGTAACGTGGGGTGTCCCGTCCTGTCTGGAGGTGTGAGATTCCATCGGAGTCGTCCGCTTCTCGGAAGGCTAGGCAGTAGTGGCAGGTGGTAGTTCACATGAGTGAAGTGGATTCGGTGGGGCGAGGGGGTTAGACTGTTGACGTTATACTTTATTTCTAGAAATAGGACCAATGGGGTGGCCGGGCTCGCGTTAAAAAAAAAAAACTAGCGGGTTGGACGTTTCTGGTCAAAGGCTGGGTTGCCCGGAATTTACGGAAGAATTTTGGGTGTCTCCTGGTTATATCATAAAAAAAAAAAAAAAAAAAAATGATAATAATAATAAAATGTTTGGGCAGCTGCAGGGTTTGGGCAGCAGCATGAGGTTTCCCTAGTTAGAGGGAGTTGTTTTCGTTGGCAAGTTTATTCTCGTTTTCCAAAAAAAAAAAAAAAGGAATAATAATAAATAAATTTGGGGCCTTTTGGTTTGGGGAGCTGGTCAGCCTTTCCAAGTCCGTCAAAGGGGGAATGTGGGTTTATGAGATTAGGTGCAAGAAGGAGGGGGTGTCGTTGGTGTTACTGATATACAAGATGGAGCAGGTAGGCAGGGGTCAGTTGGTGCGGGCTTGGCTCCGCCTGGCTAGCAGTGGTGTCCGGAGGGGGCCGTGACGGGGGTTTTTTTTTATTTGGGAGGTGCGTCCCGGGGCAGTCGGGTCCTTCTTAATGCACACGGACGGGTCCCCCTTTGTTGTTCAGGTTTCACAGGGTTTCAGTTTCCAGGAAGTGCTGCCGGGTTGGGGCTTGGATGAGAGGGCAGGTTCTTCTCGTTTCTTTCAGGGTTGGGGCTGCGACCGAGGCGGCTAAGGTGGGATGGATGCTGAGGCGGTTAAGCGCTTTGGTAGGTGGGAGTCTTGTAGATTTGTGCTATACATTCGCCCCCATCAGCTGGTGGGATTCGAATAGTGGTGGGCTGGGTGGAGAGAGTGTATGGGGGCTGTGATGATTTTGGGCTTGCTGAGGTCTTGGTGGCTTGTTTCTTTCTCTTCTTGCAGGTTCGGTACAGGCCCTGGCCTGGATACTGGGCCATTCGATAGTGTTTAAAATACATAAGAAAAAAAAAAAAAAGGGGGTAATGAGGGGCGGATGTGGGGCCAGAGGGTCAGCAGGTGGGGTTTCCAAGCCAGGAGGTTTGTGCTAGATGGTTGGGAGTTCCGGGAATGCTATGGAGTGGAGGGGCTCCAGAGGTACAGCTTTGCACGTCTGTATAGGCCGCCTGACGTTTTGGTCCTGCACATAGGTGGTAATGATTTAGGGGTAAGGTCGATGGCATTCCCGGACATGGTCATTGGGTGGTTGGACATTGTCACTCGGACCGCATGGAATGGGGCTTGGTCTTTAGAGGGTATCTGCAGGGCCCGTACGAAGCTTAATTGGGAAGTGAGTAGATTTGTAGTGAGGAATGGAGGGTTGGTGGTAAGGCACATGGAGTTGGTGGTGGATGGCTGGAGGTACCTGTGGGGCAATGGTGTGCACCTCACTGCTGTGGGGAGTGACTTATGGGCATTGGGAATGCAATATGGCATACAGTGAGCTCTGGAGTCTGGGGGGCCCCCAAGGGTAAGGTTTTCCCCTTGGGTGCTGTGGCGGGTGTTGGTCTTTGCGGATGAAGGAAGATACCTTGGAAGGAATGAGTTCAGGACCTATCGTTGGTATGGGTCCTGATGGTTGGATTTCAGCTAACAGAGGTTTAGCTAAAATGTGTTGGTAACGGGTGCACTGCGGTCCGTGGTTGTCTCTGAGCCAGCCGGTCGGCTTGAGGCCTATAAGCATATGAGAGGTACCGCAGTGCAATATTTTATCAGATGGTTATGGAGGTTCCCGCAAAAGACCAACGCTAGGATTTTGATATTATTTTGGAAATATATTTATTTAATAAATAAGGCTGCTACGGCCTATGTTTTACTCCAATTTCGGCGTGGTCTCGTTAATTTAGGATTATGGGTAAGAAGTTGGAGCAAACAGGGGGTAAGCAGTAAGTACATCTGTTATACATTAGTCATGCACATATATGGATGATGGATCTCTTGGTTTTATTTATTTTTTACTTAGCCAGGCACTGTGAACACATGGGCTTAGAGCCCATTCACACAGGGGCGTCTTTGGATCCGACTCCAAATCGCCCCAGGTCGCCCCTAGTCGCCTCAGGTCGCGCTGGCTGAAGAAATCAATGTAAGTTAATGGAGCCGTCCTTATGCACACTACTGCAGTCGCTCCGACTTCAAAAAAGGTCCCTGTACTACTTCAATCCGACTCCTAGGCGACCTGTAACCATTCATTTCAATGGGAGTCGCCTCTCACTGTCTTAATAGGAGCGACTCTCCAGGAAGATAACATACATTTATCAGGCAAAGCTCTCCCTCCCACAGAGCTGATTCTGGTTTGATTGGCCACTGGAATGTCTCCTGTCCTGCAGGCAACTTGGAGATGCCTTGTAAATAGCTCCAGGTCCTGCTGAGTTGCCTCATAAAATCGTGTCTGAGTTGCCTCATAAAATCGCGCTGGAAGTCGTGTTGCCCCTGTGTGAATGGGCTCTTACTTTATTTATTTAATCTTTGCTGACTGTTGCCGTGACCAGAGGTCTGCCTTTCACATTGCTAATGTATTGGTGGGGGAGGGAGGGAGGATAGATAGGAGGCACTGCTCTCTACCTGTGGAGCCTGTTTCCCCTCCTAGTGTAATGTGTTACACAGGGCAGTAATAAAAATAAAGGAATGTGTGCTGTGGTGGTGCTTTGCAGAGGCTGGAGTGTGGAGGATTGTGAAGTGTTCAGGAATCAGATGAACACTGAGGCATGTGTTTTTATATGTATAGCCCTGACTATAGATCACCCATGACTCCTTCACTGGTGTCATTTCCTGTCTCCATATTGGATTGCAAGCTTTATAGGACAAGGAAGGCACTTATCCCACCATTACTAACCTGCCATCTGTACATGAGACCCATTTATAACAGGATCTGCTGGTGTTCAATGTCTAGCCTTAGCCCTTAGCCTAGGTTCTCACTGATGCGATGCAGGAACCAGTGCGATTCCAGCACCGGTTCCCGCATCGCTCTTCTCCCGCAGGCAGTTCACACTGCCTTGTGTGAACCGCTGTGAGTGTCATTAACAAAGTTAATGTCACCCCCAGTTTTGTTCACAGTGCGCACTGTGAACTCGCAAAGGAATCGGATCACATAGGTGACAACACCCATGCGATCCGATTCTAGTGCAGGGAAAAACAAGTCCCTGCACTTTCTTCTGTGCGAATTTAATGCGAGTGCAGCCATACACCTGTATGGCTGAACTCGCATTGCTCAAAGATTGCATGTGATCGGCACATGCAGTGTGGGTCCGAATCACATGCGATCTCTGAGATCGCATCAATGTGAACCCAGGCTTACACTATGGAAATAGAAACAATTAATTATTTTTGTCTGTCTATGGAGACAAGGGGCAGGATTTGAACAATGGTCCCAAAGTTGACCAGCATCAGGGCCCCTAGATCAGGGTTCCCCAACCCCCGGTCCGCGGCCCACTGCCGGGCCGTGGCCTATTTGCAGATGGGCCGCGAAGGCTGCACTGTGTGAGGTGCGGCAGCGGGCAAGCAGAGAGATGACATCTCTCACCGCCCGCCCGGATCACGGCACTTCCACCCACACAGCGGGGCTCCTATACTGCGGTGAGGCGCGGGAGCAGAGAGATGAGATCATCTCTCGGCGCCCGCCCATAACGCGGCACTTCCGCCCACACAGCGGGGCTGCTATACTGCAGCGAGGCGCGGGAGCAGAGAGAGAATCTCTCACCGCCCGCCCCGCATTACCGCTGTTCTCCCTCACCTGCCTGTGCTGCCACCACGGCAGGTGACAAAAAAATCTACTGGCAGGTGGCAAACCACCTCTGGTGGCAGGTGGCAATCCACACCTGGTGGCAGGTGACGTGGCAATCCACACCCGGTGGCAGGTGACGTGGCAATCCACACCCGGTGGCAGGTGACGTGGCAATCCACACCCGGTGGCAGGTGACGTGGCAGGCGACGTGGCAATCCGCACCTGGTGGCAGGCGACGTGGCAATCCGCACCTGGTGGCAGGCGACATGGCAATCCACACCTGGTGGCAGGTGTTGTGGCAAGCGACAATCCACATCTGGTGGCAGGCGAGGTGGCAAGCGACAATCCACATCTGGTGGCAGGCGACGTGGCAATCCACATCTGGTGGCAGGTGTTGTGGCAAGCGACAATCCACATCTGGTGGCAGGCGAGGTGGCAAGCGACAATCCACATCTGGTGGCAGGCGACATGGCAATCCACACCTGGTGGCAGGTGACGTGGCAAGCAACAATCCACACCTGGTGGCAGGTGACGTCGCAAGCAACAATCCACACCTGGTGGAAGGCGACGTGGCAAGTGACAAATCGCATCTGGTGGCAGATTCTGCATTATGGTGAGTTTGAACTATTTCATTTTATATTACAATGCAATGACAGAAATAATGCGCTTCAATCATCCCAACACCATATCAGCCATTGTTCTGTGATGATTGAGGCGCTAACACTAGCCATTTCCCCGACAAACTGCCCGCGAAAAGCTACATAACAACCCAACCCCCCCCCGGGCCTTGGCACGATTCTATTACACAACGCCGGTCCTCGGTGCCAAAAAGGTTGGGGACCACTGCCCTAGATGATATATGGAACCCAGTGTAGCCCAGTTTTCATAGATATTCTATGTATGAGACCAAGTGTGGCCCCTGTTATGTACTGTACCCAGCTTCAATAGATTCCCTTTTTCACAGTACACAGCTGTAGTTTACCTCGGCAGGAGTAGCAGCCCAGTCCCCTGTATGTGTGTGAATACAGGCATGACATGCTATGTGTGTGTGTATCACTGAGGTGACCATACAAAGTGTAGACATACACGGTACAGTCGGTGTATAAAGCGCATATTACCGTATGTGATAGAGAATGTGTGTCCTCTGCTTGTCAGGTGGCAAAGTGCTAAATTGCAGAGGGGGAGGAGAATGTGGCCTCCTAAACACACACACAACCTATAGAGAGATATATAGAAATAAATTAATGCAATACCCATATTATTAGGGCTAATCAGGGCACCAGGATGGTGAAGGCAGAAAAATATGAATCTCCAACCACTTGCTGGGAATTTTAAAATGCCTCTCTTCCATCCCCTAATTCTGCATCCTCTCTCTTGTGCCAGCCAGTGATGGGAGGAAGGGAATGCATAACCCTGCCCCATCATTACGCACTGCTGTAACAGCTCAGCACAGCTTCAATGTTCAATGCTGTATGACATCCATCACATTGCAGGCACAATGTGAAGGAGGTACCAGCATGGCAGTGCAGGGTGGCAGGAGGGCGTGTGAGTGTGATGGGGGGGGGGGCGGCAAAATGCACCTTTGCCTAAGTAGACAGAAAACCTTGCAGCGGCCCTGCTTCCTGTATAGAGAGAGACTCTATACAGGAAGGAAAAAGGTGTGTGTATATAGCTGTATACACTACACAGATATACACAAATTGTGAATCTGTGAGGCTGAGCTGTTATACCCTGATTTGTAATGCTGAGCTATATACTCTGATCTGTGAGGCTGCGCTATATACTCTGTCCTGTGAGGCTGTGCTATATACTCTGTCCTGTGAGGCTGCGCTATATACTCTGTCCTGTGAGGCTGCGCTATATACTCTGTCCTGTGAGGCTGCGCTATATACTCTGTCCTGTGAGGCTGCGCTATATACTCTGTCCTGTGAGGCTGCGCTATATACTCTGTCCTGTGAGGCTGCGCTATATACTCTGTCCTGTGAGGCTGCGCTATATACTCTGTCCTGTGAGGCTGCGCTATATACTCTGTCCTGTGAGGCTGCGCTATATACTCTGTCCTGTGAGGCTGCGCTATATACTCTGTCCTGTGAGGCTGCTGCGCTATATACTCCTGACACTATGGGTGGAAGCAAGTGGAATACAGGGGACGGAGTGGGTGGATTCTATAAGGGGTGTGGCTTATGAGGAGTGGGAGGGATCAAAAAGGAAGGGCGGGGTCTGGCGCCCCCCCATCCTAAAACTTCACCAGCCGCCACTGCTGTATGGTATAAGATCACTGAGATTGGCCCTTTACCCCAATCTGTGTTTAGCTGAGTCCGAAGGACTCGTTGATTACAGAGCGCGCTGCCTGAGCACCGCAGTCACGGGAGGACATCTATGAACACTGGAAGCCCCCACTGTAGTCGTCTTTTGGGCTATAGCACAGGTGGAATGTGGTTAAAGCCCATCTCCAGGATAAGTCCATGCTGTTGACTTCACTGAATCTGACTGACTATTGCAAATGGAATGCAGATATTCCGAGAAAATCCTAATGCCGCGTACACACGACAGTTATTCATGTCATGGAAAAAAACAACATTTTTCTCGACGTGATTTTTCGTGTTTCCTCTCACGCCTGCCTTGCATACACACGTTCGTGAAAAAAATGCTTGAGCAAAGCGCGGTGACGTACAACACGTACGACGGCACTATAAAGGGGAAGTTCCATTCGAATGGCGCCAGCCTTTGGGACGCTTTTGCTGATCCTCGTGTTAATAAAGTTTGGTGAGAGAAGATTCGTGCTTTTCAGTCCGTTACAGCGTGACGAATGTGCTATCTCCATTATGAACGCTAGTTTTACCAGAACGAGTGCTCCCGTCTCATACTTGATTCTGAGCATGCGCATTTTTTTTTCCCCTCGTAAAAGCATACATACGACCGTTTTTCACGACGTTAAAAAGGACGAGAAAAAATAGAGCAGGTTCTAATTTTTTTTCAGGCATTTTTCTCGTAGAGAAAAATGCTCTGGAGTATACACACCACCGTTTTTCACGACCATTTTTAAAAATTGCATTTTTTTCTCGTCATGAAAAATGGTCGTGTGTACGCGGCATTAGGCTCGGTTCACACTGAAAGTCGTGTGACTTGTGGCGCGACTTTGCCAGGCGACTTCCTGATGACTTAAGTACTACTTTGATAGAAGTATAGAATAGAAGTCAGATAGAAGTCGCCTTCAAGTAGTACAGGAACCCTTTCTGAAGTCGGAGTGACTTCAGTAGTGCAAATTAAAGGAGTTCTACCAATTTAAAAGTCAGCAGCTACAAAAAAGCGAATGACTTTTAATAAACAGACACTCACCTGTCCCATGGTCCAGCGATGCGGCCGCCTGAAGCCTCGCTTCTCTCCCCCTCCTGTCTGTGGCGCCAGCATTGCAACAGCCGGGCGCGCACTGCGCATGCACGAGCCACAGTGCACGTTATCAATGGCCAGGCAATCTTCTGGGACCTGTGCCGTGTTCCAGAAGATTGCAGGGAGGGAGGGGGGAGTGGTGAACTTCCTTCTGGCACCGCGGTGCTAGGAGAGGAAGTGGGAGCTGGGTACCAAAAAAAAATGACATGCCAAACGTGGCATGTCAGTGGGTCACGAGTACTTAAATCGGAAGTTTCATTTTTGGGTGTAATTCTGCTTTTTTTTTTAAATCAGATACTTTTTATTGAAAAAAAAAAAGAGAAAAAAAACAAACAGAGGAGATTGTGGAGGACATACGTTTTCCTGTAGGGTGGAACTCTGCTTTAAAGCGGAGGTCCGACGATTTCGTTTTTTTTTTTTTAAAGTCAGTAGCTACAAATACTGCAGCTGCTGACTTTTAAAATAAGGACACTTTCCTGTCCAGGGCGCCCGCGATGTCGGCACCCGAAGTCGATCCATCCCTCGGCTGCTGCCGCCCCCATCTTCGGTAAGGTAAACAGGAAGTGAAGCGTTCCCACTGGTCCCTGCTGTCTTCTGGGACTCGTGTGTCTCCCAGAAGACAGCGGGGAGGACGGAGAAGGTGCCGGAAGGGGCAGAGATATTAGCGGGTGGCTCGGCTATCTATGCCCGGAAGTGGGAGCAGAATACCTGTATTAGACAGGTATCTGCTCCCCCCTCCCTCCTGAAAGGTGCCAAATGTGACACCGGAGGGGGGGAACCGGAAAAGCAGAAGTTCCATTTTAAGACAGCTCTCATTGACTAACATGGGATTTCACATGTCACACGAGTCGGATCCCAAGTTGTGGCAGTGTGAACTAAACCTTAGGGCTCAATCACAACACAAGGCACACATTTTTTGTGCATTAATGCATAATGTTAAGACAATTTACTTTTAATGGGCCCTCAATGCCTGAAAATTTGCTTCTGCAATATTTTTGGCAAAGCAGCACATAGTAGTGCCCAGAGAATTTACATCTTTGTGCTGTGTTACGCTATCCTGCAGAGGCATTTTTCTCACTATATAGGTGCATCAGGGTGCTATTGAAGATGGGGGACATACTACAATGCAAATGTAAAGAACACTGCCAACCAGCATTGTGCTGGGGGTTTAGTAATGACTCAAAATAGGGCAGGGAGTGGCACTGTGTAAGTTAATATGTAAAAGGTAAATACATGTAGTGCTTACCCCCAAAAAGGAGTCACTGGATGTATTGGGTCCCCTGTTCCTGTGCCCATGACACAAATAGCACCATGCACTCTGACACACCTGGCTGGGTGGGGAATATTTATTGCAGATGTATATGCAGAATAACAAATGTAAATAAGGGATGTGGTGGTGAATACCGAATTATGTCTTTGATATATTTTATGTGTATAAGCAGTACCCTGGTAGCAAAAGATATATGATGCAACAGCAATGATACAGCAAACAGTTAAACTATACTGTAGAAAATAATATATTGCACATATATTGCAAATTTTCAAGTAGAAAGACATATACTTGAAAAACAAGCAATGGGTGTAGAGAACAACTTATCCTAAACTCTATACTGGGGCACTCCTAACTAAGGAAAATTAAGCTACTCTATTTATTTTTTATTTATTTCAGGTACTTCTATAGCGCTGTCAATTTATGCAGCGTTTTACATATATATTGGAGATTCACATCAGTCCCTACCCTCAATGAAACTAGAGTACCCAGAGGAAACCCACGCAGGCACAGGGAGAACATGCAAACTCCAGACAGGTAGTGTCGTGGTTGGGATTTGAACCAGTGACCCTTTTTTTGCTGCTAGGCGAAAGTGCTAACTACTATATTATAGAGGTCTGTAATATACACTTTTTTGCTGGCCAGCTTGTTGGGGCCCAACTGTTTTGTTGGAATGCTCAGGATAAAGCATTGATGATGACACTGACTCTGGGCCCATTAGCACTTATACAGTCACTGGCTCTTTGATACTTTCAGGCATCACTGTCCCTTTTTTTTTAATCACATATGTAATGTGGATTTGGCCAGTGGACTCTCACCAATGTTTTTTAAGTGATCTCCTTCAATACATTGGCTCCACAAACATCTGTAGAACTCTCCAATGTCTTCAGATGTCTGTCACTGTGCCTCTCTCCCTCTCAGGCGCAGCAATGAGCAGTCTGCTAGCAGCCAAATGTGCACAGTCCTCTCAAAAACAGCCTCCGCACTTCTTATCCTCATTAAAAAAAAAAAAAAACCAGCAGGAAACAACCTCTCCCCTTTTCCCAAGTGCCTTGTGGGTTTTGCAGTCCCCTCTTTTCAACTCACTAAGCTAGCTCAGTTTATCAGAACTATACCTCCCACAATCCATGAGGTCCACACCCTGTGTACACCCTTATTCGGTAAAGGGCAGGCTTCATACTGGCTGCACAGTTCTACAATAACAGCAATCTCCTCCCAAAAGTGTACCTGTGTAAATTCTCCGCTGCAGCACAGACTCAGAATTCTTTTCCTGCCAGAGCTGCAGACTGGGCTACATACAGTATGTTTTGCATGAAAACATGGGACATGCAGTCCCCTATTTCCAGCTCACCAAGCTAGCTCAGTCTGTCAGAACTCTACCTCCTACAATCTGTGAGGTCCACACTCTGTGTACACCCTTATTTGGTAAAGGGCAGGATTGATACTGGCTGCACAGTTTTACATTAACAGAAATCTCCTCCCAAAAGGGTACCTGTGTAAAATCTCCATTGCAGCACAGACTCAGAGTTCTTTTCCTGCCAGAGCTGCTGACTAAGCTACATACAGTATGTTTTCCATGAAAACGAGTAATTCATGTGTTTTTCTGTTAAAGCTTACATACTGTTAAATACTTTCATAGTAGAAAATACAGCACTATGATAGGATGGTATTTGGAAACTCTCAAGGACATGCTAAAAGCTGGAAATGTAAAATAGTTTTTCTTATGTAAAAAAATCTGCCCAAGGGTTGGGTGTGTGCTCTGACTGGAAATAGGCATTGCAACGTTACTTCAGAACAAATTATGCAGACGAAAAAGCAGTGACCAAGTTACTTCCAAGAATATTGATTTTTCACTCAGTTGGTCAAGACAGCGGGGACTACAAATAGCAATGTGCATAAATACTAGCTTAGAGTGCAAGTTTAATCTGCTTATATTTTGCCTTCTTTGGTTCCTCCTTTCCCTTCTCATTAACATGCTAATGAAATTTTTGAATAAAATGTTTCCATTTTCATTACACTCCTCATTTTGGATACAGTGATGTCATTACTCGGTCTCTGTGCTTCTCTATTCATTGCAGGCAGCTCATGTCTGGTGAGAGGGGACAGCAGCTTTCTAAAAACATCACAGCATGCTGGCTCAGTACTTCCTCATGAGCCTTCCATCCTGATGCAAGCAATGAGTTGGCTCCTATGAGGAGTTATGGAAATATCGAAAAATCTTGATGAGTGGATGTCAATTTGCAGGGTGGGCACTCCTAGACGGGCTTAATTTGCATGCACACCAGCCTGGGTAATGCCCACATGTGATGTTGATCCTCCATGATTGAAAGAACTAAAATCCAATGAATGGAAGGGATGGGTCAGACATATAGAAAGATACTCTTGACCTGGCAGTGTCTAGCGAATTTCATTCAGCATCCAAGCCTTTTCTCACACCGATTCCCTAGTTACCAATTTGACTTGATTGGTTGTACTTAGCCTGGTAGCAGTGTGAATTGTTTGACCTTTAACCTTTTGGGTGATAATTACTAGAATGTTTATTTACTGTGTATAACACTACACTCAAATCAGCTTATGGCCACATAATTCTACTCTGCCAGCAATGCATTCCTACAGGGAGGATGAATCTCCCCAGTGAGGACACAAACAGCAATTAAAACCCTTCCAAATTGAAAAAAAAAAGTTTTGGCTTTAGAAAACGCTGTAAAATATAAGGACTCTAGAACAAACATCTGTGAAAGGCATTTCTATTTATGGCTATCGTTATTCAAGCTAAGTAAACAGATTTTTAAGATCTATCTGTACGCACCTATTTCATTGATTATCTTATAAAGTGTAAAGCTAAACTATGGGCACCAACTGTCTCATTTTAATATATTTCTCAATAGCCACAAAGGGATAGAAATTCACTTGGGTGCACCAAATGCCTTTGTGAAACTAACTATTAACTTGTAAAGCTAGCAGGGACATCATCACTATGCTGTTCATAGCCCGTGGAGCAGTGCCAGCTGGTACTAAATATTTTTTGAGGGAGAGGCAGCAAACAAACCCACCCCCCCCCCCCAGGTCCGCACTCACCCCTCCACCGCTGCAGCTTCCCTGTCTACTCCTCCCAGCCAGCCTGGTCTTCATCAGATCGGCCGGGAGGAAAATCCGAAAACCAATAGCGAATATTGATTCACTAGTGTCACAAGTGGTTTGTGACAGTGTGCTCTGCGGCCTGAGCCCAACCTTTTTCAAGCCAATTAGAGCCTTAGCTATGAGTCCTGTGTCCCGAATGCAAACTAGGGGGGCAGCACCCCTGCGCCCCTTATGGACCAACCACTGCTTCTGTAGAGTGAGCAGAGCTGTGGGAGGGATCCATCAGACTCCACTCAGGGCCAGCATAATGCAGCTTAGGCAGCCACCTTAGGGCACCAGGATAGGGGATGCTAAAACCTGGGGTTCTTCAAAAAGTGCTTATGCTGGCACCAGGCCTGCTCACACATTTACGTAGCTGAGCATGGTGCACCATGATGGCCAGCACCACCCCGGTCTATGTGAACGCTGTGAACTTCAGCTGCTGCCTCCACACTAACTTCCACCAGATCTCCTGGCCCTCCCTCCTCTCTCCCAGATGCAGGGCAGATGATTGTCTTTGGTTTCCGAACACTCCTCTCCACCCCCAAAACAAATAACTATTCCCTCCCACCTGGGTGGTAGCAAAAGCACCAGTCCAGCCCAGAGACAATCACCGTTGAACTAGTGGCGTCTGGCGTGTAAGACAAGATGGGAAAGTGAAATGAGGGGGAGGGCCAGCAGGCACAGGATCAGGAATAGCACGTAGGGATCCCTCAGTAGAGTATGGTACGGCAAGGTGCTTTATTGTGTCTGACTGTCCGCTGACATTTACATCAAACAGAGCAGGACAGATGAACACATGAGAACATGTATGGGGACAGAAAAGGGGATAAAGCAAGGGACATAGAGAGATGTGGACAGAAGAGGACATGGGGGCAAGCAGAGAAGAGGACATGGGGACAGAGCAAAGGAGAGGGGGACAAAGAAGGCATTGACAATAAAGGGCAATGTGATGGATATTGAGAATTATTAATATATATATATATATATATATATATATTGTAAACTTTGGGGGTTGTTATAGCTCCACGGGACCAAGTGCATAAACCGTTTGATCTTAAAAAAAGGTATTTTATTTGTAAACAAACAAAAATAAAGCTTCATTCAGCACACAGGAAAACTATAAAACAAAGTCCGCTTGTATTCAGCCCAAAACAAATTAAAGAAAAGGCACATACAGTTTTTGTAGAATGGGTCTTCGCCCCAAAACTTCAAGAGTCCTTGTTAAGTCTTTGGCAGCTTCCAGCAGACACACAGCTCATCACAACAGGTGCAATCCCATACTCCTCCTCTCCACCTCTAGCACCACTTCCTGTCTTATGAGCTGTTTCCTGGAAGCCTTTAACCCCCTGTGTGCTGACTCCCAGTGGTCAGGAGTGGAGGCTCTATCCCGCCCGAATATCACTTTAGAGCCTCCGAAATTCCGGGCCCAAAATAACTCTTTATCAAGACAAAGAGGACTGCGAGCCAGTCCTCTCTGGACTACTTTTTTTGCTTGAAATTCCTCACCCATTCTGGGTGACCTCCTGAACACCATCACCATTCCTTAAAGGGACCACAGCCCAAATATTGGTGCTATATAGCACCCGTCCAGGACCCAACCTTGGCGTCCTGTACTATATATATATATATATATATATATATATATATAAACATTTGAAAGTGCTAGTGCAAAAAATAATATGCATTAAACATGACTTTCATAAATCCTTTTTTTAAATAAATAAAGTGTATACTATATGGGGGTGGGGGTTGCATTGTGAAGGGGAGTGGGTGGCAGAAAGGGGATGGGGGGCACCTTTGCCTGTGTAGACAAAAATCCTTGCACCGGCCCTGGCCCCACCCAGTACAGACTGCCTACCAAAAACTCCAGGAAGGGGCGGAGACAAGACCAGTCACCCTGCACAGGGAGAGAAAGAGAGAGAGAGCAACAGTGACCAGGCCTTTATTTTGCGCAGCAGCAAAGTTTTACATTGGATCAGTGGCGTCCCGTGCATTAAAGGCACGCGGGTGCCGCCCCCTTTATCCTTGTCACCCCCCTCTATGAATAGTGGATAGATTCATGCATAGCATGAATCTATCTATGGCCGCCACTGTCACCCCCTATTCAGGCGTCCGGCACCTTTTCAGACGCCGGCGCCTGGATTACAGCAGCGGGGGTGTATTTTTGAAGCACCTGATTTGAGCCATAGGCTCTAATAGGCTTCAAATTAGGGTGGACTCGGAGCGCAGAGCATTGCGTTTGGGGTCCACCTAGATGTGTTAGAAAAGCAAATTAATATTTGCTTTTCTAACACTGAATCGCCTCTCCACCAATCAGGAATCGTGGGTCTGTTACCCGTTTCTCGATTGACTGATGGGTTAGGCGATCCTATTGAATGCCTAGGAGGAGTGGAGGAGGAAGTGATCTCAGAAGGGCAGAGGAAAGAGAAGACGCTGCAAGATGCCTGCCGAAGCCTGTCCCCCTGCCAGATGATCCCCGATGTGCCCGCCGATTGGGTAAGTGCCGGTGGACCGGCAAACAGCGTGGGGGGTGGTGTTGAGGTGCCACGGGGGGTGGTGGTAGTTTGCCGCTCCCCCAAACAAAAAAACACCAGCCACCACTGCATTGGATTACTGAACAGATGGAAGAAATACACAAAGCATACAAAGATTCAAGTAGGAATACACATGCCTCTTGTACTTAGACAATACTTATACCAGATTACAACAAGGTCTAAAAACAAGGATTTATTTCAAATCATCTTTTAATTAAGTTGTATTACTGGCAGATTCTATAATACTGCATCATCGTTAACTTTAAAATAACAAGAAAATATAATCTATTCTAATTATAACATACAAACAAACAAGTAAACAAATTCAAATGTGTTGCTGAAGCTGTCACTGCCAATCGCAGTTCTTCAAGTACCACAGCCAGGCTTAAAAAAGTTTGGTTGCTTTCTTAAAACTTTTTTTTCTAATATTCATTGCTGTGTATTTGCTGCTTTAGCTGTAAAAAGTGTGAATGCCAAGCGTGAAGAAGCTAGAAGAGTTAAGATGCTGCTTTCATCTCATACCAGTGGAAGACAGCTTGCGAGGTGGAGGTATGGGGGGAGGCTGCCAGCTGCTCAGCTCTGAACTACAATCTACTATGTCAGCCACCAGGCTATTTACAAGCACAAAATACTGAGCGATTTTCATGTCGTGCATCTGTGTTGTGAATGAGGCTGCATGACTAAAGCTTCCAGTCGCATCTATTAAGAGTTGCTGCATGTCAAAATAAGGATCTAAACTGTCTTTTTTTTCAAATGACATTTTGGAGAAGCTTAATTCTACATAATTTGCAAATTAATAAAATGACTCATATGCATAAAATGCCCATCTGACATCTGCAAATTAAACAGGTTTGCAAGATTTAGTGGGTAAAATGACCATGTCCATGATAGCTAATCCGGGGACTGCACCACTGGAAAAACAGATCCAGCTTAAAAACAGAACAATTTTCTATAGTTAAAAAAAAAAAACAGAACAATTTTCCCGTGGGCCCCACATAAATCCACCATCATTGGCAGTCAACAGTGAGCTGCATACAGCACGCCTCCACAGACAATGCGACAATAGAAGAGCCTTCTTATTGAATGGGGTTGAACAGATTCTGTACCACTTCAACTCCCAGAGCCTCATGGATGCTCAAAGTCCCACCACTTTAATGGGGGGCTGGAATCTTTAACGCTGAATTACAGGTGTAGCGGGTATGTGCTTTTCTCTCATGTTTGAATTTGGTGGGGATATCTGTGATGTATGGTTCCCTGGGGCCCAGCGGGTGGCGCTGTCACTTTGGGCCCCGGGTTGAGCCATCATTGCAGTGCCGTACCCTTTTTGGCCTCTCGCAGCATGAGTACAGCGGGGCGGGGGCTCCGCTGGGCTTGCTGGGGGAGGGTATAAAGGGGTCTGCCATTTTGGTCATGGGGTGGTCGAGTCCCAAGCACCATCAGCCTGAGGGCTGTGGTTCGTGGTCGGTGTCCAGGCGGCCTAGGCCTGGACACCCGGAGCTCGTGTTCCACCCCAGGCCTGGGGTGAGGTACTCGGTTGGAGGCCTGGGGCCCAGTATCCTCCGCTGAGCTCCGCGAGGAAAGGATTTCCTAGGGGACCCCGGGAGTGGGGTACCCGAATCCAGAGGCGTAAGGGACCGGAGGAGTTACTCACCCGAAGACTTGGTGCAGCAGATTGCCGGTGCCGGGTGAGCCTCAGGAGACCGCCCGGAGGGGTATCTTCCCAAACAGGGGCCGAGTGCAGTCAGGAGGAAGGTTCACCGTTCTTCCGGTCGGTGGCAGCGACCAAGATTCTCAACAGGTGGCATAGACCATGTGCCAAACCTATTCGCTGATAGAGGAATAGGAGAGTTCATTGTGCCTGGGCCTACTCGTATCCACACCCCCTGTCTGTTCGTTGAGGGAGTCCAACTGATTGTGTTTCATCCTGACATTGGAAAATAAAGGAGTGTTGGACTTTTATTGGTGTGGGGCTCATTTACTGGCAGACACTGTTCCACAGAAGGAGCGGAGGCTTCGAACACCGACCTGAAGGTAAAGAAACTTTGCTCACACCACACAAACATCTGCGGTGGAGGCTTGGTGTGGTGACGCCGCACTCTCTCCTCCAGGATACCCCTAGACAAGCAGCAACCAGCCAGCAGTGGAGTGAGAAAGTGGAGGCCGCTACATGTGGGGGCTCGGGTCCGGGATGGTGTTCGTGTTACTATGGAGCTAGAATGGACGGAGTTTGAACGTGTCTGCCCGGAGGAGTTACGAGTAGGTCGGCCATATTATTGGCCAAACTGCAACCCTGCTCGAAGTCGTGGGCATGACCCTAAGAAGGGAAAGGACTACGCAGAAGAGCGAGAAGAGGGGGGAGTCCAGCCGTGTGAAGTACTACACGTGGGGGCTTCTATTGCACTGCGCCATGAGGCACACCCTCCCTGCTCAGTTCGTGGGCGTGACCCAGGGAAGGAGAAAGCCCACGAACTGGAGTGCAAGAGGGGAGGAGTCCAATCGTGTGAAAGACTACACGTGGGGACTTTGGCGCCCAAATTGCAGTGCGCAATGGATCAGCAGCGAGTCACCATGTTCGGAAATACATTGTGGGTTCAACTTCACCCTTCTACCACGACCTTGACTACTGCTGCTCCGGTAACCGATACAGGGATCCGGCTAAAGCCCCGGGGACGATTCGCCCTGTACTCGTGCATGGACGTTGAGGCCCTGGGTTTGATTTGTCCCGGCTGTTCGGGACTGGTGTGTCAGCTGAAGCCATTCGGGTGATGCGAGGCCTGCGGGGAGTTCTTATTTGAGGTGGACCCAGTTATCGAAAAGCCAAGAACCATCCACCTCAACCGCACTACAGGCAGCACCACTCAAGTAGGAGGAATCACCGCTTTGACAGCCATCCCTGTGCGCACTGCAGCGACCGCGGGGGAGGTCGTGATCACCCAAGTACGGGAGAAATCCGAGGATGCTGACTCGGTCACCACTGTCTCTCAGCATCCACCGCCAAAGAGGAAGACCGGCATTGTAGCCCCGTCCAGCGGTCACGGTGGATCATCCTGAGTGAGAGAGTGGAGGCCACTACACAGGTATGGTAATTTTTTATATATTGATATTAGTCAGGCTTGGGTCAATGAAAGTATATACAGTATGTGCCATACTTGTAGAGGTAAATCATTGTAATAGGCACTACACTGTCTTCCAGGTCCCATGGTGAGTGGATGCACTACTGCTCACTGAACACAGCAGGTTGCATTTTCTGAATGAACGCAAAGTATTCTCTGATTAGACTGAGTAAAGATTGTGATGTCACCGACTCGCCTCTCCATCTTGTCAAATCAGGTGCCCATGCTGAAAGAGTGATGTTTAGTGCTTACAATGCAGCAGGGTAGCCACTCAGCACTGGACTCCAGGGGAGACCACTAGAGTAGCAGTGTCTGCTACTCTAGTGGTTTCCAGCTTCTAGAGGGATCCCACAGGAATGGCACGTACATTCTTACATTGGTCCAAGCTGGATGAATGTAACTATGAAAAATTACCATACCTAGAATTCATCTTTAAGTTTAGGGCCTCATGCACACATGATGTTTTTACAACTGCTTTTAGCAGAGTCAGATGGTTTTTTTCGCAGCTTAAAAACACCTCTCCATATTATTTTATGTGTCCATGGACACATAGGCTTTTAGGAGCTGTGTTATGAATCTGCAGTAATGTTTCATACCCTGTCTGTCTGCTTATGTCTGGTCTGTTTATCAACTGAGGGACCGCGAACTCCCACCTGCATGTTTAAGTCATCTACTCTCAGCAGGGCTCCACCCAAGCCTCTAACAGGAAACACTGTTTAACACCATGCACTGAAAGCCAGCCTTGCCCCGAGCAATAGTGTGTTTAGGCTTCCCTTTGTGTACTGACTGTGGCTTGTTCTCCTGGCTATCCCTTTCTGCTTGTTACTCTGACCTTTGGAGTGTTCTCCTGACCAACCCTGTCTGCTTGTTACCCCGACCCTTGGCTTGTCCTTCTGACTATTCCTTGTTGCCCTGCACTGCTTTTTCCTCTCCATCCACCAGAGCCTGCCCTGAGAGTGAGCTGGGAGACCCTGGGGGCCGCGACCTGGAGTCAGCTGCAGCAAAGTTCATCCTCACCATCAGAGGCTTTGGTGAAAACCTGCTGCGTCTAATGCCGCGTACAGACGATCGGAATTACCGACAACAAATGTTGGATGGGAGCTTGTTGTCGGAAATTCCGACCGTGTGTAGGCTACATCGGACATTTGCTGTCGGAATTTCTGACAACAAAAATTTGAGAGCTGGTTCTCAAATTTTCCGACAACAAAATCAGTTCTCGTAAATTCCAATCATGTGTGGACAATTCTGACGCACAAATTTCCATGCATGCTTTGAATCAAGTACGAGACGGAAGCGCTTGGTCTGGAAAAACTAGCGTTCGTAAAGGAGATAGCACATTTGTCACGCTGTAACGGACTGAAAAGCACGAGGCTGAAAAGCGCGAATCGTCTCTCACCAAACGTCTACTAACACGACTGGCATTGAACTTCCCTTTAATAGTGCTGTCGTACGTCTTGTACGTCACTACGTTCTTGGCGTTTGGAATTTCCAACAACATTTGTGCGACTGTGTGTATGCAAGACAAGTTTGAGCCAACATCCGTCGGAAAAAAATCCACGGTTTTGTTGTCGGAATTTCCGATCGTCTGTACGCGGCATTAGACTCCGCGCCCTGGGGAATCTATGCTCTAGCTCCCTGTTCAAACCATGTCGGTGTTCAGATGGAGCTGCTTTCCTGAACCACCCAGAGCTCCATCTTCAGCACTCAGCCAAAGGGTCCACAAGCTTAGCGGTGTGCTCCTCACCCCAGCGGTGTGCATCTGTCACCTGGCCTCAGGTGACCTGACAAGCTGTAAGTGGCATAGGCGTTTTCAAGCTGTAAAAAAAACCCAGGGCCAGCGCATTCTGAGGACCGGCGTTACAGCTGTAAAAATATCTGATGCTGGTAAAAGTTGAATACAGCCACGTTAAGCCTTGTCAAGCATTTATTTTTTGACATGTCAAAGTCAATGGTTCCCTATGAGAGCCCATTGATTTGAATAGAAGTCATAACACATGTCGGATCATGGTGATCCGACTTGCGGTGCGGCTTGTGCGCCGAGGATCTTGCCCGGACAGTGACAACACAAGGGACGGGGCCTCCGGATGACGGAATCGGGTGGCCCTGCCCCATGGCTATATAAGTAATGACACACACGGGACCCAACATTAGAGTGGGAGAGAGTGTCGAGGGGAACATCGGAGGAAGAACAGGGAGAAGACAGCAGGAGAACACAGCGGAAGAACACAGCGTGAGAACGCAGCGGAGAGAGGAAAACCTGCAGCGGAAGAAGACATCAGTGAAAAGAGGAGACGAATCGGAGGATAAAGACATCGCCGGAGGGAGAAGAAATCGTAAGGAGAAAAGACAACAGAGCTGCTTTAATAAATTACTTTGTTAAAAACCTGGGTACTGTTTTTGTTTTTTACACTTTTTTTGGGGTGAATGGGTAGGGGTACAATGTACCCCATACTCATTTACATAGGGTGAGGGCTAGGATCTGGGAGCCCCCACGTTAAAAGGGGCTTCCACATTCTGATAAGCCCCCCACCCGAAGTCCCCGACAACCACCGGCCAGGGTTGACGGGAAAAGACCCTTGCCTCATCAACAAGGTGCTTTGGGGCCCCCCGCCCCAAAGCACCCACCCCCCCCATGTTGAAGGCACCCCCCCTTTCCTGACCTTCCAGGCTGCATGGTCGGATATGGGTTTGGTATGCCCTTGGGTGGGAACCCTACGCCAGTTTTTTTTCCATTTTGGCGAGGGTTCCTCTTCAAGATTCACAGCGCACAAGCCGCACCGCAAGTCAGATCATCACTTCTATTCAAATTAATGGGCTCTCATAGGGAACCATTGATTTTGAATAGAGGCAGAGAAACGATGCTAAAAGCTAGCGTAGCTAAACGTGCATTAACGCCAATGCAAAAAGCTACTAAAAGCAAATTTGTACAGCTGTTTTTTCCTGGCGTTGGTAGTGGCTTTACAGCTCGTTTTTTCTAATGCCCTGTGTGCATGAGGCCTAAACGTGGTGATTCTCTTTTGATTAGTAGACATATACATTCAGTATACAATTATGGTAGGCAGAACATTTGCTGGACCTGAACTTGTATTCTGTTTGTTATATTATCTGTATTAGATTTTCTCTGTGAGATCCAAAAACATACTGTTATTTTAAAGAAAAGGCACAGTGTTTTTAATTATTTTTTTACCACACTAAACATTTAAAAAAAATGTTTATTAGTCAGTTAAAAATTAAATATTAAAGCCCCGTACACACGGTCGGAATTCCCGACAGAAGAAGTCTGATGGAAGCTTTTGGTCGGGAATTCCGACCGTGTATGCTCCATCTGACTTTTTCTGTCGGGAATTCCGACAGAAATAGATTGAGAGCTGGTTCTCAATTCTCCCGTCTGAATTTCCAACTGACTTTTTCCCGTTGGAAATCCTGATGATGTGTACGGGGCATAAGTATTTCAAAGTCTTTTATTCAGCCACAAGGTGAAATTTATGGCTAATTTTCACATGTTTTGCTCTGTTTGGTCACCTAGTCCTGTTTAGCTCAAAGCGAAATAAACACCAAAAAATGAGGCATAAGAGTGGGACAGTTCAGTTTGAAGTTTCTTTCAGTAAGTGAGATTTTGCCTGAAAGGGAGCTAATTTTGCTGTGCTTAACACATTTTTATTTCTAAAACGAAGAATCTATACACTGTATATAGTAGTAAAACAAAGATACTACCCTTTATAGTTTCCCTTAAAAAAAAATATATATTTTTGTTGAGATGCGTAATACTGTTGTGAAGATACTGAGAGGCTAGGGCAGTGATGGGAACCTTGGCAGCCCAGATGTTTTGGAACTACATTTTCCATGATGCTCATGCCCTCTGCAGTTTAGTTGAGCATCATGGGATATGTATTTCCAAAACATCTGGCGTGTCAAGGTTCGCCATCACTGGGCTAGGGCAATACATTTAAAAAATAGATGGTGAAATGAGAGGGACTGCTTATTATATTCACCATTCATTTTCACAAACATAAGGGCATTGCTGGAACCCTGGAACTTTTATGTTAACATGATATTAAAGATTCTTTGTTTTTAAAATAAAATAATACACATGTCATACCTACCTGCTCTGTATAATGGTTTTGCATAGAGCAGCCCTGATCCTCTTTTTCTGGGGTCCCCAGCTGAAAATTCTGGCTCCTCCTCTTCCGCGAGTGCCCCTATTAGAAGCCACTTCCCATGTGGGCACTTGTGTGGTCTCGCTACCGAGCCGCCTTTTCTGTGATTATTGACACAGACCAGGTGTCTTGGCCCCGCCCCCACTCCTCGTCACAGTATTTGATTGACAGCAGCGTGAGCCAAAGGTTCTTGCTGCTATCAATCTGCCCAGAGAGGATTGATAGAGCCAGGAGAGCCTCGGCTTTTATGCACAGCGCTGAATCATGAATGGGCTCAGGTAAGTATAAGCGGGGGTGGGGGGGAATGCTGTTACATAGAAAATTGTATTACCCTAATGCATAGAATGCATAGACCTTTAGGCTTTAGAACCACTTTAAGATCTGTGGAGACAAGGGGGAAAAGCAGTGAGCCAAACACGTGTGCAGGGAATGAGATTTCTGGGATCCTTTTGTAAACAGTATATAAATGCCCCAGTATTGCCATGTACAGTATGTAAGGAAGTGACGTTTGAGCCTTTTTAGGCTACATTTACAGGGACCACCAGGGGCTGATAGTTTGCTGTGTTCAGAGGCAGCAAAACACCACATCTGGATACTATGGCTGCTTACCGACTAGTTAAATAGCTGCAGCCAGTTTGGGTGTGGCAAGAAACTGAGCAGAAATGCTGACTCTGGATGCACACTGCATGCACTCAGATGAGCAGTTACAAGCAAACAGCAGTGGCATGGCCCATTGATTTGTACAGAGTAGAAACCTTACAGCCGCCACTGTCAGCTGCTGCTGTTCACACACACTGTGTGCATGAATTCTATTCTTTCTAAATGCAGATAAACGAATTGCACCTAAATGCAGGTAAACGCACATTCTGAATGGCACCATTGAAAAATCATTACATGCATTTATATGCTTTTAGAAATGTAGGTTTGACAGTGCCAGTGCAAATGAGGCCCTAGAAATTCATGGAGCCCCATTTAAAAACAGATATATATCCTTATCACAGTCTTATTGATGCTTCAAACAGATATACCACACATTTGTAAAGAATTAATAAAGCAAAGCTATGTGTTTTACAAATATGTGTTATGGCCACTTGATTTTAGAGTCGGAAGCATTTCATTAGGTCTCTCACAGTAGTGTGATCAATATCTGCTTCAACCATGGAATTTTCTTTGCAACGTTAAGCAAAGGGAACACCTTTCGACATTAGGCTCCACATCAAGGCCTACATTTTAACAACAACTAAACATTGCAGTAGCCAACGATCAGCTCTCTTTCATAAATAGTGTAGCACCACACCATCCTAGATAAGTGCTAGGATAAAGTAAATTTAGTTCTGGCCAACTGTATTTACATTTCATTGTTGGGGAAATTTAGTTCTGGCTTACTGTAATCAGTGTAGCTGTTTGATTGTTTTGGTCTGTTCTGTGTTTCAGTGGCTGCAGGATTAACTGCTCCCCCCTATGTGTTCATAAATGTTCTGGAAGATAGTGGGCAGGGAGAGTCTAATCAGCAGCATGAATATTTCTATTGTCTCGGAATCCCTGTGGGAGACTGCACAGATAGGAACGTGTATAAATAGTCTGAGACCTGGAACAGAAGGATCTTTTTCCCTGAGGAGGAGATCGCAGCCTAGGGGGGCTGGTTGCCCAATTCTGTTATGTGCCTGAAGTTCATCAAGGCCTCAGTTGGGCTAGCTGGAGGCCCACTTTGCTAGATGTTTGCCAACGTTTGTTGGCTTTTATCTGAAAATCTAGTCTGGTATCACAGGGTGAAAGTGTCTGGAATATATTGGAAGGAGGCAACCAATTATTGGTTATATTATATATTATATTATGATAATATAATTAAGGACAATAATGAGTACAGACTGTTGTGACAAATCCTAGAAACTGTGTGCTGCTGCCATCCCTCTTATGCTAGAGTCAGTGTCTTTAAAGTGGACATTGTGTCTGGTGTTCTGTTAAGCTAAGTATATTTAATGCATAGTGAAACGACTTTTCTTGCAGTGTTAATTTAATCTACAAAAATATTTTCATCTATGACATTAACACTGTTTTCATTGATGAAATTAACACTATTTTCGTTGACTAAAATAAGACTAAAACAATTCAGATGACTTAAATACACCTAAAAGTAAAATGGCATTTTAGTTAAAAGACTAATGCCGCGTACACACGATCATGATTCACGGCGGTGAAAACACCGCCGTGAATCACGACAGGAAAAACGAGGGAACGGCTTGTTCCCCCACACACGGCCGTTTTTCCTGTCATTTTTTCTCTTGACGAGAAAAACGACCGTGTGTAGGCTCCGCGGCAGTGTTTCCCTATGGGAAAACTGCCGCGGAAAAAAATGCCAGGAATCACGACGAGAAAAATTAGAGCATGTTCTAATTTTTCTCGTCGTGATTAATGCCATTTTTCCCGACGGGAAAAATGATTGTGTGTACGCGGCATATGACTAAAACTACCGTAAATTGAATTTTGATGTCAAAATTAACACTGCACTACCACATTAGAATAAGTAGGGGGCATCTACTAAGATGCTGAAACAAGAAAAACATAAGAAAAAGTTTTTTTTTTTTCTTAATATTTAATATTGTTAATTTATTCAGGTAATATGTGCAATGGCATTATAGCCAATATAGTTTACAGTTTTTTGTTTTTTTATATACTGTATTTTAAAGTTGTACTTCTGTTTGTCAAAAAGCAATATTTTTGTTTATTTATGAATCTTGGTTTTACTTATAATTTTTTTCATATATGACAACAACTAAATCTGTGTCTGTCTGTAAAATATGACTAAAACTAAAACAATTCAGGTGACTAAAATACGACTAAAACAAAAATGGTATTTTAGTCAAAAGACTATGACTAAAACTAAAACTAAATAAAAATTTGACATCAAAATGAGCACTGCTTGGATTTCCAAAGAGAAAGATAAATCTCCTCAGATTGCAACTACAAAACTCAGTCCATCATTTACTTGTGCAGAGACTTGACTCAGTTCTAAAGGAGAAAGTTTAGTGTCCTCAAACTGCTACTAAAGGTTACTGAAGTATTCTACAATTGCCCACTACCTATACAAGTTCAAGTTTTCATTAAAGCATCCTGAAAAGCATACCCATACTCTGGTTAATGAATCTGAAGAGTGATCAGAATTGTGTGCCTGGTTGTGGGGCAATTACTGAGAAAAGGATCCTGGGGTGCAGTTTCCAGCCTCACAGCCAGCATCAGTTTATGACAAGCTGAAATATGCAGCAGCTAGATGCTGTATCAAGAGGTAATTACATTGAGGGCTGTATTTATTCAGGGATGTATGCCCCCCTCGAATGCAAAATTCCTGTGTTGGGGGCATACGTCCCTGAACACATATGGCCCTCATTGCAAGTACCACTTGGTGCAGCTTCCAGCCACATCCAGCCATTTTGACAGGCTGCTGGCAGCGGGCATGGACGCTGTACACAGTGACGAAGCTAGACATTCTTTTACCCGGGGCAAATAATCAGTTTGCCCCCCCCCCCTTACCAAGACAAAGTCATTTAGTGCTCTGGATTAAGATGCCAAACTGCTGAAAATGCCTAAACAGGCATCTTCTGCAGCGGGGAAATATAGGTAATCAATTCTAGTAAATGCCACCCCTTCTGTGCAGTGTTGCAGGGAGGCACCATGAGAGCATAAGTGTGGATGCCATTGTGACCCCCGATGCCATGGATAGTGGCTTCTCCAGCATTCAGCAATTTGGCAGTGTAAGGCCCCTTTCACACAGGTGGACCGATCGGGTCCACCTGTCAGTTTTTTCTTTTTTTTAGACAGACCCTCCATTGCCCTCTATGGAGTGGCACATGTAAATGGACATGTGTCCAATGATATTAGGAGGATACACATACACAATATTGTTATAATGTTCAGCTCTAAACCATCTTATGAAAAAGTGTGTCCAATAGATACCTGCCAACATCCAAACCGATCCTATTCGCTAAAAATAGACAGATAGGGAATTTGTTCCCTCCGTCTGGTGGATCGGATGACAGTTGGATGTAAATGGACAGACAGTCCTTTTACATCCGACTTCCCATAGAGGAAAGTGGGCTGTGTCTGCTCTGCATTGGTGGAGTGAACACAGACCTAGGGTGACCACATTTCCAAACTGCCATTCAGGGACACACTCACCTTCCCCAAAAAAAGATGAGGGTGAGGGGGGGGGGCGGGGGGCGGGGGAAATGTAGTCTCGGGGTTGATGGGGAATTTAGCGGCGGTTTATTTGTCAGGTGAATGTGCCACTTGCTACCAGATGCAGTGCTGCTTGCCACCCATAGCCTGCCACCAGATGCAGTGCTGCTGTCACTCCCTCTGCATGAGCCCCGTGCGTAGAAGGAAATGAGTGGCGTCACTATCTGGAGAGTGAAGATCATACCAGTCCCTGCTGCTTGGCCGCTGGGTGCCGGAGAAGGAGGAGGTGCCGAGGTGGGTGGGGACAGCAGTGCTGCACTAGGCGCAGGCCTCGCTACCGGTCTCACTGTCTGAGAGTAAATTGTCACTGGTTGCAAGATGCCAGGCAGCGCTGGCCCTAGCAACCAGTTCCGGAAATGTAGTTATTAGTTAGTAGGGGGTGGCTGTGTCCTCTATTTCATTCCGGGACATTGTACTGTCCCAGAATGAAGGTGCCCGGGACCCAGGACGGACATGTCAATTGCGGGACAGTCCCGGGCAATCCGGGACACGTGGAAACCCTACACAGACCTGTCATCCGCCTGCTCAGCAGGAAACATCGGAAAGATCCCATGCTGAGCAGGCGGATCTGTTGGCGAAGTCTGCCCACCCGTTTAAAAAAGATAATGCAAGCAGGGCAGCTGATACAATAGACAGGGGGATTAGGCAGAAAAGTGGGAAAATCCCAGGCCATAGCTGTTAAGTCAGTTGTCTGTCCCTTCCCCCTGTGCTCCTATGGTCCCCTCATGCTCCTCTGCCCCACCTGCTCCTGTGGTCCCTCCATGCTCCTCTGTCATCCCCTTCTCCTCTGGTTACTTCCTTGCTCCTCTGGTCCCCCCTGTGATCCTCTGATTCACCCCTTGCTCCTCTGGTCCCCCCCTGTGCTCTTCTGGTTCCTCTGTGTTCCTCTATTAGCCCGTGCTCCTCTTGCCCCCCCAAACTCCTCTGGTCCCCCCTGTGCTCCTCTAGCCCCTCCATGCTCCTCTGGTCCCCCTATGTTCCTCTGATTCTTCCGTGCTCCTCTGGTCCCCCTGTGCTCCTCTGGTTCCCCTTTGCTCTTCGGGTTCTTCCCTTGCTCCTCGGGTTCTTCCCTTGCTCCTCGGGTTCCCCTCTTGCTCCTCCCATTCCCCCTTGCTCCTCCAGTTCCCCCTTGCTCCTCCGGTTCCCCACTTTCTCCTCGGGGTTCCCCACTTTCTCCTCGGGGTTCCCCACTTGCTCCTCTGGTCCCCCCTGTGCTCCTCTGGTTCCCCCTTTCTCCTCATGTTCCCCCTTGCTCCTGGGGACCCCCTTGCTCCTCTGGTCCTTCCTGTGTTCCTCTTGTCCCCCCTGCTCCTCTGGTACCCCCCCGCTTCTCTGGTCCCCCTGTGTTCCTCTGGTCCACCCCCTGTGCTCCTCTGGCCCCCCTATGCTCCTCTGGCCCCCCTGTGTTCCTCTGGTCCCCCCCAAACTTCTCTGATCCCCGCCTGTTCCTCAGGTCCCCCTGTGCTCCTCTGGTCCCCCGTGCTCCTCTGGCAGAGGAGCTGAGGGGGACCAGAGAAGGGGGGTGGGGCAGAAAGAGTGAAGTGGGGCAAAAGAAGGGGCAGGAACAGTAGCGGCAGCTGAGTCAGCTTTACAGGTATGTACCAATCCATGTATTTTCCTCCTGCAGCAGCTGAATGGTAGCGGGAGGTGGAAGAAGAGAAGCAGCCTTTCAGCTGCTTGAGGAGTACCAGCTGCGGAGCCCTTCCTAATGACACGTCCAGGGCAGCTGGCCATAGCTGTTAAGTCAGTTGTCTGTCCCTTCCCCCTGTGCTCCACTGGTCCCCCCATGGTCTTCTGCCCCTCTGCTCCTCTGGTCACTCCATGCTCCTCTGTCATCCCCTTCTCCTCTGGTTACTTCCTTGCTCCTCTGGTCCCCCCTGTGATCCTTTGGTTTTCCCCTTGCTCCTCTGGTCCCCCCTATGTTCCTCTGGTCCCCCCTGTGCTCCTCAGGTTCCCCTGTGTTCCTCTGTTATCCCATGCTCCTCTTGCCCCCCAAAACTCCTCTGGTCTCCCTGTGCTCCTCTGCCCCCCTAATGTGCTCCTCTGGCCCCCCGTGTTCCTCTGATTCTCCCATGCTCCTCTGGTTCCCCTGTGCTCCTCTGGTTCCCCTGTGCTCCTCGGGTTCTTCCCTTGCTCCTCGGGTTCCCCTCTTGCTCCTCGGGTTCCCCCTTGCTCCTTGGGTTCCCCCTTGCTCCTCTGGTCCCCCAGTGCTCCTCTAATCCTCCAATGCTCCTCTGGTTCCCCCTTCCTCCTCGGGTTCCCCCTTTCTCCTCGGGTTCCCCCTTTCTCCTCAGGTTCCCTGTTGCTCCTCGGGTCCCCCCCCTTGCTCCTTGAGTTCCCCCCTTGCTCCTTGGGTTCCCCCTTGCTTCTTGGGTTCCCCTTTGCTCTTCTGGTCCCCCCTGTGCTCCTCTGGTTCCCCCTGTGCTCCTCTTGTCCCCCCACTGCGCCTCTGGCACCCCCGTTCCTCTGGCCCCCCTGGTCCACCCTGTGCTCCTCTGCCCCCTATGCTCCTCTGGCACCCCTGTGTTTCTCTGACCCCCTTGTGTTCCTCTGGTCCCCCCCAAACTTCTCTGATCCCCTGCATGTTCCTCTGGTCCCCCTGTGCTCCTCTGGACCCCCTATGCTCCTCTGGTCCCCCATGCTCCTCTGGCAGAGGAGCAGAGGGGGGACCAGAGAAGGGGGGTGGGGCAGAGGAGTGGAGTGCGGAAAAAAAAGGGGCAGGAACAGTAGTGGCAGCTGAGTCAGCTTTACAGGTACGTACCGATCCATGTATTTTCCTCTTGCAGCAGCTGAATGCTAGCGGGAGGTAGAAGAAGAGAAGCGGCCTTTTAGCTGCTGGAGGAGTACCAGCTGCGGTGCCCCTCCCAATGTCACGCCCGGGGTGCCCCCCCCCTAGTTTCACCCCTGGCAGTACCTCTTCTTGGGCACCTGAAAATGCCAGTATTTGAAGCTAATGGGCAAAACCTCCCATGTGCATTAGGCCTTTATGTGAATAAATTGGGCTAATTGAAAAGTTATTCAATAGGACAGCTACAAATTAAACAATATATTGGTGTGAAAAGTTGTATATATAACATTGCTGTATAAATACGATTAAAAAATTTAAACTACTCTTACACTCAGAAAAATGCCTTTGTTTTCCTGGTTATAAATAAGTAATGTAGCATTCTTCGTTTTTACTATGTGCAAATAACAATGAGGTGACTTCTGTTACATAGGCAATTTGATATTTATCACAGCTATCCCATGATTAAAGCAAAGCGGCCATATCCATAAGTAGGGTACATATTATATGTGTAAGAACATGAACTCTCTCTCCAGGAGCCTGTAAGACAAGAAATTTGCCCTTAGTATGGATAAATGACAGCCATCAGTTTGGCACCCCACGATGGTAATGATAGGCCTCCAAATAACAGCCAAACCATTACTACAGGCCTATTGCTTGGATTGCTGGTTCTCATTTTTATTCCTGTGTCCTGTTTTTATAGACAGCACACTTCAGAAAACTATGTCATTAAGCTGTCGGATCTGCTGGGAACATCTTCAGAGATACTGGCACCTGGAATCATTACAGTCACACTAAGAGCACATTAAATGCTATCCCAGGAAAGGCCGCCACTGTTAGAAGCATTTACATTGGACATTTGCAAAACAGAGATGTCAGCAGACACTCTATGGGTGTTGCGTATTGGAAAACAATTGTTACTTTGCAACATTCTTCATATGCCTCCTTCATATTCTACTAAGCAAGAACAGAGCAGTTTCTTATATGGAATCAGCACCAACAGCATGGCTTCTAAATGGCTATCTCTTTTGCCCTGCAATGCCAGGGTTTGATTGCCACCAAGGACAATATTTATTTCACTGGGTTTCCAATGGCCCAAAAACATACTGGTTCATTTAAGTAAAATTCATACTCATTCCTCACTTTGTCAACTATAGTCACTAATGAATTGTATAAGCCCTCTGTAGCTGTAAGCTGAAGTTTATGTGAGGTGTGGCAATTTTTACATAGTTACATTGGCTGGGAGGAAAAAAGGGGGAAGCGGCCCGCAACCTGGGCGGGGTAAGTGCGGGGCTGGCGGGCTTGCGAGTGGGCGGGCATGGGTGGGGGGGCTTGTTTCCCACTCCCCCAAAAAATGGAGCACCAGCCGCCACTGATTCTAAGTATGTACCTGTGGGATCCTTCTAGAAGCTGGGAATCACTGTAGTAGGTAGGTGGTTTTTCCACTAGCTTCTGGGTCCCATTTCAAGTGGCCCAATGTCACTGTCTGCCCCTTATTCAATCAGAGAACACTCTGCATTCACTGAGAAAATGCAACTTTTCTTAGAATGCTGCTTGTGCTGAGCTAGCAGCCTACTGTGTTCAGTAACCATCAAGACAGTTGCTTGGCATTGGACCCAGGAGCTAACGGCAGTCACTGCCAACTACAGTGAATTACAACTTCCACAGGGATCCCACAGGGACAGCACATACATACTTATATTGGTCCAAGCTGGACCAAGGTAGATATGTAAACTTTGCCATGCGTAAACTTTAGTTTTAAAGCCTGGTATACACTAGTAGTTTTTTTTTTTTCGTTCAACCCAGCAGGCCGAACGAAAAAAAAAAACTGAAGAGTTTTAGGTGGAATTTTTGTACTAACAATCCAATGTTAGTACAGTGATCTCCCCCGCTAAACTATTGTGTTCTGACAGGGGGATGGCTCCCCGTCAAAATATACCGGTCAGTGTTCTCAGCCATTGGCTGAGACTGCTGATTAGGTGCTGATCAGCAGACCTTTTTCAGTTATGTCCCTTCGACAGAAGCCAGCCAAAAGGGCCGGCTTCTGTCAGACCGGCTGCCGTGTACACGGGCCGAATGTCAGCTGTTTTTTTATTGAACTAGCCCGTGCCCCATTATGTTCGGCTCCATGTGTACTTGGTTGGGATCTGTCCCTTGTGCTGATTCCTGTTATTTTAGTTAAAACCCTCCTCCATCTATGCGTGCCCCCACCCGTACTGCCGTCATTTTCTGGTGCAGCAGGGGTCAATAGGACTAAGGGGCTGTCTCAGGCTTTCATCATGAGAGCCAGGCTATGCCTGCCTTTTTTGCCCAGCTGCTCATTCAAAGAAGCCATACTACATCTTCTAATAATGAAACAGGATCTAAGAATTGAAGATGGGTGGATGATTGAAATGTCCCCACTTTCCATTCATCAATTCTATTTCATTCATAGAAGCTCAAGTATGGCTTCTATGAATGCAGCAGTTAGGCAAATAGCCCCTTAATTCTGTTAACTCTCACTACACCAGAAGTTCATGACTGCAGGGGGTGGGGGTAGGGGGTGGTTGGTTGATCTCCACTAAAAGAACAGGCATCAATACAAAGGACACATCCTACTGAGACTTAATGGGGAACTAGTGTTTGTGAATTCCCATTAGACCCCCCATGTGCCACCTGCACAACAGCTTCAGCCATGGAGAGGGAGTAGAGTTCCATTGAGGCTGAAGTGGGCCTCCATGTGCAGTGCATGTCCCAGATTAATGTACAGTAACTGTCTAAAACAGGTACATGAATTTGTTGTCTGTGCCGACATTTGTGTGGAGGCACATCAGAGTTCTTAAAAGTGTCTTTACAAATACCCCCTGATTATGTTCAAACACATGAAAAGTGTAACAGATACTGCTTTGGGGCTAGAAGCAAACATAACTGGCTAATATCTTTTAACTTGATGAGAGTGTTTAAGGGTCTGTGCTGGTATGGAATGTAGTTGCACACATTTTTCCTTTTTAACTTTCAATAAAAACATTAAAGCAAAATTAAAATCGACACTAAGTCAGATAGATTGGTCTACATTCACATGTGGTCCAAATACCGGCTTCCTCTGAATTGGTTATAAGCTACATATTTTGTTCATCTCTACTGAAATGCTGAAAATCCCTGCATTGCTTTGTTAGCATCTTTGGCAGCTGGAAACATCAGACGCACATGAGGCAATAACCTTGTCCTTACACAACATTCTCACCCAGCCTCAGGGCAGGAAGAGCCCTGCCTGTGATCCTCTCACACAAGAGTGATTCCTATTGACTTCAACAATGAAATGATACATGAAAACTAAAATCTCTTTTTTTCTCATTAAAAATACATTACTAAAAAAGAATAAACAAGCCAAGTAAATCTGGCAATATTGAATGAGTAAACCACTCTAGATGTGAAAAATATGAATTTTAGAAATGACTAAGATTACTTTCACATCTAGGCACACCTAGGCATTGGGGGCGTCAGCGGTAAAGGGCCGCTATTTTTAGACTTCAGATTTCAGACAGGCAATTTAAAGGAGAAGCTCATTTGGCTGTACTTCTGTGGATCACATGAGTATAGATCGTTTTGCAATCCTGTGACCAATTTTCAGCAGACAGATGGCTGAAGCCCTCTGTCGGCTGCCATCACAGAGCCACCCACATGCCTGGACCAGCACCCGACTCAGCCCTTCGACTGAGAGCCTGAGCCGGCCACCCTCACCCCTTCCACAGCCCAGAGCTCCAGTGAGTGGGGGGGGGGCAGCTCTCTGCTCAGGGAGCTCTGATAACTGAGTAAACAGCAGTGTTTGATTGCTAGGTTCACAGCTTTAGTGCCAGTGGGGGACAGATGCAGCATCAGACGGATGCAGCGTCCACCTAGGTAAGTATGGTTAAAAAATAAAAATCCCATATTTCTTTTTTAAAGTGTATTTCCACATTTGCAGCCAACTTGGGATAACACCTGCTTCATATTTGTTACTAGTAATGGGTGAATGGTCTGATGCTGAGCATCAGTTCAGGCCCCGAACACCCAAATTTGCGGGGCGGGCAAACATCCCACTGAGTGCCCCACAATGCACTGCACGCTGCACAGTACATTCTAAGCCCTGATTGGCTGAAGCAATTCACCTGACAACTGGTAAGGTGTAAGGCTTTGCCAAATCAGGACACAGTGAATAGATGAATATTAAGGAGCGGCCCGGGAAGCCGGTTGTCACATCCTTAACAACGAATGAGTCATGAACTGTCTTCCTTGCTGACAACTGAATGAAAGAAAAAACAAAAAAAGCAATACAAAAATGTGTTAAAAAATGGCATGGGGTCCCCCCCAAAATCCATACCAGACACTTATCCGAGCATGCAGTCTGGTAGACCAGGAAAGGGGGGGTGAGCGAGCACCCCCCTCCTGAACCATACCAGGCGACATACTCTCAACATGGGAGGGGGCTTTGGGGCTGGGTGGCATGTTGATGGGGACGAGACCCTTTTACCCAAAACCCTGGGCGGTGGTTGAGGGGATCTGTGGGCAGGGGGCTTATCATAATTTGGAAGCCCACTTTAACAAGTGGGCCCCCATATCCTGGCCTTCCCATGTGAATGAGTAGGGGTACATTGTACCCCTACTCATGTTGTGAGTACCCAATGTCAAAATATCGTTACCCACAATTCCTCTTTAGGCCTCGTGCACACTGTTGCTGTTAAACTCACGTTTTTGTGAGTTTGGGCATTTTTTTTTCATTTTTTTGCATACATGGACGTTTTTAGCAGTTTATCAGCAGAGACGTTTATACGCCCTAAAATCGCGGTCAGGAGTGGGAATTCTGACCATAAAAATTGCTGAATGGTGTTAAACGCTCATAAACGCACATAAACGTGCAATAACTCTAGACATATTTAGCACTTCACCGTTTATTTATTTCAATGGCTAGAATAAATTTAAATTCCGGCCAATGAAATAAATAAACTCCCAAACTCCAAACTCTGCTAAACTTACCTAAACTGTTTTGAAAAAAATGCAGCTGAGGTGAGTTTTTAACGCTGATGTTCTCCTGACGGGATAAACAGCATTTACAAGAAACCAGTGTGCATGAGGCCTTCAAATATGGCAGCATTCTTCAAAAGTGGCAAGGAGCCTTTACTTTCTTATGTAGAGAATTTAGAGAATCAGCTTAATGATTTTTGTTTATTATTCGTTTTAAATAAGTAAAAGAAAAAAAAGTGCAAGAAAATATTATTTACAGAAGTAAATATTGCACTTCTTTCCTGGGCAAAAGATATTATAACAGAGGCCTGGTTTTAGGCAGCACATTTCATTTTAGTCAGAGTGGGGGGTCTGTTTTAATTTGAAAAGATTATAATAAATATCTTTGACATTTCTCTTATTGGACTGTTACCTAGAATACCCTTTCTCAAAACAAACATATTTAGTGGCTTTGAGACATTAAGGCCCCATGCACACGAGACGCCGGTGCAAACTCTGCTGAACACACGTTTTTAAAGGCTAAAACCGGCGTTTAAAAACGCCCGTTTTGCCGCGATTTTAGCGGCGTTTTACCGCGTTTGCGTCTATAGGCGTTTAGTTAAGAAACATCATAAGACCCTCCCTAAGCTCAAAAAACATTATTATTTAACCATTTCAGTCATTTTGTGAGACCAGAGTGAGTAGCAGCAGCTGAGAGAGCAGCAGTGTACTTGTATTTACTATATCACTTGCCACATCACCTGCCACAAGCTGTGGATTGTCCACTTGCCACGTCACCTGATACGTCACCTGGCCACGTCACCTGCCACAAGTTGTGAATTGTCCACTTGCCACGTCACCTGGCCACGTCACCTGGCCATGTCACCTGCCACGTCACCTGCCACAAGTTGTGGATTGTCCACTTGCCACATCACCTGGCCACGTCACCTGGCCATGTCACCTGCCACGTCACCTGCCACAAGTTGTGGAATGTTCACTTGCCACGTCACCTGCCACGTCACCTGGCCACGTCACCTGCCACAAGTTGTGCATTGTCCACTTGCCATGTCACCTGGCCACGTCACCTGCCACGTCACCTGCCACAAGTTGTGAATTGTCCACTTGCCACGTCACCTGCCACGTCACCTGGCCACAAGTTGTGGATTGTCCACTTGCCACATCACCTGGCCACGTCACCTGCCACAATTTGTGGATTGTCCACCTGCCCCGTCACCTGGCCACGTCACCTGCCACAAGTTTTGGATTGTCCACTTGCCACGTCACCTGCCACAATTTGTGGATTTTCCACCTGCCACGTCACCTGCCATGTCACCTGGCCACGTCACCTGGCCACGTTACCTGCCACAAGTTGTGGATTGTCCACTTGCCACGTCACCTGGCCACGTCACCTGCCACAATTTGTGGATTTCCACCTGCCACGTCACCTGGCAACATCACCTGCCACAAGTTGTGGATTGTCCACTTGCCACGTCACCTGCCACAAGTTGTGGATTGTCTACAGTGCAATGCAAGCAATTACAGTTTTTTTTCATATTTTTTTGATGGTTTTTCATCATTTGCCATCATTTTTGAGATTTCTAATGTAAAAAAAAGGTCACCTTTAAAAACGCTAATAAACTAAATCGCGGCAAAACGCCGGTACCGCGTTTTGCCGCGTTTAGTGGCGTTTAGCCGCGTTTTGCGTCTGAAACGTGGAAAACTTTTGCGTCTGAACCCATTTTTTTGCTTCTGGAAAAACGAGGTTAAACGCAACTGCCTAAAAACGGCAATAAACGAGACTGTGTGCATGGACACATAGGATAACATTGAATGGGTTCAGGAGCAGTTGAAAAAAGTGTCCAACTGCCTCTGAACGCGCGTTTAACAGTAAATAACAGCGTCTCGTGTGCATGGGGCCTAACTCTGTAAATGAGGCTATCTGTAATATTTTATGATTAATTACTAAAGAAAAAATTCCTGTAACCCACATATCTTATTTTTTTATTTTTTTTTACTCCATAAAGAAAGGCAGCAAGGTTTACTTACTATAATATACAGTACCTACGGATACTATAAAATAACTAGGGATGAGCTTCGTGTTCGAGTCGAACCCATGTTCGACTCGAACATCGTCTGTTCGGCTGTTCGCCGAATTGCGAACATTATGGGTCGCTCGCACCAAATTCGAGTGGCGCGTCACGGCCCATAATTCACTGCGGCATCGTAGTGCATTGCTGGCTGATGATTGGCCAAGCATGCACTTTGACCCGCATGCTTGGCCAATCACAGCGCCGTCTGAACAGAGAGCCGTAATTGGCCAAAGCCAGGGTGGCTTTGGCCAATTATGGCTCAGGGGGTTTAGTACACGACCCACACTATATAAGGCCGCCGGCTTGGCGGCCTTGTGTAGTGTGTTGGAGTTGTTTAAAGAGAGAGATTACAGAGAGAGACAGTGTCATTTATATTGAGTTAGATAGAGCAGGCAGGTGAGTCAGTTAGCTGCAGTTACAGTGTGTAGAGAATATATAAGCATATATATGCATCCTAGGTATTGTATATATATTTATACACTGTATTCAGTTTAGCTAGATCCGTTCCTGTTATTCTATATACTGTGACAGGCAGGCAGGTGATTGTGCTAGCTGCAGTCAGTGTTTCACTTAGTGTACTGTGTGCTTTGCATAGCGTTCACCTAAAGCTTACCTGAATACAGTTAGTGACTAATAGTGGTGTTCTCATAATAAAACCACAGGCAGAGAGCTGCAAGTATTTTCAGTTAGTGTACTGTGTCCTCTGCACAGTTTTCACCTAAAACTAACTGAAGACAATTGCTGCTTTTCCCATACTGATACCACAGCAGGCAGTTGATTCTGATAGCTGCATTATAATCAGTACAGATATATATATATACATCCCACCTTTGTGCAGCTACATCTCACTGCAGGCCATTAGTATGTCTGGAAGGCAAACAAGGAGAGGCAGACAGTCACGAAGCAATAAAAGAGGGCAAGCAGGCTCTGTGTTTAGAGGCAACAGTGCTGGTCGTGGACACGGTGCATCCGCATCAGCACATGGCCGTGGGACACACTTGTCCTTCTTTTCGTCAGCTGGCCATGTTGAGCCGCAACATGCCCAAGACTTGGTAGAGTGGATGACCAAGCCGTCCTCATCCTCTCTCACCCAGGCTTAGGGTACTTTGTCTGGCAAAGCATCTGCCAAAGCGGCCTATTCCCTCAGCTCAATGGCATCAGTCACTCCTTCCCTAGCCCCACCATGTCCTCCTGAGGAGTCCCCCAAACTGTTTGACCACAGTGTTGGGTACATGCTCCAGGGGGATGCCCAGCGTTTTGAAGGCTCCGATGATGGAACCCAGCTGGAGGAAGGCAGTAACGTGAGCTCAGAGAGAGGGGGTAGTAACGTGAGCCCAGAGAGAGGGGGTGCCCAACAAGGACAGCTATCTGGCAGTCATGTTCCCCCAGCTGCAGCATACTGCCAGATTTGCTCCAGTGATGAGGAGGGAGGGGATGATGAGGTTACTGACTCCACGTAGGTGCCTGATAGGAGAGAGGAGGAGGAGGAGGCACATCTCCAACGAGGCAGGATGCCCTCCAGAAGCCAGCTTAAGGGCAGCACACCAACTGCATCACAGCGCAGAGCTCCGCATGTGCAGGGCACTGCTGTCTCTGCGCGTTATTCCAAAAGTTATTTGGTGTGGGCCTTTTTTCAGATGTGTGCAGCAGATCGCACCGTTGCCATTTGCAATATATGTCTAAAGCGTATCTCGCGTGGCCAAAACATCAGCCGCTTGGGCACCACGTGCTTGACCAGACATATGTCGACCTGCCATGCAGTTCGTTGGCAAGCGTACCTAAAAGACCCACACCAAAGAACAAAGCGGAACTCTCCTTGCTCCTCATCAGCTGGGATCTCCAACCCTGCTAAACCTTCAGTCCTCTCTGAAACCTGCACTGAGAGGAGGTATAGAATTATAGAATTAGGTGTGTCACAACCAAGTACTTGCGGGCAATCTGCACTGGTACACCGACGCACGATTGTACCAGGCAAATTTCCCTGCCCCAGCTGCTGCACCGCCAAAAGAAGTTTGCTCCCAGCCATCTGAATACCCAGCGGTTGAACGCTAGCTTGGCTAAATTGCTAGCACTTCAACTGCTGCCTTTTCAGTTTGTAGACTCTGCCCCCTTCCGTGAGTTTGTGGAATATGCGGTTCCTCAGTGGCAGGTTCCCAAATGCCACTTTTTCTCACGAAAGTTGATTCCGTCTCTCTACCGGCATGTGGAAGGCAATGTCTTGGCCTCGCTGGACAGGGCGGTCAGCGGTAAGGTGCATATTACCGCTGACTCATGGTCCAGCAGGCTATCTTCACGGTGCATTGGGTGACTCTGCTGGCAGCTGGGAAGGATGCAGGACAAGGTGCAGTAGTGTTGGAGGTTGTTCCACCACCACGCCTCCAAAATGTTACTACTGGTGATTCTGACACACCTCTCTCCTCCACCCCCTCCTCTTCTTCTTCCTCCATGGCCTCTACCTGTGCTTTGTCCTCGGAACCAGCGGTGCTTCGTAGGCGTTCAAGGGGTACGCAAGTACGCAGGAAAAAAGATGCCATGCGGTGCTTGAGAAACATGAGCCACACTGGGGCAGAGATTCTGTCAGCTCTGCAGGGGCAGGCTCAGAGGTGGTTGATGCCACGCCAGCTTAAGCCAGGAAAGGTGGTTTGCGACAATGGCACCAACCTCCTCTCCGCCCTCCGACAGGGACAACTGACCCATGTGCCCTGTTTGGCTCACGTCCTTAACTTGGTGGTGCAGCGGTTCTTGGGCAGGTACCTGGGCTTACAGGAGGTCCTGATGCAGGCCAGGAAACTCTGTGGGCATTTCCGCCGGTCATATAATGCCAGTGCTCGGCTGGCTGACCTGCAAAAGGAAACCAACCTGCCCAAGAACTGCCTAATCTGTGACATGCCCACCAGGTGGAACTCTACGTTGGCCAAGCTGCAGCGGCTGCACACGCAGCAGAGGGCCATCAATGAGCATCTGTTGCAATATGGCACCAGGACAGGGTCAGGGAAGCTTGGATTTTTTTCCCCACGCCAGTGGGCCATGATCAGGGATGCATGCACTGTCCTGGCACCATTTGAGGAGGCCACGAGGATGGTGAGCAGTGACAGTGCATGCATCAGTGACGCGGTCCCTCTTGTCCACCTGTTGGAGCACACGCTGCGTGGAATAATGGACAGGGCACTTGAGGCAGAACAGAGGCAGGAAGAGGAGGACTTCCTTACCTCTCAAGGCCCTCTTTATCCAGACAGTGTTCCTGCTCGCCCGGCTATCACACAGGAAGAGGAGGAGGAGGAGGAGGAGGAGGATTATTGTGTCAGCATGGAGGTGGAGCCTAGCACTCAGCATCAGCAGCAGTCTTCAAGGGATCAATTACAGTCCCAAGACACCCATGGACTTGTACGTGGCTGGGAGGAGGTGGCTACGGATCATGTCGTCCTCAGTGACCCAAAGGACTCCGCACCGAATGCCTCAGCAAACCTACGCTGCATGACCTTCCTGATCCTGCAAAGCCTGCGGAAGGATCCTCATATTCGTGCGATCAAGGAGAGGGATCATTACTGGCTGGCAACCCTTCTTGATCCACGTTACAAGGGTAAGGTTGCAGACCTTATATTGCCGTCGCAGAGGGAGCAGAGGATGAAGCATCTTCGGGAGGCCTTGCAGAAAGGTCTGTGCAACGCGTTCCCAGAGACTGGGAGGTTACAAATTCCTGGTCCTGGACAACGTGTTGCTGAGGCTTCGGTCAGTCAAAGAAGGAGCGGTGGAGAAGGTGGTCGTCTGACAGATGCGTTCAGACAATTTTTTAGTACGCAGTCCCAAGGTATGTTCGGTTCCAGCAACCATTGCCAGTGTCTGGTTTACATGGTGCAGGAATACCTAGGGGCAAGATCAGACTTGGACACCTTTCCCACCAAAAATCCACTGGGTTACTGGGTCTTGAGGATGGATCACTGGCCAGAGCTTGCACAGTATGCAATTGAGCTACTGGCCTGTCCTGCATCCAGCGTTCTTTCGGAACACTCGTACAGTGCTGCTGGAGGCTTTGTAACCGATCACAGGGTGCGCCTGTCCACCGACTCGGGCGATCGACTGACCTTCATAAAAATTAATCAGTCTTGGATCACCACCAGCTACCAAGCACCTGATGCTGATGTAACCGAATATATTTTTTTTAAATGTCAGATCCCTTCAAGACTGCCTATGCTGATGCTTAATGACCATCCTCTTCCTCCTAAATGATCATACTGATAGCTTGTAAGAACATTTTTGGTTCTGGGCACCGCCACCAGTGGCTAAGGCCTAATTTTTCAGTCCCTGCTTAACAGGGGCGTGTAAATACAATTTTTGATGCAATACTTTGCAGCAGGGCTCATTGCTGCGCTCCAAGTACAGTATCTGTTAGGGGTTGCAGTGTTGTGGCACCAGTGCCTAAGGCCCAATTTTTATGCCCCTGTTCGACAGGGGCATGTAATTACAATTCTTGATCTAATAATTCACAGCTGGGCTAATTCCTGTGCCCACCAAGAGTAACTGTGAGGACTTACAGTGTTGTGGCACCAGCACCACCACCAAAGGCCCAATTTTTCCTACCACTGTTCAACAATGGCATGTAATTACAATTCTTGATATAATAGTTCACAGCAAGGTGTTCCAGCGCCCACCAAGAGTAACTGTGAGGGCTTACAGTGTTGTGGCAACACCAACACCTAAGGGCCAAATTTCTGCAGAGTATATACGGCAGGCCCCTACTTTCAAACATCCAACTTACAAACGACTCCTCCTTGCAAACGGAAGGAGACAACAGGAAATGAGAGGAAATCTACCCCTAGGAAGGGAAATTCTCTCCTGTAAGAGTTAATATGGGAAAAAGGTGTCTCCTCTCCACTGATGCTTTATCACCAATCCTTGTTTCAATAAAAAAAACAAATTTTCAAAAAACATTTGTCATTGGGACGGAAAGTGAGGTGAAATGTTCTGAACAGGTGCACAGACAGCAAAACAAATGTTACAGGGGTGATAACCCTTCCCTATGTTTTCCAAAAAGCTTAAAAATAGATTTTTTGACTGGAGCTATACTTAAACAATGTACATGTTCCAAATTACAAACAGATTCTAATTAAGAACAAACCTACAGTCCCTGTCTTGTTTGCACCGCCTGTATTCTGCTGTTCAGAGTATATAGGGCCTTTTTTAATTTGGGTGCGAGGTTCCCCTTAATATCCATACAAGACCCAAAGGGGCTGGTAGTGGGCTGGGTGGGGGGGGGGGTGTACCCATGCCATTTTTCTCAATGATTTTCATCCATTTTGCTGGGACCACACATTACATTAAAGCCGCAAGCAGTTTTAAATGACTTTTTTTCCTTTAGAAATTTCATTTTGTGCAGGGACAGTTCTAAACACGGGAAACACGTGCCACTTCACAGGCATACTTTAGACACTCCCCAGGTACAATATTTAAAGGAATATTTCAAAACCTTTTTAGGACAATAACTTGCATATTAGCCTTTATAATTATCACTTTTGATTTTGAACGTTCGAGTCCATTGTATTTAATAGGGTTCTAAAGTTTGCGCAAACTTTCGGTCCGTTCGGAGGTTCTGGTGCGAACCGAACCGGGGGGTGTTTGGCTCATCCCTAAAAAAAAACGCATACTAGGCTTCTGTGCCAGAAAATGCTAGTTTGCGGCACAGCTCTCCCATCACAGTGAGGGATGTTCTACTCAAAGGCCCACTGTACACTAACCCTTCCTCCTACTCCAAGTCTAACACTAACCTTACCTGTAACTTCCACCTTGACACAATAACCTTCTCTATAGCACTAACACCGATCATGCCCTAAAGCCCAACATCAGCTAAAATCGTTTTTTTATTTCAAACAAATTGGGTAAGACTCCATTCACACAGGGGAAACACGACTTCCAGCGCGACTTTGGGAGGCAACTTGGACACGACTTGAGTATGAATCACAGCGCGACATGAGGCAACTTACAAGGCAACTTCAAGTTGCCTCCAGGACAGGAGGCTTTCCAGTGGCCAATCAAACAAGAATCAGCTCTGTGGGAGGGAGGGGGGAGGGAGGGGTTTGCCTGATAAATGTATGTTCTCTTCCTGTATTGTTGCTTCTGTGAAGACAGTGATCCGACTTCTGAGTCGACTTCCATTGAAATCAATGGGTAAAAGTTGCCTACAAGTCGCCTAGAAGTCGGATTGAAGTAGTACAGGAACCTTTTCTGAAGTCAGAGCGACTGCAGTAGTGTACATTACCTCCCTGGCGGTATGATTCTGGAAGATTTTAGGTGCTGAAAGAGGTACCATTATTTTGTATGGAAATTTGGCGTTTTACATTGTAGGCCTGTAATTCTTAGTAATAACTCACCTAAATCTGTCCAAACCAGAGTCTAGTAGACATCTCGGGTATGATAAAGTTTGAAACACAAAATCATAAATTATAATATAATAAATAATAACAAATAATAATTTAATAATAATAATACTTTTTATTCAATACATTTTAGTAAATAATATAATCAAAAACACTGACATTTTTTTTGCTCAAACAAGGATGCAATATTAGAAGTCATATTGCTTCAGTAAACGTCTCGGGTATGGAAAATGTTAAAACAAGGTACAGCACAAAGTCCTACGTCGCAATCGGGACAATAGAACCACGTTTCTTTACTGATTTTCCTTCCGGTGTCGTCGCGCTTGGAGCAGCAAACCACACACATCCTTGTGGGTGCTGTCTTCTTTTCAGTAGATGGAATGTGGTCCATAAAGTGGCAACCAGTCAGGCGTTCCGGGTTCACAACGCCAGCAGCCCGATGTCCAGATCTGCTTACAGTCGTTGGCGTCTGGTGCTTTAGAAAAATTAGTTTAGCAACCTTCCACACAAAGTCTGCATGAATAATAGGCTTGTCACAATTTTTTTTCAGAAGAATGAAAGCATTCCACAGGCACTGTTCCAGAAGATGCCTGAAGATTTTTTTATAATATTTCTTCTGTTGCTTCCTCATCGCAGGATAAAAGGTCATGGCCTGGTCAGCCCTGTCCACACCTCCCATGGTGTTGTTGTAATCCAACACGACCTGTGGCTTCATGACATCTTTTCTACCTTTGGTATGTACCATTACAGTAGAGGTGTTGTGGATGGTACTCATAAGGCACACATTTTTTTTGTCCCGCCATTTAAGTGCCATCATTTTGCCTTTCTGCCAGGCAATAGAGTTGAGCGGACACCTGGATGGTCGGGTTCGGCGGGTTCGGCCGAACTTCGGTAAAAAGTTCGAGTTCGGGACCGAACTTGACCCGAACTTGACCCCAAACCCGAACCCCATTGAAGTCAATGGGGACCCGAACTTCTGAAGACTATTAGCGCTTGTTTCCCGTGCTTAGAACTGTCCCTGCACAAAGTGTCATTTCTGAAGGAACTCACTCGCGGCTATTAATGAATTATCGGCTCCCGGCAATACATAGAAAAGTCATTGATAAAAAAAAAAAAGCGTGGGGGTTCCCCCGAATTCAATTACCAGGCCCTTCAGGTCTGGTATGGATATTAAGGGGAACCCTGCCGCAAATTAAAAAAAAAATGTGTGCGGTTCCCCCAAATATCCATACCAGGCCCTTCAAGTCTGGTATGGATTTTAAGGGGAACTCCACCCCAAATTTAAAAAAAAATGGCGTGGAGTACCCCCAAAAATCCAGACCAGACCCTTTATCCGAGCATGCAATCTGGCAGGCCGCAGGAAAAGAGGGGGGATGAGAGAACGCCCCCTCCACCTTCTGAACCGTACCAGGCCACATGCCCTCAACATGGGGAAAAAAAGGAAAAAAATTGTGACAGGCCTATTATTCATGCAGACTTTGTGTGGAAGGTTGCCAAACTAATTTTTCTAAAGCACCAGACGCCAACGACTGTAAGCAGATCTGGACGTCGGGCTGCTGGCGTTGTGAACCCGGAACTCCTGACTGGTCGTCACTTTATGGACCACATTCCACCTACTGAAAAGAACACAGCACCCACAAGGATGTGTGTGGTTTGCTGCTCCAAGCGCAACGACACCGGAAGGAAAATCCGTAAAGAAACGTGGTTCTATTGTCCCGATTGCGACGTAGGACTTTGTGCTGTACCTTGTTTTAACATTTTCCATACCCGAGACGTTTACTGAAGCAATATGACTTCTAATATTGCACTCTTGTTTGAGCAAAAAAAAAAATCAGTGTTTTTGATTATATTATTTACTAAAATGTATTGAATAAAAAGTATTATTATTAAATTATTATTTGTTATTATTTATTATATTATAATTTATGATTTTGTGTTTCAAACTTTATCATACCCGAGATGTCTACTAGACTCTGGTTTGGACAAATTTAGGTGAGTTATTACTAAGAATTACAGGCCTACAATGTAAAACCCCAAATTTCCATGCAAAATAATGGTACATCTTTCAGCACCTAAAATCTTCCAGAATCATACCGCTAGGGAGGTAATGTACACTACTGCAGTCGCTCCGACTTCAGAAAAGGTTCCTGTACTACTTCAATCCGACTTCTAGGCGACTTGTAGGCAACTTTTACTCATTGATTTCAATGGAAGTCGACTCAGAAGTCGGATCACTGTCTTAACAGAAGCAACAATACAGGAAGAGAACATACATTTATCAGGCAAACCCCTCCCTCCCCCCTCCCTCCCACAGAGCTGATTCTTGTTTGATTGGCCACTGGAAAGCCTCCTGTCCTGGAGGCAACTTGAAGTCCCCATGAATCGCTGTCACTCAACTCTTCTGCAACCCATTCTGAGTCGCTGTCGCTGACTTCCAGCAGGTCATATAGCGATTTTGAGGTGGAGGTGCGTTTTTTGGATGCCATGGTCGCTGTGCAGTTTACAGATACAAAGTATAGTAAAACTGCAGACAAAGGCACTGGAGAAAGCACTGGGGGGCAATCTAAGGTCACTTTATTTAATTTTTTATTGTAATCCAATAGGATTACATTGTATCAGGGTGTTTGTGCTTTATACTTTAGAATTTTCCGCCGGTTCCGCCCCCCTGCGTCGCGACGCTCGCAGGGAAGGGAATCAGGGGAACACACAGTGCATCGGGCGGAAGATCCGGCCGCTGTACACTGCGGGAATACATTGCGGGATCCCAGAGAAAAGGTAAGTCACCTCTTCCAGGATCCAGCGAGGCAATCCCGAGTGTGGCTCGGGGTTACCGCTTTAGGTACAAAAATCTCACCCCGAGCCACACTCGGGAATACCGCCAGGGAGGTTAAGATGGCTCCATTCACTTACATTGATTTTCTAATGCCGCGCGACTTGAGGCGACTAGGGGCAACTTGAAGTCGGATCCAAAGTCGTCCCTGTGTGAATGGGCTCTAAGGGATACAAGCTTTGTCTGTTTTTTAACCACTTGCTTATTGGGCATTTATACCCCCTTCCTGCCCAGGCCAATTTTCAGCTTTCAGAGCCCTCACATTTTGAACGTCAATCCTGCGGTCATGCAACACCCAAATTAAATTTGTATAATTTTTTTCACAAAAATAGAGCTTTCTTTTGGTGGTATTTAATCATCACTGGGTTTTTTATGTTTTGCTAAACAAACATAAAAAGACCGAACATTTTGAAAAAAACAAAACGTTTTTCATATTTTGTTAGAAAAAAATTCTCCTTCGCTGATGGACACTGATGAGGTGGCACTGATAGGCTGCACTGATGGGCACTGATAGATGGCACTGATGGGCACTAATGAGGCGGCACTGGTGGACACTGATCAGGAGGCACTGATGAGGCTGCACTGATGGGCACTGATAGGTGGCACTGATGGGCACCGATAAGCGGGACAAGTGGTAAAGGGCCTGCTGTGACTGGCCCTTTACCCTGCGATCAGCCAATTTCTAAGGACTGGCCGATCACAGTGCGCGCCCCCTGGGGCGCGTGGGTGGCATGAGAATGGGAGGACGTCCATGTATGCCCTCTTGGCATTTTAAGCCTGCGATGTAGTCGTCTTTTGACTATAGCGCAGGCGCAAAGTGGTCAATTGTGACAAATGTCCCAGTTAGGAAGAATGCCCATCATTTCAAGGGAGGAAGTGATAGGGAATCTCTTCAGTGGGAACACATAATGCAACAAACCATTGTCTTAATAAAATGGGGAGGAATTAGAGCTTCTGTCACTTTGTCATTACAATTTTTCCACTTTTTTCTTATCCTACTGTCACAGGAACAGGACATGAGGACGAGAGCTCCCCAGCAGAGTCTGGGAAGATAGTAAATCTGGGCAGAAGGGTTTATTCTTTTCAAGTTTTGGCTGGAGTTACGTTTTTGGTATACTTGCCTATCCTGTGCTGGGCTTCTCTACCTTGAAGACCAACTTTCCTACAAAAGGCAGCTGACAAGCCTTCTATGGTAGTGAATAATGCCTGCTGTGCTCATGCATGGGTAATGCTATGCAGGATTTAAAAGATATTGGAAAGAGGATATGCAGGAGATTAATCTTTTTCAACCCTATCAAAAATAGGATTTTTGCACTCACCGTAAAATCCATTTCTCTGACGTCAATGGACTGACACAGCTGGATACTGTAAACACGTGGGTATATGTCCCTGCTCGCAGGAGAAGATCTAGGCAGAATGTTAGATGTTAGAAACATTCTAGAACAAACCAGAGCTGAACAGCCCCGCCCAGGGGGGCGGTCCCTTCGGACATTACCCTCCCACCTGCAGTCAGCAGACCTCAGTTCGTAACAAAGCAGTACAAACCTTAAAAGGAAGGGTGGGTGCTGTGTCAGTCCATGGACGTCAGAGAAATGGATTTTATGGTGAGTTCAAAAATCCTATTTTCTCTTATCATCCATGGACTGACACAGCTGGATACTGTAAACGCGTGGGACGTCCCAAAGCAGTATCAGAAGGGTGGGAGCAGTAGTAAAGGAACAACCAAAACTTCACTCCAAACAAGCAGAGCTCCTGAACGGAGGAGTTGCAACATTAAACAGCGGCCTGCAATGCTTTGCGGCCGAAGGGAGCATCCGAAGATGCAGCAACATCAACCTTATAAAATCTTGAAAAGGTATGAACAGACGACCAGGTCGTCGCCTTGCACACTTGTGCAACCGACGCTTGATGTCGGAAGGCCCAGGAAGCACCAATTGCCTTGGTGGAATGCGCCGCAACCGGAAAGGGAGGCGCCCGCCCTTTAAGGGCATAGGCCTGTATGACGGTCTGCCTGATCCACCTAGAGACGGTGGCAGACGACACCGCTCGGCCCTGTTTTGGACCAGACACAGATTTCCGAATAGAAACAGTAGCAGACAGGTACACTCGTAAGGCTTGTACCCATCTTAATGTATGAAGTGCAAACTCTCAGGGATGCGATGGGTGAGGACACAAGGACGCAATATCCCTATGGAGGACCAAGTAAGGCGACTTGCTGGACAAGGCCGCCAACTCAGACACCCGTCTAACCGAAGCAATGGCCACTAAGACAAAGTCAAGAGAGGAATCTCTCTGATATTCTCATAGGGATGTTCTTGGAGAACCAAGATGCATCAAATTCAGATCCCAAGTAGGGAGAGGAGGCTTGACAGGGGGGATCACATGGCGAACCCCCTGCACAAAAGGTGCTAATCAAAGAATGGCCCGGTAGCGGTCGTTGAAAAAGACAGCCCGGGCCGAAATCTGACCCTCAAAAAAAAGGTATGCAAGGCCAGCTTTTGGGTCACACCACGCTGTAAGAACAGCAAAATCCTGGGAACGGAATACATCCGAGGACGCCACTCAAGTTCCTCGCACATAGCGATGTAAGCCTTCCAGGTACGGTGAGATATCTTTCTGGAGGAAGATTCCCGTGTCAACAACATAGAAGAGATGATCGAATACGAGAGAACTCGGTCCTTCAGCACCTGGCTTTAAACAGCCATGCCATTAAAGCCAAGGACTGTAAAGCAGGATGAAGTATGGGATCATGAGACAGAAGGTCCACCCCAAAAGGCAGTCGCCAGGAACATCTGCGACTAGCCAAAGTAGATCGGCGTACCAATGTCGCCGTTCCGGAGCACTGGAATGGTCTCAGCCCCTAATCTGCGAAGCCGGTGAGGCAACAACAGTAGCGGAGGGTAAGCATATATCAGGCGATACTGCCCCCATGGGCTTCCAACGCGTCTGACGCATCTGCCCAGGGGTCCCTGGACCTGACCACGATCTTGCCACCTTGCGAGTAAGTCGAGAGACCATAAGGTCCACTTCCGGTGCCCCACCTCGGGTAAAGGAGGTGGAAACACCTCCGGATGCAAGGACCCTTCCCCTGCAATGCACATGGCCGACAGGACCGTCTTGCAGTGAGATGTATGAAAATCCCAAAGAGACTCCGCAATGTATCAGAGAAGGGAGGCCCCGTTGTACAGGGTGCCTCAACTGTTGGCCAATAAAGGCAACTTGACGGAACTTCCCTAGAAACTCGGTCAGAGGACTAGTACCTCAGCCTCCACAGGTGGCGCAAACCCAACCCGGGCACAGAGACCCTAAAGGCTAAAGCAGTTTCAGTGCACCTGCTAGACGACTGATGGATGAAGCAGAGGCTTTTGCCCAGTCATTGAGCTACAAAAAACGCCAGAGACGCAGCCACTAACGGGCGTAACGCTAAGCTTAGCCCGGCGAACACAGTCCAAGCCAGCGCTTCTAATCACCACTGAAAGCAGGTGGAAAGTGATACCCCTGAAACCAGGGATCCTTGTTACAATACTCCATCCAGCAGCTACCCATGGATAAGTGCTGATTGTACAAACACATAGTTTATACTATGTATTGTGTCAAACGCGCAAATAGAGTGTGGGAGGAAACCCACCCAGCCACAAAGAGCATAATACCACCACATACGGCGTATGTAGTTTAGTATGTGTGGATAAACCTATTAAACACGTATATACTGTGCCAGCGACGAAGGCGGGCACATCATCGGGGCTTGGACATAAACCAGCCACGCAGATTGCGTACACAATCGTGTAGGTATGTTAGCCTGCGAATAAACAAATTGTACATGTTTATACTGTGCATAGCGCTGAGAATGCGCACACCATTGGAACGCATGGGAAAACTTGAGCACCCGGATGAAACCCATGCAGACTGCATACGCATACCGTGTAGGTATTATAGTATGTGTGCTAAACATTTTGCACAAGCCCATGTGTGCATAGCTCTGAAGGCGCGCACACTGTTGGCGCGTGGGAGGAACCAAAGTACCCCACGCATACTCAGAGAATACAATACCTACAACTACTGTGAATGTATTTAGTGTAGTGTATAAACATAATGTGTATGTTTACACCGTGTATTGCACCAAAGGCATGCATGTCATGTGGGCGGAAACCCACACAGACTGCATACGCATACCGTGTAGGTATTATAGTGTGTGTGCTAAACATTTTGCACAAGCTCATGTGTGCATAGCACCGAAGGCGCGCACACCGTTGGCGCGTGGGAGGAACCGAAGTACCCCACGCATACTCAGAGAATACAATACCTACAACTACTGTGAATGTATTTAGTGTAGTGTATAAACATAATGTGTATGTTTACACCGTGTATTGCACCAAAGACATGCATGTCATGTAGCGTGGGCGGAAACCCACGCAGACTGCACAGACATACCAGGTAGGTATGTTAGTATGTGGATATCCAATCGCACAAATTTAGACTGTGCATAGCGCCAAAGCGCCCATACCAATGGAGTGTGGGAGGGAACCGGAGTACCCGGAGGAAAACCACACAGACTGCCTACACATACTGTGTAGGTATTATAGCATGCGTGATAAACATTGAACATGTTTAACTGTGCAGAAGGCCAAAAGGCGCACATACCGTCAGCGCGTGGGAGGAAACCGGAACACCCGGAAGAACTTCACGCAGACAGCACACAGATACCGTGTAGGAATGATAGCATGTGAATCAACATATTGCACATGTTTATGCTGTGCATTTCCATTGGAGCGTGGGGGGAAACCGGAGTACCCGGAGGAACCCCACGCAAACAGTATACCCATACTGTAAACATGTATAGTATGTGCAATAAACATATTGAACATGTCTATACTGTGCGGAGAGCCGAAGCGCACATACCATGAGAGCGCGGGAGGACACCGGAGCCCCCGCCGACCCAGAGAGTATAATACATACATATACTGTGAATGTATCTGGAGTCATGCATAAACATATTTTGTACGTTTATATCATGCATGGCACTGAAACACAGCATTGGAACGTGGGGGAACACTCACGCAGACACAGAGACCAATAACACATACATACACTGTGAATGTATGCAGTGTAGAGGTATAGGATGAGTTTAAATTATGGCGCAGAGGCGCATAATCTCCTCTGTATCATTCCAACCTACTTGACTGTGCTGCCGAAGCAGCATGCAGGTAACAGGTAACCTCTGATCCTCAGACCGTGTGTCTGTCAGAGCTCAAGCGTTCCCCAGGAAATGGTGGGAAATGTTGCCTCAGGATATCACACCGAAGGCTCACAGGGACTAGAGACATAAATGAATAAAGTCCTCCCCCCCACCATATATCATCCATGCTGTTCTGAGGCAGCGTGTGTGGAAAACAGTGAAAGGCTTGTCACAGCAATTCCAGCTTGAGAGTGTTCCTCACATCATCAATGAGATCACTTACAAGCGCCCTGTCATTCACTGACACAGAAATGGAGTCTTCCTCACAAGGGAATGTCCTGTTCATAAATATTAAATATTCAGAGCTAGGGTCCTGAGCCCAATAGCTAGGCCCATATCTGACTCAGAGCACTCCTTCACTAAAGATTTTTGTGGGGGGAGGGGGCTTATAGCTCCTCTTGCCCCCCCCCGCTTCCATTCTGACAAGGAATGATTCCAGCAGGACTGCTGACAACTGGTCCATAAGGACCGCAGGTGCAGGAAACATATGAACATGTTTAACTGTGCAGCACTGCCAGTTGCCCCAGGCAAGTGTGGAGAGCAGGTGTATCAGACTCCATAACGCCACCCTCTGAGACCTTATACACTATACAGTGAATATACAGTCCACCCACTGGCTATGCTGAGGCTGAGGAGGGGATACCCGGAGGACCCACCAACCCTTAAGGACCGCTCAGTCTGTGAGGAGATTGTGAGGGGATTCGCGCCGCCGCTAGAATCGAAAATAAATGCGCGGCAGCCACAAGAAAATGGGCGCTGCCGCACCTACAACTGCGCCATTGAACGCCAAGATGGCCGCCGAGCACAAAATTCAAAGCTCCCGCTAACAGCGCACGCAATGATCACCTCACACACCAGAAAAAACTGCAGACATGAGCGCCCAGCCAGGCCAGAGTGACCCCCAAGCACCCCACAGCACAGCACCAGTACAGGGTGCAGAGAGCAGCATAACAGGGGGGAGACAGGGAGAACCCCCCACACACAGAAACACAGCCAGTATGTACTCACCTTGCAGCAGGAGAGACTACTTACCCGTCCCTAGAGGGACCCACTGGCTTGTTTCAGACAGACCTATCACAGAGTCGTACTGCGTAGCTGTCGGCCCGGTCCACCGCGAAAGATACAGTAGGTACTGTTCAATCTTGAGAGGACCGCGGGTGCATGAAAGCAACCCCGCCACCCCTGGAGCCATGGGGTATGTCGTGAACGGAGTCTCACGCACACAAGGCGAGGATCAGCACGCTCGATGGTCGGACAGGGAAGACTACGAGGATACTAGTGTACCCAACCTGTTGCCCAGCCGACAGTTGATTGAAGGTCTCAAAAATAAAATAATAACATTTCCAAAGGAATAAAAATTAAAAGTAAAATCTTCCAGGAGACTGGCTCCTGAGAGAGCCACGTCTTCTCCTTCTGCTAGGCAGAAAAAAACAGAGGTCTGCTGACTGCAGGTGGGAGGGTAATATCCGGAGGGACCGCCCCCCTGGGCGGGGCTGTTCAGCTCTGGTTTGTTCTAGAATGTTTCTAACATCTAACATTCTGCCTAGATCTTCTCCTGCGAGCAGGGACATATATCCAGCTGTGTCAGTCCATGGATGATAAGAGAAAATATTTTTAAGGGTCTTTTCCTAATTAATTCAAACATATGCATAGTGACATATGACATTTCGGATGAAAACACAATAATGGTGCTCCCATTTTTGCAATGAATTAATATAATTAATGGGCACTGATGGGCACCGATAAGCGGGACAAGTGGTAAAGGGCCTGCTGTGACTGGCCCTTTACCCTGCTCTGTGATCAGCCAATTCCTAAGGACTGGGCGATCACAGTGCGCGCCCCCTGGGGCGCGTTGGGTGGCATGAGAACGGGAGGACGTCCATGTATGCCCTCCCGGCATTTTAAGCCTGCGATGTAGTCGTCTTTTGGCTATAGCGCAGGCGCAAAGTGGTCAATTGTGATAAATGTCCCAGTTAGGAAGAATGCCCATCACTTTCATGGGAGGAAGTGATAGGGAATCTCTTTAGTGGGAACACATAATGCAACAAACCATTTTCTTAATAAAATGGGGAGGAATTAGAGCTTCTGTCACTTTGTCATTATAATTTTTCCACTTTTTTCTTATCCTACTGTCACAGGAACAGGACGTGAGGACGAGAGCTCCCCAGCAGAGTCTGGGAAGATAGTAAATCTGAGCAGAAGGGTTTATTCTTTTCTTGTCTGGAGTTATGTTTTAGGTATACTTGCCTATCCTGTGCTGGGCTTCTCTACCTTGAAGGCCAACTTTCCTACAAAAGGCAGCAGACAAGCCTTCCATGGTAGTGAATAATGCCTGCTGTGCTCATGCATGGGTAATGCTATGCAGGATTTAAAAGATATTGGAAAGAGGATATGCAGGAGATTAATCTTTTTCAACCCTATAAAAAATATTTTTAAGGGTCTTTTCCTAATTAATTCAAACATATGCATAGTGACATATGACATTTCTGATGAAAACACAATAATGGTGCTCCCATTTTTGCAATGAATTAATATAATCGTAACACTGTTCATCTTAGTGGTTAAGTGTTACTAAAGTCAGTGATTTCACTGCAACAAATTGCACAATAATACTTAGCTGGGGAGTCATCTTCTGGATCCTCTATCACCTTTGCCTTGTCACCACTACAACAAAAACACTGGACCATCATGGAAGTCTTTTAGATTGTAGGGACGATGGAGCCAATAGGCCTAATTTACTAAAGCCTATAAGTTTAGACACAGCCCTGAGGGTGTGTAGATATCAAAATATTTACTGTGTTCCTGTGATGTGCACAGCATGCTTCAGCAAACATACATTGAATGTATGAGGAGGTCTGTTTTTCTATGGTCTACAGCAGAGGTGTCATACTCAATTTCATTGTGGGCCGCATCAGCATTACGATTGTCCTCAAAAGGGCCAGTTGTATCTGTAAGACTAGATGTCCAGCGCATCCCCTCCCCTTACATTAGATGTCAAGAGCCAACCCACCATCAGAAGTTGAATCCCCTACTCTCCCTTACATCACCCCCTTTCCTTATGCTGCTGCTGGGAAGAAGCTGGATGCATTGCTTGAAAGCAGAAAGTAGGGGTCTTGAGGAGGACCAGAGGAGGGCTGGAGCTCTCCTGCAGCTGCAGGAGAGGCGCAAGGGCCACATAAAATGGCCTGGAGGGCCAGATTCGGCCCACGGGCCTTGTGTTTGACACCTGTGGTCTACAGTATCTAAATGTACACCATCTAAGCTATGCTGTGCCTAAAAAAAAAAAAAACTTAAATGTTTTTGACTCTAACTACAGTTAGGGATTTTATACTGTATGCATATCTCCTTTAAAGTGGATGTGAACCCGATTCATAAAATTGGACCTAAGCACATATAGCTGTAGTGTTTTCTTATCTCTCTCCAAAGTCCTAAGTCCCATGTCTTTCTGCTACTCCATTCTTCTGTTATCAGCATGATAACTTCTGACAAGATCTCCAACAACGAGATAAAACCAGCCTGAAATTTGTGTCGGGTGGGATTAGCAGAGAGCTGGTCTATTCACAGCACAGCTCTGCTCATTCTTTTCTTCCTTTGCCTAAGTGGAGAGGGGATGTGTGCCTTTCCTCCAATCAGCTATAACACAGTGTATGCCAAGAATCCACACCTAGTGCTAAACAGGAAGAAAACATCTCTAACACGATGTTCACTTTCTAAAGAATATAGCAAGCTGAAGACAGCAGATATACATGTAAAACTTATGTAGGGAGATTTGTTTCATCTCTGTCACTCTGTATATCATCTGAGGCTGTTCACTTCACTGGGTATAGGAGAGGGGGTTTACATCCACTTTAAAAACTAAGCCACATGAATTACAATGCAATGCACCCCAAGCCTACCCTTTTTTGAAGCCTATTAGAGCCTCAGACTCTAATCCCATGCTTCAAAAAATAAAAACCCCCATTGGAATCCATGCTTACCAAGCCCTGCATGTAGATTAGGGGGCCGGATGCATGGATGGGGGGGGGGCTTCGCCCGTGCGCCCCTAATGGACGGGCCACCACTGCTGACTATACATTGTAAGATTTATCTCATTCAGCCCTGCAAGACAAATACAGTAAAGTCCTGTACACACGATCAGATATCCTATGGATTCTAATCCGATGTTTTTTTCCATCGGAAATCCGATGAAACTGTCTTCTATCAGTCTTGCCCACACACCATCAGTCAAAAAACCGACCGTTTCAAACGCGGTGACGTAAAACACTCCAATGAGCCGTGAAAAATGAAGTTCAATGCTTCTGAGCATGCGTCGACTTGATTCTGAGCATGCGTGGGTTTTTTATCCGATGGAGTTCCCCACAGACGATAGTAATTTGCTATCAGTTTTTTAACCATCGGATAAATTTAAAACATGTTCTATTTTTAAACACCGATGGAAAAAAGACTGATGGGGCCCATACACGATCAGTTTGTCCGATGAAAACAGTCCATCGGACTCCTTACCTTAGGAGGCAGATGTCCTGCCTGGGATGACTCTCCGATCTGCTCTCCTCCTCCCTCCCCTGTCTGAGTCGGGGAGTGCTGGATGTGGCTGAGCCACTGCGGGTGAGCCATCCCTGGAGACAGTGGCAGCTGGTGGATCGGGCTTCCCCTGCGTCTCCTCCAGCCTTGTGTCTCCTCCCTCCTCCCCCCTCATCCTCCTAGGCCAATTGGATCGCTTCTCCTCTTGGCCAATCGGGAATTGGGTCTCAGGACCCACTTTCTGTTTGGCCGAGAGGAGAATTAGTGTGACAATAGCAAATATTAATTCGCTATTGTCACACAACTGGGTGGGCTCAGGGCATAGTGCAATGCGCCCTGAGCCTACCCTTTTTTGAAGCCTATTAGACCCTAATCCCATGCTTCAAAAAAATAAATACCCCCATTGTAATCCATGCTTTCCACGCCCCGCGTGTAGATTAGGGGGCCAAATGCACCCCCTAATGGTGGTGCCCATGCGCCCCTAATGGACAGGCTGCCACTACTGACTATACATTGTAAGATTTATCTCATTCAGCCCTGCAGGCTGAACAACACAAATACAGTAAGAGAGCAAAAAGAGACACCGCTCCAATTTAGTAGGTCCAAGTGTGGTTAGGTGGGATGGAACTCTTTGTGTGGATGCACGCCTCGGCTCGCCTGCCCTAATCAGCCAAAATTAAGAAAGTGGCTACGCACCGACATAACAAAAGTCCATTTATTGAGTAGTATTAAAAGTGCATGACACACATCGCAGATACATCAGCTGGTAACAGAGGTTGACGCATTTCACACAACTAGCTGTGCTTACTCATGATGAGTAAGCACAGTCAACTGTGTGAAACGTGACAACCTCTGTTACCAGCTGATGTATCTGCGATGTGTGTCATGCACTTTTAATATTACTCAATAAATGGACTTTTGTTTTTTCGATGTGCAGCCACTTTCTTCATTAAGACAAATAAAGTATTCATACCCCTTGAAATTTTCCACATTTTGTCATGTTTCAATCAAAAATGTAAATGTATCTTATTGGGAATTTATGTGATAGACCAACACAAAGTGGCACATAATTGTGAAGTGGAAAGAAAATGATAAATGGTTTTCAATTTTTTTTGCAAATAAAAATGTGAAAATTGTGGGGGGCGTTTGTATTCAGCCCTCCTGAGTCAATACTTTGTAGAACCTCCTTTCGCTGCAATTACAGCTGCAAGTCTTTTTGGGGATGTCTCTACCAGCTTTGCACATCTAGAGAGTGACATTTTTTGCCCATTCTTCTTTGCAAAATAGCTCAAGCTCTGTCAGAGTGGATGTGTAGTGTCTGTGAAGAGTAATTTTCAAGTCTTGCCACAGATTCTCAATTGGATTTAGGTCTGGACTTTGAATGGGTCATTGTAACACATGAATATGCTTTGATCTAAACCATTCCATTGTATCTCTGGCTGTATGGTTAGGGTCGTTGTCCTGCTGGAAGGTGAACCTCCGCCCCAGTCTAAAGTCTTTTCCAGACTCTAACAGGTTCTTCTAAAATTGTCCTGTATTTGGCTCCATCCACCTTCCCATCAACTCTGACCAACTTCCCTGTCCCTAAAGAAACGCATCCCCACAACATGATGCTGCCACCACCATGTTTCACAGTGGGGATGGTGTATTCAGGGTGATGTGCAGTGTTAGCTTTCCTGTATTAAACATCAGTGTATGATTTTCTAGATAGGTTTAGTGATTGCTATTGCCATGCATGCGTACATCCCTGTGCTCACGTGAGCCCACAATAGATGTGAACCATAGCAATTTAACTATTCCCTTATTAATTTACTTTAGTATATCTCTGGCCCAGTTAGGGCTGCTGGTTGCCTTTGCCAGCTGTCAGTGAAAAACTGTCAGTGTGCAGTACTCATTAAATAATATAGGTAAACAGAAAAACAGTAATTGCTGTAATGAGGAGATAAGGTATGAGGCTGCGTACACACGACCGGTTTTCTCAGCAAAAAACGACAAGAAAACTGCCGGGAGAGCTTTCTTGCCGAGAAAACCGGCTGTGTGTATGCGGGTTTCAGTTTTCTCGTCAAGAAAACTGCCCAGATTCCCAGACGAGAAAAAAGACGACCTACGGTCTTTTTTCTCGTCGAGAATCTCGTCGGCCTGTTTCTCGACGAGAAACCCGAGCGTGTGTACACTTACCTGTCGCCGTGGAAACCCGCGCATGCTCGAAATGACTTTGACGCATGCGCGGTAACTTCCTAGGCATCGGTATAGGGTGTAGCAAGATGGCAGCGACGGCATCGAATGTGACGAGTGCTCGCTCGCCGTAGTCGATGACGTCACCGCGTTCGTGCCATTCAAAAGAACGGCGGTTCTTTTGAATCGTACGTGTGTACACTTGGCCGGGACAAGTTTCTTGTCAAGATTCTCATCAGGAAAAACTACGGGTTTTTCCTGACGAGAATCTCGGCCGTGTAAACAGGGCTTAAGGTAGGAGATAAGGTAAAGGAAAATGGACCAGAGAGCTGGTACTCCAGATAGAAATCTACGGTGGATGAACATAGCTAAGGGCAGTAGTGCACACAGGTGTATATCTGCCGTAACACAAAGTGTACAGCTACTTCCAGCAGAATAAAAAAGGAGAATCAACTATCAGCCATATGTGTACCTTGGGGATGGATTTGCCCTCTGAACAGTAATTGCACAATTTATCGGGAAGAATGATTCTCCTGTCACCACTTCATTGACACCAGACTGCAACATTTATTTCAAAGCAAAAGATTACCATAAAAAAATGAAGTACTTTACATGGAAGAAATACTAAGCATTCAGTTTCCTTTTTCTTAACTAAGAGGGAGACAGCGTGTAAGCCATAATATTTCAATTACCTAATTCATTCATTTGTTCTTTACAACATTTTATCACTTCAGTGGATCTATGTCATGAAAAAAACATATCTGATAGGATGTACATATAATTCACTGCATACCTGTGGATCATGGTGTCACTAGACAACTAGAGTCTAAAGCCTCATGCAAACGCTCAGATTTTCCGACAACAGCCTGTCATCACACAATTCCCCTTGAATAATCCGATCATGTGTACGAGGCTTTATAGTAATAGTCAGAAACTAGTTTACTAGGCAGTCAGTTTTAGCGAGAGTCATGGTGAGTGAGATGCCTAGAGCCTCCCAAAGGAAGTGAGAGTAAAGCCTAGTACACACTAGGCATGTGCATTTCATTTCGTTCCAAATCGAAATTCGGACAAATTTTCATTATTCGGACATTCGGATGCATCCGAATTAACGAATTACAATGCTAACGAATTCAACTGAATCTGAAATAACGTTTCGAATCGAAAAACCACGGACAAAATTTGAATCGAATTCGAAAAAAAAAATTCTAGTCGAATCGAATTTGAAAACAATTAAAATAGAATCGAAAATATTGGAAAGAATCGAATAGAAAAACAATAGAACAGAATAGAATAAAATACAATATATATATTATCTTTATATATTATATTATTTCGTATAGAATGAATTCAAATTCCAATTAGAAAAGATTAGAATAGAAATAGAAAATAGACTAGAAATAGACTAGACTAGGGAAATGGCTGCTAATGGTTTGCAGGAGATCTGCAAAAAAAATTATATGAATGCTAATAGTCTGCAGGAGATCGGATGGAAATAAATAGTAATCTGCAAACAAAAAATATGAAATAGATGCTAATAGTCTGCAGGAGATCTGCAGAAATAAAGGAAATGGCTGCTCTAATGCAAAAAAAGAAAAAGAAAAGAAAAATGAAATAGATGTTAATATACTGTAGGAGATCTGATGGAAATAAATAGCATCTAGTTCATTTTTATTTTTTTGCAGATTACTATTTATTTCCATCAGATCTCCTGCAGTATATTAACATCTATTTCATTTTTTTGCAGATCTCCTGCAGACTATTAGCATCTATTTCATTTTTCTTTTCTTTTTCTTTTTTTTTGCATTAGAGCAGCCATTTCCTTTATTTCAGCAGATCTCCTGCAGACTATTAGCATCTATTTCATTATTTTTTTTGCAGATTACTATTTATTTCCATCCGATCTCCTGCAGACTATTAGCATTTATATACATTTTTTTGCAGATCTCCTGCAGACTATTAATATCTATTTCATTTTCTCATCAGATCTGCAGACTATAAGCATCTATTTCATTTTTTTTTTTTTTGCAGGTCTCCTGCAAACCATTAGCAGCCATTTCCCTAGTCTAGTCTATTTCTAGTCTATTTTCTAATTCTATTCTAATCATTTCTAATTGGAATTTGAATTCGTTCTATACGAAATTCGAATGTCGGAACATGGTTTATTATAATCTTTTCTATTCGGTTGGAATAATTTCGAATCCGGTTGAAATATTATCGAATTTGGTTGAAATATTTTCGAATGCGACCGATTTTTTGAATTCCAATTAGAAAAGATTAGAATAGAAATAGAAAATAGACTAGAAAAACAATAGAACAACAGAATAGAATATAGATACTATCTATTTCCTTTTTTTTTTGCAGATTACTATTTGTTTCGGATGAGACCTGCAAAAAAAAAAAATGAAATAGATGTTAATATACTGCAGGAGATCTGATGGAAATAAATAGTAATCTGCAAAAAAATCCGATTGAAATATTATCGAATCCGGTTGAATTTTTTTTCGAATTCGGTTGAAAACTTTCGAATCCGGTTGAAATAATTTCGAATCATGTTGAAATAATTTCGAATCCGGTAGAAATATTTTCGAATTTGGTTGAAATATTTTCGAATGCGACTGATTTTTCGAATTCGGTCGAAAACTAAAGGAATTCCGAAAACGAATTTAACTAATTTAACTAATCTAACTAAACGAAATTAATTCATTAACGAATTAAAACGAAATGAAACGAAACGAATTTTTTCCTTTTGCACATGTCTAGCTACACACTAGGTCGTAGCCGCTGTACTAACAATACGATTTTAGTACAACGACGATCTCCTCTGCTTTGCTACTGTTTTCTGACCGGGGGTAGCCCTGCCGTCAAAACACTCCGGTCCAGGCTCTCAGACATTTTCGGTCATGAGCCTTCAACTGTCGGACCAGCTGCCATATACACGGCCCGAATGTTGGCGGGTTTCTATTGAACCGGCTGATGCCGCCCAACATTCGTCCTGTGTGTACTAGGATTAAAGCGTTACTAAACCCTGGACTGAACTCACTGTATCTGGTCCCACAGTACACAGAACATGGAAATGCAATTATTTTAGTAAATATAAACTGCTAAATATCTTTTCTCATCAGCAGTATATAGCAGTCTTATGACTTCTATCAGTGTCTGGCTAAAGCTTGTAGGAGGAGTTTTCATTCTGCCCTGAATTCCCTATGAGGCTGTATGACCCCTAAACCCTCTGTCTGGACACTGCTTGATGGCCCTGTGCTGATCACATGTACCCTCTTATAAAAATAAAAACTCTCTAGCAATACACACCGATCCGAGCATGTACAGAGTGCCTCCAGGCTCTGTATTATCAGGAGATGGATTGTGATAGTGGAAGAAGGGGTGGATCAGAGATGACAGGATCAAACAGCCTTATTACACAATGAAGAGGATTAACCCCTTAGGTTCCACAGTGAGTATAACAAGCATGTTTTACTGCATATACAGACTGATTTTACTGTTGTAGGTTTAATAACACTTTAAGGATATTCTGTCAAGTGGTGTGCGTGGTGCTCCTTTTAGAATGGTGGTCCATCCTGAGTGGTTAAACATTGTTTACCAGCATGTGATAAGGATTCCTGTGCGAGTTTTGTGCATTCCCATGCAGTGCGATTTCCAGCCCATTCATTTAAATGGGCTGAAGTCGCACCTTATCACAAAAAAAGTAGTGCATGCACTACTTTTGTAAAATGCACTGCACCATATCGGATGGTACTGCAGTACCATGCAATTTGGTGCCCACAAACACGCTGTGTATGGGCATTTGCAGCAGATCACAAAGGCAGTCATTTTTGAATGTGGTGCGGGAAATGAACACGAAATGCACCTTTCCCGCACTGTGTTCTGCTGTGAACCAGCACTCAGTGTATTAATGAAAGATATGGCCAGTTTGAAGATTTTTTTTTTGGAGAACAAACATTTGCATTTTTATTCAGTAGGGAGAAAGCTGACCCTACCTCAAATCCATTATTACTATTCACATGTTTTAGGGCAGGTTCACACCAAAACGCGGTGTGGCGCGTTCTTGCACCATGTTCAAAATGCACAGCGTTAGAAATCTGCTGCTGGTGTCAATACATTGTTAGTTGCGCAAGGTGCGTTTGCAGGCACCACATCATGTGGTAACGCACTACAATGTAATTTGGTGAAACATGTTTTTCAAAAGTAGTGCATGCACCACTTTTTGTGTGTTCTGGTGCAATTTGCAGCCCATTCAAATGAATGGGCTATAAATCATACTGCAGGGGAACACACAGAAATCTCAAAGGAAAGCGCACCACGTTCCTGTATGATTCTGGTGTGAACCGGTATTTAGACCAACAAATTAATTTGGAGCAAAAAATGTCTTTGGTCAGGGGGAGGGAAAAAATTATTGAAGGAGATCACTCCGCCTTACAATGCCAGCATAAATTAAGTACCTGCTGCCACTCTGCAGACAGAATCTTGAGTGTCCTTTTTTATTAGAAGGAACATGGCGGAACGCCGTTCCGCCACCTCCAGTGCTGGTCCCTCGCTCCGCTGCTCACTGCTGTCTTTTGTATACAGAGAAGCCCCGCTTCTCTGTATAAAAGTGACAGCACTCCTCTCCCGGCAGCACAAAACCCTACCTGCTTTGCACATGACAGCAGAGGAAAGAGCAGGGTAGTGCCTATCCTTCAGTGCTGTTGCAGTTCTGAGCTAGTACACCAACTCCTGTCTCCTATGCTCAAACATCCTCTACCCTGCGATCTTCTTTATGTGTCTGTCGGATGTTCTAAGACTCGACGAAGCAGCTAAACTGTACGACGCTGCAATCGTACATTTCTGGTGGAATGCTCCGACCACAAGCTATAGTAGAATTCTAATGCTGTATGACTAGTAATAATTATAATTTTTCATTATTATTACTAGCCAAACATTAGAATTCTTCTATAGCCTATGAGCAGAGCATTTGATCGTAAATGTCCGCTTGCGGCGATCGTATGTTTTTAACTGCTTCGTCGAATCTTCATGTCTCTATAATGTCAAATCTTTTCTCTCTATGTCAAATAATCTTGGACTAATAGAGTTAGGTTAGGTACATTCGACCGCACATTTAACCCCAAACTGTTGTCGCAACGATATGAAAATATAATGGATACCAAAATAAAGCATTTTTTTATTTCGGATCTTTCGGATTTCGGATTCTGCGCGTTCGTTATCGTCTTGTTAAAATGAACACGAAAATCCCCAAATTCGGGCGGAAATGCATTCGGACGATAACGAATGCACATGTCTAGTAAATGCCTTATACAACCCACTTCCTGTGTCTTGTCTGGTAAAAAGACTAGGCTTATGGCATCATGCACAGCTCTCTCTCGTGAGAGTTTGCCAGGAAGGGAGGGGGGTGAGTCATAAGAGGGCCAATGAGAGCGGTGGCACTGGAGGTGCGCCTCTGTGTGTCTGTGTAAATCCAGGAAGTGAACAGGCAGCAGCTTTAGCTGCCCACAGTTAAAATGGTTGCAGCCAGACTCGGTGGTGGGGGATTTCTGCAGCGTATGCAGCTTCAGAATGGCAAAGATGTTTTTATTACAAATGATGTGAGCAGACTGCAGTTTCTCTTTAAGTGTTTTTTCCTATTCCTGGTAAAGGTTTTTGTGTTTGGCCACATCCACATGTGTTGTAATTCACAGTAAAGCACACATTTTACTGCAAATTACTGTGATGCATAATAATGCATAAACCAAGCTACGGAATGTTGCGGTAGCATTATTAATATTAACTGACACAGCATCACACCTTGCCAGATCTTAAGGCTTATGTGTTGCAGAGCACTAGAGCACCAGATGTGATCAATCTATGCAGTGTAATGCGCTACGTTTAAAAAAAAGGTCAAGCGCATCTAACGTCCATTGCAGTATTTTGGCAACCCATTTAAATGTAATGAGCTACCTTAGTGCAATGTATGTGAACAAGTAAAAAAAAGCATGGTACCCTACGCATGATAATGCACCATAATTGCGTGACTTTTGTTTTAGTGAAAACACTTAATTATTAAGAATAAAGATTATACACGGTATCTGCAAGCACAGGCATTCCTGCAGTCCCGGGATCCACAGGGTTTGTGGTAAAGCATCCACTAGTCAAAATCAAGCATAATGAACCAGTTCACGCTATCAATAAATAAAATGAAAAGCAAGTGTATTTAATCTCCATGGCAGGCAGTGCCTGGGTCCCCAAGAGGGATGCCTGGCTGGCAGTATGTGATGCTTCATTATTTTTGAATCTGAGTGTGTGATATGTTGTCAAGATATATTTCTCATGGTTGAAGATGTTAACATATTTTTCATTTACATGAAAGCAAGAAAAGTAAAAATGCATGCAAAATTCAGTGCGTAACATTTAGAATGGATGGCTGTGCGTGTTGACTTAATTCTCTAAATAATATGCACATCATTTGCAGGCACGTTTGTAAAGCAGCAAGTATAAAATGCTTTGTATATACTCTATATATATTTTTAATGTGTGTGTGTGTGTATATACATATACTGTATATATATATATATATACACAGCCCTCAAAAATTCCACTTGCCTGCTCGCATTTTGCGAGTGGATTTTAAGGGCTGGCGAGTGTGGGCTGCCTGGGAGGGGGCGAGAGCCGCCGATAGCCTGGGTTGTATGGGAGCCATTCTCCCAGCAATCGTAGAGGAAGAGAGAGGAGAGCCACCGCCACAGCCACCGCCGCCAGGATTGGACGGGTGATCTGTCTATCAAAGTGCCTGGGCAAGGGGGAGGGGCTGTATATGACGGCACGTGGCGAGGAACACACAGCTATTGAAATGAAAGCTGTTTTGTTCCCCGCGCTCTGATCAACCAGGCGGCGGCTCTCCTCTCCTCCCTATTCCCCTACACAGGTAGGCTCCATTGGGGACAGGTGGCTGCACTGGGGACACATGGCTGCATTGGGGACACATGGCTGCATTAGGGACACGTAGGCTGCATTGGGGACACGTAGGCTGCATTGGGGACACATAGCTGCAATGGGGACACATAGCTGCAATGGGGACACATGGCTGCAATGGGGACACATGGCTGCATTGGGGACACATGGCTGCATTGGGGACACATAGGCTGCATTGGGGACACATAGGCTGCATTGGGGACACATAGCTGCAATGGGGACACATAGCTGCAATGGGGACACATAGCTGCATTGGGGACACATGGCTGCATTGGGGACACATGGCTGCATTGGGGACACATGGCTGCAATGGGGACACATGGTTGCATTGGGGACACATGGTTGCATTGGGGACACATGGCTGTATTGGGGACACATAGCTGGATTGGAGACACATAGCTGCATTGGGGACACATGGCTGCATTGGGGACACATAGCTGCATTGGGGAAACAAAATTAATTCACAGGAGTGTGGCTTGGGAACACCCGGCAGGGTGGAGGAGCGAGGACCGCCGGCGGGGGGCCCAAAAAGAAGAGGATCTGGGCTGCTCTGTGCTAAACCATTGGTAAGTATAACTTGTTTATTATTTGTTTGTTTTTTAAATGACAACTTTGAGCCTGGGTTCACACTAGTGCGATTTCAGACATCGTATGTGATTCGCACTCGCACTGCAGGTGTCGATCACATGCGATGTCTGTGTGATGCGAGTTCAGCCATTCAGTTGTATGGCTGAATTTGCATTAAATTTGCAGGAAAAAATATGTAGGGACTTTCTTCCCCCGCACTGAGATCGAATCGCATGCGATCCAATTCCTGTGCGAGTTTACAGTTCGCACTGAAATCTGTGAACCGATCTGGGGGTGTCATACACAATGTATTGACACCCGCAGTGGTTCGCAGAAGGCAGCGTGAACTGCCTGCGGAAGAGATGCGATCTGCGAACCCGCACTGGAATCGCACTGGTTCCCGCATCGCATCAGCGTGAACCTAGGCTTAGAATTTTTTTTAATAAATGTTGTTTTTCATTCTTTTATAGTACATCAAAAGGTTTCAATTGCAAATATATTAAGTTTCCTTAATGTCATTGCAAAAAGAATTTGAAATGAAGAAGTGCCAGGCAATCAAAGATCGTGCCAGGGTCTGATCAATAAATTAATAGTCTAAGTGCCAGACAATGCACCTTGCTCAACTTTCAAACCTTTTATATAAATTGAGTTTCTTAGTCGAAGGATGACTTTGCAGTTGAAAGTCAAGGCATATGGTTGATAGGACAGCCAATGCTGCACCTGAGCTAAAGGGTTGTCCATAGACAAAGTAAAGCTAAATAAGTGGGCAGGTATAAATATTTCATACACAATTGTGAATATTCATATACTTCCATAAACCCAAGCGAGACTGGTGCACTTTAAGTTTCTAATGTATGCTATTGTACATAATCACATAAGCCACACATTTGACTAAAAACCTCCCTGGCATTGTCCTGAAGGCTTCCTCTGGTTCTGACCTTCACTTTCAGCTGGTAACAAATTTAATGTCAGAACTCCAAAAATGTAACATACTTTGTGTACAAATAATTTCCAATTTCATAGCTCAGTGATATTCAAAGTCACTGCCATCCTTCTTACAAACATGTTTTTTCCCCTAAGTCTATCAAAAGCTCAGCCTTACAGCATGATTTATTTTAGAAACAGAGTAAATGTTAACTCTATCTCCTCAAATACCCTGTTGCAAAAAAATTAATTTAGGAAATGGAAGAGACTTTTCAAAATACACAAAAATTTAATCAGAGTGTATGAATTTGCAGAGTTCAATTTATCAAGCCCCACGCTTGTGCATCCTAGCTAAGAAACCATGGATAAACATGAATAAATATTGTACATACTGTGGGGCAATGGCTGACAGGATTGTGGATGATGTATATGTGTCGCCTAGGTTTCTCACCTACAAAAGTTAAGGGGCTCCAGAATCTTGAGTCAGTTGTGGAGAAAATAACTTTTTTGTTTTAATAGATCTGGTCTGGTTCCTGGAGGCTCCGTAGGATAAGACTCCATTCCTAGGTCCATATCTTACCTGTTAGCCAGACCTTGTTTTTAGTCTCAGTTGCAGCAGCAGCCCATCCATACGGGGCGCAAGGACGCAGCCCTCCTGAACCATGTGTCTGGCCCCTAATTTACATGCAGGGCGCCGGATGCATGTATTCCAATGGGAGTCTTTTTTTTTTAGAAGCACATGATTAGAGCCTGAGGCTCTAATTGGCTTAAAAAAAGTGTGGGCTTGGGGCACAGAGACCCGACCGACAAAGCGCTCCTGCATTGAACTCTCTTTATTACTGTCTCGTTTATTAAAAGTGCATAGCAGTCAGGGCCAGATTAAGAACATCATGGGCCTGGTGCTGAGGATTTTGGTGGGGCCTTTTATAAATAAATAAAAATGCAAACAATTTTTTGTTATAACAAATTAAATTAAAGAGAGAGGAAGGATGAGAGAGAGAGAGAGAGAGATGCCATCAAACGCAGCCACTGTGCCATCAAATAGAGAGAGAGAGAGAGAGAGAGAGAGAGGGAAAGGGGATGAGAGAGGCGTGAGGGGTAAGGGAGGGAGCATGAGAGAGAAAGGGGGGATGAGAGAGAGAGGATGCGCATGAGCATGCATGGGAATGACATGAACGCAGCCCGGCCAAGGCAAGTGACCAAAGGCACAGAACCCAGAAGGAAGACCAGGTGAAGATGGAAGCACCCGGGAACCGCCAGATTGATCACAGCGCGGCACTGGAGGGCTTAGTCTCACAATTTAAATGTACCCTAATGTGCTAATATGCTGTGCATACTTGTACATTGTGGCATAACCTACCTCAGGGCCTCTAAAAAGTAGTAATGTTAGCAAAGTTTACTACCGCTTTAATATCACAGGATCCCAGGAGCCTCTCATGGGGCTTCCTACTGACCCGGTGGCCCTTGGGCAGTGCCTAAGTGCATAGTTGCCAACATTTCAAAAATATTTTAAGGGACACTTTGTTTTACAAGTGCTATATTTAGAGTAGCTGAGATCCCCTATGTTCCTCTATACATCACAGTAGTAATCACAAAATGAATGAGTACTAATAATGGGGCAGAACAAATATGAGGACTGAGATACATCACAGTAGTAATCACAAAATGAATGAGTACTAATAATGGGGCAGAACAAATATGAGGACTGAGATTTCCTTTAGTTTAACTAACAAAAGTGTGCCTATTCTAGAGCTGGTAACATTGAGGATATTCAGTATAATTTTAAAGAACTGTTTTTGTGGGTAAGAGGCATAGGGGAGGAGTATGGACGGTATAGAAGTGGAAAGTATGTGCAGGTGAGGGAGAGGAATGTGGAGGGTCCAACAGTGGGCACTATGTACAGGAGAGGAGTGCGGAGGGTATGGCAGAAGGCACTATGTACAGGAGAGGAGTGTGAAGGGTATGACAGTGGGCAGTAGGCACAGCAGAGGAGTGTGGAGGGTATGCCAGTGGGCAGTATGTACAGGAGAGGAGTGTGGGCTGTATGACAGAGGGTAGTATGTACCGGAGAGGAGTGTGGAGGGTATGACAGTGGGCAGTATGTACAGGAGAGGAGTGTGGAGGGTATGAAAGTGGGCAGTATGTACAGGAGAGGAGTGTGGAGGGTATTATGGGGGCAGTATGTACAGGAGAGGAATGTAGAGAGAAGGATAGTTGGCAGTATGTACAGGAGAGAAGTTTGGAGGGTAAGGTTGGGTTACAGTATTTACAGGAGAGGAGTGTGGAGGGTATGATGGGGGCAGTATGTACAGGAGAGGAGTGTGGAGGGTATGACAGTGGACGGTATGTACAGGAGAGTGGTGTGGACGGTATGATAGTGGGCAGTATGCACAGGAGAGGAGTGTGGAGGGTACGACAGCCGGCACTATGTACAATAGAGAAGTTTATGAATGTGGGCAGTATGTACAGGAGAGGAGTGTGGAGGATATGACAGTGGGCAATATGTACAGGAGAGGAGTGTGGACGGTATGATACTGAGCAGTATGTACATGACATGTGTGTGGAGGGTAAGACAGTGAGCAGTATGTACAGGAGAGGAGTGTGGAGGATATGACTGTGGGCAGTATGTACAGGAGAGGAGTGTGGAGGGTATGACAGCTGGCACTATGTACAATAGAGGAGTTTATGAAAGTGGGCAGTATGTACAGGAGAGGAGTGTGGACGGTGTGATACTGAGCAGTATGTACATGAGATGAGTGTGGAGGGTAAGACAGTAAACAGTATGTACAGAAGAAGAGTGGGGAGGATATGACAGTGGGCAGTATGTACCGGAGAGTGGAGGGTATGACAGTGGGCACTATGTACAGGAGAGAAGTGTGGAGGGTATGACAGTGGGCACTATATATAGGAGAGGGGTGTGGAGGGTATGACAGTGAGCAGTATGTACAGGAGAGGAGTGTGGAGGGTATGACAGTGGGCACTATGTATAGGAGAGAAGTGTAGAGGATATGACAGTGGGCACTATGTATAGGAGAGGAGTGTGGAGGGTGGATAGTGAGCAGTATGTACAGGAGAGGAGTGTGGAGGGTTTGACAGTGGGCACTATGTATAGGAGAGAAGTGTGGAGAGTAGGACAGTAAGCAGTATGTACAGGAGAGAAGTATATGACAACGGGCACTATTTACAGGAGAGGAGTGTGTAGGGTATGACTGCGGGCTCTATGTATAGGAGAGAAGTGTGGAGGGTATGACAGTGAGCAGTATGTACAGGAGAGAAGTGTGGAGAGTATGTACAGGTGAGGAAGATGAAGAAATCTGGGAAGGAAAAATGTAAAGGTTTGTGGAAGGATGTTTAGGGACTGCGTAGTGGTTAAGCGGGCCATACATGGATTGAAATTACGCCAGTTAAGCAGAGACCAGCCATAGTCGATCTATGTATGGGCTAGCTGGTTTTACACAAGTCAACCTATTAACCGACTTGAGTACAACCAATGTTCCGCCTATCACGGAGGTCCTCTCATTCTCGGACTCCGTTTCCCGGCAGACACTGTGTTCAGTGTTCCGCCTATCATGGACGTTCTCTTGTCCGAGGATGAAAAGACGTCCGTGATTGGCGGAACACTGAACACAGTGCCTGCTGGGAAACTGAGTCTGAGAATGAAAGGATCTCCGTGATAGGCGGAACACTCAACACAGTGTTTGCTGGAAACGCCTATCACGGAAGGGACCAGGAGAAAGCCACGATATTTAAACAATTGACGCCGGACGCAGTATAAGAAGATTTTTAGGTACTGACTCGAGTATAAGCCAAGGGGTGTACTTTCAGCCCTAAAAAAAGGGCTGAAAAACTCGGCTTATACTTGAGTATATAACGGTAATTGTAAACCTCTAAAATGAAAATAAACAAAGCTTATCCTTCTATAGTGTGTCTTTGCCTCAGCCCAAAGCACAGAGGGTGATTTCGCTCTTCTCTGTCATTCCTCTGCTATCTGCATGAGTCACATCTGAGAGTCTATGCCAACACCAAGCAATCCCCCCAAGAAAGCTCCGCTCCCCCCACACACAGCAGGTTATTGACAGGTTATTGACAGCTTCAGATGTGCATGTTTACCTATGAGACTGTGTAGAAGGGGGGGATGTTGGCCTTTCCCTCCACTCAGTTCTCAGATTACACTCAGCTCCCTACCCTGTGCTGTGCATTACATCAGGTTCCCGCCCCCTGCCTTCTGGAGCTGAGAAATGCTGTAGAAATTCTGTCCTTTGATTGGAAGTAGAGAAAAGAGGGCTTTAGATAAACAGGTACAGCTTATGTAGCAGAATTTTTTTAATCTCTGTGTATCATCTGATACCACTGATATCACTTCATTGGGTATATGTAAGGGTTTATAATGACTTTAATATAGCCCTCTTCAGCAGTCACTGCAAGTGAACAAAAGAAGCCCTATGTAAAGTTGCAAGCTGCTTTCACAGGGCTAAGGATTTTCTAGCTGCCTCCAGATCACAGAGCTGGGCCATCATTAAGCAGTAGATATTTTCTTTGTGCCTGGTGGCTGAATGGAGCACCAGGGAAGAGAAGGAAAGGTGAGAAAGTGCTGCTGCAGAGGGTGGCATTAGGCATTGAAGCAAACCTGTAGTTTTCCCTACAGGAAAGCGTTATAGCACTAACTAAAAAGTCTGCTAGCCCCTTCATTAGCAGAACTATACCAGTATTAATTGGTGCTAAACGACAGACTAAACCTGAAGAGATTTGGCACTAGTGACATGAACAGCTGCAGATAATGGGTATGATATACTAAAGGGAAACAGACCATGCACTTGACAAGTGCAGTTGCGCTCTGCAAGGGAATTTGTGCCAGAGCTTAGTAAATGAGGGGAAGCTCTGCTGCCTTCCATCATCCAATCATGTGCAAGCAAAAATGCTGTCTTTTATTTTCCTTTCATGTGATTGGGTATTCTTTGCAAAGTGAAGCTGGACTTCTTTTACTAAGCTCTGGAGAAAATTCACTTGCAAAGTGCACAGTCTAACCGCCTTTAGTAAAATCAACCCCCGTGACTCAGATTGGTTTTGGAAAGAGCAAACTGTGACACAAACTGTACTAGTGATAATGTTGTTCCGGTATGCAAACCAAGCAATACTATTGTCCACTCCTTTAATTAGGCAAATTAGGCGATCGTCTAAGGCCTCACACTTACAGGGGCCTCGTGGCCGCCTAACTTACCCAATGCATTACCCCAGTTTTGAAGGGACCTTAACGTTGCTGTGCTCAGGCAGCGTTAAGAGCCCTGACTCAGGAGCGGGGCCGCCAGCGTCCCTAACAACCAGTGAATATCGGTGACACCACCCCTTGTGACATCAATGACCCAGCATGCCATCAGTCAATGATGTCACAAGGGGGCGGGCTCAGCAGGTGACATCACTGGGTGGCCCCCGCTCCTTAGGTATTAAAGAGCAGGATCTGGGGGCCACCTTGTTAAAGGGGGCTTCCAGATTCCAATAAGCCCCCTGCCTGCAGACCCCCACAACCACCGGCCAGGGTTGTGGGGAAGAGGCTCTTGTCCTTTAATTATTTTTTCCATCATGGGTGTGAGTGGGGCTCCATGTCAAGTTTTGCCTAAGGCCTCACAAAGCCTAGAGCCGCCTCTGCATATCCAAATAATTCAGGGGCAAGAGTATAAACAGTATAAAAAGCAGGTGAAAAAAAATGATGAACCAACTGCAAAATCGGTACAATTCCAACCATAACAAAGCCTCTGGGGGAAATAAAACCCAGGGTCAAATCTATTTTATTCTCTTATTGCACACATATGCAACATTACAATGACTTTTACAAATGTAAGCTTTCCGGACAACTGCGATCAGTGACTTAAGTTGGTTTTGGAAACAGCGAACTGTGACACAGACTATGCTAGTGATGATATCTTTCCTGTATGTAAACCCAGCAATACCAGTTGTCCACTCCTGAAATCTTCACTGCTACAATATTAGAAATGTAGGGCTTGTTTGAACTGATAAGATGTTGATCTGTTTTTTCTTTACTCAATCAAAACACAACATGTCCAAATAATTCAAGGGCAACAGCCAAGTTATAAAATGCAGGTGGAAAACCTGATGAAAAGCAACTGCAAAGTTAAGTACATTTCCAACCATAACAAGCCCTTTGGGGCATAAAAAAACTCAGTGTCAAATCTGTTTTATCTTCTCATTTCACCTAGAACACGTAACAACATTACAGTGACTTTTACAAATATAGGATTTTCTAGACTTAAACAAGATTTAAAAGATTAAACCCGCACTATGAGCATTAAACAATTATTCCATGCAGAATACAGGTTCTACTCTCTCTGAGGTGGTGTTCCTAGATCTCAACACCCACAGAAACCTAATATACAGCAGCCCTCAAAATTTCCACTCGCCTGCTCTCATTTTGCGAGTGGATTTTGAGGGCTGGGCGAGTGTGGGCTGCCTGGGGGCGGTCGTGGGGCAAGGGAGAGGAGAGGAGAGGAGGAAATGCCGCCACCGCATTGATCAGCCTGCGGGGAACATAACAGCTTTCATTTCAATAGCTGTGTGTTCCCTGTCTTCATATATAGCCCCTCCCCCTTGTCCGGGCACTTTGATAGACAGATCACCCACCCAGGATTGGGCAGGTGATCTGTCTATCAAAGTGCCGGGAAAAGGGGGACATGGCTGCATTTCAGGACATATGGCTGCATTTGGGGACATGGCTGCATTTTAGGACATATGGCTGCATTTGGGGACACAAGGCTGCATTTGGGGACACATGGCTGCATATAGGGACACATGGCTGCATTTGGGGACACAAGGCTGCATTTGGGGACACATGGCTGCATTTGGGGACACATGGCTACACATGGCTGCATTTGGGGACACATGGCTACACAAGGCTGCATTTGGGGACACATGGCTGCATTTGGGGACAGATGGCTGCATTGGCATCACAGGCTGCACTGGTGGACACAGATTGTATTGGCGGACACGGGCAGGCTGCAGTTTTGGACAAAGTTTTTGTTAATATTTATTTTTATAACTTAATTCTGCATAAAACATTTAAGTGTCATTACATGAGATAATTTGAGGGCGTGTTTAGGGGCGGGATTAGGGGCGGGGCATGGTAGGGGTTGGGCCCGGCAACTGGTGGCGAGTAACCCTTGAGGTCTGGCTAGTAGCTCAGGATTTGAAATTTTGAGCCCTGATATACAGTATATGGTCAAAAGTGATGGTACCCTTCCAAATTACTGAGTTCAGGAGTTCCTGTGAGGTGTATTGTAATGCTACAGCATACAAAGACATTAGACAGCTGTGTACTGTTGTGGAAATTTTTATTAATGATTGTTGTCAGATGTCCCCCAGTGTCGGTTTTGCTGTAATGCGCTCATGTGAGCGTATTCGCACATACAGACGTTGGTGGAAGACCATTGGCTGCGGAAACTTTCCTGTGGACAGGGCAGATCTGTTTGCTCTTTTAGGGATGTTCATTTATGCCTCACCAAGAAACTGGCCACCTCATGGCGACTGCATTAACGCTCCAAGCAAGCAGATCTGCGTACATGCGAACCATAGCACAACCATACAAAAGTTATGGCCCACTGAGCCATGATAGAGTATGGCTTGTGTCATTGGTAGCAGTGGGAATGTGCACACAATCGTTTTCAGAGCCCTGTAAGCAGGGATGAGCCGAACACCCCCCTGTTCGGTTCGCACCAGAACCTGCGAACAGACAGAATGTTCGTGTGAACTTTAGAACCCTATTAAATACAATGGACTCGAACGTTTGAAATCTAAAGTGCTAATTATAAAGGCTAATATGCAATTTATTGTCCTAAAAAGTGTTTGGGGACCCGGGTCCTGCCCCAGGGGACATGTATCAATGGAAAAAAAGGTTTAAAAAATAGACGTTTTTACGGGAGCGGTGATTTTAATAATGCTTGAAATGAAAAAATAAAAGTGAAATATTCCTTTACATTTCGTACCTGGGGGGTGTGTATGATATGCATGTAAAGTCGCGCATGTTTCCCATGCTTAGAACTGTCCCTGCACAAAGTGTCATTTTTGAAGGAAAAAAAGTCATTTAAAACTCACTTGCGGCTAATAATGAATTGTCGGCTTTTATCAATACATAGAAAAGTCATTGATAAAAAAAAAAAAAAAAAAAGCGTAGGGGTTCCCCCAAATTCAATTACCAGGCCCTTTAGGTCTGGAATGGATATTAAGGGGAACCCCGCCGCAAATAAAAAAAAAATGGCGTGGGGTTCCCCCTAAATATCCATACCAGGCCCTTGAGATCTGGCATGGATTTTAAGGGGAACTCCACCCCAAATTTTTAAAAAAAAGGCGTGGAGTCCCCCCAAAAATCCATACCAGACCCTTATCCGAGCACGCAACCTGGCCGGCCGCAGGGGAAGAGGGGGGGACGAGAGAGCGCCCCCCCTCCCTCCTGAACCGTACCAGGCCACATGCCCTCAACATGGGGAGGATGTCCCCATGTTGATGGGGACAAGGGCCTCATCCCCACAACCCTTGCCCGGTGGTTGTGGGGGTCTGCGGGCGGGGGGCTTATCGGAATCTGGAAGACCCCTTTAACAAAGGGGACCCCCAGATCCTGCCCCCCTATGTGAATTGGTAAGGGGTACATTGTACCCCTACCATTTCACGAAGAAAGTGTCAAAAAATTTAAATAAAAACACACACACCTTGGAAAAGTCCTTTATTAAAAAATAAAAAAATAATAATAAAAAAAAACATTCCAGCGATGAAATCCAGTGTCCCGCGGCGATCCCAATGTCCAGCGCTGTCCGTCATTGGTTGTGCCTGTGCGGACCTGATGGGGAACTTCCTCCGCTGTGTTTTAAATGTATAGACCTGCCCCTTCTAAAGTTCCCCATCAGGTCTGCTCAGCGGACCAGATGCGGAACATGAGAAGGGGCGGGTCTATACATGTATTACACAGCGAACAAAGTTCCCCATCAGGTCAGCCCCCTCGGTATGTCGGACCCCGCCTACGTCATTGGCCTGAGCGGGGAACTTCCTTCACTGTGTAATTTAAATTTACACAGTGAAGGAAGTTTCCCGTTCAGGCCAATGACGTAGGCGGGGTCTGACATACTGAAGGGGCGGACCTGATGGGGAACTTCGTTCGCTGTGTAATACATGAATAGACCCGCCCCTTCTCTCGTTCCCCATCAGGTCCGCTCAGTGGACCAGATGCGGAACATGAGAAGGGGCGGGTCTATACATGTATTACAAAGTGAGAGAAGTTCCCCATCAGGTCCGCCCCCTGGTATGTCGGACCCCGCCTACGTCATTGGCCTGAGCGGGAAACTTCCTTCACTGTGTAAATTTAAATTACACAGTGAAGGAAGTTCCCCGCTCAGGCCAATGACGTAGGCGGGGTCGGACATACCGAGGGGGCGGACCTGATGGGGAACTTAATTCGCTGTGTAATACATGTATAGACCCGCCCCTTCTCATGTTCCGCATCTGGTCCGCTGGAATGTTTTTTTTTTTTTATTATTATTATTTTTTTTTTAATAAAGGACTTTTCCAAGGTGTGTGTGTTTTTATTTACATTTTTTGACACTTTCTTCATGAAATGGTAGGGGTACAATGTACCCCTTACCAATTCACATAGGGGGGGTGGGATCTGGGGGTCCCCTTTGTTAAAGGGGTCTTCCAGATTCCGATAAGCCCCCCGCCCGCAGACCCCCACAACCACCGGGCAAGGGTTGTGAGGATGAGGCCCTTGTCCCCATCAACATGGGGACATCCTCCCCATGTTGAGGGCATGTGGCCTGGTACGGTTCAGGAGGGGGGGCGCTCTCTCGTCAACCCCTCTTTTCCTGTGGCCTGCCAGGTTGCATGCTCGGATAAAGGGTCTGGTATGGATTTTTGGGGGGGAACTCCGGGCCATTTTTTTTTTATTTGGCGTGGAGTTCCCCTTAAAATCAATACCAGACGGTATGGATATTTGGGGGACCCCACGTCATTTTTTTTTAATTTGACGCAGGGTTCCCCTTAATATCCATACCAGACCTGAAGGGCCTGGTAATTGAATTTGGGGGGACCCCCACGCATTTTTTTTTTTTTTATCAATGACTTTCAATGATGTTCTCTGTATTGCCGGGAGTGCTTTTAAATGACTTTTTTTCCGTCAGAAATGACACTTTGTGCAGGGACAGTTCTAAGCACGGGAAACATGCGCTACTTTACAGGCATACTATACACACACATCCTCCCCATGTTGAGGGCATGTGGCCTGGTACGGTTCAGCAGGGAGGGGGGGGCGCTCTCTCGTCCCCCCCTCTTCCCCTGCGGCCGGCCAGGTTGCGTGCTCGGATAAGGGTCTGGTATGGATTTTTGGGGGGACTCCACGCCATTTTTTTTTAAATTTGGGGTGGAGTTCCCCTTAAAATCCATGCCAGATCTCAAGGGCCTGGTATGGATATTTAGGGGGAACCCCACGCCATTTTTTTTTACATTTGCGGCGGAGTTCCCCTTAATATCCATTCCAGACCTAAAGGGCCTGGTAATTGAATTTGGGGGAACCCCCACGCTTTTTTTTTTTTATCAATGACTTTTCTATGTATTGATAAAAGCCGACAATTCATTAATAGCCGTGAGTGAGTTTTAAATGACTTTCTTTCCTTCAAAAATGACACTTTGTGCAGGGACAGTTCTAAGCATGGGAAACATGCGCCACTTTACATGCATATCATACACACCCCCCAGGTACGAAATTTAAAGGAATATTTCACTTTTATTTTTTCATTTTAAGCATTATTAAAATCACTGCTCCTAAAAAAACGGCCATTTTTAAAACTTTTTTTTGCATTGATACATGTCCCCTGGGGCAGGACCCAGGTCCCCAAACATTTTTTAGGACAATAACTTGCATATAAGCCTTTATAATTAGCACTTTAGATTTCTCCCATAGACTTTTCGAATTTGCCACGAACACCCCAAATTGTTCGTTGTTCGGCGAACAGGCAATGTTCGAGTCGAACATGAGTTCGACTCGAACTCTAAGCTCATCCCTACCTGTAAGTAGTGATCAAATTGTGAGACAGGAGACATCAAATCATGTCTCCCTGATTCAGAGGGGGCGGGGTCACCTTCACTGGGTGTAAGGCTGAGTGGACCTGATGGGGAACGTGAGAAGGGGCGGGGTCTATTCATTTATTACACTGCAGAGGAAACAAATTGATGCACATGTTTTGTTCTTCCTGTGTCATAATCAGAATATTCACATAAATATTACATCTTTGATAGAAATAGGTAATTATCTACCTTTCTATATTATGGTAATAAAGTATTACACGTTTCATATAAACTTTAATTAGGAATTGTACCCGAAAATCAGATCTAAACACTGACACCTTACTGGTCAATAAGAGAAGACAACTTTATAAAGCCAGAAATCCTTTCCGGTTCAATAAAACATTTCACGATGATCCTTCCTGGGCAGTTTATAGCAAATAGTCTAATTTCAGCAATGGTTTCGGCAGAGTTCCAATGCTGGGGGAGGGGAAGAGTCGCTCTGATGAAGACATAACCCCCGGATGTGATGTTTGTTAGAAGAAGCCCGGATGATGGATTTGTTGTGGCTTCTCGGAGTGTTTGTTGGCAGACAGGAGCCCTGAGCTGCATCACCGCCCCTCCTCCAGCCAGAGAGGAGGTTTCCCGTTGCATCAGAGGGGGCGGGGTCACCCGCACGTCACTGGGAAAGCCTGGGTTTCCCCACTTGCCGGGGAATAGCCAATGACGTAGGCGGGGTCTGACGTACGAGGGGGCGGGGTCACCCGTCAGATCATAGGGTAAGCCCCGGCTTTCCCTGCTTGCCGGGGAGTAGCCAATGACGTAGGCGGGGTCCCGCCTACGTCATTGGCTATTCCCCGGCAAGCAGGGAAAGCCGGAGCTTACCCTATGATGTGATGGGTGACCCCGCCCCCTCGTACGTCATGGGGGTTTCGTGTGCAGTGGAGACTGGAGGAGACTGCAGCGCTGGACATCGGATCACTGCCGGACATAGAGAACAATGCTGGACAGACTGGATTACATCGCTGGAATGGGTTTTTTATTTGTATTTTTTTATTTTTAATAAAGGACTTTCCAAACTGTGTCTGTGTTTTTTTACAATTTTTTACACTTTCTTTGTGAAATGGTAGGGGTACAATGTACCCCTTACCAATTCATATAGGAGGGGGCGGAATCTGGGGGTCCCCTTTGTTAAAGGGGGCTTCCAGATTCCGATAAGCCCCCCACCCGCAGACCCCCACAACCACCGGGCAAGGGTTGTGGAGATGAGGCCCTTGTCCCCATCAACATGGGGACATCCTCCCCATGTTGAGGGCATGTGGCCTGGTACGGTTCAGGAGGGGGGGCGCTCTCTCGTCAACCCCTCTTTTCCTGTGGCCTGCCAGGTTGCGTGCTCGGATAAAGGGTCTGGTATGGATTTTTGGGGGGAACTCCGGGCAATTTTTTTATAATTTGTCGTGGAGTTCCCCTTAAAATCAATACCAGACGGTATGGATATTTGGGGGACCCCACGTCATTTTTTTTAAATTTGATGCAGGGTTCCCCTTAATATCCATACCAGACCTGAAGGGCCTGGTAATTGAATTTGGGGGGACCCCCACGCATTTTTTTTTTTTTTATCAATGACTTTCAATGACTGTTCTCTGTATTGCCGGGAGCCGACAATTCATTATAGCCGCAAGTGCTTTTAAATGACTTTTTTTCCTTCAGAAATTACACTTTGTGCAGGGACAGTTCTATCTAAGCATGGGAAACATGCGCTACTTTACAGGCATACTATACACACACAGTAGATATGAAATTTAAAGGAATATTTCACGTTTATTGTTTCACTTTAAGCATTATTAAAATCACTGCTCCTGAAAAAACGTCAGTTTTTAAAACTTCTTTTTGCATTGATACATGTCCCCTGGGGCAGGACCCGGGTCCCCAAACACCTTTTATGACAATAACTTGCATATAAGCCTTTAAAATTAGCACTTTAGATTTTTCATGTTCGAGTCCCATAGACTTTAACGGTGTTCGAATGTTCGAACAATTTTATTGCCTGTTCGCATGTTCTGATGCAAACCGAACTGGGGGGTGTTCGGCTCATCCCTACTCACCACAAATCTGCGTACTATATGCTGATGTTCCAAACATCCCCCCACCTTGCAATAGATTGCTTCATTCGTCTGTTAGTTCTATCCATTGGATGATAGCTTTGAATTGGAGATTACACAACCTGCTTTGGTCCCAGCAGGTGTTATCCAGAATGGAAGCACTTAGATTATCTGAGAGGATCCACCACACACTTCTAGGCAGTATGCAAAATTTCAATAAAAATGGATCTACTGGACCTCACCGCAACAATAACCTTCACATCCTAAGCAATCCAACTTACAATTTCTTCTATTCACTTCCCCTCTCCAATATTGGTCCAAATTAATCAACAGTCCTATTTTAGATTATCTGAATGTATAATATGAGATGTCCTACTCTGTAACTCATCCAGTATTTTTTTTTTTATTATCACAGTAACATATTGTTTGACTCGTGCTTGATGCCTTACTCCTGTTTAACTCATGTACGATGCCTCACTACCATATATAATATTTCATTCTGTACCGAAAACTTGTAATTTTCCAGTCTTCCAAATAAAACTTTTTGTAAACAAAAAAATAGAGCTTTCTTTTGGTGGTATTTAATCACCACTGGGTTTTTATTTTTTGCGATATAAGCGAAAAAAGACCAAACATTTTGAAAAAAATAAATAAATTGTTTTCGTTTCTATTATAGCATTTTGAAAATAAGTAATTTCTCTTCATACATTTAGGCCCACATTTATACTGCTACATATCTTTGGTAAAAATAACCTAAATTTGGGTATAATATTAAGTCTGTGTGAAAGTTGATCACACCTGATGTACTGACTGCCTATTTCATTTCTTGAGGCATCAGGACAGTACAAATACCCCTCCCAAATTACCCCCTTTTTGGAAAGTAAAGCAGACAGTCCAATGTTATTAGTAAGAGGCATGTGGAGTTTTTTGAAGTTGTAATTTTTTCCCACAATTCTTGGGAAAATAAAGAAATACATTTTTTTAAACACAAAATTGTCACAATAACAAGTTATTTCTCACACATAGCATATGCATACTTGCAATTACACCCCAAAACACATTTAGCTACTCATCCAGAGTATGGCGATACCACATGTGTGAGACTTTTTCACAGCCTGGCCACATACAGAGGCCCAACATTCAAGTAGCACCTTTAGGCATTTTAAGGACATAAATTATACATATATATTATACATAAATTATAAATTATACTAATTAGGCTGCACTGATAGCTGCACTAATGGGCTGCACTGACAGATTCACTAATGGCTGCACTGATGAGCTGCACTGGCAGGTCCACTGATGAGCTGCAATGACAGATCCACTGATTGCTGCACTAATGAGCTGAACTCATAGATCCAATGATGTCTGCACTGATGGGCCTCACTGACAGGTCCACTTATAGCTGCACTGACAGGTCCATTGATGGCTGCACTGATGAGCTGCACTGAGAGGTCCACTGATGCCTGCACTTATGGGCTGCACTGATAGATCCACTGATGGCTGCACTAATGGGCTGCACTGATAGATCCACTGATGGCTGCACTAATGGACTGCACTGCCAGATCCACTGATGGCTGCCCTGATGAGCTGCACTGACAGATCCACTGATTGCTGCACAAATGGGCAGCACTGACAGATCCACTGATGTCTGCACTGATGGGATGCACCGACAGGCTCCTTGGTGGGCTGATCTGACAGGTTCTCTTTATTTGGAGCAGTGTGGTACACAGTAGTGAATGTGTTAACTGGTAACTCACTGTTCCAGAGTTCTCCTCACACAGGATTGGTGTGAGGAGAACATATAATAGCATACTAGGCCCTGGCTTGGGTTTAGCAGCATGAACAGGACATGTAGCTGAGATTTCCTCTCCCTCTCCACTTCCTCCTTCCAGGCTTTAAAAGTGAACACCCAGGGCCAGGAAGTGCATGCACAATATATTTACAGGCATTTACAAATTCAGACAGTAGGGCAGCAGATTCCTTACACATTCACAGAATGTTTTATGTCTGCAAAGTACACAGATATGTGCACAACTTTGAGAGCATATGTGCAGCTGATTGTGGTTTGCTCAACAGCGCATGCTTTCTAAAGGTACACCAGCTTTATGATAGTGAACTAACAATATAAATGGGATTTTCGGATGGGAATTTTGTATTTTAGCTATTTCTATTTGTATTTCATGACAGAGTAAATATGGCGTACAAGTGCTCCTCTGGTGTAACTGCCTTTTAATCTTTAGTGAGTTTGTCACAATATAGGCGTAATCTTAACCCACATTACTAGTACACCTTATCTGCATTTACAAAAAATATTAATTTGCTGTTCAATCTGCAATGCACATGAGGACCGCATTATATATGAATCCAGCATGAAGCTTTATGGGGTCAGTTAGGAGATTGCATTTGCTAGATGCGCAAAGGTCAGGGCGCTCATGATCTACATATCACTCTCCCAGTGCCTAGGCCCTTCTTTGCCTGCAACCTCGTAGCTGTTATTCTGCAGTGTGAGTTAATTTAAGACAACCTTTATCAGCCAGGGTTTTATGGAACCCCAGGGTTCCTTCAGGGGTTGCTAGGGATTCCTTGACCACAAATGTAAAGAGGATTCTTCCTAATGACCATATATCTAATGTACTATTAGCTAATTAGCTATAGGTAGTAATATTAGTAGCTAGTAATTAGTGTTGCATGTTCCTTTAGAGTCATTTAGAAAGTAATTTCAAGGGTACCTCAATGTTAAAAAGTTTGAGAAAGGCTAATCTAAAGCATTGCTAGCACCGACTGCTAGTCTCACAAGCGTTGAAGTAGGATTTGATGATTTCACTACTGCTCTGCTCACTCTCCTCCTTGCTGGAGAAGAAGCTGTATCTGAGGACTTGCAGTACAAAGATCTCCTTGTTTTTGCATCCATTCTGTGGATCTATGCCTCCTTCATCTGTCCTGCTGCTTCTTTGCCATGCAACTCATCAGATCCCCAGATATCAAGGTGCATCTTTGACATGATAAAGCAATGCCCTATGTCATTACCAAGATGGCCGTCTCCACACAGAGAGACAGTGCAGAACAAGGTATGGTATATCATTAATAGAGAAAAGATTAGTTGTAGGGACACTACAGGCCATACTGGTGACCGGGTTTGTCCAGTGCCCAGGGCAAGGATGCAAAGCTGTACCCCCTCACCTACTACTAATGCATGACAGAGAATAGGTGTACCGCCTTGCACCCATTCTCTGCCCCCCTTTGCTCCAACTGCGCATGGTTGGCTTAGAGTGTGCAATTGCTTGTTTTCTAGCAGTAAGAAGGTAGTTAGACATGCACATTGTATTTTTCGTGTCAGCTGTCGCAGTGTGACAGCAGATCTGGAGTGTGCAGTAAGGGGGCACCCCCTCTCTACCACTGCGCCCTAGTCCTTTGCCATCTGCTTTTTTTGTGCAAAACTTTAACAGAATGGGCCCTCTTTAAAGTATAAAGGCAAAACTTTAGTTTTTTATTACTAACTTTCATTTTTTTATTGCAAATTTTTTTTATTGCTAATTGTGTCCCCCTTAGGGAGATGTTTACAGGACAATAAAAAAAAAGAAAAGAAGAAAAGAAAAGAAAATCACAAATTTTAATTTGTCACCAAGAATAGAGGGGAACTTGTTCAATGGGGGCACTAATTCTGCTGACAATAAGGGGTTTACCCTATGTTGGGATTTCCTCTCACTTCCTGTTTTAGCTATGGTACAGGATATGAAGGGAAATCTAACTAACGGGAACACAGGTAGCAAAAAACAAACAAACCTAACAGGGGTTATAACATTCCCTTCATCCAAAATGAAAAAAAAAAAAATATTAAATATTACAGGGGTTGCAGTCAGAAGGTTTTTTTTTTTATCTTAATGCATACTATGTAGAGTTGAGCGGACACCTGGATGTTCGGGTTCGACGGGTTCGGCCGAACTTCGGAAAAAAGTTCGGGTTCGGGACCGAACTTTAACCCGAACCCGGACCCGAACCCCATTGAAGGCAATGGGGACCCGGACTTCTAAGGACTAAAAAGGCTCTAAAAAAGTAATGGAAAGGGCTAGAGGGCTGCAAATGGCAGCAAAATGTTGTTAAGAGCATGGCAAGTGTTCTGCAAACAAATGTGGATAAGGAAATAACTTAAAATAACATAAAAAAAAGAAAAAAATATGCTGGAGGCCCCCTTTTCAGCAGAAGAGGTACGGGAAGTCATTAAGAACCTCAGAAACTCAACGGCACGATGCCACACATATGGTGGGAATGCCCCAGAATACGCCCTTTCTGGAATAAATTATTCAATTTAATGGATAAGCTAGTGGGAAAATAAAATACTTTGAAATAAAAATGTAGCGGGGTGCTAAATTTAAGGGAAGTGTTTGAGTGGTAAATAGGCTCAAACACCCTAATTCTGTAGGATTCATGGACCATTTTGTCCTCGGGGGACAGTATTGGTGTGCAGTTCCCTGCGGCCTACAGGTGGCGCTGCCATGGTAGGCTAGGGTTGAACCGCCGATACAGTGCTGTGCCTTTTGTGTCCCCTCTTGGCAGTAGTACAGCGGGGCGGGGAACCTGCTGTGCATGCCGGGAGAGCATATAAAAGGGGCAGACCTTTGGCTTGGGGGCTGATGTCCAGTGGGGTCCACGCCCAGGTGCCTTCGGCCTGGGTGCATGTGTTCCTGTTCCATCTCGGGTACCTTTAGCCCGGGGTGAGGTACTATCCTGGAGTTCCTGCTGCCCTGGGTATGGAGGCCTAGGTGCGGGAGTAAAGCCTGGAGTCCAGAGCCTTCGTCTGGAGTCCGCTAAGGGTCGAGGAGTCTTAGGGTGCCGCCTCGTGTAGGGGACCATGTTCCAGGGAAGGGAGGATCATTCTGATGGACCGATGCGGGAGTCACGGTGAAGGAAGGGTCTGTTGACTCCCTGGAGAGATGTCTTCCCCTTGATATGGGCTAGGTTCGTAGAAGGAGAAGCTCAAGGTCATCTTGACTGTATCAGAGGCCTTATTCACCCGGCCCGTGGCAGGGGCCTTATACACCCTGGTCTGTGGCAGAGACCAAAGTTCTCCAGGTCCGTGGCAGGGGCCTTGTACACCCGGTCTGTGGCAGAGACCAACCTCAAGGTCTGTGGCAGAGACCGTGCACCTAAAACTGTTTGAGAATCCTAAGCAGTGAAGTGAATGTGCTACGTTTGTGCCTGGACCTCCTCCACACCTTAAGCTGTCCTGTTTCTTTGCTCTAACCTTTTCTATCCGAGTAGAGTTTATTTTGCCATGAGAGAATAAGAGTTGTAATTTCAGCTGGTGTGGACATTGACTTTACTGGGAATTAAAGGACTTGCCTCTACCTACAGTAGAGGTGAGAATCATCCTCTGGAGGAGTTTTGACTCCGGCTGTGGACACGGCCCGTCAAGTACACCGCTCAACCTCTTTATATAGGAGGGTACGGGCTGGTAGTGCGGTGTGCCTTTCTCCCTCCTGCGAGGAGCCAACAACATAAAGGCAGGTAAGGGGGAAAGGATCTGTGCGCTACAAAAAAATAAAACAAAAATTATAATCTTGACCTAGGAGGACGAGGTCCATATGGAGTAGGAGGTTGAGGTGGCGGTGGATGTGGCTGTGTAGGTGGAAGCGGCGGTGGAGGAGGACGAGGTAGCCAACACTGGTTCAAAAATACAACAATGGCTGGGTAAGGCCGGTGATGTGTCGAATTCTGTCTCCCGTCAAATAGTGTCCACCCTGTACTGCGCTTGCTCAGTATGTAGGACAAGGGGATTTCGAAAATCTCCCAAGACGAACGGCGCCTGCGTGGTGAGTTCAGGTGAAGGCCACACCATCCGTGGTTCAAGCCGAGCCAAGTGAGGCCGTGCCCGAAGCGTGGCGATCGAACCGAGCCCGTGAGGGGCCCTGTTACTATGTGTTACCGTATGTCCACTTGGATGGTGGGGCTTGAACCTGCACTCACAGCGCAGGCGCCGTTCATCTTCAGAGATTTTGTGAATCTCCTTGTCCTCTGTACTGCGCAAGCGCTGCGCCTTCGCAGTATGGGCCAGACACAATCCGATGGCCGGACAGTTTTTGTCACAACACCGGTATACATGTCTATTCTGCACAAGGTACGGACAAGTCCTGTGGGATCCATGCCTGGTTCATTTTAATGAACGTGAGCTTGTCCACATTGGCTCTGGACAGGCGGCTGCGCTTGTCTGTGATAACGCCCCCTGCCGTGCTAAATACACGTTCAGATAATACACTGGCTGCAGGGCAGGCCAGCACCTCCAAGGCATAAAGGGCAAGCTCAGGCCATGTGCCCAATTTGGAGACCCAGAAGTTAAAGGGGGCAGACCCGTCATCCAGTACGTGTAGGCCTGTGGACACATACTGCTCAACTATGTTGGTGAAATGCTGCCTCCTGCAAAGACGTTCCATCTCAGCTGGTGGTGCTGGTTGTTGTGGAGTGCTGACAAAGCTTTTCCACATTTCAGCCATGCTAACCCTGCCTTCTGAGGTGCTGCCGGTGCCCCGGCTGCGTTGGCGACCTCTTCCTCCTCCTCTGCCTTCGCCTTGTGCTTCCACCGTACGCCCGCTGTCAGGTGGGAATGCCACCAGCAGCGCGTCTACCAGCGTGCGCTTGTACTCGCGCATCTTACGATCCCGCTCCAGTGAGAGAATTAAGGACGGTACGTTGTCCTTGTAACGGGGATCCAGCAGGGTGGCCACCCAGTAATCAGCACCAGTTAAAATGTGGGCAACTCGGCGGTCATTGCGGAAACACTGCAGCATGTAATCGCTCATGTGTGCCAGGCTGCCCAGAGGCAAAGAAAAGCTGTCCTCTGTGGGAGGTGTATCGTCTGTGTCCTCTGTATCCCCCCAGCCACGCACCAGTGATGGCCACGAGCTGGTCTGGGTGCCACCCTGCTGTGAAAATGGCTCCTCCTCCTCCTCCATCTCCTCCTCCACCTCGTCATCCTCCAGAACTGTGCCCTTTCTGCCGGACAATTGTGTACCTGGCGTTTGTTGGTGCAGGAACCCACCCTCGTAGCCACTTGTGAAAGACTGCCCTGAAAGCCTTTGAAATGATCCCGCTTCCTCCTCCTCCTCCTCATCCTCCTGTGCCACATCCTCTTCCATCATCGCCCGAAGCGTTTTTTCAAGGAGGCATAGAACTGGGATAGTAACGCTAAGAACGGCGTCATTGGCACTGGACATGTTGGTGGAGTACTCGAAACAGCGCAACAAGGCACACAGGTCTCGCATGGAGGCCCAGTTATTGGTGGTGAAGTGGTGCTGTTCCGCAGAGCGACTCACGCGTGATTGCTGCAGCTGAAACGTGGTATACTTGGATGTGGCTGTGGACGTGGTATACTTGGATTTTGCAAAAGCGTTTGATACAGTTCCCCACACACGGCTCATGTGTAAGGTAAAGTCTACAGGATTGGAAATATCAGTGTGTAAATGGATAGAAAACTGGCTAAAAGACAGAATTCAGAGAGTAGTAGTTAATGATTCTTACTCTGAATGGTCTAAGGCTATCAGTGGTGTACCCCAAGGTTCAGTGCTGGGACCCTTACTTTTTAATATCTTTATAAATGATATTGGGTCTGAGATCAAAAGTAACATTTCTGTCTTTGCAGATGACACCAAGCTATGCAGTGGAATAACGTCCTTACAAGATGTCTCCAATTTACAAGCCGACCTCGATGCCCTGTCTAATTGGGCGACTATGTGGCAGATGAGGTTTAATGTTGATAAATGTAAAGTTATGCACTTGGGGGCTAAGAATATGAATGCATCATACATACTAGGGGGAATACAACTGGGGGGATCCGTAGTGGAGAAGGATCTGGGGGTTTTGGTAGATCATAAGCTCAATAATGGCATGCAATGCCAAGCTGTGGTTTCCAAAGCGAGCAAAGTCCTTTCTTGTATTAAGAGAGGTATGGACTCCAGAGAGAGAGACATCATTTTGCCCCTGTACAAATCATTAGTAAGGCCTCATCTGGAATACGCAGTTCAGTTTTGGGCACCAGTTCTCAAAAAGCATATCGGGGAACTGGAGAAAGTGCAGAGAAGGGCAACCAAACTGATAAGAGGCATGGAGGAGCTCAGCTATGAAGAAAGATTAGAGGAACTGAATTTATTCACTCTTGAGAAGAGGAGAATAAGGGGGGATATGATTAACATGTACAAATATATAAGGGGTCCATATAGTGAACTTGGTGATGAGTTATTCACTTTACGGTCAACACAGAGAACAAGAGGGCACTCTTTACGTCTAGAAGAAAAAAGATTTCATCTCCAAATGCGGAAAGGTTTCTTCACAGTAAGAGCTGTGAAAATGTGGAACAGACTCCCTGCAGAGGTGGTTCTGGCCAGCTCAGTAGATTGCTTTAAGAAAGGCCTGGATACTTTCCTAAATGTACATAATATAACTGAGTACTAACAGTTCTAGGTAAAGTTGATCCAGGGTAAATCCGATTGCCACTCGGGGGATCAGGAAGGAATTTTTTCCCCTGCTGTAGCAAATTGGATCATGCTCTGCTGGGGTTTTTTGCCTTCCTCTGGATCAACTATGGGTATAGAATTGGGTATATGGGATTGCACGATATTTTTTTATTTTATTGTAGTTATTTTTTTATGGTTGAACTGGATGGACTTTGTCTTTTTTCAACCTGACTAACTATGTAACTATGTAACTATGTAACTATGAAACTCCACTATCGCCTGCTGCTGCTCGCACAGTCTGGCCAGCATGTGCAAGGTGGAGTTCCACCTTGTGGGCACGTCACATATGAGGCGGTGAGCGGGAAGGCCGAAGTTACGCTGCAGCGCTGACAGGCAAGCAGCAGCAGGGTGAGAACGCCGAAAGTGCGCACACACAGCCCGCACTTTCTGCAGCAGCTCTGGCATATTGGGGTAATTTTTAAGGAACCTCTGGACCACCAAGTTCAGCACATGCGCCAGGCAAGGGATGTGCGTCAAACCGGCTAGGCCCAGAGCTGCTACGAGATTTCACCCATTATCGCACACCACCAGGCCGGGCTTGAGGCTCACTGACAGCAACCACTCATTGGTCTGTTGTTCCATGTCCCTCCACAACTCCTGCGCGGTGTGGGGTTTTTCCCCCAAAACAGGAAAGTTTTAAAACTGCCTGCTGTCGTTTGCCCCTGGCTGTGCTGAAGTCGGTGGTCAAGGTGTTACGCTGACCGGATGAGGAGGCGGTAGAGGATGAGGAAGCGGAGTAGGAGGAGTTAGCAACAGGAGGCAAACTGAAGCAACCTGCAATCCTCGGTGGTGGAAGGACATGCGCCAAACTGCTATCTGCCTCAGGCCCAGCCGCCACTGCATTTACCCAGTGTGCTGTTAGGGAGATATAACGTCCCTGACCGTGCTTACTGGTCCACGCATCCGTAGTTAGGTGGACCTTGCCACAGATGGCGTTGCGCAGTGCACACCTGATTTTGTCCCCCACTTGGTTGTGCAGGGAAGGGATGGCTCGCCTGGAAAAATAGTGGCGGCTGGGCACGACGTACTGTGGGACAGCCAATGCCATCAGGCTTTTAAAACTCTGCGTCTCCACCATACGGAATGACAGCATTTCAAAGGCCAGGAGTTTTGAAATGCTGGCATTCAGGGCCAGGGATTGCGGGTGGCTAGGGGGGTACTTCCTCTTCCGCTCCAATGTTTGGGAGATAGAGAGCTGAACGCTTCCATGGGACATTGTGGAGATGGTTGGTGACCCAGGTGGTAGTTTTGCTGGCAGATCCTCTGTTTGCGGGGTGGCAGGTGCCACTGTCACTACAGAGGTGGATGAAGAGGCCGAGACTGCAGCAGAAGAGGAAGCAGGAGGAGCCAGAGACCTTTCTTGGTTTTTGAGGTGTTTACTCCACTGCAGCTCGTGCTTTGCACTTAGATGCCTGGTCATGCAGGTTGTGCTCAGGTTGAGAACGTTTATGCCTCGCTTCAGCCTCTGATTGCACAGCCTGCAAACCACTCGTGTCTTGTCATCAGCACATTGTGTGAAGAACTGCCACGCTAGGGAACTCCTTGGACCTGGCTTTGGTGTGCTCGGTCCCTTGCTGCGTTGGGCAGTAGCAGACATACTGTCTAGGGGACGGACGCTCCGCTTTTGCACCCTGCTCCCTCTTCTGCTGTGCTGGTGGCTCTGTGCAACCACCGCCTCTTCCTCCAAACTACACTGGTCACCTGCATAACGTTCATTCCATGTGGGGTCGAGGACCTCATCGTCCTCCACATCATCTTCCACCCAGTCTTCACCCCTGCCCTCCTTGTCTGTCTGCACAATTGCGAAAGCAGCAGCAGTGGGTACCTGTGTTTCGTCATCATCCGAGACGTACTGCGATGGTCCTCCCATGTACTCATCATGAAACATAAGTGGTTGGGCATCGGTGCACTCAATCTCTTCCACTTTTGGGGCAGGGCTAGGTGGATGGCCCTGGGAAACCCTGCTAACAGAGTCATCGAAAAGCAGAAGAGACTGCTGCATGATTTGGGGCTCAGACTTCTTGGCTGATTTGCAAGGGGGTGAGGTGAAAGACTGATGGACATGGGTTTCAGGTGCCAACTCTGATCTTTCATCAGAAGAGTGGGTGGGAGACAATGTGAAGGAACCCGAGGCACTGTCAGCAACCCAATCTACTATCGCCTGTACTTGTCCTGGCCTAAACATTCGTACAGCCTCATTAGGCGCGACAAAATTCCGCCGCAGGCTCGGTCGCCTACTCGCACCTGAGGAAGGTGTTTCACTTGTGCGTGTATCTGGCATGTCCTCTCCCTGCAACAGGAGCTCCACCCGCAGCACCACGACCGGGGCCACCACGTCCCTTTGAATTTCTCCTCATATTTTCCAAATTTAGGATGTTGCCCTAAATGGGTGTTTTTGGAAGAGCAGAACACACCCACAGTACGTAACCGCTGAATCGCACAGCTACAGAACTGCAGAAAATGCTATTCAAAAAAAATATTGTTTTTTTAGTATAGCACAGTAAAAGAAAACTATTTAGAAATTGTTTATTTCACACACCTCCAAATATGTATAACACACTGCAAACTATTTTTTGTGCCCCTAAACGGCGTTTTTTGGAAGAGCAGAACACACCCACAGTATGTAACCGCTGAATCGCACAGCTACAGAACTGCAGAAAATGCTATTCAAAAAAAATGTTTTTTTTTTAGTATAGCACAGTAGAAGAAAACTATTTAGAAATTGTTTATTTCACACACCTCCAAATATGTATAACACACTGCAAACTATTTTTTGTGCCCCTAAACGGTGTTTTTTGGAAGAGCAGAACACACCCACAGTACGTAACCGCTGAATCGCACAGCTACAGGACTGCAGAAAATGCTATTAAAAAAATGTTGTTTTTTTAGTATAGCACAGTAGGAGAAAACTATATAGAAATTGTTTATTTCACACACCTCCAAATATGTATAACACACTGCAAACTATTTTTTGTGCCCCTAAACGGCGTTTTTTGGAAGAGCAGAATACACCCACAGTACGTAACCGCTGAATCGCACAGCTACACCATAGCAAGCTTCTTGCTGTAGGGGCACGCGACAGGAGGGAGGGGCCAGGATCACAGAAGAGGGACCCGAGAAGAGGAGGATCCAGGCTGCCCTGTGCAAATACACTGCAACAGAGCAGGTAAGTATAACATGTTTGTTATTTTTATAGAAAAAAATTATGAGATTTTACAATCACTTTAAGTCTTTTTCTTTTCTTTGTAGCAAAGGAAGGAAGAAAGAAAGTACAACAAATAGGAATATTAAAATAAATACAAATGTAGCACACTGACCTTTTTCTCATCTGGCTCACTTGTGAGATAAGGCACACCATACTATATGCCCGTACCCTCTTGTTTGAAGAGGTTAAGCGGTGTTCACAATTGTTGGGTCCTGCAGCAAGTTACCTCCCTTCAGCTGGTTCTCACCCATAGAGTGTAGGGAAGAGTCTATTGTAGGTGCACCAATAAGGCCAATGTCCAGGCAAGGTTAAACCTAAATGAAGGAAGGTTTATTTTCTTTATGCTGGAAACTGGATAGGAAAGTTGAAGTTGAACAATAAAGGAACATGGAGGCAGGTTCAGGCACACGGCACTTAATCTCACCACTCAATCTCCAGTGGCTCTGCTTATCCGGATAGTCCCCTCTCACGGTCCTAGCAACCGGAATGACCGTTCACTTAAGTTTCTTTGAAGATACGATCGGGAGATTCTCTGCCACAGAATCTCTGGGCCCCGAATTTCTCAGCGCTTGTAACTCAAGAACAGGTGCAAGTTGCTGCACATTACAAGGCCTTGGGTGAATAGTGGAATCCCTCCAGAAGTTTACCGGGCCTCTCTTTCACCGTGAACTCTCACCGGTCCATCAGAAAGGTCCTCCCCGGTCTCCTCTTCTTAGAGCGGGTCCCCTCTCAGGGGCACCCTGGGATTCCTCCTCTTAGAGATGAGCCCCAGCTAAAGGTGCTGGGCCCAATGGCAAAGCTGCAGCCCCAGGCTAAAGGTGCCTGGGACTGATGCACGTGCGCACCCCTGGCCTGGAGGGCCAGGTCACGCGACCCGAACTCCAGAAAAGAACTAACTCCAGGCGGCGTCTGCCCTTATGTATCCTCTCCCGGCATGCACAGAAGGTTGACCACGCCCACTGTACTACTGCCGAGAGAGGACACCCTAAGGCACAGCACTGTCACCAGTGGTTCAACCCTGACCTGTCATGGCAGTGCCACCTACAGGCCACAGGGAACTGCACACCAGTACAACACCTGCAGAAACAAAGTAACAGAACCTATCAATAAAAGCGATCTGAGCCTGGCTACTAGCTCAGACCAACCCCTAATTTTAGGCACATAGCACCCCTCAAAGGAGAGGGGCGCTACACAAATATAAAAAGGCATTTTACATGATAAAATATATACACAAAACATTGCCACAAACTTCCAAAACAAAAATGAAACTGACAAGAATGTCCCTTTAATCAGTTTCACAGCTATTGTTTGCTTGCAGGAAACTGTGAGAGGCAATTAAGCCCTATAAATGTGTAAATGATCCCTCTACGATCTAAACGCTTGGAAAATCAAAAAGCTGTTTTCTGTGTACAGCCACACATTTGCTGTCAACCTCTGCTGCCCCTACCTGAGCAGTTAATGTAAGCGGTTACAGTCTTATTGCAGTCTAATTAACTGACATTCAGTCTGCTAAAAATACAATCTTTTTGCTTTCCTTCTGAGGGAATGATATAACCGTAATCTACCGGAAAGGTCAAGAAATAGCAGTAGAGTGAGCCCATTGTACTCTTTATGTCCCTCACCATCCTGTATTAGTGTTACCTTTTTGTTTGGTAATGGTAATGCTGTGCTGTTGCAGCTTGTCAGTAGTGTTCGAGCTGGTACACTAAAAGCTTGTTCATACATAAAGCTAGAATGGATTTCTTTGTCCAGACACTACAAGAAGGCATAAATATCACAAGGCCATACTGAAAAATAATACACAGGTCACGCTGAACAAGAAATAGCCATTGGTCAGCCTCTGTAACTGCTATAATGACATCTGGCTCTGTGTGCTCCAATTTACAGAAAACTGGCACCAACACCACTGCCATTGACAATGCAGGATGAAATCCATATGCACTCAACAATTCCTTACTATATGAAATGCCAATAGCTGTTTTCTAGATAATCATTAGCTTTACAAACCAAAGGAACTTGAGATTTCGATTACCCAACCCAACTAGTAACCAGCTTGCTGTGGTTAGTGACCTGAATTGAACTTGACAATCTGTAAAACAGCAGCACATGCTATGAATACACCATAATACCCCAACATTAAAGGGGTCTGAAAATGTGTATTTCTGCATGTAGCGGGGTATTGCCCTTTAATTCCCCAGAGATTACAGTACCCAGTACACCTTGAGGCACCCAGGGTGCATTGCCCTGTGCAAAGACTGCTGGGGTGGACTTTATAAGAGGGAGGCGGGCCCCAGTTCTTTCTCTTTGGACACCACCCTCCCAGCAAGAGGATCCCTGTGCTTATATGCTGTGAGCTCAAGACCTGAAGCCTGGGCCTTGTGCTTTTCCAAAGAGCCTTCCGCTCCACCGAGGAACCTGCGGAGCGTCTGATCCTGTTGCTGAATGCTGTTACCAGGAGGACCGAAGACCCGGGTGTTGTGGACACTGTGAATCAAGTCACAGCAACGGAAGTAACGGACAAGGACTAGTCTGGTTGGGTGAGAGAGCACCTGCTCAGAACTACACCACAGTGATTGCAGTTACACTTTGAGGAGACTATCTACAGAACTGAGCTATCAGTCTCCCTGGCATTATAAAGTTACCGATCATCGTTACTTTGTTGGATTACAATTGTTCTTAAAGTGCACCACCGTGTTTGCTAGCGAAGATTTCTTCCACAGAACTATACCCAAATCATAGTCAGGCCAGACTGGGTAGTGTAGAACATTGCTGGGCGCCATTTTGTCCACGAGGGAGGATAGCTGCAGCGGGGTCTGTTAAACTGTCTGTCATATTGCTGAACGTTTGGTGTTTTAATAAGTATACCCATATTGCAGGGTTCTGCATTTGTTATTGCATACTTTTTATCTATCTAACCTTTATCAACAGTAAAATATTAGAGTTAAGTATATCAGCTGTCAGTAGGGATGTCCCGATACCGATACTAGTATCGGTATCGGCACCGATACCGAGCATTTGCCTGAGTACTTGTACTCGGGCAAATGCTCCCGATGCTTCACCCGATACTTGTGATCAGCAGTGATCAGTGCGGTGGGGGAAGTTACCAGCACCGATCACCGCTGTATATATTTAAAAGTAGTTTCTCCGAGTCCACTTCTCTCTCTCTCTCTCTCCCCCCCTCGCGCGGGTATCAGCTGCTTTAAAATCAGCGGTGATCGGTGCTTGTAGCTCCCCCACACACGATCACCGCTGATTCTCCCCGTATCCTCCTCCAGCCCCCTCCGTTTTGCTGCTGTCCCAATCCGTGTGTCCCTCCGTGCTGCCGTCCCAATCCGTGTCCTCCTCCGTGCCGCCGTCCCAATCCGTGTCCTCCTCCGTGCCGCCGTCCCAATCCGTGTCCCCCTCCGTGCTGCCGTCCCAATCCGTGTCCCCCTCCGTGCTGCCATCCCCCTCTGTTCTCCTCCTCCACCCCCTCCATCTGTCAGGATGGAGAGCGGAGGTAGGAGCCGGTAAATCTGGCTCCTTACTGTTCGGAATGTACAGAGTCAGTGATCACTGACTCTGTCCATTCACATAACTGAAACATCGTAAACTGTGTTTACAATGTTTTCGTTTATGAATGAAGAGAAGCCGCGGTCTTCTCTCCATTCATTTTCAGCGCAGCAGAGGCTGCTGAGAAAGGGACTGGGGAATCTGTTTCCCTAGTCCCTTTCTCTGTCTCAAAGGGGAGATGTCAGAGGTCTGTTAAGACCCCTGATATCTCACCAAAGCCCCCCAACAGGGCTGATAAAAAAATAAAAAATTTAATAAAAAAATAAATAATAAAGAAATGAATTGTAAAAAATAAATAAAATAAAATAGAAGAAAAAACACACTGACACTGTCCACCCCCCACCCCTTAAAAAAAGAAAACATTATAAAAAATCAATCAATAAATAAATAAAAAAAATTGTAAAAAAAAAAAAAATTTTTTTTTTTAAAAGAGATAAAAAAAAAAGTATCGGTATTCGGTATCGGCGAGTACTTGGAAAAAAGTATCGGTACTTGTACTCGGTCTTAAAAAAGTGGTATCGGGACAACCCTAGTTGTCAGTGTAATTTACTGTGCTATACCATTACTGTGTGCCCTACTGTGGAATTGTGTCATAGAGAATCATAGAGTGATTGAAATTTTATCATCCCCTTTACTAACGGTGCCACGAGAGGTTAGAACCGATTGCCAGGGGTTGACAGCGGTGCACTACAGGGCCCAAATCAATCAAGGCAGCCCTCTTAACTGGGGGTATCGCTATACGTGGGGGCTCGTCCGGGATTCCTGTACACTGCACGCTGCAATCAAGTCGGTCAGAAGCACCAGAATGGACCCTGCGGCCGTAGCCCGGTGGTGCAGGGATGAAGGCATCCTACCCGGAAATGGCCTGGTGGTTGAAATCCAGAGAGAGGCCTGGGTAGAGGAGCAGCTAACTCCAGCCTTGAGCGCATTGTCCATGGACAGGAAGCCATGGGTGATTGACATGAAGACAGATACTGTAAATCCCCACACCTATGCATTGTGTGAGTGGAGGAACGGAATCTCTGACTACTTCAAGGGTGCCAGCATAAAAACTACAAACCAAGTAGAACTCCTCCTGATACACCCAGCAGAGAACAAAGATGGCCCCATATCCACTACTTCAGGGGGCCCCAACACAGGAGGAAGCGCCCAACAACAGGGTCCCGGTTCACCACCATTGACCACCCTTAGCTCAGAATTATGCACTGTCCTGGGGGAGATTGTGGCCAAGTGTAAAAGGGACCCTCCAGACTACCTGATGTCAGGATACAGGAAACTCAGGACTTTTTCTGGGAAGAAACCTGTACCTTCAGTGGAGGATGGATTTGAAGAGTGGCTAGATGGCGCCACTCAGGCCCTAGAAGAATGGGAGGTGCCAGAACAACAAAAAAAAACAGAGGATTGTGGAAAGCTTAAAGGGGCCTGCTCTGGAGGCCATACGTAACCTCAAGTTAAGCAAGAAGGACTGCAATGCACAGGATTATCTGGATATTCTGCAGAATGTGTTCGGCGGGACGGAAAAGGTCACTGAACTCACTTACCAGCTGGAGCATTGCTACCAAAAGGAGGGAGAGAAGCTGTCAGAATTCATAAGACGTCTGGATAAGATCCTGCATCAGATCCTACTGAAGAAAGGGATCGATCCAGGAAAAGTGGATGAGGCCCGTGCCCAACAGGTGTTGAGGGGAGCTCAACCCTTGGACCCCATCGCATTAATGCTACGCACCCGGCAGGACAGGAGCAGCCTGGAATACCCTGACTTAATCCGGATAGTCAGGGAGGAGGAGGCCATGTTGGAAGACAAAAGGAGGAGTCAACACACCGAACCAACTGCCCGAGTCAGAATGTTAAGTGCAGAAGGAGGTGATTCAGAAGTTGAACTCCTAAAGACCCAGGTGTCACAACTAGTAGAAATGGTATCCATGCTGACTAGCCAGGCATCTGTGCTACACAATAAGAACACGTCAGAGGAACTAAAAAACCCTCCTAGCTCCAGTACGGAACTAGTACAGAGGCCTAAGAGATTGGTAACATGCTTCAATTGTCGGGGAATCGGGCATGTTAGAGCAGTGTGTCCCAGCCCAGATGAAGTTGCATCCAGATACCGCAAGCCGGCGGAAAACTTCAGAGGGCCCCGGTAAAGGAGTCAGCCGGGCGCCCACTACTTACAGAAAGCTCCAAAAAGATTCAAAAGCAAGAAGAGGCAAAAGAGAAGGGAAACAATGCCCCTCCTAAAATCCTCAATACCACCTGTCGGGAGTTGAAATTTAACAATCTGAGGGAACTCAATGCATACCAGGTCTAAAAAGGTTTGAGGTCCAGAGAAAAATGGAAGAAAAAGAAAACCACAACAGGAAAATCGAGGAGTCCAAGGAAGGAGACACCCCAGAAGAGGTTTCCAGACAAGCTAGTAGGACCCTCCCCTATAGTCTCTGTTCAAGTGGAGGGAGTTTACACAAAGGCCCTGCTAGATATAGAAGCCCAAGTGACTCTTTTGTACAGAGACTTTTACCGGAAACATCTGAGTCACGTGTCCTTACAGAAGCTGGAAGACCTACAGATAGGAGGACTTGGTACTCATAGCTTTCCCTACGACGGTTATGTCTCAATCAGGTTGGCCTTTGATCCCTCGGTGACAGGAAAGTCTTTGACACACTGGCGGTAATTTGCCCTCACCCACCAGGGGCCAACACAAGTTCCATGATAATAGGGACCAACACTGACCTGGTCAGGAGACTGCTGACCCCTCTAGTGCAGGAACAGAGTACTTCAGCAGACAAGATTCAGCCCATGCTGCAACAGGTCTACCAGAAGTTGGTCCTGGAGCAGAAGGCCCCGGAAGAGGGGGTGGGAAAAGTCTGGAGACTTTCAAGAAAGGAGAAGATATTGCATCCTGGTGAGATGACCTGCCTTCAGGCTACGGTGAAACTCTCCTGGAAGCAGCCTGGCCCCTTTGTGGTCCTGGAACCAGACCCCCTGGACACCCACCCAGGGTTGGAAGTGATCCCCAAAGTGGTCCCGTTGAGGGCATTGAAGAAGGCGAAGGGCCAGATTCCAGTGAGCATCAGGAATGTCAATAGTTCTCCCATGAAGATTCCAGCCCGGGTGTTGCTGGGCAACGTAAACCCTGCTACCCCAGTGGGCCTGTCAGACTTGAAGAAAGCAGAAGGAGGGGAACTCACCCTGGAGGGACTCTGCCTGGAAGACACCACCTTACCACCGAAGTGGAAGGAGAGAGCCAAGGCCCAGCTGACTAGATGGAGAAAAATATTCTCGAAAGACGAGTTTGACGTAGGGTGTGCAAGGAGTGCCACTCAAAAGATTTGTCTGCAGGAAAACAAACTCTTCCGGGAGAGGGTCCGGCGAGTCCCCCTGGCTGACTTGGAAGATTTGCGTGAACAGTTGGCAGAGCTTAAGAGAACTGGGGTTATTCGAGAGTCCAGAAGTCCATATGCCTCCCCCATTGTGGTGGTCAGGAAAAAGAACGAGTCATTGAGACTCGGTATAGACTACAGGACTCTCAATAGGATGACCATACCCGACCAGTATACTACCCCAGGATAGAAGATGCCTTACAGAGTCTGTCTGGAGCCAAGTGGTTCAGCGTCATGGACCTGAAGAGTGGGTATTACCAAATCCCAATGCACCCTGAAGACAGAGAGAAGACGGCCTTCATCACCCCAGTGGGATTCTATGATTTTAATAGGATGCCTCAAGGCCTGTCGGGGGCCCCCGCCACTGTTCAGAGATTGATGGAGAAGACAGTGGGGGACATGAATCTTATCGAAGTCTTGGTGTACTTAGACGACATCATTGTCTTCGGGAAGACTCTGGAGGAGCATGAAGAAAGACTAGAGAAAGTCCTGAAGAGACTCAGTGAAGAGGGACTTCAACTCTCCAGGGAAAAGTGTACGTTTTACCAGTCCTCGGTCCACTATCTGGGACACATAGTGTCTGAAGAAGGAGTGTCTACAGATCCCAACTAGGGATGAGCTTCGTGTTCGAGTCGAACATAAGTTCGACTCGAACATCGGCTGTTCGATCGTTCGACGAAGATCGAACGATTTGGGCCGTTCGCGCCAAATTCGAGTGACGCGAACGGCCCACAATGCACTACGCCATCGCAGTGTCATCCAGGCGCTGTGATTGGCCAAGCATGCACTGTGACCCCGCATGCTTGGCCAATCACAGCGCCGGCAGCGAGGAGAGCAATGATTGGCCACAGGCAGGATGCCTGTGGCCAATTATTGCTGAGGGTGTTTAGTACACGCCCCACACTATAAAAGGCCGCCAGCACGGCGGCCTAGTGTAGTGTGTTCCGGAGCAGGGATAGAGCAGCATAGGCAGGGACAGTGACTTTTATTTCTTTCTTGCTTAACCTGGATTCCTTTAGTTTAGGGAAAGAGAAGGATAGGTAGGGAGAGTGTCAGTGTGTTTTGTGCTTGTGCTATATTGTGCTTAAAAAAAACATTTTTTCTAGGGACAGAAAACTGTAGGTAGGGAGAGTGTGTCAGTTTCTTTCACTGTCAAAGTCCTTGTTTCCAGGGACCTGGAAGGACAGTGAGTGAATTCTCCTTGTGCTAAATTGTGCTTAAAAAAAAACATTTTTTCTAGGGACAGAAAACTGTAGGTAGGGAGAGTGTGTCAGTTTCTTTCACTGTCAAAGTCCTTGTTTCCAGGGACCTGGAAGGACAGTGAGTGAATTCTCCTTGTGCTAAATTGTGCTTAAAAAAAACATTTTTTCTAGGGACAGAAAACTGTAGGTAGGGAGAGTGTGTCAGTTTCTTTCACTGTCAAAGTCCTTGTTTCCAGGGACCTGGAAGGACAGTGAGTGAATTCTCCTTGTGCTAAATTGTGCTTAAAAAAAACATTTTTTCTAGGGACAGAAAACTGTAGGTAGGGAGAGTGTGTCAGTTTCTTTCACTGTCAAAGTCCTTGTTTCCAGGGACCTGGGAGGACAGTGAGTGAATTCTCCTTGTGCTAAATTGTGCTTAAAAAAAACATTTTTTCTAGGGACAGAAAACTGTAGGTAGGGAGAGTGTGTCAGTTTCTTTCACTGTCAAAGTCCTTGTTTCCAGGGACCTGGAAGGACAGTGAGTGAATTCTCCTTGTGCTAAATTGTGCTTAAAAAAAACATTTTTTCTAGGGACAGAAAACTGTAGGTAGGGAGAGTGTGTCAGTTTCTTTCACTGTCAAAGTCCTTGTTTCCAGGGACCTGGAAGGACAGTGAGTGAATTCTCCTTGTGCTAAATTGTGCTTAAAAAAACATTTTTTCTAGGGACAGAAAACTGTAGGTAGGGAGAGTGTGTCAGTTTCTTTCACTGTCAAAGTCCTTGTTTCCAGGGACCTGGAAGGACAGTGAGTGAATTCTCCTTGTGCTAAATTGTGCTTAAAAAAAACATTTTTTCTAGGGACAGAAAACTGTAGGTAGGGAGAGTGTGTCAGTTTCTTTCACTGTCAAAGTCCTTGTTTCCAGGGACCTGGAAGGACAGTGAGTGAATTCTCCTTGTGCTAAATTGTGCTTAAAAAAAAACATTTTTTCTAGGGACAGAAAACTGTAGGTAGGGAGAGTGTGTCAGTTTCTTTCACTGTCAAAGTCCTTGTTTCCAGGGACCTGGAAGGACAGTGAGTGAATTCTCCTTGTGCTAAATTGTGCTTAAAAAAACATTTTTTCTAGGGACAGAAAACTGTAGGTAGGGAGAGTGTGTCAGTTTCTTTCACTGTCAAAGTCCTTGTTTCCAGGGACCTGGAAGGACAGTGAGTGAATTCTCCTTGTGCTAAATTGTGCTTAAAAAAAAATTTTTTCTAGGGACAGAAAACTGTAGGTAGGGAGAGTGTGTCAGTTTCTTTCACTGTCAAAGTCCTTGTTTCCAGGGACCTGGAAGGACAGTGAGTGAATTCTCCTTGTGCTAAATTGTGCTTAAAAAAAACATTTTTTCTAGGGACAGAAAACTGTAGGTAGGGAGAGTGTGTCAGTTTCTTTCACTGTCAAAGTCCTTGTTTCCAGGGACCTGGAAGGACAGTGAGTGAATTCTCCTTGTGCTAAATTGTGCTTAAAAAAAACATTTTTTCTAGGGACAGAAAACTGTAGGTAGGGAGAGTGTGTCAGTTTCTTTCACTGTCAAAGTCCTTGTTTCCAGGGACCTGGAAGGACAGTGAGTGAATTCTCCTTGTGCTAAATTGTGCTTAAAAAAAACATTTTTTCTAGGGACAGAAAACTGTAGGTAGGGAGAGTGTGTCAGTTTCTTTCACTGTCAAAGTCCTTGTTTCCAGGGACCTGGAAGGACAGTGAGTGAATTCTCCTTGTGCTAAATTGTGCTTAAAAAAAACATTTTTTCTAGGGACAGAAAACTGTAGGTAGGGAGAGTGTGTCAGTTTCTTTCACTGTCAAAGTCCTTGTTTCCAGGGACCTGGAAGGACAGTGAGTGAATTCTCCTTGTGCTAAATTGTGCTTAAAAAAAACATTTTTTCTAGGGACAGAAAACTGTAGGTAGGGAGAGTGTGTCAGTTTCTTTCACTGTCAAAGTCCTTGTTTCCAGGGACCTGGAAGGACAGTGAGTGAATTCTCCTTGTGCTAAATTGTGCTTAAAAAAAACATTTTTTCTAGGGACAGAAAACTGTAGGTAGGGAGAGTGTGTCAGTTTCTTTCACTGTCAAAGTCCTTGTTTCCAGGGACCTGGAAGGACAGTGAGTGAATTCTCCTTGTGCTAAATTGTGCTTAAAAAAAACATTTATTCTAGGGACAGAAAACTGTAGGTAGGGAGAGTGTGTCAGTTTCTTTCACTGTCAAAGTCCTTGTTTCCAGGGACCTGGAAGGACAGTGAGTGAATTCTCCTTGTGCTAAATTGTGCTTAAAAAAAACATTTTTTCTAGGGACAGAAAACTGTAGGTAGGGAGAGTGTGTCAGTTTCTTTCACTGTCAAAGTCCTTGTTTCCAGGGACCTGGAAGGACAGTGAGTGAATTCTCCTTGTGCTAAATTGTGCTTAAAAAAAACATTTTTTCTAGGGACAGAAAACTGTAGGTAGGGAGAGTGTGTCAGTTTCTTTCACTGTCAAAGTCCTTGTTTCCAGGGACCTGGAAGGACAGTGAGTGAATTCTCCTTGTGCTAAATTGTGCTTAAAAAAAACATTTTTTCTAGGGACAGAAAACTGTAGGTAGGGAGAGTGTGTCAGTTTCTTTCACTGTCAAAGTCCTTGTTTCCAGGGACATGGAAGGACAGTGAGTGAATTCTCCTTGTGCTAAATTGTGCTTAAAAAAAACATTTTTTCTAGGGACAGAAAACTGTAGGTAGGGAGAGTGTGTCAGTTTCTTTCACTGTCAAAGTCCTTGTTTCAAGGGACAGAGAAGGACACCTGAAGGTAGCCCTTATTGCTTTTTTCCCATCTCCCTGCAGGCCATCTATTAGAATGTCTGGAAGGCAAACAAGGAGAGGCAGACAGTCAGGAGGCAATAAAAGAGGGCAAGCAGGCTCTGTGTCTGGGGGCAACAGTGCTGGTCGTGGACGCGGTGCATTGTCATCAGCACATGGCCATGGGACACGCTTGTCCTTCTTTTCGGCAGCTGGACATGTTGAGCCACATCATGCCGAAGACTTGGTAGAGTGGATGACCAAGCCCTCCTCCTCATCCTCTCTCACCCAGGCTCAGGGTACTGGAAAAGCAGCTGCCAAAGCGTCCTCTTCCCTGGTATGAATGTCAGACTCATCATCAGTCACTCCTTCCCTAGACCCACCATGTCCTCCTCCTGAGGAGTCCCCCGAACTGTTTCAGCACAGTGTTGGGTACATGCTCCAGGAGGATGCCCAGCGTTTCGAAGGGTCTGATGATGAAACCCAGCTAGAGGAAGGCAGTAGCGTGAGAGCAGACAGAGGGGATGCTCAAGAAGGACACCAATCTGGCAGTCATGTTCCAGCAGCTGCAGCATACTGCCAGATTGGCTCCAGTGATGAGGAGGGAGGTGATGATGAGGTCACTGACTCCACGTGGGTGCCTAATAGGAGAGAGGAGGAGGAGGAGGATGAGGAGGAGGCACATCTCCAACGAGGCAGGATGCCCTTTGGTGGCCAGCGTAAGGGCAGTACACTGACGGAATCACACCGCAGAGCTCCGCCTGTGCAGGGCGCTGCCTCTGCCCGTCATTCAAAAAGTTCTTTGGTGTGGGCCTTTTTTGAGGCTAGTGCATCAGATCGCACAGCTGCTGTTTGCAACATATGTCTCAAGCGTATATCGCGTGGCCAAAACATCAGCCGCTTGGGTACCACATGCCTGACCAGACATATGTTGACCTGCCATGCAGCTCGTTGGCAAGCCTACCTCAAAGACCCACACCAAAGAACAAAGCGGACCTCTCCTTGCACCGCATCAGCTGGGATCTCCAACCCCACTATAACTTCAGTCCTCTCTGAAACATGCACTGAGAGGAATGAAGGTGTAGAATTAGGTGTGTCACAGCCAAGTACTTGCGGCCACTCTGCTAGCAGTACACCGACGTCCGATTCTAGCAGGCAAATTTCCCTGCCCCAGCTGCTGGACCGTCGAAAGAAGTTCACTCCCAGCCATCCACATGCCCAGCGGTTGAATGCTAGCTTGGCTAAATTGCTAGCGCTTCAACTGCTGCCTTTTCAGTTGGTAGACTCGGCCCCCTTCCGTGAGTTTGTGCAATGTGCGGTTCCTCAGTGGCAGGTTCCCAAACGCCACTTTTTCTCACGGAAGGCTATTCCGGCTCTCTACCGGCATGTGGAAGGCAATGTCTTGGCCTCGCTGGACAGGGCGGTCAGCGGTAAGGTGCATATTACCGCTGACTCATGGTCCAGCAGGCATGGACAGGGACGTTACCTTTCTTTCACGGCCCATTGGGTCACTCTTTTGGCAGCTGGGAAGGATGCAGGACAAGGTGCAGTAGTGTTGGAGGTTGTCCCACCGCCACGCCTCCAAAATGCTACTACAGGTTGTGACACACCTCTCTCCTCCACCCCCTCCTCTTCTTCTTCCTCCATGGCCTCTTCCTGTGGTTTGTCCTATGAACCAGCGGTGCTCCGTAGCCGTTCACGGGGCTACGCAAGTACGCAGGCAAAAAGATGCCATGCCGTGCTTGCGCTGGTGTGTTTGGGGGACAGAAGCCACACTGGGGCAGAGGTCCTGTCTGCTCTGCAGGGCCAGGCCGAGAGGTGGTTGACGCCACGCCAGCTTAAGCCAGGAATGGTGGTTTGCGACAATGGCACCAACCTCCTCTCCGCCCTCCGACAGGGACAACTGACCCATGTGCCCTGTGTGGCTCACGTCCTTAACCTGGTGGTGCAGCGGTTCTTGGGCAGGTACCCGGGCTTACAGGATGTCCTGAGGCAGGCCAGGAAAGTCTGTGTGCATTTCCGCAGATCTTATAATGCCAGTGCTCGCCTGGCTGAGCTGCAAAAGGAGTTGAACCTGCCCAAGAACCGCCTTATATGTGACATGCCCACCAGGTGGAACTCAACGTTGGCCATGCTGCAGCGGCTGCACACGCAGCAGAGGGCCATCAATGAGTACCTGTGCGACTACGGCACCAGGACAGGGTCAGGGGAGCTTGGTTTTTTTTCTCCACGCCAGTGGGGCATGATCAGGGATGCATGCACTGTCCTGGCACCATTTGAGGAGGCCACGAGGATGGTGAGCAGTGACAGTGCATGCATCAGTGACACTGTACCTCTTGTCCACCTGTTGGAGCACACGCTGCGTGGAATAATGGACAGGGCACTTGAGGCAGAACAGAGGCAGGAAGAGGAGGACTTCCTTGCCTCTCAAGGCCCCCTTTACCCAGACAGTGTTCCTTCTGTCCCACCCATCGCACAGGAAGAGGAGGAGGAGGAGGAGGAGGAGGAGGATTGTGTCAGCATGGAGGTGGAGGCTGGCACTCAGCATCATCAGCAGCAGTCTTTTAGGGATGATTTACAGTCCCAAGAAACCAGTGGACTTGTACGTGGCTGGGAGGAGGTGGCTGCGGATCATGTCGTCCTTAGTGACCCAGAGGACTCCGGAGCGAATGCCTCAGCAAACCTACGCTGCATGGCCTCCCTGATCCTGCAAAGTCTGCGGAAGGATCCTCGTATTCTTCGGATCAAGGAGAGGGACCATTACTGGCTGGCCACTCTCCTTGATCCACGGTACAAGGGTAAGGTTGCGGACCTTATGTTACCGTCGCAGAGGGAGCAGAGGATGAGACAACTCCGGGAGGCCTTGCAGAAAGGTCTGTGCAACGCGTTCCCAGAGACTGGGAGGTTACAAACTCCTGGTCCTGGACAACGAGTTGCTGAGGCTTCGGCCAGTCAAAGAAGGAGCGGTGGGGAAGGTGGCCGTCTGACCGATGCGTTCAGACAATTCTTTAGTCCGCAGCCCCAAAGTATGATCGGTTCCAGCAACCATCGCCAGCGTCTGATAAACATGGTGCAGGAATATCTAGGGGCAAGGTCAGACTTGGACACCTTCCCCACCGAAAATCCTCTGGCTTACTGGGTCTTGAGGATGGATCACTGGCCAGAGCTTGCACAGTATGCAATTGAGCTACTGGCCTGTCCTGCATCCAGCGTTCTTTCGGAACGCACATTCAGTGCTGCTGGAGGATTTGTCACGGATCACAGGGTGCGCCTGTCCACCGACTCGGTTGATCGACTGACTTTCATCAAGATGAACCAGTCTTGGATCACCACCAGCTACCACACACCTGATGCTGATATAACAGACTAATTGATTTTAACATGTCACATCCCTTCAAGACTGATGCTGATGCTGAGTGCCTGTGCTGTTATGTTGACTGGCTATCCTCCTCCTCCGAGTCCTCAATGATACGATTGATGATGATAGCTTGGAAGATCATTTTTGTTTATGGGTGCCGCCACCAGTGGCTAAGGCCCAATTTTTCAGCCCCTGTTTTACAGGGGCGTGTAATTACAATTTTTTTAGCAATAATTTGCCATAGGGCTCATTGCTGTGCTCCAAGTACAGTATCTGTGAGGGGTTGGAGTGTTGTGGCACCAGTGCCTAAGGCCCAATTTTTCAGCCCCTGTTTAACAGGGGCGTGTCATTACAATTTTTGAAGCAATACTTTGCAACAGGGCTCATTGCTGTGCTCCAAGTACAGTATCTGTGAGGGGTTGTAGTGTTGTGCCACCAGTGCCTAAGGCCCAATTTTTCAGCCCCTGTTCAACAGGGGCATGCAATTACAATTCTTGATCTAATAATTCACAGCAGGGTCCATTGCTGCACCCACCAAGAGTAACTCTGAGGGCTTACAGTCTTGTGGCAACGCCACCACCACCACCACCACGAAAGGCCCAATTTTTCAGCCCCTGTTCAAAAGGGGCATGTAATTACAATTCTTGATCTAATAATTCACAGCAGGGCCCATTGCTGCACCCACCAAGAGTAACTGTCAGGGCTTACAGTGTTGTGGCACCAGCACCACCATCAAAGCCCCAATTTTTACTACCACTGTTCAACAATTATATGTAATTAAAATTCCTGATATAATAGTTGACAGCAGGGCGTTCCAGCACCAACCAAGAGTAACTGAGTGCTTACAGTGTTGTGCCAACACCAACAACTAAGGGGCCTATTTCTGCAGAGTATATACGGCAGGTCCCTACTTTCAAACATCCAACTTACAAACGACTCCTACTTGCAAACGAAAGAAGACAACAGGAAGTGAGAGGAAATCTACCCCTAGAAAGGAAAATTCTCTCCTGTAAGAATAAATATGGGAGAAAGGGGTCTCATCTGTACTGATGCTTTATCAGCAATCCTTGTTTCAAGAAAAACACCACATTTCAAAAACAGTTGTCATTGGGACGGAAAGTGAGGTGAAATGTTCTGAACAGGGGCACAGACAGCAAAACAAATGTTACAGGGGTGATAACCCTTACCTATGTTTCCCAAAAAGTTTAAAAATAGATTTTTGGGCTGGAGCTACACTTCAACAATGTACCTGTTCAAAATTACAAACAGATTCTACATAAGAACAAACCTACAGTCCCTGTCTTGTATGCACCGCCTGTATACGGCTGTTCAGAGTATATAGGGCCTTTTTTATTTTATGTGCGGGGTTCCCCTTAATATCCATACAAGACCCAAAGGGGCTGGTAATGGGCTGGGGTAGGGGGGGGGTCATGGGGTAGCTATGCCATTTTTCTTAAAGAATTTCATCCATATTACCGGGACCAGACATTACATTAAAGCCGCAAGCAGTTTTAAATGGCTTTTTTTTCATTTAGAAGTGTCATTTTGTGCAGGGACAGTTCTAAACACGGGAAACACGTGGCACTTCACAGGCATACTTTAGACACCCCCCAGGTACGATATTTAAAGGAATATTTGACTTTTTTTTTTCACTTTATGCATCATTAAAATGACTGCTCCCGAAAAACGACCGTTTTTAAAACTTCTTTTTGCATTGATACATGTCCCCTGGTGCAGAACCCGGGTTCCCAAACCCTATTTATGACAATAACATGCATAATAGTTGTTATAATTAGCACTTTAGAATTCGAACGTTCGCATCCATTGTATTTAATAGGGTTCTAATGTTCGTTCGAACTTTCGGTCCGTTCGCGGGTTCTGGTGCGAACCGAACCCGGGGGTGTTCGGCTCATCACTAATCCCAACAAACTGGACACAGTTACCTCCTGGCCCAGACCAACTACAGTGACTGAGCTCAGATCCTTCCTGGGGTTCTGCTCTTACTACCGTAGATTTGTGGAGGGGTTTGCGAAAATTGCCAAACCCCTGAATGAGCCACTGAAGACAGAAGGAGAGGAGGATGATACTGGCCCCAGAAAGCCTGGAGAGTCCGTGGAAGGCCAGTGGACAGAGAAGTGTGAAGAAGCCTTCAGAATGTTGAAGAAAAGTCTGACCACTGCCCCGGTCTTGGCCTATGCTGACCCTAAGAAACCATATGAACTGCATGTGGATGCCAGCCATGATGGTCTGGGAGGTGTGCTGTACCAAGAGTATGAAGGACAGCTAAGGCCAGTTGCCTATGTCAGTAGATGTCTAACACCAGCGGAAAAGAACTACTCCACCCACAAGTTGGAATTCCTGGCCTTAAAGTGGGCAGTCGCGGATAAGCTCAGAGATTACCTGTATGGAGCTGATTTTACAGTAAAGGCCGACAATAACCCACTCACCTACCTCTTCACCACGGCCAAGCTGGATGCCACTGGCCACCGTTGGTTGGCAGCCCTGGCCAGATTCAACTTCAGTCTGAAGTATAGGCCTGGGGCTGGGAATCGTGATGGAGATGCATTGTCCAGAAGGGCTCATGCACCCACTCACCACACAGAAGACTGGACCCAGGTAACCCCAGATGGGGTACGGGCATTGTGTCAAGGAGCAAAGCTCCAAGCTAGTGGTGGGTCAAGGGCGGAAGAGATTGGAGTTTCGGTAGTGGGGGTGCCTAAATGTTATTGTGACATGACCCAGATTGGCGAGGACGACTTGCCAAAGCTGTCTAAGAAGGACATAAGAAGAGACCATTTGGAAGATCCCTGGGGAAGATTAGCTTTGAAGGCACTGGAAGACCAGGATCCAGGCAGGCTCCAGCAGGACCCCTCAAAGGTGGCTCGACTGGTCCACAAAGAATGGGACAAGTTGCAGGTGCATCAAGGGGTGGTCTACCGAAGGGGCCCCTCTGATGACCTAGAAGAGAAGTGGCAATTGTTCTTGCTGGAAAAACACAGAAGAACTGTCTTGGCTGCCCTACATGATAACCATGGCCACTTGGGGGCCGAACGAACCTTCCAGCTTGTGAGGAGTAGCTTCTATTGGCCTTGAATGCAGGCTGAAGTGGAGAAGTACTGTCACTCATGTGCTCGCTGCGTTCAAAGGAAGACATTACCACGTCAAGCTGCCCCAATGGGCCATCTGCAGAGTCAAGGACCCTTGGACTTGGTATACATCGACTTTCTCTGTCTAGAACCTGACTTGAGTGGACATGGAAATGTTCTGGTGATAACCAACCATTTCACCCGTTATGCCCAGGCCTTTCCAACTAAAGACAAGAAGGCCTCCACCGTAGCCAAAATCTTGGTGGAAAAATACTTTGTGCATTACGGGCTACCACAGAGCCTGCACTCAGACCAAGGGAGAGACTTTGAGAGTCGACTGATTAGGATATTGATGGAATCTTTAGGTATAAAGAAAACTCGTACTACCCCTTATCACCCTCAAGGTGATGCCCAACCGGAAAGATTCAACAGGACTCTGTTAAATATGTTGGGGACTCTGAGCAGCGAGAAGAAGCAACATTGGAGCAAGCACATAGTGGAAATAGTGCATGCCTATAACAGCACAACCAGTGATGCCACAGGGTACTCTCCCTACAGATTAATGTTTGGCAGGAAAGCAAGACTGCCTGTGGATCTGGCCTTCGGCATATCAATGGATCACACATCAGCCACTTCGCACAAGGTATATGAAGATAGGCTGAGGAAGAGCCTGAAACTGGCGTTTGAACAGGCCCAAGCGGCATCAGAGCAAAGAGGAGCCCGAAACAAGAGGAACTTTGATCTCAAAGTTCGAATCCAGGACTTGCAACCCGGAGACAGAGTGCTGTTGCGGAACTTGGGAGTCCCTGGGAAGCACAAACTAGCAGACAGATGGAGACCCGAACCTTATGTGATCTGCAAAAGGTTACCAGGCTTGCCGGTGTATCAGCTGAAGCCAGAAGGGAAGATAGGGCCGCTGAAGACCTGGCACAGAAACCACTTGCTTCCACTTCAGTTCGGATACCTCCTGTAGAGGATTCCCCTGGACCATCCTCAAGTCTGAATACACCTAGGCCCAATACTCGGTCCCAGGCACCTCAGTCTGGAGGAATGGATGTCACTGATCAAAGTGAAGATGAAGAAGATCTTGAATGGTTGTGGCCGTCCCGGGCCCCTGAGCCTCTGTCCATAGACCTTCCGCCTTCTGAAGATACCCTGGATAGTACATTAAATGTGGAAGCCACTGAGTTTGCCCCTCCCAGCCCTCTGTCTGATGAGTGGGCAGATGCCATAGAGTCGCTCCCTGCTGAAGATCAAAGGAACTCTCTGTATCTTCCTGCACCTGATCTGGATGCTCCAGAAATCTTGGAACCCAATACACCTACCCCAGAGGAAGAGCTTGTGGTGACGGAGACAGTTACTAGGCTTGTGCAATTCGTTTCGTAACGAATCGAAATTCGTCCGAATTTAGCAACTTTCGGACATTCGGAAGCATTCGAATTTCCGAACAAAGCAATTACGAATAAAACCGAATCCGAAATAAATTATACCGCAAATAGCGAATGCCCGAATGTCTTCGGCATAATTCGTTATGAAAAAGTTACGAATGTACGAATCCATACGAAGCACAATAACACTCACTCTGCTCTGCTCTCTGCTTCTCCCACACCGTGCTGAACTCCCTCTCAAAATGGTGTACAGGGGCGGAGGCTATAGCCGCATGTAAAAAACAAAAGTAAAATACGAGATTTTGAATCCATTCGAAGCACAATAACACTCTGCTCTGCTCTCTGCTTCTCCCTCACCGTGCTGAACCCTCTCAAAATGGTGTACAGGGGCGGAGGCTATAGCCGCATGTAAAAAACGAAAGTAAAATACGAGATTTCGAATCGTTACAAATAACCGCTATGTATTTAGAAAAGTACAAATCCATTCGAAGCACATTAGGCATAATAGGCAGCGTCGTCGTGAGAGAGACACAGAAAATTACGAATCAACGAACCCAAAAAAAGTTACGAAAGTAGGAGTTGTGTCCAGAATCAACGAAAAACAATGTACTCTACCGAAAGTACGAATTATAAATCAACTAAAAATTCAACGAAAAATGTCGCTTGTGAAAATACGAATTAGTCCGAACACGAAAAATCCCGTCTAGCAAAATTACGAATGATTACGAATCAACAGGACCGAAAAGAAACGAACCGAAACTAAACGAATTTTTCCGTTGTGCACAAGTCTAACAGTTACCCCAAGAGAACAGAGAGCCAAGAGAACCATTCGTCCTCCACGGAAGCTAACCTATGCCCAAATGGGGGAAAGCTCTGAGGATACAGTAACTACTGCAAGAAGGACAATACAAACACCTGGTCCCTCCACTGTGCATTTGGTGGAGGGCAACCCCAGCTCACTTTCTGGCACAGTTAGGCAGGTCACCCCCATTGATGTGACCTGTGGGCAGGACAAGCTCCGTTCCCAGTTTTGGTGGGAGTTTCCCCTGCCAACAGCAGCCCTCAATGACTTTGTCTGTACATATTGTTAATACTGTCTTTGGGGACCAAAGATTCTAAGTGGGGGGAGTGTGTAGCGGGGTATTGCCCTTTAATTCCCCAGAGACTACAGTACCCAGTACACCTTGAGGCACCAAGGGTGCATTGCCCTGTGCAAAGACTGCTGGGGTGGACTTTATAAGAGGGAGATGGGCCCCAGTACTTTCTCTTTGGACACCGCCCTCCCAACAAGAGGATCCCAGTGCTGATCTGCTGTGAGCTCAAGGCTTGAAGCCTGGGCCTTGTGCTTTTCCAAAGAGCCTTCCGCTCCACCGAGGAACCTGTGGAGCATCTGATCCTGTTGCTGAATGCTGTTACCAGGAGGACCGAAGACCCGGGTGTCATGGACACTTTGAATCAAGTCACAGCAACGGAAGTAACGGACAAGGACTAGTCCGGTTGGGTGAGAGAGCACCTGCTCAGAACTACACCACAGTGATTGCAGTTACACTTTGAGGAGACTATCTACAGAACTGAGCTATCAGTCTCCCTGCCATTATAAAGTTACCGATCATCGTTACTTTGTTGGATTACAATTGTTCTTAAAGTGCAGCACCGTGTTTGCTAGCGAAGATTTCTTCCACAGAACTATACCCAAATCATAGTCAGGCCTGACTGGGTAGTGTAGAACATTGTTGGGCGCCATTTTGTCCACGAGGGAGGATAGCTGCAGCGGGGTCTGTTAAACTGTCTGTCATATTGCTGAACGTTTGGTGTTTTAATAAGTATACCCATATTGCAGGGTTCTGCATTTGTTATTGCATACTTTTTATCTATCTAACCTTTATCAACAGTAAAATATTAGAGTTAAGTATATCGGTTGTCAGTGTCATTTACTGTGCTATACCATTACTGTGTGTCCTACTGTGGGATTGTGTCATAGAGAATCATAGAGTGATTGAAATTTTATCATCCCCTTTACTAACTGTGCCACAAGAGGTTAGAACCGATTGCCAGGGGTTGACAGCGGTGCACTACAGGGCCCAAATCAATCAAGGCAGCCCTCTTAACTGGGGGTATCTCTATATGCAGTAGATGTATCCTATATCTGCAGGAAAAGATAAGCTTAAAGTGATTGCAAACGATCACCTTGTTAGACAACCGTTTCCATTTAAAATAGAAATGAAAGGCACAATATTTGTGTCATAGGTGTGCGCAGCCTATTGCATTAGGGTGTGCACCCCTAATTTTAAACACACACACTATTGATCACGCACAATGTTTACTCAGAAAGAGAAGAAATAATTTACTGGCCCCTTCCCCCACTCATCCTAAAACATCCCGGCAGCAACAGTTGGCAGGAGAGGAGGGAAGCCGGAAGCACTGCAGGGGGAAGGGGAGGGAGACAGCGCAGTGGTGGGAAAGTGTGCTGCACAGGGTAATTAGGGTGTGCCTGGGCACACATGGCACACCCTGTGCGCACGCCTATGATTTGTGTATAGATATAAAAAAAAAAAAAACATTATAAATAAATGTTTCCCTTTTTACATAAGTGATCACTTTCCTTCTGTTCTCATCTGTATAAGAGCTAGGGGGAGAAGCAGCAGCACACTGAGCTTTCCAGTGAATGGCTGTGCAGCGGGGGCGTGTCAGGACAAGTCTGATCATTGGAGCAGAGTACACTGTGTTCCCAGCACAGCTAGAGAACTGATCATGATGTGCTCTCCTGCTTTGTGTGATAAGTTTTTAATAGGAAAGCAGAGTGACTGGCAGGAACACCAGGGATTTCACACAAAGGAAAGAATACAAAGACAACAGGATACTTTCTCACACAAGTACATAGTACAGCAGGCACATATCAGGAATATGAAGTGTTGGTGTAACAAACGCTTAAAAGGAGAACTCCAGGCAAAAACTTTTTTACATTTTCTTTATGTTAATTTCAAACCTTCACTGAATATGCCATACATATTTTTCGTAGCTCAGTAGTTTCCTTGCAATAGCCTGGTAACTGTCAAATAAAACCCTTACCGGCCAGGGATTTCCTGTTTGTAAGACCGGTAGTTGCTATTCCTCCGATTCCCTCAAGCCTCGTACACACGATCGGATATCCTATGGATTCTAATCCGATGGTTTTGTCCATCGGAAATCCGATGAAGCTGACTTCCATCAGTCTTGCCTACACACCATCAGTCAAAAAACCGACCGTTCTAAACGCGGTGACGTAAAACACTCCGATGAGCCGAGAAAAATTAAGTTGAATGCTTCTGAGCATGCGTCGACTTGATTCTGAGCATGCGTGGGTTTTTTATCCGATGGACTTGCCCATAGACGATCAGAGTTTTCGATCGGTTTTTTATCCATCGGAAAAATTTAAAACATGTTCTATTTTTTAAAACCGATGGAAAAAAGACCGATGGGTCCCATACACGATCGGTTTGTCTGATGAAAACAATCCATCGGACGGTTTTCATCGGTTAAACCGATCGTGTGTACAGGGCTTGAGTCTTGGCACGTCCCATTTGTAGTTCATCTACAGCAAGCAGGAATGTATTTCTGTCCCTGCTTGCTGTAGTGGAAGGATGGGACTTCGAGACCCCCGGTCTGTACCGCCCATGTAAGCGGTACAGACCTTGTCCTAAAAATGACAGCCCCCCTGGGCTGCTCTGAAAGGCTGCATCCGTGTGTAACCTGCTGCATGTGAAACAGTTTCATATGCAGCAGATAGCGAGGCTTGTAAGAGCCGCTCAGTGTGTGGAACTGTCATGTAATATAACTGCTTGCAGGGGAAACATCAGCTGTTAAAACAAAGTGGTGGTGTCGGGGTGGGCAGGACCGAGCAGCTATCAAACACCAGCGAATAGGATGATGACTGGGTGGGCCGTCACATTTTTGTGGCTCCGCCCCCTTTCATAATCAGCCCAATCCTTGACTGGTATTTGATAGCTGCTTGGTCCCTCCCACCCACAACATCGCCGATTCGATTTGCCGATATCCCTGCAAGTAGTTATATTACCTGACAGTTTCACACACACACTGAGCGGCTCTCACTGTCTGCTGCATGTAAACTCTTAGTGCCCACAAGTGCTGCCAATCAGTGCCGCCAATGAGTGCTGCCAATCAGTGCCCACAAGTGCTGCCTATCAGTGCCCATCAGTGCTGCCTCTCAGTGCCAATCAGTGCCCATCAATGCTGCCTCTCAGTGCCAATCAGTGCCCACCAGTGATGCCAATCAGTGCCCATCAATGCGACCTATCAGTGCCCATCAGTACTGCCAATCAGTGCCCATCAGTGCTGCCTGGCAGTGTCCATCAATGCTGCCAATAAGTGCCCATCAGGGCTGCTTACCAGTGTCAAGCAGTGCCGCCTATCAGTGCCAATCAGTGCTGCCAATAAGTGCCTATCAATGCTGCCAATCAGTGCATATCAGTACCCATCAGTGCTGTCTATCAGTGCCCATCAATGCTGCCAATCAGTGCGGATCAGTGCCGCCTATTAGTTAGGTCTCATTGACCATTTCTATCCCTGGGATATAGTACTGGTGGTAAAGTTCACTGGAGCCTATAGGTGGCGCTGCTGCCGTGGGTTCCGGGCTGAACTGCAGTATGAGGTTGCGTCCTTTTTGTCCCCCCTCGGCAGCAGTACGGCGGGGCGGGGAACCTGCTGTGCCTGTCGGGAGAGGATATAAAAGGGGGCGGCCATCTTCCAGAGGGGTCGTCGGTTCCGCGCTCAGGCACCTTAAGCCTGGGTGCGGGTGTGTCGCCTCCGGGTGCCCTAGGCCCGGAGGCCTGTCGGGTGGTCTCTGGGTGCTCTAGGCCCAGAGACGGAGCTGCTGTTCCATCTCAGACACCTTCAGTCTGGGGTGAGGTACTTCGAGAGAGGCCCGGGGCCCAGTACCTTCGACTGGGTCCCACAAGGGATCGAGGGCTCCTAGGGTGCCCCCTGGAAGTGGGTGCCCGAATCTAGGACGAGGAGGCCAGGGAGGTGACCCTTCCTGAAGACCCAGCGCGGTATCGCTGGTGACGGTGGGGCCTCTGGTAACTCTCCGGATGGATGTCCTTTCCCTGACAGGGGTCAATACTTTTAGAAGGTAAACCACGTTCTCATGGTCTGTGGCAGAGACCCATCGTGAATCTGATCGGTGGCAGAGACCCAACAAACAGGCCTGTGGCAGAGGCCCTATTCACCTGGTCTGTGGCAGAGACCCCTCATGGTCGGTGGTAGCGACCATGCGCCAAGCCTGTTAGTGCTATTCAGAACAGGAGAAACCCAAATCTAAGTTTGTGCCTGGACCTCCTCCCACCTTATCTGACCCATGTTTGTCTCAACCCGTCTGCTCTAAAAGAGACTGTTTATTGTGCAAGAAGGAATAAACAAGTGTTGGGCCTTTCAGTTGGTGTGGACAGTTGCTTACTGGGGAAAGTTAAAGACTTGTTCTGATTACTGCAGAAACAAGGTCAGCACTGGAGGCCTTTTTTACACCAGTCGCAAGCAGGCCAGAGAAACTAACACCGCTCGGCCTCCCTATTCAGGAGGGGTTGGGCTTGTGGTGCGGTGTGCCTCAGTCTTTTCCTGCGGAGGAGCCAAGCAGAAGAAAGCAGGTAAAGTCTGGGGTTGGTGCGCTACATATGGTAATCTCAATAAACTTCAATATTACCACAATACCGGTCTCTATGATATGTGACATCACATATAATACAAAACTTAACAAATGAAACTTAGCAGGGATGGTGGAAACCCCTTCTATAGATATTTGCCATACAGATTAACTTCAAGTGCAATAAATCCAGTGATATGTGATTTCACATGTAATACACATCAAAAGGAGAATAAGACATACATTTTTTTAAACCTGGCAGGGATGGTGGAAACCCCTCTACAGATAATTGCAATACAAATTAACTTCAAGTGCAACAACTTTTTAGTTGGGAGTTTTGCTTTCTTTTTTTTTTTTTTTTTAGATTGTTACACTTTTAATTGTATAGGTTCTTGGTACTATTATATGTTGAATTATTGCACTTGAAATTAATTTTCCACCACCCCTGCTAAGTTTTAAAAAACATATATGTCTTATTCTTCTTGTATTACATGTGAAATCACATATCATTGAAATTATTGCATTTGAAGATAATCTGTATGGCCAATATCTATAGAAGGTGTTTCCACCATCCCTACTAAGTTTAATTTTTTTTGTCTTATTTTCCGTTTGATGTGTATTATATGTGAGACCGATATTGTGGTAATAGTGAAATTTATTGAGATTTCCATACATTAGAGGGTTCCACCATTATTGTTAAGTTATTAAATAATAAGATAGCGCTGCACTTTTTTGTTTTTCTCTCATGCTACCGTGTTGCTTGTTTTACCGATGTAAAGCAGCATGTCCCAACTCTCTCTTTCTGTGTTGTGGATGGGGATGTGCTCACATACACCAAACAAGCACTGAATGCTGTTAGAAACACTGCAGGAGGAGAAATATTTCTAATACTGAATTACAGCAGAATACAGTGTGTAAAATATATGAATACGGGCATGTGTTTACAGATCAGTAATAATTAAATAAAGCAATATGTTTATCTGCTGTTCTGCCTGGAGGGAGAGAAATATAATGAACGTAGACTACATAGAATTAACTAAACATTTTGCATAAGCATGCTTTACATTTATAAGAATTCCACCTCACTTTCTGTCTTGTGATCAGCAGTGTGGCTGAGAATGAGGGGGGTGTGATTTATGTTGAAGTGGGCGAGTTCAAAATTAACATGTACAGGCCTAGTGTACCCTCCCACATTCACGGCTATTCCCAAAGATTGGAGAGTGGAGAGGATATGATGTAATCCCTGTTCTAACAGCTTGGCAGAATAGATGCTGCATTTTTTGAATTACAGAGAGGACTTCCTGAAAATGTAATTAGACTTTTCTCTTCAATAGTAAGGAATTTCACAAATGTAATAACTTTTTAGTGTTTTGTGTAGGGGGGTGTACTAATGGGGGATTTTTTTGCCAATCCCAGAGTTCTGCTTTAAATAATATGCATTCCACTTTTAGACAGAAACAAAGAAAAGAAAAGCCACTCTCCATTTAAAAGGCTCATATACATTTTTTTCGGGTGTCCGATGCACAAACTGATCCACTTGATCCACTAATGCGTTTCACTTCTCGGGAGCTTATTTGTAGAGTGAGGATCATGGGATTAGGGATGAGCTCAGTGTTTGGTCTGAACATAAATTTTAATCTAAACCCTGGCTGTTTGGATGTTCTCCCAAATGCCAAACAATTTGGTGTGGTTGAACATAAAAAGCTTCCAGCTGCCAGTGGTTCCTAAGAAAGTTCTTACCAACCACTGACATCACCTGGCCCATTTACTTACATAGCCAGGAATCCACAGCGAAAAAAGCAAATGGATGGGGAACAATTGATAATGATGGATTTACGAGGGACATTATTTATTTATTTTTATTACAAAAAGCCCCCCCTGTTTGCAGACCCCACAACCACCAGCTAAGGTTGGGGGGGGGGGAAAGGCCCTTGTCCTCATCAACATGGTTGCAGCCAGGAACCTTTCGCTTCCCCATATTGAGGGCATAGTATGGTTCAGGAGGAAGGATACTCAGATTAAGGGTCTGATATAGATTTTTAGGGGGGCTCCATGCATTTTTTTTTTGCTTTTTTGTAGTCCCCTATAAAATCCATAACAGATCCAAAAGGGTCTGATTTGTATTTCCTAGGGGACCTCACTTTTTCTTTTCCTTTTTTTTTTTTTGCATGAGGTACCCCCTGGGAACCCATAACAGACCCAAAGGGTGCATTTTGAGGGGAATTCTATGCATTTTTAATTCTTGCTGTAGGAAAAACAATGACAGTTTCAATTGCATGCAAATAATACTTCATTGCCAGCTTCTTTAAAAAAAAAAGGTCACAGACCCCTCTAAAGGTCCCTAACAATACATAACATACTATTATGGGTCCGCTATGTAATTAAGGGGACCTTTGTTTTTTTTTAAAGAAGCCAGGCAGGCAATTTAAAAAAGGCCTGCTGCATTGTGACCACAGGAGGCTGGCCACCCAGCACAGGTGCCTTTCAGAAAATGCTTTCCACTTACTGAGAGAATGCAAAGCAATCTCTGATTGGACAAGATTGAGAGGGGGGGCAGTGACATTTCTCTGAATCAAGCCCATGCCGAGCGGCAATCTCATGTATTCACAATGCATTATGCCAGCTGCTCAGCACAGGACCCGAAAGCAAATGGAGATCACTATAGTTTAGGGCTGTGGAAATTAACTATTAATTCCTCGATTAATCGATTAATTGTTTTGATCGATCAAAATTCTTTTGATCGATCAAAATTCTTTGGGCTTGCCGTGTCCATCTGAAGGGCTCCTTTGCTGTGCCTTCATATCTGCATGCCGGCAGGACCTTACTATCTGCCACACACAAGGGCTGTTACACTTCCCTCTATCAACCTGGGATTCTACAGCCATCCACTGGGAGTTGTGATAGTTCCCTTCACGGGACATCTACATGCCGATGGACTGATGTTAACCCCTCCTCATCTGGATTCAGCAGTGGTATCGTTGTACACATTTTTATACCAGTATCATACTTGGCTACATGTTTTTATGACTGCTTTTGCTACCGTTTGGTATTACTCGCACTATTTTTACAGCTTATGTAGATACATCGATTTTATCTCCAGTGCAATATTTATTTTGTTACCTACTTGAAGACTATAAAAGTTTTAATGCTATTCCCATCTAACGCTGCCTTTTGTGTGTTTTTTTATATCCTGCTATCGATTTTTCCAGTTATTGGTAGCTGCACTGGGAATCCGCCTGCAAGGAGATCAGCTAAAAGTAGTTGGATCTGTATGTGCGTTATAATTAATCGAAATTAGTCGATTAATCGATTTTAAAAAAATTGATTAATCGAACACGAAAATTGTATTCAGTAACAGCCCTACTATAGTTGCAATGTCTGCTTCAGTGATATCCAGCTTCCAGGGGCATCAGCCTGGTAACTATGTAAAAATATGAAAAAACAATACTGGGCTTGTGTATTAAAAAACAATTGAATGCAAAAAATAAAAAAGCTGCAACAGTGAAATGTGAGATATAACACAACAAAATATTTAAACAAAAGAAAAAGTTGCACTAATTGTGTATTAAAGAATGAATAATGTCCAACAAGTGATCTGAATGATCCAATTTGATCAACAATGGGTGATGCAATTCAGTGATATCCTCCACCAAGTGACGTCACCAACATTTAGTCAAGGTGTACTCTTACCCAGTGGCTTGCCATGGGCGCCATGGGGAGGGGGCGGCAAAAAAGCCACCCCCGCATGAAAAAAAATCCACCCGTCCTCCCGTGGCCGAGCTCCCGCACTAATGTAGCTCCCGGCGCTGCGGCCGGCCTGCTGGAGCGCGGCGCCGGCACAGCAATTGCTCATATTGCTACTTGGCCTGGGGAGGGGAGTGACAGGCGATGCGGCCCCATGACGGCCGATGACTGGCCAGACGCGATTACGTAGGGTAACAGTGTGGCGGAGGCGGAGCCTAATGCTCCGCCTACCCTCCTTTGCACGCCATCATCTTCTCCCCGAAGCCAGGAATGTGACGTGAGGTGAAGAGGAGAGGAAAGGGCGGGAGAAGGAATATATGGCGGCCCGATGGGGAACCCCCCAGCAGCAGCACCAAGGATAGCAGCCAGGTACTACTTCTTGGTCCTCGTCATTATTTTCATGTGTGCCACTGCCAACCAGAAGCAAGCAGCAAAATATAATGCTCAGTGGATTAAATAAATATGCATAGCCATATTATAAATAAACTGCAATAAAGTGATTTGTGAACAGCTGTTGCACAAATCACTTTATTACACTTTATTAATGATATCTATGGCTATGCATATTTATAATATATTTAATCCATATTGAGCACTATATTTGATGCCTGGCACACACGCAGAATCGCACATGATGACTTAAAAGTTTTAAGTTATCATCGTGTGCGATTGTGCGTGTGTGCCAGGCATCAAATATAGTGCTCAATATGGATTAAATAAATTATAAATATGCATAGCCATAGATATCATTAATAAAGTGTAATAAAGTGATTTTTGCAACAAGCTCATTAAACAGTCCACATCCAGTGAAAGTTCATGTACTGCAAACTTTGCAGTGCATTAACTTTCAGTGAATGTGGACTGTTTAATGAGCAAGGGCTATTGATGGGTACATTAGCTGCTTTTAATGGGCACAGTGGCTGCGCTTGATGGGCACAGTGGCTGCGCTTGATATGCACAGTGACTGCGTTTTATATGCACAGTGGCTGTGTTTTATATGCACAGTTGCTGCGTTTGATGGGCACAGTGGCTGCATTTGAAAGGCACAGTGGCTGCGTTTGAAAGGCACAGTGGCTGTGTTTGAAAGGCACAATGGCTGGGTTTGAAAGGCACAGTGGCTGCGTTTGATATGCACAGTGGCTGCATTTGATAGGCACAGTGGCTGCGTTTGATGGGCACAGTGGCTGCGTTTGATGGGCACAGTGGCTGCATTTGATGGGCACAGTGGCTGTGTTTGATGGGCACAGTGGCTGCGTTTGATATGCACAGTGGCTGCGTTTGATATGCACAGTGGCTGGGTTTGATGGGCACAGTGGCTGGGTTTGATGGGCACAGTGGCTGTGTTTGATATGCACAGTGGCTGCGTTTGATGGGCACAGTGGCTGCGTTTGATATGCACAGTGGCTGCATTTGATATGCGCAGTGGCTACATTTGATATGCACAGTGGCTGCGTTTGATGGGCACAGTGGCTGCGTTTGATGGGCACAGTGGCTGCGTTTGATATGTACAGTGGCTGCTCTTGATGGGAACAGTGGCCGCGTTTGATGGGCACAGTGGCGAAAATTCATGGGCACATTGGCGGCAATTGATGGCACAGTGGCTGCTTTTGATGGGCACAGTGGCGGCAATTGATGGCAGAGGTGGCTACAATTGATGCTTTTTTTTCAGTTTGTTTGCGCCCCCCAAAAAAATTGTGAGCACCAGCCGCCAGTGGTCCCCAGTGTCCCTCCCTGTCCCTGATTATCTGAAAGATGGGTTTCAAATGTTTTGACAGGGGCGCAGTTTCAGTGCTTGCCATAGGCGCCATTTTCACTAGATACACCCGCATGGTGGACCCTCTAATTATGGAAGGTGAATCTCGCTTAGGATATATCTGCCGATAAGGCGTCCAAAAAGGTATGATGCAGGCAGTCCAGGTCTCTATAGCCTCTCTCCCACACTGCTTTAGCCTCAGTGGTTCCTCATCAGAGGTACTTTAGAAACACAATAATCACAGTGACAAAGGGCAAACTATCACTGGAGAAGAATCTTCTCCACTATCAACATTGGTGCTTTTAGCCCTTCTGTCTTTATACTGTTGGGGCAATCTGCACTCCAAACTTTGTTGTAGAGTATATCAGATTTTGTCAAAGCAGTAGAAAAGTATTTGGGAAAACTTGGTCAGGAGTCATCATAAAAATATACCATGCCTGGAATTTAGCTTTAAAAACTTTTAGTGAACATGGTAAAGGACTTTGTTTGGGGAAAGTCAAATTAGGGTTAGGGTCAAGGTTGTTGCTAGGAGCGATCTACTGTTGAGGGAGGTGTCTATTGTTGCTGGCTGCTGGAGGGTTTATTGATGCCGGATGCAGGCAGATTTGTTGTTCCTCCTGGGGTACTATTGTTGCTGGGGGGGCATATTGTTGCAAGCGGTCTATTGTTGCTTGCTGGGGGATCTTTTGTTGATGAGGGGGTCTTATGTGGCTCGCTGCAATTGATATCTTTTACTGCTTTTCTTGTTATCGTTGACAAGTTCAATACAAATTACTTGATTCTGTATTCTCTAAAATGGGTGGTGCTGGGAGGTAGGTAGTGGGCAGATACTCTGAAAGGGGGAGTTCCTGCACCTATTCTCTCAGAAAAAAAGCCCTGGGACTACATATTTTAGCTGTATTTTGTTGATTTCTGTGACTATTTCATGGTTTCTTTGGTGGTGATGATTAATTATAAATTGAGCCACAGCTGGCGAGTCTGAATGGTGCAGTACACATTGTTTTTGCTTTTTTTTTTTTTTTTTTTTTTGGACTATGTACTATGAGAGACACCTTTGATATTTCACTTTTCACAAATTATTCCTGCAATTTACATCTTTACATTTCAGAGCACAGAAAAAAGAGAAACAGAAAAATAGTGGCCACTTTAAAACAATGGCTCTTTCAATTTTTACTGTATTAACATCAACGGGTTGTTTTAAGTGCAGACACTAATAATATGCTTGAAGATGAAAAAAAAGCTCTTACTTTGTGAGCAGACGTTTTTACAATATCATTTCAGACAGATGAAGCTTTGTGTTTGCCTGTACTAAAAAGGAAACTGTAATACTGAGCAGCTTGATGAGCACTTGAGAAAGATAATTAGGATACTTTACATTTCACATATTAACAAAATAAAACTCAAACCTCTGAGGTTACAAAAAGCACTGTGAGCTATGTTAATTAAGCCTAAAGGGTCTCTATGGTAACTCGCACTTGCAATATTTGCTAATGTTTACCAATCTAAAGTATGTTTTTACTGCTTTCTAGTCCTGCTAATCCCTCACATTCACTTGCAGGACTCCTAGACCAGCTCCGCATTACTGTATCATTCATTCCTACAAAGTCTGGATCAATGTGACTGCTTGGCTAATGCAGGCCTCGTGGAAAGTTTTTTTTTTTAAGTGGCTGGAAACACAGAGAAAATTAATTGCTTTTGAAAACATTCATTTACATTTTCATTTAGTCAATGTTCCATGCACCAAAGACTGAATAGAAAAAAAAAAAAAGAACACTCAGCTATACCACATACTCTAAGGCCCCTTTCACACGGAGGGTCCGTTCAGGTCCGCCTGTCAGTTTTTTAGGCGGACCTGGACGGACGCTCCGTGTAGCCCTATGGAGCCACGGATGTCAGCGGTGACATGTCCGCTGACATCCGCTCCGCCAAAGTGTGACGGAGGAAAACCCTATTTTTCCTTCCGTCGGCGGAGCGGATCGGATGAACATGGACAGACTGTCCGTCGTCATCCGATCCCCCATAGAGAGCGGCGCACTGACAGGGCGGTCCCTACACAGTGTGCGGGGACCGCCCAGTCATCCGCCGGCTCAGCGGGGATCAACTGAGCGATCCCCGCTGAACAAGCGGAGCTTCACGGGGCGGATCATGACTGATCCGCCCCGTGTGAAAGAGCCCTATTACTTGCATGAAAGGCAGAAAAATCTATTGAATATGATTGGAGTATAAGAAGAATTAAGCCCTGTACACACGATCGGATTTCCTATGGTTTTTAAACCGATGGATTTTTCCATCGGAAAACCGATGAAGCTGACTTTCATCAGTATTGCCCACACACCATCAGTCAAAAAACTGACCGTTCCAAACACGGTGACATAAAACACTCCGATGAGCCGAGAAAAATGAAGTTCAATGCTTCTGAGCATGCGTCGACTTGATTCTGAGCAAGCGTGGGTTTTTTATCCGATAGAGTTCCCCACAGACGATATTTTTTAACCATCGGATAAATTTAAAACATGTTCTATTTTTAAACACCGATGGAAAAAAGACCGATGGGGCCCATACACGATCGGTTTGTCCGATGAAAAAAGCCCGGACTGTTTTCATCGGTAAAACCTATCGTGTGTATACGGCTTTAGAGGAATATTAAACTGGAAAGGCCAAACTGGGCACCTTATGGACACATTAAAGCGTAATTTCACTTTTGGAGTCACATTTGAGAAAACCCCACTCTGCTTGTTATATGTTCACACTCACACAGCGTGCCTAAAAAACAAATTTTAAAAATATTTCTTACATTTTAGATTATACTCATGCCGCGTACACACAACCGTTTTTAATGTAATTGAAAAAAACTGCATTTTTCTCAACGTGATTCTTCTCAAGCCTGAATTGCCTACACACTATCGTGGAAAAAAATGCTTGAGTAAAGCGTGGTGACGTACAACACGTACGACGGCACTATAAGGGGAAGTTCCATTCGGATGGCGCCACCCTTCATGTTAGTAAAGTTTGTTGGGAGACGATTCACGCTTTTCAGCCTCGTGCTTTTCAGTCCGTTACAGCGTGACGAATCTGCTATCTCCATTACAAACACTAATTTTTCCAGAACGAGCGCTCCCGTCTCATACTTGATTTTGAGCATGCGCATTTTTTTTCACGTCATTAAAGCCTACACACGGCCGTTTTTCATGACGAGAAAAACGACGATGTGAAAAACGACGAGAAAAATTAGAGCATGTTCCAATTTTTTCATGGCCATTTTTCACGTTGTGAAAAATGCTCTAAAGCCCACACACAATGATTTTTAATGACCATTTTAAAAAATTGCATTTTTCTCGTCATTAAAAACGGTCGTGTGTACGCGGCATCAGAAAGAGGTGTCATGGCTGATTGCAAGGTTTTTTGAACAATGTTAGACTGAGTCTGTCCTAAGTCGGTCTTCATTAACATAAAGTTGAAGAATGCCAGCCTGTAAACTTTTAAACCTTTGTTAGAACAGACAGTTCAAATCAAGTTTCAATTGATAACGAAGAGCTGCCTACAGACAGAGTTAATTACAGTATCTCACAAAAGTGACTACACCCCTCACATTTTTGTAAATATTTTATTATATCTTTTCATGTGACAATACTGAAGAAATGGCACTTTGCTACAATGTAAAGTAGTGAGTGTACAGCTTGTATAACAGTGTAAATTTGCTGTCCCCTCAAAATAACTCAACACACAGCCATTAATGTCTAAACCGCTGGCAACAAAAGTGAGTACACCCCTAAGATTTAATAATTCAAGTATTCTTTCAGCCATGCTTTCCTCTCAGTAATTCTCTCCAGGCAGTTGTTAAAAATTATGAGAAGGCAACATCTTTTGCAAAAAGTCACCTAGTCTAATGTCATCAGAGTTGCTATGGGTAAAAACACTCACCTCATGTTTCTGAAAAGCCACCCGCTCCTTCACTCTACTACCGTGTTTCCCCGAAAATAAGTCATGTTGATAAAGGAGCGCGACTTGCCAGGACACCGCAAGTCCGCACGCTCACGAAACACGTCCATTTTTGATGACGTCACCCTCTGCAGCTTAACCACATGTGCGCTCCTAGCCTCGCTCTTAACATACTACAGGATCGTTGTCCCCGGAAGCCGGCCGCTCCATCTTCAGAGACACTCCTGTCATTCTACGCAGAGCTGAGAACCCCCTGTGACCTGCTGCTGATGATCGTCATCCTGACATTTTAAACGCCTATGTTAATTCACCTAAATGTGAGTGTATTTGTATCTACTATTAAAAACTTGTTACACTATTGCACTTAGAGGCACTTCTCTCCTTGTCTTCCAGTTACCCCTGAATAGTGATGAGCCGAACACCCCCGGGTTCGGTTCGCACCAGAACCCGCGAACGGACCGAAAGTTCGTACGAACATTAGAACCCTATTAAATACAATGGATGCGAACGTTCGAATTCTAAAGTGCTAATTATAACAACTATTATGCATGTTATTGTCCTAAAAAGGGTTTGGGAACCCGGGTTGTGCACCAGGGGACATGTATCAATGCAAAAAGAAGTTTTAAAAACGGTCGTTTTTCGGGAGCAGTCATTTTAATGATGCATAAAGTGAAAAAAAAAAAGTCAAATATTCCTTTAAATATCGTACCTGGGGGGTGTCTAAAGTATGCCTGTGAAGTGCCACGTGTTTCCCGTGTTTAGAACTGTCCCTGCACAAAATGACACTTCTAAAGGAAAAAAAAGCCATTTAAAACTGCTTGCGGCTTTAATGTAATGTCTGGTCCCAGTAATATGGATGAAAATCTTTAAGAAAAATGGCATAGCTACCCCATGACCCCCCCCCCCTAACCCCAGCCCATTACCAGCCCCTTTGGGTCTTGTATGGATATTAAGGGGAACCCCGCACATAAAATAAAAAAGGCCCTATATACTCTGAACAGCCGTATACAGGCGGTGCATACAAGACAGGGACTGTAGGTTTGTTCTTATGTAGAATCTGTTTGTAATTTTGAACAGGTACATTGTTTAAGTGTAGCTCCAGCCCAAAAATCTATTTTTAAACTTTTTGGAAAACATAGGTAAGGGTTATCACCCCTGTAACATTTGTTTTGCTGTCTGTGCCCCTGTTCAGAACATTTCACCTCACTTTCCGTCCCAATGACAACTGTTTTTGAAATGTGGTGTTTTTCTTGAAACAAGGATTGCTGATAAAGCATCAGTACAGAGGAGACACCTTTCTCCCATATTAATTCTTACAGGAGAGAATTTTCCTTCCAAGGGGTAGATTTCCTCTCACTTCCTGTTGTCTTCTTGCGTTTGCAAGTAGGAGTCGTTTGTAAGTTGGATGTTTGAAAGTAGGGACCTGCCGTATATACTCTGCAGAAATAGGCCCCTTAGTTGTTGGTGTTGGCACAACACTGTAAGCACTCACAGTTACTCTTGGTTGGTGCTGGAACGCCCTGCTGTCAACTATTATATCAGGAATTTTAATTACATATAATTGTTGAACAGTGGTAGTAAAAATTGGGCCTTTGATGGTGGTGCTGGTGCCACAACACTGTAAGCCCTGACAGTTACTCTTGGTGGGTGCAGCAATGGGCCCTGCTGTGAATTATTAGATCAAGAATTGTAATTGCATGCCCCTGTTGAACAGGGGCTGAAAAATTGGGCCTTTCGTGGTGGTGGTGGTGGTGGTGGTGTTGCCACAACACTGTAAGCCCTCAGAGTTACTCTTGGTGGGTGCAGGAATGGGCCCTGCTGTGAATTATTAGATCAAGAATTGTAATTACATGCCCCTTTTGAACAGGGGCTGAAAAATTGGGTCTTTCGTGGTGGTGGTGGTGGTGGCGTTGCCACAACACTGTAAGCCCTCAGAGTTACTCTTGGTGGGTGCAGGAATGGGCCCTGCTGTGAATTATTAGATCAAGAATTGTAATTACATGCCCCTTTTGAACAGGGGCTGAAAAATTGGGCCTTTCGTGGTGGTGGTGGTGGTGGCGTTGCCACAACACTGTAAGCCCTCAGAGTTACTCTTGGTGGGTGCAGCAATGGGCCCTGCTGTGAATTATTAGATCAAGAATTGTAATTGCATGCCCCTGTTGAACAGGGGCTGAAAAATTGGGCCTTAGGCACTGGTGGCACAACACTACAACCCCTCACAGATACTGTACTTGGAGCACAGCAATGAGCCCTGTTGCAAAGTATTGCTTCAAAAATTGTAATGACACGCCCCTGTTAAACAGGGGCTGAAAAATTGGGCCTTAGGCACTGGTGCCACAACACTCCAACCCCTCACAGATACTGTACTTGGATCACAGCAATGAGCCCTATGGCAAATTATTGCTAAAAAAATTGTAATTACACGCCCCTGTAAAACAGGGGCTGAAAAATTGGGCCTTAGCCACTGGTGGCGGCACCCATAAACAAAAATGATCTTCCAAGCTATCATCATCAATCGTATCATTGAGGACTCGGAGGAGGAGGATAGCCAGTCAACATAACAGCACAGGCACTCAGCATCAGCATCAGTCTTGAAGGGATGTGACATGTTAAAATCAATTAGTCTGTTATATCAGCATCAGGTGTGTGGTAGCTGGTGGTGATCCAAGACTGGTTCATCTTGATGAAAGTCAGTCGATCAACCGAGTCGGTGGACAGGCGCACCCTGTGATCCGTGACAAATCCTCCAGCAGCACTGAATGTGCGTTCCGAAAGAACGCTGGATGCAGGACAGGCCAGTAGCTCAATTGCATACTGTGCAAGCTCTGGCCAGTGATCCATCCTCAAGACCCAGTAAGCCAGAGGATTTTCGGTGGGGAAGGTGTCCAAGTCTGACCTTGCCCCTAGATATTCCTGCACCATGTTTATCAGACGCTGGCGATGGTTGCTGGAACCGATCATACTTTGGGGCTGCGGACTAAAGAATTGTCTGAACGCATCGGTCAGACGGCCACCTTCCCCACCGCTCCTTCTTTGACTGGCCGAAGCCTCAGCAACTCGTTGTCCAGGACCAGGAGTTTGTAACCTCCCAGTCTCTGGGAACGCGTTGCACAGACCTTTCTGCAAGGCCTCCCGGAGTTGTCTCATCCTCTGCTCCCTCTGCGACGGTAACATAAGGTCCGCAACCTTACCCTTGTACCGTGGATTAAGGAGAGTGGCCAGCCAGTAATGGTCCCTCTCCTTGATCCGAAGAATACGAGGATCCTTCCGCAGACTTTGCAGGATCAGGGAGGCCATGCAGCGTAGGTTTGCTGAGGCATTCGCTCCGGAGTCCTCTGGGTCACTAAGGACGACATGATCCGCAGCCACCTCCTCCCAGCCACGTACAAGTCCACTGGTTTCTTGGGACTGTAAATCATCCCTAAAAGACTGCTGCTGATGATGCTGAGTGCCAGCCTCCACCTCCATGCTGACACAATCCTCCTCCTCCTCCTCCTCCTCCTCCTCTTCCTGTGCGATGGGTGGGACAGAAGGAACACTGTCTGGGTAAAGGGGGCCTTGAGAGGCAAGGAAGTCCTCCTCTTCCTGCCTCTGTTCTGCCTCAAGTGACCTGTCCATTATTCCACGCAGCGTGTGCTCCAACAGGTGGACAAGAGGTACAGTGTCACTGATGCATGCACTGTCACTGCTCACCATCCTCGTGGCCTCCTCAAATGGTGCCAGGACAGTGCATGCATCCCTGATCATGCCCCACTGGCGTGGAGAAAAAAAACCAAGCTCCCCTGACCCTGTCCTGGTGCCGTAGTCGCACAGGTACTCATTGATGGCCCTCTGCTGCGTGTGCAGCCGCTGCAGCATGGCCAACGTTGAGTTCCACCTGGTGGGCATGTCACATATAAGGCGGTTCTTGGGCAGGTTCAACTCCTTTTGCAGCTCAGCCAGGCGAGCACTGGCATTATAAGATCTGCAGAAATGCACACAGACTTTCCTGGCCTGCCTCAGGACATCCTGTAAGCCCGGGTACCTGCCCAAGAACCGCTGCACCACCAGGTTAAGGACGTGAGCCACACAGGGCACATGGGTCAGTTGTCCCTGTCGGAGGGCGGAGAGGAGGTTGGTGCCATTGTCGCAAACCACCATTCCTGGCTTAAGCTGGCGTGGCGTCAACCACCTCTCGGCCTGGCCCTGCAGAGCAGACAGGACCTCTGCCCCAGTGTGGCTTCTGTCCCCCAAACACACCAGCGCAAGCACGGCATGGCATCTTTTTGCCTGCGTACTTGCGTAGCCCCTTGAACGGCTACGGAGCACCGCTAGTTCATAGGACAAACCACAGGAAGAGGCCATGGAGGAAGAAGAAGAGGAGGGGGTGGAGGAGAGAGGTGTGTCACAACCAGTAGTAGCATTTTGGAGGCGTGGCGGTGGAACAACCTCCAACACTACTGCACCTTGTCCTGCATCCTTCCCAGCTGCCAAAAGAGTGACCCAATGGGCCGTGAAAGAAAGGTAACGTCCCTGTCCATGCCTGCTGGACCATGAGTCAGCGGTAATATGCACCTTACCGCTGACCGCCCTGTCCAGCGAGGCCAAGACATTGCCTTCCACATGCCGGTAGAGAGCCGGAATAGCCTTCCGTGAGAAAAAGTGGCGTTTGGGAACCTGCCACTGAGGAACCGCACATTGCACAAACTCACGGAAGGGGGCCGAGTCTACCAACTGAAAAGGCAGCAGTTGAAGCGCTAGCAATTTAGCCAAGCTAGCATTCAACCGCTGGGCATATGGATGGCTGGGAGTGAACTTCTTTCGACGGTCCAGCAGCTGGGGCAGGGAAATTTGCCTGCTAGAATCGGACGTCGGTGTACTGCTAGCAGAGTGGCCGCAAGTACTTGGCTGTGACACACCTAATTCTACACCTTCATTCCTCTCAGTGCATGTTTCAGAGAGGACTGAAGTTATAGTGGGGTTGGAGATCCCAGCTGATGCGGTGCAAGGAGAGGTCCGCTTTGTTCTTTGGTGTGGGTCTTTGAGGTAGGCTTGCCAACGAGCTGCATGGCAGGTCAACATATGTCTGGTCAGGCATGTGGTACCCAAGCGGCTGATGTTTTGGCCACGCGATATACGCTTGAGACATATGTTGCAAACAGCAGCTGTGCGATCTGATGCACTAGCCTCAAAAAAGGCCCACACCAAAGAACTTTTTGAATGACGGGCAGAGGCAGCGCCCTGCACAGGCGGAGCTCTGCGGTGTGATTCCGTCGGTGTACTGCCCTTACGCTGGCCAACAAAGGGCATCCTGCCTCGTTGGAGATGTGCCTCCTCCTCATCCTCCTCCTCCTCCTCTCTCCTATTAGGCACCCACGTGGAGTCAGTGACCTCATCATCCCCTCCCTCCTCATCACTGGAGCCAATCTGGCAGTATGCTGCAGCTGCTGGAACATGACTGCCAGATTGGTGTCCTTCTTGAGCATCCCCTCTGTCTGCTCTCACGCTACTGCCTTCCTGTAGCTGGGTTTCATCATCAGACCCTTCGAAACGCTGGGCATCCTCCTGGAGCATGTACCCAACACTGTGCTCAAACAGTTCGGGGGACTCCTCAGGAGGAGGACATGGTGGGTCTAGGGAAGGAGTGACTGATGATGAGTCTGACATTGATACCAGGGAAGAGGATGCTTTGGCAGCTGCTTTGCCAGTACCCTGAGCCTGGGTGAGAGAGGATGAGGAGGAGGAGGAGGGAATGGTCATCCACTCTACCAAGTCTTCGGCATGATGTGGCTCAACATGTCCAGCTGCCGAAAAGAAGGACAAGCGTGTCCCATGGCCATGTGCTGATGACAATGCACCGCGTCCACGACCAGCACTGTTGCCCCCAGACACAGAGCCTGCTTGCCCTCCTGACTGTCTGCCTCTCCTTGTTTGCCTTCCAAACATTCTAATAGATGGCCTGCAGGGAGATGGGAAAAAAGCAATAAGGGCTACCTTCAGGTGTCCTTCTCTGTCCCTTTACTTAAGGATTTCTAAATATGGTTGAGGATGATTGCTTTTGCACAGAATAGCACAACGACAATTTCCCTGACTGTCCAAACAACAAGGATTTCAAAGATGGTTGATGAGGAATGCTTTAGCACACTATAGCACAAGGAGAATTTCCCTCACTGTCCTTCCCTGTCCCTAGAAACAAGGATTATCACAGTGAAAGAAACTGACACTCTTCCTACCTATAGTTTTCTGTCCCTAGAAAAAATGTTTTTTTAAAGCACACTATAGCACAAGGAGAATTTCCCTCACTGTCCTTCCCTGTCCCTAGAAACAAGGATTATCACAGTGAAAGAAACTGACACTCTTCCTACCTATAGTTTTCTGTCCCTAGAAAAAATGTTTTTTTAAAGCACACTATAGCACAAGGAGAATTTCCCTCACTGTCCTTCCCTGTCCCTAGAAACAAGGATTATCACAGTGAAAGAAACTGACACTCTTCCTACCTATAGTTTTCTGTCCCTAGAAATTTTTTTTTTTAAAGCACACTATAGCACAAGGAGAATTTCCCTCACTGTCCTTCCCTGTCCCTAGAAACAAGGATTATCACAGTGAAAGAAACTGACACTCTTCCTACCTATAGTTTTCTGTCCCTAGAAAAAATGTTTTTTTAAAGCACACTATAGCACAAGGAGAATTTCCCTCACTGTCCTTCCCTGTCCCTAGAAACAAGGATTATCACAGTGAAAGAAACTGACACTCTTCCTACCTATAGTTTTCTGTCCCTAGAAAAAATGTTTTTTTAAAGCACACTATAGCACAAGGAGAATTTCCCTCACTGTCCTTCCCTGTCCCTAGAAACAAGGATTATCACAGTGAAAGAAACTGACACTCTTCCTACCTATAGTTTTCTGTCCCTAGAAAAAATGTTTTTTTAAAGCACACTATAGCACAAGGAGAATTTCCCTCACTTTCCTTCCCTGTCCCTAGAAACAAGGATTATCACAGTGAAAGAAACTGACACTCTTCCTACCTATAGTTTTCTGTCCCTAGAAAAAATGTTTTTTTAAAGCACACTATAGCACAAGGAGAATTTCCCTCACTGTCCTTCCCTGTCCCTAGAAACAAGGATTATCACAGTGAAAGAAACTGACACTCTTCCTACCTATAGTTTTCTGTCCCTAGAAAAAATGTTTTTTTAAAGCACACTATAGCACAAGGAGAATTTCCCTCACTGTCCTTCCCTGTCCCTAGAAACAAGGATTCGCACAGTAAAACACACTGACACTCTCCCTACCTATAGTTTTCTGTCCCTAGAAAAAATGTTTTTTTAAAGCACACTATAGCACAAGGAGAATTTCCCTCACTGTCCTTCCCTGTCCCTAGAAACAAGGATTCGCACAGTAAAACACACTGACACTCTCCCTACCTATAGTTTTCTGTCCCTAGAAAAAATGTTTTTTTAAAGCACACTATAGCACAAGGAGAATTTCCCTCACTGTCCTTCCCTGTCCCTAGAAACAAGGATTCGCACAGTAAAACACACTGACACTCTCCCTACCTATAGTTTTCTGTCCCTAGAAAAAATGTTTTTTTAAAGCACACTATAGCACAAGGAGAATTTCCCTCACTTTCCTTCCCTGTCCCTAGAAACAAGGATTATCACAGTGAAAGAAACTGACACTCTTCCTACCTATAGTTTTCTGTCCCTAGAAAAAATGTTTTTTTAAAGCACACTATAGCACAAGGAGAATTTCCCTCACTGTCCTTCCCTGTCCCTAGAAACAAGGATTCGCACAGTAAAACACACTGACACTCTCCCTACCTATAGTTTTCTGTCCCTAGAAAAAATGTTTTTTTAAAGCACACTATAGCACAAGGAGAATTTCCCTCACTGTCCTTCCCTGTCCCTAGAAACAAGGATTCACACAGTAAAACACACTGACACTCTCCCTACCTATAGTTTTCTGTCCCTAGAAAAAATGTTTTTTTAAAGCACACTATAGCACAAGGAGAATTTCCCTCACTGTCCTTCCCTGTCCCTAGAAACAAGGATTCGCACAGTAAAACACACTGACACTCTCCCTACCTATAGTTTTCTGTCCCTAGAAAAAATGATTTTTTAAAGCACACTATAGCACAAGGAGAATTTCCCTCACTGTCCTTCCCTGTCCCTAGAAACAAGGATTCGCACAGTAAAACACACTGACACTCTCCCTACCTATAGTTTTCTGTCCCTAGAAAAAATGTTTTTTTAAAGCACACTATAGCACAAGGAGAATTTCCCTCACTGTCCTTCCCTGTCCCTAGAAACAAGGATTCGCACAGTAAAACACACTGACACTCTCCCTACCTATAGTTTTCTGTCCCTAGAAAAAATGTTTTTTTAAAGCACACTATAGCACAAGGAGAATTTCCCTCACTGTCCTTCCCTGTCCCTAGAAACAAGGATTCGCACAGTAAAACACACTGACACTCTCCCTACCTATAGTTTTCTGTCCCTAGAAAAAATTTTTTTTAAAGCACACTATAGCACAAGGAGAATTCCCTCACTGTCCTTCCCTGTCCCTAGAAACAAGGATTCGCACAGTAAAACACACTGAAACTCTCCCTACCTATCCTTCTCTTTCCCTAAACTAAAGGAATCCAGGTTAAGTAAGAAAAAATAAATGTCACTGTCCCTGCCTATGCTTCTCTTTCCCTGCTCCGGAACACACTACACTAGGCCGCCGTGCTGGCGGCCTTTTATAGTGTGGGGCGTGTACTAAACACCCTCAGCAATAATTGGCCACAGGCATCCTGCCTGTGGCCAATCATTGCTCTCCTCGCTGCCGGCGCTGTGATTGGCCAAGCATGCGGGGTCACAGTGCATGCTTGGCCAATCACAGCGCCTGGATGACACTGCGATGGCGTAGTGCATTGTGGGCCGTTCGCGTCACTCGAATTTGGCGCGAACGGCCCAAATCGTTCGATCTTCGTCGAACGATCGAACAGCCGATGTTCGAGTCGAACGTATGTTCGACTCGAACACGAAGCTCATCCCTACCCCTGAACATGGTTTCTGTTCATCTATGATGGCCGCCCTGTGCACAGTGGATCCCATTTATCCCTGCTCCACCCATATACACCGCAGTGTGTAAACAGACTCCTAAGGACTTCCTTTAAGACTGTCTATATATATATACATATGTTGTATGGTATTTTTTCATCTTATTTTTATATTTTATATATATATATATATATATATTTATTTTTTTCTTGCTTCATATTGATTACTTTGGATAATACATGTTTCTGTGGATATTGTGCGCCACCACTTGTCTATATCCCCGAAAATAAGACCTACCCCGAAAATAAGACCTAGCGTTATTTTCCAGGAGGGCTGCAATATAAGCCCTACCCTAAAAATAAGCCCCAGTTTAAAATGCTTGTAAAATCCTATAATCCACTCTATTACAGTAGTATTGTCATGTACATGTAGCAACCCGGTCCTCCTTCTCCACTCTTTGGCTCGCTCACAGGAGAAGAAGGCGCACAGTCTCCACCATGCCCATACCCCTGGGTTGCAGAGGTTAAGCACACTTATTTTCATGTATGGGTCTTTGCAGCAGGGCTCCCGTCCCTAGAATGTAAGGACAAAGTCTCTATACCCCAAATAACTCCAAGGTCCACACCAGCGTCAACTCCAACATAGAGTTTATTTCTTTATTTCTTTATGCATGAACATCCACAAAATGAGGAGAAGAGAGAAAGGTGTTAGGAAGACAGATCCATTCAGGCACTCTTGTTTCTTCGCCACTCGATCCCGAGTGGGTATAGCTCACCCGGATAGTCACCCAAAGGCACTAGCAGCTGGCGTGTAACTCGAACAGTCCTCTGCCACAGAATCTATAGTGTCCCAAACCTCCTACTGGTCCCATTGTTTAGATCCCTGTTTTCGGATGGATGACATGTCTCCAGAGAGTTACTGGGCCCCTTCCTTCACTGTGATCTCTCACGAGTCCTTCGGAACGGTCCTCCCCCAGCCTCCTCTTCTAGAAACGGGTCCCCTCGCAAGGCGGCACCCTGGGATTCTTCCTCCCGAAGTGGGCTCCAGCTAAAGGTGCTGGGCCCAGGGCTGAAGTTGCAGTCCCAGGACTAAAGGTGCCTGGGACTGAAGTGCACATGGCCCCATGGCCTGGAGGGCCACGCGCCACGACTCCGACTCTGGAACCAAAAAGAACCGACCCCTCCCAGGCGTCGTCTGCCCCTTATGTATCCTCTCCCGGCATGCACAGCAGGTAGACCACACCCACTGCACAGCTGCCAAGAGAGGTCACCAAATCACTGCCCCATTACCTGTGGTTCAACCCCAAGTACAAATGACAGCGCCACCCATACTTCTAAGGGGAACTGCACACCAGGCAAAACAGCAGCAAGGCAGAGTCCAGCAAATTGAAAGATTCGTGCCAACTACCACTCAAATCACCCTTAAATTTGGTATAGCAATCCCTAAATTTGGGACCCCCGCAACATACAATATGTGTGTTTCTGTAATATAAATGCGGGGAAGAGAGCTCCGGCAGGTCACAGAAGTGCAGAGCGGCGCTATAACGAAGGTATAAGGCACAATTATATTACAGAAACACAGACATTGTACATTATATACTACTGTAATAGAGTGGATTATAGGATTTTACAAGCATTTTAACTCAGTTCACACTGGGGATTTCTCTCAGGCAGGGAGAGAGAGAGAGGAAGAGAATACAGCACATTGCATGGTAAGACCTACCCCAAAAATAAGCCCTACTGTGTCTTTTGTTGCCAAAATTAATATAAGACCCGGGCTTATTTTCGCGGAAACACGGTACGAGCCATAAAATTCTGTACATTTCCTATTTTGTTCATGAGCCCCATATTGCAGCTAAACAGGTTACAAAGTCCACAACAACTTGCATGTACAATGTGCTGTGTCAATGACTCCTTAGCATAGAGCATAAAAAGGTTCAACATAGAAGAACTTGCTTTCAAGTGAACAGTGACTCAAGTTCTGCCCACATCTGAACACCAATTCTGAAGATTCAGCTTCAAATGTAGAGCTTTGGGACTCAATCTTCTCGCCAACTTGCATTTTAAAGATTTCCACTCACTTTTTTTTTTTGTCAACAAGACCTTTACAGCAGGTCTTCTAAACTGGGGAATCACATAAATACAACAAAAACATTCAAGCTTCTGGTTATTTTTGGCCTTTAGTCTGTCTCCGCAAAGGCCCGAACTTTGTCTCTCTCAGGCAATTACTTAGTCAAAGCACTTGTCTTTAAAGAGGAAGCAAACCCCCCCCGAAAAAACAGGATAAAATAAGACCCTGCAAGAGAAAGGCATAATGAGCTAGTATGCTATGCATACTAGCTCATTATGTGGCACTTACCTGAAATCGAAGCCCCCGAAGTCCTCCTCGTTCCCCTCCGCCGCCATGTCCCCTTAGAGATTCCTCCTGGTATCGCCGCTCCGGCGCTGTGATTGGCCGGAGCGGCGATGACGTCACTCCCGCGCATGCGCGCGGGACCGGCATATTCCCAGCATGTCCCATACATTATGCCAGGATGGTCAGTGCGCCTGCGCCATTGTCTACAGCGCGCATGCGCCGTAGACATTGGTGCAGTGTTTTCTGCAAATATCTCCTTAACCGTGTATGTTAAGGAGATATTTCTTGCACCTACAGGTAAGCCTTAATCTAGGCTTACCTGTAGGTGCAAGTTGTCAAAGTGGGTTTACAACCACTTTAAAGCCGTGTACACACGATCGGTTTTACGATGAAAACAGTCCGATGGACTGTTTTCATCGGACGAACCGATCGTATATGGGCCCCATCGGTCTTTTTTCCATCGGTGTGAAAAAATAGAACATATTTTAAATTTATCCGATGGGAAAAAAAACGATAGCAAAATCCGATCGTCTATGTGGATATCCATCGGATAAAAAACCCACGCATGCTCAGAATCAAGTCGACGCATGCTCAGAAGCATTGAACTTAATTTTTCTCGGCTCATCGGAGTGTTTTACGTCACCGCGTTTGAAACGGTCCGTTTTTTGACTGATGGTATGTGGGCAAGACTGATGGAAGACAGTTTCATCAGATTTCCGAAGGGAAAAAACCATCTGGTTTGGAATCCATAGGATATCCGATCGTGTGTACAGGGCTTGAGGCTAACAAGCCAGAACACAAAAGCCACACTGCTGCTTCATGCAGCATCACTTTTCTAAAGGAGGTAGGAAGCCTGTCTGTCTATGGTTAATCCTTTTTGTGGTGCAACACCTCCCTGACTCCCATGAGACCTACACCTGAACAAGGACCATTTCACTGATTGAATGGTCAATAACTGCATCCTAATGCCGCGTACACACGATCGTTTTTAATGTCATTTTCAAAAACAACGTTTTTCTCGACGTGATTTTTCTTGTTTTCTCTCAAGCCTGTCTTGCATACACACATTCATTAAAAAAAACGCTCGAGCAAAGCGCAGTGACGTACAACACGTACAACGGCACTATAAAGGGGAAGTTCCGTTCGAATGGCGCCACCCTTCATGTTAGTAAAGTTTGTTGAGCGACGATTCGTGCTTTTCAGCCTCGTGCTTTTCAGTCTGTTACAGCGTGACGAATGTGCTATCTCCATTACGAACGCTAGTTTTACCAGAACGAGCGCTCCCGTCTCATACTTGATTCTGGGCATGCGCGTTTTTTTTCCCCTCGTAAAAGCATACACACTACCGTTTTTCGCATCGTTAAAAAAAACTACGTGAAAAACGACGTGAAAAAATAGAGCAGGTTCTCATTTTTTTAGGCAATTTTTCACGTCGTTAAAATGCTCTGGAGCCTACACACGATCGTTTTTAATGCCCAATTTAAAAAATGGCATTTTTAACTACGTGAAATACGATCGTGTGTACGTGGCATTAGACAGTGATAGACCATATGTTTGTTTATATATAGAAAGCTTTATACAGCTTTGAGAGGGATAATGCCCTCATGCATAGGTCCACATATTACCTGTGGGTAGACTCCATTAACCGCATGCTGACCGTATAACTTACATATACAGTGGCAAGGTGTCTCTGCTGTGCAGGACCACGTACTGTACCTAGTACATAATCCTGCATTTCCGGGTCTGGGGCGCTGCGTGCTATGCCAGCAACCCGCTGTGATTATACACAGCGGGAGCTGATTGGCGGGTACGGCAGACTCAATGTTCGCCGGAACCTGCCCATGCTTCAGTACAGAGACAGAACAACTATCTGCCTATGTAAGAAAGAAGGCTTGTAAAGCAGAAACCAATCAATGCCTTCCACTAGTAAAAGTTGTAAAAGCACTTCCTACCTACACTGAAACACCAGCTAGGCACACAGTTAACCCTTTGATTGACACTGATGTAAACCCCTTCCCAGACAGTATCATTAGTACAGTGACAGTGCATATTTGTTAGCACTGATCACAGTATTAGTGTCACTGGTCACTGGTCACTGGTCCCCAAAAAGTGTCAGTTAGTGTGCGATTTGTCCCCCGCAATATTGCAGTCCCACTATAAGTTGCTGATCGCCACCATTACTAGTAAAATAAATATCCCATAGTTTGTAGACACTATAACTGTTGCACAAACCACTCAATATACGCTTATTGGGATTTCTTTTTACCAAAAATATGTAGCAGAATGGCCTAAATTTATGAAGAAATTTTTTTGTTTTTTCTTCAATTTTAGTTTTTTTGTTTATAGCGCAAAAAAAATAAAAACTGCAGAGGTGATTAAATACCACCAAAGAAAGCTCTATTTGTGCGGAAAAAAAAAGACACACATTTTATTTGGGTACAGCATAGCACGACTGTGCAATTATCAGTTAAAGTAACACAGTGCAGCATCGCAAAAAAAATGGCCTGGTAATGAAGCGGGGTAAATCTTTCGGAGGTCAAGTTGTTAACTAGTATTGGCTATCTATGGATATTTTTATATGCAAGCATCCTGATGCTAAAGGGGCTCTCTCACTTTTAATCTCTCTACTGTGAGAGTCTGCTGCTGCGTGAAGAGACTAACTGCTGACAAAACACTAAAAAGGTTTTGGAATTGCCATTAAGGGGCCCCTGTTAGTCATAACCTAATTTTAGCTAGTGATTTGGAAAGCAGATGTTCTGTTTGCTTTCTACCATGGACTTACTATACAAAGTCCTCTGTGCGTTGAACCTGTGTTTGTTACATTGCTGATAAAACACTGAAAAAGTTACATATGCTGTCTGTTTGTTAGTGGGTACCCTGTTATTCAGGAACTGACATGAGTTTAGTAAGTAGCTCAGACAAACAGATACTTTGTTTTATGCAATGGACTTGCTCTACAATGCCCTCCAGCACTAAACTGTTTGTTTACTGTCTTGCTTATTACAAGTGTAGGACAAGCCTGCTTGGATGGTTCCTGGGTATACCGGTCTCATTCAGAGTTCACTGCTACTACCAGTTGAGCCTGCCCTCTTACAGTATACATATATACTATATAATTATATAAAGTGACAGACGGTCACTGTGTGTAGAAAGTGCCTGTTTCAGCAGTGAAAGAGATACAGACAAGGAGTGTGTGTCTGACCTTATGGACAGGCACTCTGATCAGGTGGATGTTTGTGAGTAATTGAGGGCTTCTGTCATCCACCGCCTCCCCTATTCATGCGTCCGGCCCCTTTCAGGACACCGGACCATGGATTCCAATGTGGAGTTTTTTTTTTTTTAAGCACCTATTAGAGCCAGAGGCTTTAATAGGCTTCAAAATAGGGTGGGCTCCGATCCCACCCAGGTGTGTTACAACACTGTAACACTGATCCTCCTCCCGGCCAATCAGGAAGCGGGCATTGACACCGGTCACCCGATTGGCCGAAAGGACAGCCGATCCTATTGGACACCTAGGAGGAGGAGGGGAGGAGCTGGAGTCCACCATGGAAGACAGGACTCAGAGCCACTGAGCTGCTATACGCTGCCTGCCACCTGCCGCCATGGAGGACAGGACTCTGAGCCCAGCTGAGCCGCTACATGCTGCCTGCCACTCGCCATGATGGGGTATGTGTAGGTTTTCCTGAGAATTTTTGTTCAAAATTCTATCCATCTTAGTCACAGGAAAGAGGATGTTCATGGCTTTCTCATATGCACACAGAGCGGAAATGCAGAAGATAGTGAATTGCCTGCAATAGAGTTGCCACTCAGACTAAGGAACACTGATGAACTGGAAGGATCACCAAGTAATTATGACCTAAGAATAGAATATTTATAGAAAGCAACATAACAGTTCAAGTGGCATGGTGGCTAAGTAATAGTGGCAGAAGTCCTAAAATAGATTTGCAAAGAGGAGTGTCAGAGAAACATATTATAAAGAAACATATTATACTTTGAACACTAGATGGCAGCAGTGAGAAGCTGTCAGAGAAACCTTCAGCTGCAGACTGGCCGTCACATGACATGCACCACACTTCAGAGTGACGCTGACCTACTCTGATCTTCTCCTGGACCCGACCTTGGCTTGTTTTACGGATCCTGTCTCCTGTGTTTGACCCTCTGCCTGTGACCCGGATTCACCTTCAGTCTCCTGTGCCTTGACCTTCTGCTTGTGACCCAGTCTTGCCTCCTGTCTCCTGTGCCTTGACCTTCTGCTTGTGACCCAGTCTTGCCTCCTGTCTCCAGTGCCTTGACCCCCAAGCCTGTGACCTGGATTGTCTGCTTACCTGAGTTTGATCCTCAGCCTGCTCCGGACTTTCTACCTGACTTCTCCTGCTGGATTCTGATACCCATCGGTCCCTGCTCCAGTTCTACAGGACTTCCACGCAAGCTCTACCCTGCCTGATGGTAGCTTGTGCCTCTTTGTGCCATCCACCCTCTGTACCACCTCCAGGGGGCGGACGGCGCTTAGTCACAACAGCCAACCGCTCTCGGGATCTCGGCCTTGGTGAGTACCATATTCTGATAAGGAGAGTTTGTCAAAATTCTCGATTTGGAGCTAAACCAAAAAAACAAATATGGAATAATTAAACTTTTTGTGTATTTGTCATACAACGGATGTTGGAAAAGATGCAGGAAACATAGAGATAACTAAAATATCTTATTCAACTGTGAGTATTCAAGTGGTGCTCTGTACAAGATATGTTAGAAAGGGTTCGCAGGAGGCTGAGAGAACAAGAAAACAATGGCTCAGATAAGCCTTAAACACAGCCGAACAAATTAAGGCAGAACAAATGACATGTGAATTGTCAAGATAACAACTCCCCAGGAAAAATGACCTCCTTTTCCATATACCTTAAAGGGGTTGCTCCACCGGAAAAAAATTTTTTAAAGCCAGCAGCTACAGCTACAGCAGCTGCTGGCTTTTAATATTTGGACACTTACCTGTCCTGGAGTCCAGCGACGTCCGCAGCAGAAGACGAGCGACCGCTCGTCGCTCTGCTGCTCCCTCCGCCATCCTCGCTGAGGGAACCAGGAAGTGAAGCTCTGCGGCTTCATGCCCGGTTCCCTACGGCGCATGCGCGAGTCGCGCTGCGCCGTTCTGATTGGTGCTCCTGTGTTCTGGGAGCCGAGTGTCTCCCAGAACACCAAGGGAAGTCTGCGGGAAGTGATGTAACTCCCGCAGATTCCCGGAGAGAGGACTCCCGGATGTGGGTGAAAATACCTGTCTTAGACAGGTATCTTCACCCCCCTCCCCCCTGAAAGGTGTCAATTGTGACACCGGAGGGGGGGAGGGTTCCAAATAGCAAAAGTTGCTATTTAGGGTGGACCTCCACTTTAAGCTTCATTCCAAGAATCAACCTCCATAACAAATTTAGATGTATAGGAATTTGGTCAGAACTTAAAGACGTGGACTTATGGTGGTATTGAAAACATCTGTACTAAACAGGGAACAATAGAAGTAAACACACGATCAGATATCATTGCTGTATCACCATAATTACTACTCTACAAATCAGCACATATGAAGTTGGAGGAATGGTATGCACCTACTGTAAGTGGGTGACTTCCTAGGATTGATTAACCAGATACTTATCCCACGTATAGGCAACTTAAATGGCAGATCTGTAAATCTGGAAAGATAAAACTTTCCGGAAAAGTTACCGGTAATTGAAGTGAACTACTTATTTAAAGATATATAGCATATTGAACAATTCTACATTTACGTCAGCGTTCCTTCCTAAATGTCATTGCTCTCCAATCACGACAAATGATCCAATAGAGAAATCTGGTACACCTAATTTCAAATGGCGTATACACTCATGTTATAATCAACCAAAGAGGTAAGAAAATTAGTAATTTTTTTAATGAAAACACCAAAATTTGCAACATTGGGACTTGAAGTAGAAGAGATTTAACCTTTTCAATTTTAGTCGTGTTGACAGAAAGTTGTTCAACCATGAGCCTGAACACTAGAGGAGTTAAATGCATGTCAGCACACATTACCATCCTGAAGGAAATACTTCTCAAAAGGTCTAAGGAAAATTAAATCATTAGTATAATGAAGATGAGGTGTAGTTATTCTCAAAGTCATGGCTATCATTTGCTAATTAAAACCCTTGAGAATTACTCGAGTGCTTCTTGTCAAAAATGTGATTGGAGCCAATAAAGACATTTAGATCTGGTACCTCACTGCTATTTTTTCCTTCCACTTTATGAAATCATCAAAATGTTTCTGCATCTCATTTTTCAGGGACTGAAATAGAAACTGAAGCACAAACTGATCACTGAGGAACAATTTGAGATATTTTATAACACGCATAAGAAAGTCAAGTGAGTCATCCAGTCTGTGAAATGGAAGAATGAGCCAGAGGCTTGGCCTATCACATTTGCTGCTATCAAGTACGCTGAAAGCCTACAATGATCATGAAGCACCACATGATGAATTGTGTAGCCATTTAAAGGTTTATTGTATTGAAAGTAGTGCCAGATGGGGCATAAATACATTTCATCAAGCTCTGGTGCAAAATATGAACCAGAGCTCCAAGATATGCCATCCTTAGTAATTGCACCCATCATATAATAACACTTTTATACATGAAAACTACATCATGAAGATACTTCCAATGATGTAAGATAGCAGTGTCTAGTCTTCTTGCATCCCTATCTGAGTTGGTCCTTTTGTTCTTACTACCAGCATGAGTTGGAGTGATTCAAGTTTTCAATTTAAAACAATTTCCAAAAATGAAATATACTGGAATTCATCCTTTGAGTGAATTATGTGCAAACAGCTAATTAAACAGTCAAAATACATGACTGTTTTCTGATTGGACAGCCAACCTTATGATACACACACACCTCAGCTAGTCAGTATGTTTTATCTGTTACCTCCTGTCTTAAGGCCTGTACACACGATCCAATTTTATGGCCATAATTGTCTGATGGGCGTGTTGTGTCGGATAATTCGACCGTGTGTATGCTCCATCAGACAATTGTTGGCTGAATTAACGACAACAAATGTTGGCTGTTCATGCTTACCAACTGTTGGGCAATAAATCTATTATGTTGGTTCATCCGATCGTGTGTACGCAAGTCTGTCCAACTAAAATCCAAAGTACAAACACGCATGCTCGGAACCAATGCTGAACATCAGACAACAATAGCAGAAGTTGCCCAAAGGGTGGCGGTAAAGAGCTGAAAAACCATGTGGTTTGGTGAATGTTGGCAGAAAATATTGTGCGGTGTGTATGCATACCTAGTTCACGGCCAACGCCCTTCGGACCAAAATCCACGGAAAAGTCAGATGGAAGTCCGATCGTGTGTACGAGAATTAAGAATAACTGCTTCCTGGATCAGCTCCCTACTCATCGAATAGATATATTGATGTAATGTCCAGTGACTGAGGATGGGTGTTGCATTCGCACTTCAAGGCCACACTGCTTAACAAAGACTAAAGCCGTGTACACACAAACATGGACTGTTTTCATCGGACGAACCGATCGTGTATGGGCCCCATCGGTCTTTTTTCCCATCGGTGTGAAAAAATAGAACATGTTTTAAATTTATCCGATGGGAAAAAAAACGATAACAAAATTTGATCGTCTGTGTGGAAATCCATCAGATAAAAAACCCACGCATGCTCAGAATCAAGTCGACGCATGCTCAGAAGCATTGAACTTAATTTTTCTCGGCTCATCAGAGTGTTTTACGTCACCGCGTTTGAAACGGTCCGTTTTTTGACTGACGGTGTGTGGGCAAGACTGATGGAAGACAGTTTCATTGGATTTCCGATGGAAAAAAACATCGGTTTAGAATCCATAGGAAATCCGATCGTGTGTACAGGGCTTTATTGTTTGTATAGGAACTTTGGATGTCACCTGTTTGGCTGTACAGTGCAGAATATGTATGGAAATCACAAAACTGGCTGTACAGAATTCCAAATCATTTGGCAAGTAAAACAATGGCCACGTACAGTATGTATTATTATTGTGTACTTTAGCTGTTTGCTCAGAGTTTTGGTTTAGTATGGTGGATTTGAAAAATGTATCTGAAAGTTCTGTGATAAAGCTGAGCAACTGCATCATCATGTTTGTGGGCAACTACAGACATCATTATAGTGACAGTGACATCCAGGACAGTTTTTTTTACTACCCCTGTAACCTGTCATCCAAAACCAATTGTGGCAATTAGTGTTGAGCGAACCCGAACTGTAAAGTTCGGGTCCGTACCGAACTTTAGCTTTTTTCCGAACCCGGACTTTGCCCAAAAGTCCGGGTTCGGGTTCGGCAATCTAATTACGCATTTAGAAATGCTTCAGGGGACAGCCAATCACCTTTTGATTAGCTGGTGTGCCCTTAGAGGCCATCATAGCCATGCCTACTAATGGCATGGCTGTGATTGGTCAGTGCAACATGTGACCCAGCTTCTATATAAGCTAGAGGCACACAGCACACACGTCACTCTGCTTCAGAATAGATAGGGAGAGGATCTAGTCTGCTGCTGCTGCTTTTAGGGAGAGATAGAAAGATAGATGAGGTAGTCCTGATTCTACAATCTGAGGGAAAAGATAGAGAGATAGTGTAGTGTAGGGCCAGGTCCCTGTGTTGGTGCTTTCAGGGAGAGAGAATATTATATAGGAGTCCAGATTCAGAGATTAAAATCAGCGATCTGCATATCTGTTTGTGTTGCAGTGCACAGTCTTTTTACACTGCCATGAGCCCAGTGTCAGAGAAAATCTAACTTTTAGGGGGGAAAAAAAAGGCACTTTATTGTGCTCTTTTCCAAAAGACCCATAGGGCAAAAAAAAAAAAAAAGCATTTTATTTTGCTCGTGCAAAAAAAGACCCGTTTAGGGCAAAAAAAAAATAAATAAAAAAATTTGCACTTTAATGTGCGCTTGCAAAAAACGCCGTTTAGGGGCACAAAAAAAAGTTTGCAGTGTGTTATACATATTTTGAGGTGTGTGAAATAAACAATTTCTATATAGTTTTCTCCTACTGTGCTATACTAAAAAAACAAATTTTTTTTTGAATAGCATTTTCTGCAGTTCTGTAGCTGTGCGATTCAGCGGTTACGTACTGTGGGTGTGTTCTGCTCTTCCAAAAAAACGCCGTTTAGGGGCACAAAAAAAAGTTTGCAGTGTGTTATACATATTTTGAGGTGTGTGAAATAAACAATTTCTATATAGTTTTCTCCTACTGTGCCATACTAAAAAAACAACATTTTTTTTGAATAGCATTTTCTGCAGTTCTGTAGCTGTGCGATTCAGCGGTTAAGTACTTTGGTTGTGTTCTGCGCTTCCAAAAACACCCATTTAGGGCAAGATCCTAAATTTTGAAAATATGTGGAGAAGGTCAAAGGGACGTGGTGGCCCCGGTCGTGGTGCTGCTGGTGGAGCTCCTGTTGCAGGGAGAGGACGTGGTGGATCTGTGCCAGATACACGCACAAGTGAAACACCTTCCTCAGGTGCGAGTAGGCGACCGAGCCTGCGGCGGTATTTTGTCGCGCCTAATGAGGCTGTACGAATGTTTAGGCCAGGACAAGTACAGGCGATAGTAGATTGGGTTGCTGACAGTGCCTCGGGTTCCTTCACATTGTCTCCCACCCACTCTTCTGATGAAAGAACAGAGTTGGCACCTGAAACCCATGTCCATCAGTCTTTCACCTCACCCCCTTGCAAATCAGCCAAGCAGTCTGAGCCCCAAATCATGCAGCAGTCTCTTCTGCTTTTCGATGACTCTGTTAGCAGGGTTTCCCAGGGCCATCCACCTAGCCCTGCCCCAGAAGTGGAAGAGATTGAGTGCACCGATGCCCAACCACTTATGTTTCATGATGAGTACATGGGAGGACCATCGCAGTACGTCTCGGATGATGACGAAACACAGGTGCCAACTGCTGCTGCTTTCGCAATTGTGCAGACAGACAAGGAGGGCAGGGGTGAAGACTGGGTGGAAGATGATGTGGAGGACGATGAGGTCCTCGCCCCCACATGGAATCAACGTTATGCAGGTGACCAGTGTAGTTTGGAGGAAGAGGCGGTGGTCGCACAGAGCCACCAGCACAGCAGAAGAGGGAGCAGGGTGCAAAAGTGGAGCGTCTGTCAGCTAGACAGTATGTCTGCTACTGCCCAACGCAGCAAGGGACCGAGCACACCAAAGCCAGGTCCAAGGAGTTCCCCAGCGTGGCAGTTCTTCACACAATGTGCTGATGACAAGACAAGAGTGGTTTGCACGCTGTGCAATCAGAGGCTGAAGCGAGGCATAAACGTTCTCAACCTGAGCACAACCTGCATGACCAGGCATCTAAGTGCAAAGCACGAGCTGCAGTGGAGTAGACACCTCAAAAACCAAGAAAGGTCTCTGGCTCCTCCTGCTTCCTCTTCTGCTGCAGTCTCGGCCTCTTCATCCACCTCTGTAGTGACAGTGGCACCTGTCGCCCCGCAAACAGAGGATCTGCCAGCAACACTACCACCTGGGTCACCAACCATCTCCACAATGTCCCATGGAAGCGTTCAGCTCTCTATCTCCCAAACATTGGAGCGGAAGAGGAAGTACCCCCCTAGCCACCCGCGATCCCTGGCCCTGAATGCCAGCATTTCAAAACTCCTGGCCTTTGAAATGCTGTCATTCCGTCTGGTGGAGACGCAGAGTTTTAAAAGCTTGATGGCATTGGCTGTCCCACAGTACGTCGTGCCCAGCCGCCACTATTTTTCCAGGCAAGCCATCCCTTCCCTGCACAACCAAGTGGGGGACAAAATCAGGTGTGCACTGCGCAACGCCATCTGTGGCAAGGTCCACCTAACTACGGATGCGTGGACCAGTAAGCACGGTCAGGGACGTTATATCTCCCTAACAGCACACTGGGTAAATGCAGTGGCGGCTGGGCCTGAGGCAGATAGCAGTTTGGCGCATGTCCTTCCACCACCGAGGATTGCAGGGCGCTTCAGTTTGCCTCCTGTTGCTAACTCCTCCTACTCCGCTTCCTCATCCTCTACCGCCTCCTCATCCGGTCAGCGTAACACCTTCACCACCAACTTCAGCACAGCCAGGGGTAAACGACAGCAGGCAGTTTTAAAACTTTCCTGTTTGGGGGAAAAACCCCACACCGCGCAGGAGTTGTGGAGGGACATGGAACAACAGACCAATGAGTGGTTGCTGTCAGTGAGCCTCAAGCCCGGCCTGGTGGTGTGCGATAATGGGCGAAATCTCGTAGCAGCTCTGGGCGTAGCCGGTTCGACGCACATCCCTTGCCTGGCGCATGTGCTGAACTTGGTGGTCCAGAGGTTCCTTAAAAATTACCCCAATATGCCAGAGCTGCTGCAGAAAGTGCGGGCTGTGTGTGCGCACTTTCGGCGTTCTCACCCTGCTGCTGCTCGCCTGTCAGCGCTGCAGCGTAACTTCGGCCTTCCCGCTCACCGCCTCATATGTGACGTGCCCACAAGGTGGAACTCCACCTTGCACATGCTGGCCAGACTGTGCGAGCAGCAGCAGGCGATAGTGGAGTTTCAGCTGCAGCAATCATGCGTGAGTCGCTCTGCGGAACAGCACCACTTCACCACCAATAACTGGGCCTCCATGCGAGACCTGTGTGCCTTGTTGCGCTGTTTCGAGTACTCCACCAACATGTCCAGTGCCAATGACGCCGTTCTTAGCGTTACTATCCCAGTTCTATGCCTGCTTGAAAAAACGCTTCGGGCGATGATGGAAGAGGATGTGGCACAGGAAGATGAGGAGGAGGAGGAGGAAGCGGGATCATTTCAAAGGCTTTCAGGGCAGTCTTTCACAAGTGGCTACGAGGGTGGGTTCCTGCACCAACAAACGCCAGGTACACAATTGTCCGGCAGAAAGGGCACAGTTCTGGAGGATGACAAGGTGGAGGAGGAGATGGAGGAGGAGGAGGAGCCATTTTCACAGCAGGGTGGCACCCAGACCAGCTCGTGGCCATCAATGGTGCGTGGCTGGGGGGATACAGAGGACACAGACGATACACCTCCCACAGAGGACAGCTTTTCTTTGCCTCTGGGCAGCCTGGCACACATGAGCGATTACATGCTGCAGTGTTTCCGCAATGACCGCCGAGTTGCCCACATTTTAACTGGTGCTGATTACTGGGTGGCCACCCTGCTGGATCCCCGTTACAAGGACAACGTACCGTCCTTAATTTCCTCACTGGAGCGGGATTGTAAGATGCGCGAGAACAAGCGCACGCTGGTAGACGCGCTGCTGGTGGCATTCCCACCTGACAGCGGGCGTACGGTGGAAGCATAAGGCGAAGGCAGAGGAGGAGGAAGAGGTCGCCAACGCAGCCGGGGCACCGGCAGCACCTCAGAAGGCAGGGTTAGCATGGCTGAAATGTGGAAAAGCTTTGTCAGCACACCACAACAACCAGCACCACCAGCTGAGATGGAACGTCTTAGCAGGAGGCAGCATTTCACCAACATGGTTGAGCAGTATGTGTCCACAGGCCTACACGTACTGGATGACGGGTCTGCCCCCTTTAACTTCTGGGTCTCCAAATTGGGCACATGGCCTGAGCTTGCCCTTTATGCCTTGGAGGTGCTGGCCTGCCCTGCAGCCAGTGTATTATCTGAACGTGTATTTAGCATGGCAGGGGGCGTTATCACAGACAAGCGCAGCCGCCTGTCCAGAGCCAATGTTGACAAGCTCACGTTCATTAAAATGAACCAGGCATGGATCCCACAGGACTTGTCCGTACCTTGTGCAGAATAGACATGTATACCGGTGTTGTGACAAAAACTGTCCGGCCATCGGATTGTGTCCGGCCCATACTGCGAAGGCGCAGCGCTTGCGCAGTACAGAGGACAAGGAGATTCACAAAATCTCCGAAGATGAACGGCGCCTGCGCTGTGAGTGCAGGTTCAAGCCCCACCATCCAAGTGGACATACGGTAGCACATAGTAACAGGGCCCCTCACGGGCTCGGTTCGATCACCACGCTTCGGGCACGGCCTCACTTGGCTCGGCTTGAACCACGGATGGTGTGGCCTTCACCTGAACTCACCACGTAGGCGCCGTTCGTCTTGGGAGATTTTCGAAATCCCCTTGTCCTACATACTGAGCAAGCGCAGTACAGGTTGGACACTATTTGACGGGGGACAGAATTCGACACATCACCGGCCTTACCCAGCCATTGTTGTATTTTTGAATCAGTGTTGGCTACCTCGTCCTCCTCCACCGCCGCTTCCACCTACACAGCCACATCCACCGCCACCTCAACCTCCTACTCCATATGGACCTCGTCCTCCTAGGTCAAGATTATTATTTTTTATTTTTATTTTTTTTATGTTATTTTAAGTTATTTCCCTATCCACATTTGTTTGCAGAGCACTTGCCATGCTCTTAACAACATTTTGCTGCCATTTGCAGCCCTCTAGCCCTTTCCATTACCTTTTTAGAGCCTTTTTAGTCCTTAGAAGTCCGGGTCCCCATTGACTTCAATGGGGTTCGGGTTTCGGGTCCGGGTTCGGGTTAAAGTTCGGTCCCGAACCCGAACTTTTTTCAGAAGTTCGGCCGAACCCGTCGAACCCGAACATCCAGGTGTCCGCTCAACTCTAGTGGCAATACATTTAATATTTTGCAGTAAATAAAATGCCATCTGTTTGTAGGTTATGTTAAAAAGTAATTAAAAGATTAATATTAAGTACGTGGGAAACTACATCTAGTGCTTCCATAAACAAAAGCTTATCTGCTTTGGTTAATGCAAATAGACTGTCTCATCAAGGCTGCAGTCAGCTACCTAATTAGCATGCAAGCTGCATTGCTTACCTTAATGTTCTCCATAAACATACTTCTAAGCTAAACAATATGTTCTGACTATTCTTCCGAAAAATGTATTTATCTGAACATCACATATGGAGCTGGAGTACCTTAAATTATGCTGCATTTTGTATTTTCAGTCATTCAACGTTTTCTTATTCTTGTGATAAACAACATAAAATAAAGGAAAACATCAGCTAATTATGCTCCTAAAAAGTTAGATTTTTTTGTCTGTTAATGATCAAACATTTTGTTTCCCCCGCATTTCAGATGTGAGCAATGATAAAAACCTGTATTCCTTTTGTTTTCAAAATAATGTTTGTTTTTTCTAAAGTTTTGTAGATTTTTTTTTTTGTGTACTATATCACAGAATTATATGCTTTGTTGATTTATTTGTTTATGTAGTTTGTGTATGACTTGTTTTTAGAATAAGGGTATAATAAAGCAGAGTTACCGTATATACTCGGGTATAAGCCGAGTTCTTCAGCCCTTTTTTTTAGGGCTGAAAGTATACCCCTCGGCTTATACTCGAGTCAGTACCTGAAAATCTTCTTATTCTGCGGCCGGCGTCCATTGTTTAAATCTCGCGGCTTTCTTCTGGTCTTTTCCGCGATAGGCGTTTCCAGCAAACACTGTGTTGAGTGTTGCGCCTATCATGGACGTTCTCTTGTCCGACGTCCGTGATTGGCGGAACACTGAATAACAGTGCCTGCTGGGAAACGGAGTCCGAGAATGAGAGGAGCTCCATGATAGGCGCAACACTCAACACAGTGTTTGCTGGAAACGCCTATCACGGAAGGGACCAGAAGAAAGCCGTGAGATTTAAACAATGGACGCCGGCCACGGAATAAGAAGATTTTCAGGTACACTGACTGACTCTGGTACAGGGAGGCTGCAATAGACACAGTAAGGTGGCGATGGGCACAGTGAGGTGGCAATGGGCACAGTGAGATGGCAATGGGCACAGTAAGGTTGGGTAATTGGCACAGTAAGGTTGGGCAATTGGCACAGTCAGGGCCGGATTAACATAGGGGCTATTGGAGCTGCAGCTCCAGGCCCCTTCCCCAAGATAGGCCCATTTGCCCAAAAAAAAAAATCTCAAAAAAAATCTCAAAAAAAAAAGATCGACTTCGAGGATTGTAGCTCGGCGACCAGGGCCCACAGAGACCCCATATTTGTGGGGTATTTAGATGAAGACCCACCCCACCACTGATCAAAATATGGGGCTGCTATCATTTATGGTTCCGGAGATACGGGGCTGCTTGCGCAGCCTGTCAGAAGCTATATACAGAACGGCCAGTTTAAATACAAGCTGACACACTCTGCAGCAGAGAGGATGAGCTCACAGGGCTTATCATAATTATTTGTATGTTACTAAGACTGCTTTCACACTATGCCGCTCCGAGCGTTGGCGGTAAAATAGCGGTAAAGCGCTGCTATTTTACCGTCGGATTTGTGGCACATTTCGGCCGCTAGCGGGGCGCTTTTAACCCACGCTAGCGTCCGAGAAAGGGTAAAAACCGCCCGAGATGCGCCGCTACAGCGGCGTATTGCCGGCGGTACGGCGGTGCTGCCCATTGATTTCACCGCTCCTAATGCGCTCCAAAGAAGTTGCTGGCAGGACTTTTTCTGACGCCCTGCCAGCGCACCGCTCTAGTGTGAAAGCCCTCGGGCTTTCACACTGGAGTGAATAGAGCAGCTGTTTAAGGGCAGATTGCAGGCGCCATTTTTAACGCTATAGCGCCTGCAAAATGCCCTCAGTGTGAAAGGGGTCTTATAGTAATTAACCCCTTGCCACTTAGGCCAATTCTGACATTTCTCTCCTACGTGTAAAAATCATCATTTGTTTTTTGCTAGAAAATTACTCAGAACCCTCAAACATTATATATATTGTTTTAGCAGACACCCTATGGAATAAAATGGTGGTCTTTGCAACTTTTTATGTTACACGGTATTTGCACAGAAATTTTTCAAACGTATTTTTTTTGGAAAGAAACTGTTTCATTCATAAAAAAAAACACTAAAGTTAGCACGATTTTTTTTGTATACTAAGCTATGCTTTCATTTTTTTTACAGGTTACATGTTTAGAGTTACAGAGGAGGTCTAGGGCTAGAATTATTGTTCTCGCTCTAACGATCGTGGCGTATGTAACCTGTGTGTATCTGGCTCTGATAATAGCCAGGGCCTACCCAGCCACTGACAAGTATCTCTCCCCAGCCTGTCCCCACACACCCTCTCACCTGCTGAACTGTGGATGGGGGAATCACTCCTGCAGTGTTATTGTGTTCTGCCTGCGAATACAATGATCAGTGTTGCTAACTATAGCTGGCAGCACTGATTGTTTTGGGAAAAACCTGACAGGCTGTTTGTACTCAAGTCAGATAATAGATTGACTTGTGAAAAAACAGCTAGCCCATACATAGATCGACTATGGCTGGTCTCTGCTTAATTGGCGTAATTTCAATCCATGTATGGCTCGCTTACCCACTACGCAGTCCCTAAACATCCTTCCACAAACCTTTACATTTTTCCTTCCCAGATTCCATTCATCTTCCTCACCTGTACATACTCTCCACACTTCTCTCCTGTACATACTGCTCACTGTCATACCCTCCACACTTCTCTCCTATACATAGTGCCCACTGTCATACCCTACACACTCCTCTCCTGTACATTGTGCTTGTTGTCATACACGTCTCTCCTGTACATAGTGCCCACTGTCGTACTTTACACACTCCTCTCCTGTACATACAGCTCACTGTCATACCCTCCACAATCCTCTCCTATACATAGTGCCCACTGTCATACCCTCCACACTCTTCTCCTGTACATACTGCTCACTGTCTTACCCTCCACACTCATTTAATGTACCTACTGCTCAGTATCATACTGTCTACACTCCTCTCCTGTACATACTTCTCACTGTCATACCCTCCACACTCCTCTCCTGTACATACTGCCCACATTCATAAACTCCTCTATTGTACATAGTGCCGACTGTCATACCCTCCACACTCCTCTCCTGTGCATACTGCCCACTATCATACCCTCCACACTCCTCTCCTGTACATACTGCCCCCATTATACCCTCCACACCCCTCTCCTGTACATACTGCCCACTATCATACCATCCACACTCCTCTCCTGTACATACTGTAACCCAACCTTACCCTCCACACTCCTATCCTGTACATACTGTAACCTAACCTTACCCTTCACACTCCTCTCCTGTACATACTGCCAACTATCATACCCTCTACACTTCTCTTCTATACATAGTGCCCACTGTTATACCCTCCACACCTCTATCCTGTACATACTGCCCACTGTCATATCCTCCCCACTCTTCACTGTCATACCCTCCACACTTCTCTCCTATACATAGTGCCCACTGTCATACCCTCTACACTTCTCTTCTGTACATACTGCTCACTGTCTTACCCTCCACACTCATCTCATGTACATACTGCTCAGTATCATATCGTCCACACTCCTCTCCTGTACATACTGCCCACTTTCATAAACTCCTCTATTGTACATAGTGCCGGCTGTCATACCCTCCACACTCCTCTCCTTTACATACTGCTCGCTCTCATACCCTCCACATTCCTTTCCTGTACATACTGCCTATTGTCATACCCTCCCCACTCCTCTCCTGTACATACTGCCCACTGTCATACCCTCCACACTCCTCTCCTGTACATACTGCCCCCATTATACCCTCCACACCCCTCTCCTGTACATACTGCCCACTATCATACCATCCACACTCCTCTCCTGTACATACTGTAACCCAACCTTACCCTCTACACTCCTCTCCTGTACATACTGTAACCTAACCTTACCCTTCACACTCCTCTCCTGTACATACTGCCAACTATCTTTCTCTCCACATTCCTCTCCTGTACATAGTGCCCCAATTATACCCTCCACATTCCTTTCCTGTATATACTGCCCACTGTCATACCCTCTACACTTCTCTTCTATACATAGTGCCCACTGTTATACCCTCCACACCTCTATCCTGTACATACTGCCCACTGTCATATCCTCCCCACTCTTCACTGTCATACCCTCCACACTTCTCTCCTATACATAGTGCCCACTGTCATACCCTCTACACTTCTCTTCTGTACATACTGCTCACTGTCTTACCCTCCACACTCCTCTCCTGTACATACTGCCCACTTTCATAAACTCCTCTATTGTACATAGTGCCGGCTGTCATACCCTCCACACTCCTCTCCTTTACATACTGCTCGCTCTCATACCCTCCACATTCCTTTCCTGTACATACTGCCTATTGTCATACCCTCCACACTCCTCTCCTGTACATACTGCCCACTGTCATACCCTCCACACTCTTCTCCTTTACATACTGCTCACTGTCTTACCCTCCATACTCATTTAATGTACATACTGCTCAGTATCATACTGTCTACACTCCTCTCCTGTACATACTGCTCACTGTCATACCCTCCACACTCCTCTCCTGTACATACTGCCCACATTCATAAACTCCTCTATTGTACATAGTGCCGACTGTCATACCCTCCACACTCCTCTCCTGTACATACTACCCACTATCATACCCTCCACACTCCTCTCCTGTACATACTGCCCCCATTATACCCTCCACACCCCTCTCCTGTACATACTGCCCACTATCATACCATCCACACTCCTCTCCTGTACATACTGTAACCCAACCTTACCCTCCACACTCCTCTCCTGTACATACTGTAACCTAACCTTACCCTTCACACTCCTCTCCTGTACATACTGCCAACTATCTTTCGCTCCACATTCCTCTCCTGTACATACCACCCCCATCATACCCTCCACATTCCTTTCCTGTACATACTGCCCACTGTCATACTCTCCACACTCCTCTGCTGTGCATGCTGCCCACTGCCATACCCTCCACACTCCTCTCCTGTACAATAGTGCCCACTGCTAGACCCTCCACATTCCTCTCCATTACCTGCACATACTTCCCAGGTTTATACCGTCCGATCACTGCACTGTGATCAATCCGGTGGGTCCTGGGTGCTTCCATTTTCACCCGGTCTTCCTTCTGGGTTCTGTGCCTTCGGTTACTTACCTTGGCTGGGCTGCGTTGATGTCATTCCCACGCATGCTCATGCGCATCCTCTCTCTCTCATCCCCCCTTTCTCTCATCCTCCCTCCCTTACCCCTCACTCCTCTCATCCTCTCTCTCTCTCTCTCTCTCTCTCTCTCCCTCTCTCTCATCCTCCCTCTCTCTCTTTAATTTAATTTGTTATAACAAAAAATTGTTTGCATATTTATTTATTTATTATTTATAAAAGGCCCACCAAAATCCTCAGCACCAGGCCCATGATGTTCTTAATCTGGCCCTGGGCACAGTGAGGTGGCAATGGGCACATTCCCCCCCCTAGGCTTATACTCGAGTCAATACGTTTTCCCATTTTTTTTGTGGTAAAAGTAGGTACCTCTGCTTATACTCGGGTCGGCTTATACTCAAGTATATACGATGACCATGGACTTGAGACGAGGTTCTGATGTTTAGCAAAGATCCAAGACCATAAAAATGTTATGTCTGTCTGACAGTCACAATTCACTGCCATCTTGACAGATATCCTAGTCGCCAGTCTAACCTCTGTTATATCAGTGGAAAGCAATAATCTATTAACCTAAAAACTCTTAGCTGAATAACCAAGGTTTTTGTTGATGGGGGCTGTCTATGGCTGTTTGCTGGGGTCTCTGATGTCCCATAGATAGCTTGATCACATCCAAGTCTACAAGAAAGTTTAGGCAAATGCTTTAGGGCCAGTTCACACCACATGCAGTCCAGTGCATTTTTGTTCTGCATCAAAAACACATGGAAAGTAGGTTATATGGTTTCCAATGGCATAGTTTACACACCAGTGCAGTCAGTTCCCGGGCTTTTCGGTTCCGGAAAAAAAAGTAGAACATGCTGCATTTTTCCTGCACTGGACTGTACTGGAACGCAGTAAAACACATGAAAAAATGCACTGAAACACACTGGAACACATTAAAAACACACTGGACTCTAGTATAGTGGGGGGAAAAACAGGAAAAAATAAGAAAAAAAAGCAACCGGAATGCATCTGGAAACGCATCAAAAACACACCGGAACGCATCAAAAACACGTTAAAAATGCTCATGCAGAAATGCATCCGGAACGGATCTGGAGTGCGTTTTTATGGTGTGAACCGGCCCTTACTGAGATTTGGAAATGCACAACAGCAGGGAGAAATTATGAAGTTATTTGACCTGCTCTACTTGCAGGTTCACAAGAGTTTAAGGCCCTCCCAGGGAATAGGTTGCGGCTTCAAAGCTCACCAGAAAAACTTCCTCCAGCGCCTTTATAGCACCCCATTAGCCGCCTCACACTGTGGCAGGTAAAACTTCTGCCTGACATTGCCTATTGCTTAGGTGGACACTGTTGAGCATATTGATCTACAGCCACACAGTTTTTAGTGGAGCATGCAGTACTCTTACGGATACCAATGTAATGGGCCATGTTGCTATCATTGACAGTGATACCAGTGTACAGGACGCTACTCCCAGTGCAACTGACTCTTTGCTTTCTTAAGTTATGTTTTATATAACATAACCTTGGCTGATGCACTTAAACCGTACTGTGCATTATACACATGTTTATTACATGTGCTCATTGTCTCCACAGTTGGTTGTCAGAGGTTCTCAAAAACACTATTTTAATGAAAGTCTATTTTAGGGTAGACTCAAGCAAAGTGTTTGCTCTATGTCTATATTTTGTGTGCCGAAACCACATAAAGTGGAAAAGTATGCAACCAAATTTGACATTGCCCTACACTGTCATAGTTGTGCACATCTTCACGATGTGTGCACACATCATAAATACTGTTACATTAAGATTGGATTGTTTAGCTTGCTTTGTGGGCGCATGGATGAAATGGAATTTTCACGTTTATCAATGTATCAAGCTCAATGTATTCACTGCACAAGTTTTGCACCAATCTTACAAATCCTGTAATTTGTAAGTCTAATTAAGTAGACACTTTAATTATACTATAGTTACTATTTAAGAGGCCAAAATAGAGAACTTAAATGGGTGTATGATCATGATCTGTCAGGGTCCTCAACATATGATTTGTGGCTTGAATAAGTGCAAAGTTGATAATCAGCCTGATGGTGATCCGTTAAAATCAGAAAGCCGACACAATATGTTGGAAAACCCATAAATTATAGAAATAGAAATGTATGGATATATGGGATTGGATGGAATTTGTGCAACTGTACCACTTCTCCAGGTCAAGGCATTGATAGTTTAAAAAAATCCACCCTCCAGTTTCCCATTTACAGAATGTGGATGACCAAGAGGGCTGGAATGTACTGTATGTTCCTGCCCCCGAGAGGATTCAACGTGTTTCTTTCAGGGCATCTATGCTTCTGGTGGTCCTTTACTGATTTATGTAGGTCACTGCTATAGCATTGTCCAACTGTACTTTAACTGGGTAACCTTGTAGAAGGGAGTAGAGATGGTCTGGTGGCTCTCAGTTTCAGAATGTTAATGGTTAGTTTTGACACCTGTGGGGAGTATGCTCTACTAAACAATCAAAGAGTTGTAAACTCTGCCCTGTAACACTGACATTACCATGCTCCAAACCCTGTGAAGGAACAACTTTCCCAATTCCAGGTCAAGAGATCCACCATGTCAGAGAGACCTTCATTTGGCTTGGGCAATACAAGGATTGGGTCTGCTTGTACCATGTCCTGAGAATATTGGATTGATGGAGTCTAGAGGGAAATTGGGCAATAGGGATTGCCTCAAAAAAGGCCACTATGAAGCCCAGAATTCTCATGCAAAAGAGAATAGGAGGGGTGTTATGACCTGAGGGAGGCAATCTCTTGACAGAGGAAGATTCTGGCATGGGCTGTGTCCAAGATTAGATACAGGTACTGCAGACAGTGGGAGGGTTGAAGGGCTGGAGGGCATACTTTGGAAAGTTGTCCATCCAGCCAAAGGTTTGAAGGAACTGGATTGTCCTTTTGATGTTAGCAGATAAGGTTTTGGCTGAGGAGTCCTTGAACAAGAGGTTGTCAAGGTAACCCGAGACAGGAATGCAATGGGTTCATAGAAAACCCAGAAGTGGGGATTTTGGAAAGTCTTGGTGGGCTTGGTAGGCCAGGAATTGCAATGAAAGCAAGTGTTAAGTCTTGGTTTAGAGATTTATGCCTGGAAAGGTTCACTTTCTTTAAGTAGAGTTATTGCATTCTCTGCAAAACAAGAGGGTGTAAACATGTTATCTGGGAGGCATGAAGCAGTTGCAACAATCTTATGAGATTTGATAGGAGGGAGAAAAAAAACATGAATTCTAAAACAACTCCCTGAGAAGCGTTAGAGAAAAAATGGCAGGGGATACCACAATACCACAAAAGTGAACAATGGCATAATCTGCTGCACAATAAACTGCATAGTGTGCTATGCTCTTTGGATAGCATTGTTAAAAGACAGGAACCAGAGTCCTAATACAGGAAAACCAGGTCCTACCATATCCAAAACACTTGGCCAATAAAAGTTCCATGCTTCACACGTCAAGGGGTCTTTATGGTCTGGGAAACATAGTGGACCTGTATTGCACTCTGCAGCTAACTTCACATATTGCACTTCTTGCCAAGGAGAGTGACTAACACAGGATCTAGCGTCCAAAGCAAACATTACAGGCAAGCCCTACAAAGTAGGGTCCAGGTACAGTCTACAGGGTACACATAGGGTAATCAATCCAGAAACTGTTAGTTGGTGCAAGGTAATATGAAGTCAGATGTTGATAAACCATTCAGATGTAAAAACATCACTGATTTACCCACTTCAGCCCCGAAAGAATTTACCCCCTTCCTGACCAGAGAACTTTTTGCGATTCGGCACTGCATCGCTTTAACTGACAATTGCGCGGTCGTGCAACATTGCACCCAAACAGAATTGACATCCTTTTTTTCCCACAAATAGAGCTTTCTTTTGGTGGTATTTGATCAATTCTGCGATTTTAATTTTTGCGTTATAAACAAAAGAACAGCGACAATTTTGGAAAAAAGCTATATTTTTTTACTTTTTGCTATAATAAATATCCCCCAAAAAATATATAAAAATATTCAAAAAAATGCATTTTTTCCTCAGTTTAGGCGGATATGTATTCTTCTACATATTTTTGGTAAAAAAAAAAACGCACTAAGCGTATATTGATTGGATTGCGCAAAAGTTATAGCGTCTACAAAATAGGGGATAGTTTTATGGCATTTTTATTATATTTTTTCTTTACTAGTAATGGTGGCGATCTGCGATTTTTATCGTGACTGCTACATTATGGCAGACACTTTTGACGCTATTTTGGGACCATTGTCATTTATACAGTGATCAGTGCTATAAAAATGCACTGATTACTGTGTAAATGACACTGGCAGGGATGGGGTTAACCACTAGGGGGCAATGAAGGGGTTAAGTGTGTCCTAGGGAGTGATTCTAACTGTGTGGGGGCTGGGCTACGAGTGACACAACAGTGATCACTGCTCCCGATGACAGGGAGCAGTAGATCACTGTCCTGTCACTAGGCAGAACAGGGAAATGTCCGCGGGCACAGTCACGGATGCTCGCAGTAGGGGTGCGCGCCACCGGCAGCACGCCCGCACGGCGGCAATTTCAAAGGGATGTACAGGTACGTCCCTTTGCGCAGCCATGCCATTCTGCCGACCTATATATACAGGTGGCGGTCGGCAAGTGGTTAAACAAGAAAATAAAAATTCTCCAGCAGAGACCAGGTTCATCACCAAAGAACCAATGCAGAAACTGGAGCCTCACCAAGAGTGCAGGGTTAAATGGTTTGCTCTTGGGGCAGCCCTAGAAGATGTTTTTGCCAGCGTCCAATCACCTGATGGGAGCAGCTTATAAACCATGGTCTATGAACACCAGTCCTGTGTTCTGTATTGTACGATTAAGATAAAAATATTAATACAACCAAATCTAAAACTAGTAAACTACAATATAGTCCAATTTTTGTCTTTGGCTTTGATATACTTTAAAATGCAACAGAATAATATACTTTTGGATACTAAACAGAAAAGAAAAACATATCTTTGAGTGTATGCTGCTACATTATGTTAACTTTTGTTGTCTGCAAATCTGCAAATTTAGTTTTGGTGCCACATGGATTACAGAGATGTAGACACATCTGTGAAGAGAAAACCTGTTGCTCAGTCTAACAATCTAGTGATCAGCAGCTGAGAACTCCAATAACCCATGTACAGGCAAAAGAAGAAACAATCTTGTGTTAAGCCCTGTACACACGATCGGTTTTACTGATGAAAACAGTCCGATGGACTGTTTTCATCGGACGAACCGATCGTGTATGGGCCCCATCTGACTTTTTTCCAATCGGTGAAAAAAAATAGAACACGTTTTTAATTTTTACGATGGGAAAAAAAACGATAGCAAATTCCGATCGTCTGTGTGGAACTCCATCGGAGAAAAAACCCACGCATGCTCAGACTGAATTAGGAGACGGGAGCGCTCGTTCTGGTAAAACTAGCGTTCGTAATGGAGATAGCACATTCGTCATGCTGTAACGGACTGAAAAGCACGGAGACTGAAAAGCGCGAATCGGCTAACACCAAACTTTTACTAACACACGGTAACACAAAATCAGCAAAAGCAGCCCAAAGGGTGGCGCCATTGGATTTGAACTTCCCATTTATAGTGCCGTCGTACGTTTTGTACATCACGGCGTTTGGGACGGTCGGAATTTTGTCTGATGGTGTGTAGGCAAGACTGATGGAAGTCAGCTTCATCGGAATTCCGATGGAAAAATCCATCGGATTTGATTGCATCGGAAATCCGATTGTGTGTACAGGGCTAAAATGATATAAACAACAACTAAATAAACATCAATTACCAGTTCATCTTGTCCCAGTGACTGAAGTATGAGTTTTTTCACTTCCAAGAAGAGAGGCTGTCCCAGTTCTTCAAAGGGTTTGTAATTGGGAGAATTATATCCTTGTTGAGACAATTGCCTCTGTCTGCGGTAGTAGTTGTCCCTAAATATTTCATCTCGACAGGGTACCCAGCAGTTGTAATGGGTGGCACTTCTGGCTTGAATTTTCAGTCCCTTCTGGCTGGGAATTGGAAGAGGTTGAATGACCATATAACTTCTGGGGTCGCTATGTCCTGCATTTCCTGGCATCTCTGTCCTCATGAAACCTTTAAACAACATAAAAATAGGATTTTTGTACTCACCGTAAAATCCATTTCTCTGACGTCCATGGACTGACAAAGCTGGATACTGTAAACGTGTGGGTATATGTCCCTGCTCGCAGGAGAAGATCTAGGCAGAATGTTAGATGTTAAAGCATTCTAGAACAAACCAGAGCTGAACAGCCCCGCCCAGGGGGGGCGGTCCCTCCGGACATTACCCTCCCACCTGCAGCTAGCAGACCTCAGTTCGTAACAAAGCAGTACAAACCTTAAAAGGAAGGGTGGGTGCTGTGTCAGTCCATGGACGTCAGAGAAATGGATTTTACGGTGAGTACAAAAATCCTATTTTCTCTTATCGTCCATGGACTGACACAGCTGGATACTGTAAACGTGTGGGACGTCCCAAAGCAGTATCAGAAGGGTGGGAGCGGTAGCAAAGGAACAACCAAAACTTCACTCCAAACAAGCAGAGCTCCTCAACGGAGGAGTTGCGACATTAAACAGCGGCCTGCAATACTTTGCGGCCGAAGGGAGCATCCGAAGATGCAGCCACATCAACCTTATAAAATCTTGAAAAGGTATGAACGGACGACCAGGTCGTCGCCTTGCACACTTGTGCAACCAACGCTTTATGTCGGAAGGCCCGGGAAGCACCAATTGCCTTGGTGGAATGCGCCGCAACCGGAAAGGGAGGCGCCCGCCCCTTAAGGGCATAGGCCTGTATGACAGTCTGCCTGATCCACCTAAAGACGGTGGCAGACGACACCGCTCGGCCCTGTTTTGGACCAGACACAGATTTCCGAATGGAAACAGTAGCAGACAGGTACACTCGTAAGGCTTGTACCCATCTTAATGTATGAAGCGCAAACTCTCAGGGATGCGATGGGTGAGGACACAAGGACGGAAGAACAATGTCCTTCTTAAGGTGAAAGGCCAAGACCATCCTTAGAAAAGAAGGATGGTCGTGGGCGCAACACCAACATATCCTTATGGAGGACCAAGTAAGGCGACTTGCCGGACAAGGCCGCCAACTCAGACACCCGTCTAACCGAAGCAATGGCCACTAAGGCAAACTTCCGGGACAAGGTCAAGAGAGGAATCTCTCTGATATTCTCAATGGGATGTTCTTGGAGAACCGAGATGCATCAAAATCAGATCCCAAGTAGGGAGAGTAGGCTTGACAGGGGGGATCACATGGCGAACCCCCTGCACAAAAAGGTGCTAATCAAGGAATGGCCCGGTAGCGGTCGTTGAAAAAGACAGCCCGGGCCGAAATCCGACCCTCAAAAAAGGTATGCAAGGCCAGCTTTTTGGTCACACCACGCTGTAAGAACAGCAAAATCCTGGGAACGGAATACATCCGAGGATGCCACTCAAGTTCCTCGCACATAGCGATGTAAGCCTTCCAGGTACGGTGAGATATCTTTCTGGAGGAAGATTCCCGTGTCAACAACATAGAAGAGATGACCGAATACGAGAGAACTCGGTCCTTCAGCACCTGGCTTTAAACAGCCATGCCATTAAAGCCAAGGACTGTAAAGCAGGATGAAGTATGGGATCATGAGACAGAAGGTCCACCCCAATAGGCCGTCGCCAGGAATGTCTGCGACTAGCCGAAGTAGATCGGCGTACCAATGTCGCCGTTCCGGAGCACTGGAATGGCCTCAGCCCCTACTCTGCGAAGCCGGCGAGGCAACAACAGTAGCGGAGGGTAAGCATATATCAGGTGATACTGCCCCCACGGGCTTCCAACGCGTCTGACGCGTCCACCCAGGGGTCCCTGGACCTGGCCACGATCTTGCCACCTTGCGAGTGAGTCGAGAGGCCACAAGGTCCACTTCCGGTGCCCCACCTCCGGTAAAGAAGGTGGAAACACCTCCGGATGCAAGGATCCTTTGCCTGCAATGCACACGGCCGACAGGACCGTCTTGCAGCGAGATGTATGAAAATCCCAAAGAGACTCCGCAATGTATCGGAGAAGGGAGGCCCCAGTGTACAGGGTGCCTCAAATGTTGGCCAATAAAGGCAACTTGATGGAACTTCCCTAGAAACTCGGTCAGAGGACTAGTACCTCAGCCTCCACAGGTGGCGCAAACCCACCCCAGGCACAGAGACCCTAAAGGCTAAAGCAGTTGTAGTGCACCTGCTAGACGACTGATGGATGAAGCAGAGGCTTTTGCCCAGTCATTGAGCTATAAAAAATGCCAGAGACGCAGCCACTAACGGGCGTAACGCTAACCCCAACCTGGCGAACACAGTCCAAGCCAGCGCTTCTGATCACCACTGAAAGCAGGTGGAAAGTGATATCCCTGAAACCAGGGATCCTTGTGACAATGCTCCATCCAGCAGCTACCCATGGATAGGTGCCGATTGTGCAAACACATAGTTTATACTATGTATTGCGTCAAACGCACAAATGGAGAGTGTGGGAGGAAACCCACCCAGCCACAAAGAGCATAATCCCACCACATACGGCGTATGTAGTTTAGTATTTGTGGATAAACCTATTAAACACGTATATACTGTGCCAGCGACGAAGGCGCGCACATCATCGGGGCCTGGACGTAAACCAGCCACGCAGATTGCGTACACAACCGTGTAGGTATGTTAGCCTGCGAATAAACAAATTGCACATGTTTATACTGTGCATAGCGCTGAGAATGCGCACACCATTGGAACGCAGGGGAGAAACCTGAGCACCCGGATGAAACCCATGCAGACTGCATGCGCATACCGTGTATGGTATTATAGTATGTGTGCTAAACATTTTGCACAAGCCCATGTGTGCATAGCACCGAAGGCGCGCACACTGTTGGCGCGTGGGAGAAACCGAAGTACCCCACGCATACTCAGAGAATGCAATACCTACAGCTACTGTAAATGTATTTAGTGTAGTGTATACACATAATGTGTATGTTTACACCGTTTATTGCACCAAAGGCATGCATGTCACGTAGCGTGGGCGGAAACCCACGCAGACTGCATACGCATACCGTGTAGGTATTATAGTGTGTGTGCTAAACATTTTGCACAAGCTCATGTGTGCATAGCACCGAAGGCGCGCACACCGTTGGCGCGTGGGAGGTACTGAAGTACCCCACGCATACTCAGAGAATGCAATACCTACAACTACTGTGAATGTATTTAGTGTAGTGTATAAACATAATGTGTATGTTTACATTGTGTATTGCACCAAAGGCATGCATGTCATGTAGCGTGGGCGGAAACCCACGCAGAGTGCAAAGACATACCGGGTAGGTATGTTAGTATGTGGATATCCAATCGCACAAATTTAGACTGTGCATAGCGCCGAAGCGCCCATACCAATGGAGTGTGGGAGGAAACCGGAGTACCCGAAGGAAAACCACACAGACTGCCTACACATACCGTGTAGGTATTATAGCATGTGTGATAAACATTGAACATGTTTAACTGTGCAGAAGGCCAAAGGCGCACATACCGTCAGCGCGTAGGAGGAAACTGGAACACTCGGAAGAACTCCACGCAGACAGCACACAGATACCGTGTATAATATGTGCAATAAACATTGCAGAGAGCTGAAGCGCACATACCATGAGAGTGCGGGAGGACACCGGAGCCCCCGCCAACCCAGAGAGTATAATACATACATATACTGTGAATGTATCTGGAGTCGTGCATAAACATATTTTGTACGTTTATATCTTGTATGGCACTGAAACACAGCATTGGAACGTGGGGACAGCCACGCAGACACAGAGACCAATAACACATACATACACTGTGAATGTATGCAGTGTAGAGGTATAGGATGAGTTAAATTATGGCGCAGAGGCGCATAATCTTCTCTGTATCATTCCAACCTGCTTGACTGTGCTGCCGAAGCAGCATGCAGGTAACAGGTAACCTCTGATCCTCAGACCGTGTGTCTGTCAGAGCTCAAATCATTCCCCAGGAAATGGCGGGAAATGTTACCTCAGGTATCACACATAAGGCTCACAGGGACTACAGACATAAATGAATAAAGTCCTCCCTCATCCATGCTGCTCTTGAGGCAGTGTGAGGAAAACAGTGAGGAAACTGTGTAAAAGAAAAGCTTGTCACAGCAATTCCAGCCTGAGAGTGTTTCTCACATCAATGAGATCACTTACAAGCGCCCTGTCATTCACTGACACAGAACTGGAGTCTTCCTCACAAGGGAATGTCCTGTTCATAAATATTAAATATTCAGAACTAGGGTCCTGAGCCCAATAGCTAGGCCCATATCTGAATCAGAGCACTGCTTCACTAAAGATTTTTGTGGGGGGAGGGGGCTTATAGCTCCTTTTGCTCGCACACCGCTTCCATTCTGACAGGAATTATTCCAGGACTGCTGACAACTGGTCCATAAGGACCGCAGGTGCAGGAAACATATGAACATGTTTAACTGTGCAGCACTGCCAGTTGCCCCAGGCAAGTGTGGAGAGCAGGTGTATCAGACTCCATAAACGCCACCCTCTGAGACCTTATACACTATACAGTGAATATACAGTCCACCCACTGGCTACGCTGAGGAGGGGATACCCGGGAGGACCCACCAACCCTTAAGGACCGCTCAGTCTGTGAGGAGATTGTGAGGGGATTCGCACCGCCGCCAGAAATAAATGCGCGGCGGCCACAAGAAAATGGCCGCTGGCCGCAGCTATAACTGCGCCACTGAACGCCAAGATGACCACCGAGCGCGAAATTCAAAGCTCTAATGCGCGCCAATGGCGCACGCAATAATCACCTCACACACCAGAAAAAACTGCAGACATGAGCGCCCATCCAGGCCAGAGTGACCCCCAAGCACCCCACAGCACAGCACCAGTACAGGGTGCAGAGAGCAGCATAACAGGGGGGAGACAGGGAGAAACCCCCACACACAGAAACACAGCCAGCATGTACTCACCTGCAGTAGGAGAGACTACTTACCCGTCCCTTTCAGGGACCTACTGGCTTGTTTCAGACAGACCTATCACAGAGTCGTACTGCGTAGCTGTCGGCCCGGTCCACCGCGAGAGATACAGTCAGTCAAGTACTGTTCAATCTTGAGAGGACCGCGGGAGCATGAAAGCAACCCGGCCACCCCTGGAGCCATGGGGTATGTCGTGAACTGAGTCTCACGCACACAAGGCGAGGATCAGCACGCTCGATGGTCGGACAGGGAAGACTACGAGGATACTAGTGTACCCAACCTGTTGCCCAGCCGACAGTTGATTGAAGGTCTCAAAAATAAAATAATAAAATTCCCAAAGGAATAAAATTTAAAAGTAAAATCTTCCAGGAGACTGGCTCCTGAGAGAGCCACGTCTTCTCCTTCTGCTAGGCAGAAAAAAACTGAGGTCTGCTAGCTGCAGGTGGGAGGGTAATGTCCGGAGGGACCGCCCCCCTGGGCGGGGCTGTTCAGATCTGGTTTGTTCTAGAATGTTTTAACATCTAACATTCTGCCTAGATCTTCTCCTGCGAGCAGGAACATATACCCACACGTTTACAGTATCCAGCTGTGTCAGTCCATGGACGATAAGAGAAAATACATTTCTAAACATTACAACATTACTTGCATGCATCTGAATCTGAAGATGTCCTTTATGGACCCCACATCCAGTAGCTGAGTCTCCATGGGAATATACTTAGCAGCTGCACCCCTGAGATATTTACTGTGTGGGACCATGTGAGCCATGGTACACAAGTGCAACAGGTGCAGGACTGTTTTGAAGAAAGGAAAGCACAGTGGTAGATAAATTTAATCCATTACAGAGAAAGCAGGGTCATAAAAGAAAACTTCAGTTCAAGTCCATTAATCACAGAAAAGAACTGCATTACAAAGGGGAGCCATGTACAAGGCACTTCTAATAAATTTATTTATTATTGTTTTTGCAGAAAATATTTATTACATATAATAATAGTAATTAGTGTACAGATTCCTTTTTTATTTCACCTGCTATCTATATTGTCTCCACATTTACAGGGAGGTCAAGCTGTTAGCAATAGTGACAGCGACAGAGTTTGGGACAAACGATTGTAGCAGTACCCCGTGGGGCCGCTGAGTGTGGTAGTTCCATCTGTCATCCTACCCCAGCCTGACATTCACTTCCAGTCACTCTCCAGACAATGAACAGTCGATCAGCTTTGTTTATGTTATTTTATTGAGGGATTAAACTTGGATGGTGTGAAGGGATTATGGGATGCCCAGAATCAATAGTATTTATTGATGAGATGATTGATTGGAACCTCTAGTCACATTCTCTAGACTTCAGACTAAGCTCCAGACTTCTCCAGCACAACGCTTATTTGTAGACTGTTACTTTCTCTCCTGTGCAATACTTGGTTCCTGGCACAGGAAGCACATGGTTAGGCCCAACTTTGAATTAAGCCCAACTTAAGAGATTTGCTATTTTCTGTCAGGGACCGTGGGGCCCTTTGGTGTAGCAACCAATGATGAAAGAAAGTCTTTTAGTGCTAGCTGTATTTGAGGTGGACCCAGTCAGTCCTGTGCAGACTGACAGCCCTCCTGGCTGCAGCCATCTGACTTCAATGCCAGTAACATCACAGTCTCTCTTGCTGGCTCTACATCCACTCCTGGCATGCCTCTTCCAGATCTCCCAACTGTGCCTGTCACTCACCAACACCGTGTGGATCCCTCCTGAAGACTTGCCAAGCAGTCCTCGGCAGTCCCCGGCAGTCTTCTCCTGCTCAAGACACGCATTGGGTTGTGTGGGGTTCCTTCACAGCTCCGAGCCCCTGGCCTCTGGTCACCCCCCCCCCAGACTGGGGGGCTCCTTCCAAGTCCCAGACGGCCTAAAACTCCATCACTCAGTTCTTCCACCCGAACAACTCCCCCTTCTGGGCTGACTCTAGGTATTTAAGGAGGACTGTCCCCTGCCAATTCAGGTTGGTTATTGTTAGAGCTCCTCAGAACACCCCAGCCAGCTCCACCTTTCTTCCCCTCCTACATTCTAGAAGCCTCTAGAAGCAGAAGGGAGGTAACCAAAAGATGAAACTAGCTGTGAGTCACCAGCCACTCAAAACCACTCCCAGCCACAGATCAAAATAAACAGGCCTAGCTTTCAGCTAGACCTGCCTAAATTTACCTGCACTGACACAAATCTCAACTCTAGCACCTACCTAAGGGTGTTACACTATAATATTGAAAAAGGTTCATAAGAAGTTGCAGCAATGCTAACCACCAAGATTTTTTGGCTGTGTAGGGATCTGTTGCCTTACACTGTCAGCTGCTAGTATCACTGTAATTTAAAATTATGTATATCACTTTCTGACTTGGGGGTTCTTGGAAAAAGATCCTGAAAGAAGGAAGTGGAAAGGGATAAGGTCTTATCCACATGCTCTGTCCATGCTACTAATATCAGATCAGAAGAGACAATTATGCAAGTATTTATATGTTCTAATAGTTTAACTGCAGCTGCCCATAGCCTCTTGAGTGTATTGCTGAATCCTCAGTCCTATCACCATCTCACATGCACAGTGTCAGATAACTAGGACTGTGTTCCAGATTGGTTGGGTAATGGCTGGAGGGTCTCCTCGTTACAACAGATCTTGTCTTCAGGTTTGCGAAACAAAGACAGACACTGCATCATCCCTAGGAGCCCCTGCAACAGGACTTTGGTGCAACATTCACCCGAAGGTATCTCTATAAAGAAATATCTCTATAAATATATATCTATATATATATATATATATATATATATATATATCTATATATATATATATATAGATATATATATCCCCCCAGATATATGTTCCCAATTCCACCAAGATGCATATCAGGCCCTTTGCTGATAATATCTGTTTGTACATTGAATGTATGTATTGGAATAATCACCTCTGATATACTGTAAAGCAGGGGTCTCAAACCTGCGGCCCTCCAGCTGTTGCGGAACTACAAATCCCATCATGCCTCTGCCTATAGGAGTCATGCTTGTAACTGTTTAGCCTTGCAATGCCTCATGGGAATTGTAGTTCTGCAACAGCTGGAGGGCCACCAGTTTGAGACCCCTGCTGTAAAGGTTGTATTGTACTGTTGTGTATCTATATACTTATGGTTAACCACTTGAAGACCAGGCTTTTTCTGGCACTTTTTGTTTACAAGTGTAGCACCCTCTAGTGTGCTAGAAGGATAGTGTATGTTTTTTTGTGTGAGAGTAGGCAAATTTCCAGGCTAGGCTGGCAGCCACGCCTGGGTGTGTTTTGATCTGGGTTGGGAGTGACTCAGAGTAGAGCTGGGTGACTCGCAGGCAGCATCACCAAAACCTCCCACTTCTTTCCAGAATGTTCTAGTATTTTCTGGAAGGGAATCAGGAGAGGGGAGGTGGTGCTGTCTGGGGTGTTCTGAGGTGCCCTGACCAATCTCCAATCTTGATTGGCAGGGGCAGCCCTCCCTAAATACCTCGGGTCAGCCCAGTTGGGAAGGAGTTGTTTGGGAGGAATCTGGAGATGAAGTGCTAGGCTGTCGTGGCCTTTGAGGGAGCTCCCCAGTCTGAGAGGGGGTGACCTTTGGCCTGGGGCTCAGGTGAGGACAGGACCCTTCTCACGACATATGGAAGTACCCTGGACAGATGGCACGGTAGCAAGAGAGGACAGTGGGAAAGCACTGCTAGGCAAAGTCTCCAGGAGACGAACAACAGGTCACAGCCAAGAGGGCTGGTGGTGAGTGTCACACTGTCGAAAGATCTGTGAGGCATGCCTGAGAGGACTGGGAGAGTGCAGTCCAAGATGGGTGCAGAGCCAGAGGAGTGGACTGGGGAGTCATGGGCAGTGGAAAAATGCAGCTGCAGCCATGAGGGCTGGTAGGGCCTGAAGATGTGGTATTAGGCTCAGTAGCCACATGGACAGCTAGCACTGGGACTATCTACAATTTTGCTACACTAAAGGTGCCCCGCCGTCCCTGCCTGCAAAGGGCATTCATCTTAAGCCTGGCTGTCAGTGTCTGGCCTACAAATCAGTGCTAGCTGGTCCAGGAAGTGTAAGCAGTGATGTACTGGAGGTGTTGAGGGGAGATAATCTGCAAGCAAGTGATATGCTGTAGTTGGAGATTGGAGTTGTATATACCGGAGGTGTATATAGTCCGTCCCATATATATTGTTCTGCAAATCAATTTGGGCATCTCATGAATATCCCATCCCCATCCAAATTGATTCCCCTCAATAAAAATAAAAACAAAGTTCAAGAACTGGTTGTCTGTCTGAGGGTGAATAAGAACTGTGTGCCTAGCTGGGCAGGGTGACAGATGGACTACAACACTCAGCAGCCCTCAAAAGGGGACCCATTAAACACGATTAAATATTTTTTCTTTTGCTCAAAAACTACTTATAACCCCCAAACATTTCTTTAGCAGAGACCCTAGGGAAAAAAATAGTGGGTTTTGACATTTATGTCACACAGTATTTGTGCAGCGGTTTTTCAAACACAGTTTTTGGGAAAAAAATACACTTTTTAAAATTTTCATTCAATAAAACACACTACATAACCCAATTTGTTTGTATAATATAAAATATAATGTCACACCAAGTAAATAGATACCAAACATGTCATGCTTTAAAATTGTGCACGCACACACAACGGCAACAAACAAGGTAAATTTTACTATCCATAGGTGATGCTTTAAAAGCCTTTACAGTTTACCACTTTAGATATACAGAAGAGGTCTAGTGCTAGAATTACTGCCCATTATTTGACATTTGCGGTGATACCTCACATGTGTGAGACGATTGTGGTTTGTGTGCGTCCAGGACCAACACAGGCATTTGCCTTCGCGTGCTAGCACAGGGGGAAGGGCCACTTTAATTTTTTTATTTTATTATTAATCTATATTATTATTATTTTACACTGTTGCTTTACATTTTTTTGTTTGATCACTTTTGTTGTTGTCACAAGGAATGTAAACATCTCTTGTGACAGCAATAGGCATGTGACAGGTATTCTTATGGAGGGATCTGGGGTCTATAAGACCCTAAATCCCTCCTTTGCACTTGAAAGTAGGGATGAGCTTTATGTTTGGGTCGAACATGAGTTTGACTCGAAAATTGGCTGTTCGCCCGTTCGCCGAATAGCGAACAATTTGGGGTGTTCGCGGTAAATTCGAAAGCCGTGAAACACCCTTTAAAAGTCTATGGGAGAAATCAAAAGTGCTAATTTTAAAGGTTAATATGCAAGTTATTGTCATATAAAGTGTTTGGGGACCTGGGTCCTACCCCAGGGGACATGTATCAATGCAAAAAAAAGTTTTAAAAACTGCAGTTTTTTCGGGAGCAGCGATTTTAATAAAGCTTAAAGTGAAACAGTAAAAGTGAAATATTCCTTAAATTTCATACCTGGGGGGTGTCTATAGTATGCCTGTAAAGTAGTGCATGTTTCCCGTGCTTAGAAAAGTCCCTGCACAAAATGACATTTCTAAAGGAAAAAAAGTAATTTAAAACTACTCGCGGCTATAATGAATTGTCGGGTCCCAGCAATACAGATAAAAGTCATTGAAAAAAACGACCTTTTGGTCTGGTATGAAAATTAAGGGGAACCCAAACCAAAAAAAATGTGTGGGGTTCCCCCCAAATTTCATTACCAGGCCCTTCAGGTCTGGTATGGATATTAAGGGGAACCCTGCGCCAAATAAAAAAAATGGCGTTAGGTTCCCCCCAAAAATCCATACCAGACCCTTATCTGAGCATGCAACATGGCAGGAAAAGAGGGGGGGATGAGTGAGCGCCCCCCTTCCTGAACCGTACCAGGCCACATGCCCTCAACATGGGGACAATGTCCTCATGTTGATGGGGACAAGGGCCTCATCCCCACAACCCTTGCCCGGTGGTTGTGGGGGGCTTATCGGAATCTGGAAGCCCCCTTTAACAAAGGGGACTCCCAGATCCCAGCCCCCCTATGTTAATTGGTAACGGGGTACATTGTACCCCTACCATTTCACCCAAAAAAAGTGACAAAAAAGGTAAATAAAAACACACACACAGCTTGGGACAAGTCCTTTAATAAAAAAAAAAAAATGCCAGCGCTGTAATCCTTCTACCACCCGCCGCCACGAACAATACAGCCTCCTCCATATGAGGCGCCTGGCCGAATGACATGCGGCCCGTCTGACAGCTCTTAAATAACCAAGGGCGGGGCCACCCGTGACGTGGACGGGTGACCCCACCCCCTCTGACGCAACGGGGATTTCCGGCGGTTTCCCCGTGGTGTCACGGGTGACCCGCCCCCCTCTGACGCGGCACGGAGAACACAATATAAAGGTGATTTTGGATGACTATTATGGGTGCAATGGGCTTGTGTCAATGGCATCCCTTTGAAACACTTCCTAGGTCATTCAGAATTCAGTGACAGGTGCATTGTACCTGCAATTGATCTTCTAACGTGCATTTGACCTTATCAAGTGGGCTTGGCATTCTTAAAGCGGAGCTCCACCCTGAATTGGAACTTCCGCTCATCAGAACCCTCCCCCCCTCCGGTGTCACATTTGGCACCTTTCAGGGGGGAAGGGGGTGCAGATACCTGTCTAAGACAGGTATTTGCACCCACTTCCGGGAGTCCTCTCTGCGGGTATTCTGCGGGTAATACGTCACTTCCCGCAGAATACCCGTTGTGTTCTGGGAAACACTCGGCTCCCAGAACACAACGGGGACCAGTGAGAACGGCGCAGCGCGACTTGAGCATGCGCCATAGGGAACCGGGCAGTGAAGCCGCAAGGCTTCACTTCCTGGTTCCCTCACCGAGGATGGCGGTGGGGGCAGCAGAGTGACGAGCGATTGCTCGTCTTCTGCTGCCGACGTCGCTGGACTCCAGGACAGGTAAGTGTCCTAATATTAAAAGTCAGCAGCTGCAGTATTTGGAGCTGCTGGCTTTTAATATATTTTTTTCGGCGGAGCTCCGCTTTAAGGCCCGTACACACGATCGGATTTTCTGACGGGAAAAGTGTGATGACAGGCTGTTGTCAGAAAATCAGACCATTTGTATGCTCCATCGGACAATTGTTGTTGGAATTTCCGCCAACAAATGTGGGATAGCATGCTTTAAAATTATCCGATCGTGTGTACAGAAGTCCGTCGGAAAAAAATCCAAAGTACAAACACGCATGATCGGAAGCAATGCTAACCATAACACAACATTAGCAGAAGTTGCCCAAAGGGTGGCGCTAAAGAGCTGAAAAAACACGTAGTTTCGTGTTTGTTGCCCGACAATTATTTGCCCTTTGTATGCAAGACAAGTTCATGGCCAATGCCCTTCGGACAAAAGTCCTACGCTTTGTACAATGGAAATCGGATTGTGTGTACGAGGCTTTAGACTTGTATAGGAATGAAAAACCTGTCTGATGCAAAAAAAAAATCAACAGGGGCCATCGACACAGGACCTGAAACAGCTTCTAAAAGGGTTACAGAAGCTCTTTTCAACTATTCTGGACCTGTTTATTTTTATGGCAAAAAAACAGCCCTATGTTGGGCTTGTTAACTTTTTTTTTTTAATAAGGAAAGAACAGACAGTGAAAAAAAGTTAAATAAAAACGTGAAGTGACATCACACTAATAATAATCAAATGCACAAAAAAAGAAATCAAAGTAATGCAAAGAAAAATGAAAAAATACACCCTCTTAAAGTGGTTGTAAACCCACTCTGACAACTTGCACCTACAAGTAAACCTAGATTAATGCCGCGTACACACGACCATTTTTAATGACGAAAAAAATTAAATTTTTTAAAATGGTCATTAAAAATGATCGTGTGTGGGCTTCAGAGCATTTTTCACGACGTGAAAAACGGGCATGAAAAAATTGGAACATGCTCTAATTTTTCTCGTTGTTTTTCACATTGTCGCTTTTCTCCTCATGAAAAACGGCCATGTGTAGGCTGTAACGACGTAAAAAATAAAAAATGCGCATGCTCAGAATCAAGTATGAGACGGGAGCGCTCGTTCTGGTAAAACTAGTGTTCGTAATGGAGATAGCACATTTGTCACGCTGTAACGGACTGAAAAGCACGAGGCTGAAAAGTGCGAATCGTCTCTCAAAAAACTTTACTAACATGAAGGGTGGCGCCATCCGAATGGAACTTCCCCTTTATAGTGCCGGCGTACGTGTTGTACGTCACCGCGCTTTACTCAAGCATTTTTTTCAACGATAGTGTGTAGGCAAGGCAGCCTTGAGAAGAATCACGTCGAGAAAAATGCAGTTTTATTCAATGACATTAAAAACAGTCGTGTGTACGCGGCATAAGGCTTACCTGTAGGTGCAAGAAATATCTCCTTAACCTACACGGTTAAGGAGATCTTTGCAGAAAACACTGCACTGATGTCTACGGCACATGCGCGCCATAGACAACGGTGCAGGCGCACTGAGCGTCCCGGTTTTCTGAATGGGACATGCCGGGATTATGCGCGGGAGTGACGTCATCGCCGCTCCGGCCAGTCACAGCGCGGAAGGGACTCGAAAGCAAGATGGCGGTGGCGGCGGAGGGGAACGAGGAGCGCTTTGGGGGCATCGGTCTAAGGTAAGTCATTCATAATAAGCTAGTATGCTATGCACACTAGCTCATTATGCCTTTCTCTTGCAGGGTTTTTTTTTTTTTTTAAAAGAGGGTTTACTTCCTCTTTAACAACTTGTAGATTTTTTAATAAGCTACTCAAGAAAAAAATATTTTATTGTAGCGTAGCCCCTTTGAGAGTAGCCCCTTTGGTTAAATTTCAGTATTTCGCTGCAAATTCTTTTTTAAGCGTAAATTTATTTGCTCATCCCCAAAAGTGCGCCAATTTCAGTGGGCGGACTCGATGGACTACTCTGTCTTTTTCTACCGTCACTTTTCTGTGTTTCCAGAAATTAAAAGAACTAACCTTAGAAACCTGGCATTGACTTTGGAAATCTGGTGCAAATAAGAAATTTGTTGATTTGTTTTTAAATGTGTTACAACAAAAAGTAAACAAACAAACAAAAAAAAAAAAAATATATATATATATATATATATATATATATATATATATATATCTTCATATTTTGATTACATTATAATGCTAAACATGTTAATATATATTGTGTTAAAAAAAAAAATAAGTATAACTGCGTATGAAATATATCATAAAAATTAGTGCGAAATGGTAAAATGCAAACCTGATGTGACAGCTGTAGAATCTGCTTGGAAATCCTAGGACTTCCCTCCACATGAATGAAATAATAGTTAGCAGAGCCTGAAGCAGACACAGACAAGGTTACCATTGGTTACCAGAATGTTTGGGTCACTAGACTTAGGAAGGGAGGGGGGGTACAATATAGTTAATAATAAAATTAAACCAGTTAGCTTTACTTACAGGCGTGTCTACTATGCATTTTTGTTTATAATAGAGTTAAAACAAGTAACTAAACAAATACAGATACTTAAAGTTATGATCTGAAATCATGTTTTTCCCCTCCCATGAGTGTGAAGTGGTTTGTCTCTAAGCCTTTTATTGCAGTTTGGTCAGTTCTTTGTCCTGTGAGTGGAGGAGGAGGAGGAGATGGAAGGAGTGTAAACTAAGGACATGATCAGTGCCTATTGAGATTGAGAAGTGCAATGTTTGTTGGAGAGATCTCACATAGTGTGTATAAGAGGTAATTGCTGAGTGTAACCGGAGACAGCAGCATTGCCTTTGTTGTGTGCCTGCGTTACTAATGACAGGGAAGCCGGTGAACAACACAAACCAAAGCTGTTCTTACAAGTATATTTTAATCTTGTACAGCCCAGGGCATTTGAAAATGAACTGCCAATTACTAAATTATTAATTGTTTGTCTGCTAGGTTTGTACTAAATTCCCAATCAAATATACTCCTTGAATCTAGTTAGGCCTGTTTAGTGGATATAAACTGGGAGTAAAGGTGCCTGTAAATGATATGGCTCCCAGTCATACCTTTTTTTGAATAGACGGACCCTCTTTTAAGTCTATCAAAGTGGAACCAAGCCTAAAAAAAAATCATTTTTATGACAGAGGAGACCCAATTAGTTTATTTTGTCATAAATAGGGATGGTCCTGATGTTTGAGTCTAACACAAGTTTGACTTGAACATCGGGTGTTCGTTTGCTCGCAAGCGAACTGAACATATGGGACATTCGCGTCAAATTAGAGCGCCGCGGAGCACCCCATAATGCACTGCAACAACGCAATGAATTGATGGCTGCTGATTGGCCAAAGCATGCACCTGACCTGCATGCTTTGGCCAATCACAGCGCGCTTTGCTGCGAGGCAGGGTGCCTTTAGCCAATCATGGCTCAGAGGGCTAAGTCCACGCCCCACACTATATAAGGCTGCTTTCACGGTGGCCGTATATAGTGTTATGATTGAGAGACTGTTAGCTAGAGTCAAGTTAGTTTACAAAAGGATAAAGATGAACTGTCAGCGCACACACTGGTATTGCTGGACACTTAAAAACGGCAATGCATATGTCTAAAAAACAGTCACAGTTCAATAGTCCATATGGTGGTACAAATGACCAGTCCTAAAAAGGAAGGAGATGATGAGAATGGTGGGCGGCAGCTGTCCTCAGAGAAAAGCCAACTCTGTAGAGGAAAGATAAGGGGACAAAGAAAGGAAGCGCCACCTAAGTGCAATATGTCAGATAAAAATGTTTAATCTCAAAGGAAATGCACTTACAGGGCACATCAAGGTCTCATAGAACGCGGTGCGGTCTGGTCTCAGGTCCATCTGGATCCATGAGTCTGCAGGCAAAGAAGATGGTCCATCCTGTGGCCACCAGGAAACAGACAGAATTTAGCGTGGAGCACAGATGATGACGTCACAGGAAACCAGAACCAAGGAGAGCACCGGAAGGAAGGTGAGACAGGAAACAACAGGCTGCGCGCTCAGAGACTAGCTCCTTCTACAGGCCTACTCTAGTATGGACCTGAGATCGGACCGCACCGCGTTCTATGAGACCTTGATGTGCCCTGTTTTTAATTGTGTCCTGTAAGTGCATTTCCTTTGAGATTAAACATTTTTATCTGACATATTGCACTTTGTCCCCAGAGTCAAGTTAGTTAGTGGCATGTAGGCAGTTTAGTGTGTATATATATATATATATATATATATATATACACACACACACACACACATACAGTGCAGGCAGTCTAATATATATATATATATATATATATATATATATAGTGCAGTCAGTGTAGAATATATATACAGTGCAGGCAGTGTAATATATATACAGTGAAACCTTGGATTGCGAGTAACGCGGTTAACGAGCGTTTCGCAATACGAGCACTGTTTTAAAAAAAAATCCTGACTCGGTTTGCTAGTGTTGTCTCCCAAGCCACAGCAGTGTGCAGTACTGCGTTTGGCCTGAGGTGGGGGGCGCCTGGGCCGAGTGGAGCTGTTCGGAAATGCTCGGAAAAACTCGTAAATACTCCATTCCCGAGACTTTCCGAGGTTTTCCGAGTTCAGCTGAGCTTTCCGAGTGTTTCCGAGGCTCTCCGGCGCCCCCACCTCTGGCCACATACGGTATTGCAGGCCATTGAAGTCAATGCGGAACAAATAATTTTAGTTTCTATTGACTTCTATGGGGAAACTCGCTTTGATATGTGAGTGCTTTGGATTACGAGCATTCTCCTGGAACGGATTATGCTCGTAATCCAAGGTTCCACTGTGTGTGTGTATATATATATATATATAAGTCAGGTCCATAAATATTGGGACATCGACACAATCCTAATCTTTTTGGCTCTATACACCACCACAATGGATTTGAAATGAAACGAACAAGATGTTATTTAACTGCAGACTTTCAGCTTTAATTTGAGGGTATTTACATCCAAATCAGGTGAACGGTGTAGGAATTACAACAGTTTGTATATGCGCCTCCCACTTTTTAAGGGACCAAAAGTAATGGGACAGATTAACAATCATAAATCAAACTTTCACTTTTTAATACTTGGTTGCAAATCCTTTGCAGTTAATTACAGCCTGAAGTCTGGAACGCATAGACATCACCAGATGCTGGGTTTCATCCCTGGTGATGCTCTGCCAGGCCTCTACTGCAACTGTCTTCAGTTCCTGCTTGTTCTTGGGGCATTTTCCCTTCAGTTTTGTCTTCAGCAAGTGAAATGCATGCTCAATCGGATTCAGGTCAGGTGATTGACTTGGCCATTGCATAACATTCCACTTCTTTCCCTTAAAAAACTCTTTGGTTGCTTTCGCAGTATGCTTCAGGTCATTGTCCATCTGCACTGTGAAGCGCCGTCCAATGAGTTCTGAAGCATTTGGCTGAATATGAGCAGATAATATTGCCCGAAACACTTCAGAATTCATCCTGCTGCTTTTGTCAGCAGTCACATCATTAATAAATACAAGAGAACCAGTTCTATTGGCAGCCATACATGCCCACGCCATGACACTACCACCACCATGCTTCACTGATGAGGTGGTATGCTTTGGATCATGAGCAGTTCCTTTACTTCTCCATACTCTTCTCTTCCCATCACTCTGGTACAAGTTTTTGTTGGTCTCATCTGTCCATAGGATGTTGTTCCAGAACTGTGAAGGCTTTTTTAGATGTTGTTTGACAAACTCTAATCTGGCCTTCCTGTTTTTGAGGCCCACCAATGGTTTACATCTTGTGGTGAACCCTCTGTATTCACTCTGGTGAAGTCTTCTCTTGATTGTTGACTTTGATACACATACACCTACCTCCTGGAGAGTGTTCTTGATCTGGCCAACTGTTGTGAAGGGTGTTTTCTTCACCAGGGAAAGAATTCTTCGGTCATCCACCACAGTTGTTTTCCGTGGTCTTCCGGGTCTTTTGGTGTTGCTGAGCTCACCGGTGCGTTCTTTCTTTTTAAGGATGTTCCAAACAGTTGATTTGGCCACACCTAATGTTTTTGCTATCTCTCTGATGGGTTTGTTTTGTTTTTTCAGCCTAATGATGGCTTTCTTCACTGATAGTGACAGATCTTTGGATCTCATATTGAGAGTTGACAGCAACAGATTCCAAATGCAAATAGCACACTTGAAATTAACTCTGGACCTTTTATCTGCTCCTTGTAAATGGGATAATGAGGGAATAACACACACCTGGCCATGGAACAGCTGAGCAGCCAATTGTCCCATTACTTTTGGGCCCTTAAAAAGTGGGAGGCACATATACAAACTGTTGTAATTCCTACACTGTTCACCTGATTTGGATGTAAATACCCTAGAATTAAAGCTGAAAGTCTGCAGTTAAAGCACATCTTGTTTGTTTCATTTCAAATCCATTGTGGTGGTGTATAGAGCCAAAAATATTAGAATTGTGTTGATGTCCCAATATTTATGGACCTGACATATATATTTATATATATATATATATATATATATATATATATATATATATATATATATATACACACACTGTGCAGTCAGTGTACAGTATATAATACAGTGCAGTGAAGTGGTTAAGGGAAGCCCTATGACAGAATTAAGAAAAACAATGGTATAGCAAAAATAGCAAAATGAAATTTCTAAAGGAAAAATGTAATTTAAAATAGCTTGCAGCTGTAATATATTGTGGGCTCCTGGCAATATAGGTGAAAATCAAGTAAAAAATTGGCGTGGGTTGCCCCCCCCCCCCAGTCCATACCAGGCTCTTTGGGTCTTATATAGATTTTAAGGGAAACTCCCCGCCAAAATAAAAAATAAAAAAACAGCGTGCCCCCACAAAAATCCATGCCAGCCCCTTTGCATCAATTAAAAAAAAAATTGGCGTGGGGTCCACCCGAAACCCATACCAGACTCTTATCCAAACAAGCAGCCTGGCAGGTCAGGAAAGGGGGGACGAGTGAGCACCCCCACTTCTGAACCATACCAGGCCGCTTGGCCTCAACATGGGGAGGGTGCTTTGGGGTCCCCCCCAAAAGCACCTTATCCCTCATCCCAACAACCCTGGCCATTGTTGTCAGGTCTGCAAGGGGGCCCCCAGATCCTGCCCTCCTATGTGAATGTGTATCGGGTACCCCTACCCATTCACCAAAAAAAGGTGTCAAAAAGTAAAAACCACAAAAGACAGTTTTTGACAATTCCTTTATTAAAAAAGAAAAAAAAAGTGTCCCATGATGTCCATCCATCTTCAATCACACCGCCCCATGGACCCGAAAGAAGGAGAAAAAAAAAGCTCCGCCGACTTCTGTCTCTTGGCTGCGACAGCTGTTATATAGGCAGGGGCTGGAACACCCGGCGACGTAACCGAGTGACCCCACCCCTTCTGATGTCATGTGATGTTATAGGGGGTGGGGTCATCTGGTTACATCACCGAGTAGCCCTCCCATAAAGGCGGAGTATTTTTGTTTGTTTTCTCAATTGTTTGGGTTCGTTGGGCGGCATGATTGACGATGGATGTACATTTTTTTTCTTTTTAAATAAAGGAATTGTCAAAAATTGTCTTTTGAGGTTTTTACTTTCTGACACTTTTTTTTGGTGAATGGTTAGGGGTACAATGTACCCAATATTTGAAAAAAGCGGAGATTTCCCCACAGGGCTTTTTAACAGCAAAAGAGAGTCAGAGATTTTGTAAAAAATCACTGATTTTATTATCAAAGAACAGTTAGGTCTGAATCGTATACAAAAGTTAAAATATGAGCTCTGGTATATACAAGCGAGACAGTTATAGACTGAAAAAAGGGTATACATCAATAGGTATTTCACTGTTTAATTTAGTGTTTACACCACTCGATGTATGGAAATGCCCCAATGCATTTCGACCTGTTAGGGTTTGGGTCTTCTTCAGGGTGTTCTTACATTTCTATAAATACATCAAGAGATGACAGGATTAAATATCCTCCATGTCATAATCTACTGTATCCAATACAGTCATATTTCATAAATGTACATTATCATGTGTTATGTTTCATAATTGCGGCGTGGTTGACGATGGATGTTCCTTTTTTTTTTCTTTTTTTAATAAAGGAATTGTCAAAAACTGTCTTTTGAGGTTTTTACTTTTTTGACACTTTTTTTTTTGGTGAATGGATAGGGGTACAATGTACCCGATAACCATTAACATAGGGGGGCAGGATCTGGGGGCTTCCAGATTCTGATAAGCCACTGCACGCAGACCCAGACAATCGATGGCCAGGGTTGTGGGTATGAGGCCCTTGTCCCTACTCATGTTGAAGCCTGGTATGGTTCAGGAGGCTCCCCCCCCCATCCTGTCATCCAGGCTGCATGCTTGGATAAGGGTCTGGTATGGTATTTTTTTTTCTTTTGCCGTGGAGTTCCCCTTTAAATCCATACCAGACCCGAAGGGGAGGGGGAAATCCACGCCAATTTTGTTCTTGATTTTTATCTTTATTGCCGGGATCCGGCAATACATGACAGCCGCGAGCAATTTTAAATTAATTTTTTTCCTTTAGAAATGTAATTTTGCTGTGGCACTGTAATACACATCACACATATGCGCCACTTTACAAGCAGAGAAAGGGCTCTTTCACACGGGGCAGATCAGTCATGATCCACCCCGTGAAGCTCCGCTTGCTCAGCGGGGATCGCTCAGTTGATCCCCGCTGAGCCGGCGGGTGACTGGGCGGTCCCCGCACACTGTGCAGGGACCGCCCCGTCAGAGCGCCGCTCTCCCCTATGGGGAATCGGATGACGACGGACCGTAGAGTCCGTTGTCATCCGATCCGTTTCGCTGACGGAAGGAAAAATATGGTTTTCCTCCATCACACTTTGGCGGAGCGGAGCAGATGTCAGCGGACATGTCACCGCTGACATCCGTGCCTCCATAGGGCTACATGGAGCATCCGTGCAGGTCCGCCTAAAAAACTGACAGGCGGACCTAAACGGACCCTCCGTGTGAAAGGGGCCAAAGGGGACCCCCCCAGGCACGATATTTAAAGGAATATAAAAATGTTATTGTTTCACTTTAAGCATTATTAAAATCACTGCTCCTGAAAAAATTGTAGTTCTAAAAACTTTTTTTTGCATTCATATGTGTCCCATGGGGCAGTACCCGGGTCCCCATACACTTTTTATGTGAATAACTTGCATATAAGCTTTTAAAATGAGCATTTTGATTTTTCATGTTCGTGTCCCATAGACTTTAATAGGGTTCGCATGTCCGGCCCATCCCTGGTCATAAACCCTTCTCCCTACTCCATGCCATGGCTCAGCCAGTGCAGCAGCTGAAGAGTCAGAACCTGGAAAGAAACTAGAAGGTGAAGGTGCCTGTGACCAATGGCGTGAATGATAGTGCAGCGCTGGAGAGGATCACTTGCATACAAGAGGTGTGTTACTGCTTACTGGACATATCACCAGGTAAAGATAGAGGGAAAACAGCCTAAAAAACAGAAAGCTATTGCAATCACCACATCTAACAATTAGTAAGCTGCAATTTATTACATACAGGGGGTCCCCGGGTTACAAACAAGATAGGGTCTGTAGGTTTGTTCTTAAGTTGAATCTGTTTGTAAGTCGGAACAGGCAACATTTTTTTTAAGCTTTTTGGATAGCATAGGGAAGGGTTATCACCTCTGTAACATTTGTTTTGCTGTCTGTGCCCCTGTTCAGAAGATTTCACCTCACTTTCTGTCCCAATGACAATTGGATTTAGAAAATTTCGGGTTGTTGTGGAAACAAGGATTGGTGATAAAGCATCAGTGGAGACACATTTTTCCCATAATAACTCTTACAGGAGTGAATTTTCCTTCCTAGGGGTAGATTTCCTCTCATTTCCTGTTGTCTCCTTCCGTTTGCAAGTAGGAGTCGTTTGTAAGTTGGATGTTTGAAAGTAGGGGCCTGCCGTATATACTCTGCAGAAATTTGGCCCTTAGGTGTTGGTGTTGCCACAACACTGTAAGCCCTCACAGTTACTCTTGGTGGGCGCTGGAACGCCCTGCGGTGAACTATTATATCAGGAATTGTAATTACATGCCCCTGTTGAACAGTGGTAGGAAAAAGTAGGCCTCTGGTGGTGGCGCTGCTGCCACAACACTGTAAGTCCTCACAGTTACTCTTGGTGGGTGCAGGAATGGGCCCTGCTGTGATTTATTAGATCAAGAATTGTAATTACATGCCCCTGTTGAATAGGGGCATACAAATTGGGCCTTAGGCACTGATGCCACAACACTGCAACTCCTCACAGATACTGTACTTGAAGCGCAGCAATGAGCCCTGCTGCAAATTATTGCATCAAAAATTTTAATTACACGCCCCTGTTAAACAGGGGGAGAAAAATTGGGCCTTAGGCACTGGTGCCACAACACTGCAACCCCTCACAGATACTGTACTTGAAGCGCAGCAATGAGCCCTGCTGCAAATTATTGCATCAAAAATTTTAATTACACGCCCCTGTTAAACAGGGGGAGAAGAATTGGGCCTTAGGCACTGGTGCCACAACACTGCAACCCCTCACAGATACTGTACTTGTACTTCCTGTTCTCTCTCTCTGTTTGTAAGTAGGAGTCGTTTGTAAGTCAGATGTTTGTAACTAGGGGACCACCTGTATTTCTTTTGGGTTTAATACTGCTTGAGGCTCCATGCACACTAGCAGCTTAAAAAATGCTTGTCAAAATGGTCTCTGTGTTTTTATTTTCTTTTGACACTTTTTTTGATGAATGAGTGGGGGTACAATGTAAAAGGAGGCTTCCAAATTCTGATAAGCCCCCTGCCCGCAGATCCCCACAACCACTGCCCAGGATTTTGGGGAAGAGGCCCTTGTTCCCATCAACATGGGGACAAGGTGCTTTGAGGAGGAAACCTCCCCTACCCCAAAGCACAAGCGCCATTTGAGGGCATGTGGCCTGGTATGGTTCAGGATGGGGGAGGTGCTCGCTCACCCCCCTTTTCTGGCCTGCATGGCTTGGATAAAGGTCTGATATGGATTTGGTTCGGGGGGCTATGCCCTTTTTTTAAAAATTTTGGTGTGAGGTTACCCTCCAAAAAAATTTTTTTTCAGACCTAAGGGTCTGGTATGGATTGGGGGGTGGCACACCAAGTGAAAAAAAAAAATTGGCGTGGGGTTGCCCTTAAAATCCATACCAGACCCGAAGGTCTGGCATAGATTGTGGGGGACCCCTACACTGTTTTTTGCCTGTAATTCTTTTTTTACACTATCAGAGGGGAATCCCGCTGACTCGAGTCATTCGTTGTTAAAGACGCAGCAGCCGGATTGGCGCCCACTCCTTTACAACCAGCTATTCCCTGGTCGTTAAGGATGCCATCGGACACCCACTGAGAGAAAATAAGTGCACAGACGGGAGACATTTGCCGGTACAAAAAATACCGGCCAACATTCTGCCCGTGTGTATGTCGGTCTGTCGGACTTGCATGCTGGAAAACCATCAGCCGACCGACCCCCGACCAGCACTCTCAGCCAATAGCAGAGAGTGATGATCTGAGTATTCTGGTGGGTGGGGGGGCTGTCAGAACACAACAGCTCAGCGGGGGAGATCGCTGGAGTAAACATGCATGGTTAGTACAGCGGCTCCCACCTTAAGCTGTCAGGTGTTGCACGAGAAAAAACTGTAGTTTGTACCAGGCTTTAATGTGACTGGACAATAGAGCTCACTCTTCAACTCAATACTAAAAACGCCAACAGTGTGTTGTTTAAAAAGACAACTGTACAGAAAAAAATAAAAATAAAAATAAAAAGACAACTGTACGAAATGTAGTATAAAAGCTGCCAATACTACCTTTTCCTCCTAAAAATGCTATTTGCTTAGCAATCATGCCATTCCACTGGCCAATACCTAAAAGTATAGACCAGTGGAATTGCATGATTGTCAAGTGACTAGCATTTTAAGTCACTGACATATGAGAAGTAAACAGAGCAGGAGTTCCGACTTCTAATGACTTGAGATAAGCTTGAGATTGCCAGGCAACTACTATTTTCAAAAACAGATTAGCAATAGCAACCTATACACTAGTTTCAGTATAAGTTTTCTTTAGTTGTCAGAAATAATACTGATAGCTCCTCACCTAATAGTACTATCAGAGCAGGCTTTCAGCTCTGAAGCCTTGTACACACTTTGCACACATGCTTTCTCGTCGGGAAAACTGCCGGGAATCTCAAAGAGAAAAATAGAGAACCTGCTCTTTATTTTCTCGTCGGGATTCTCGTCGGACTGTTTTCCGACAAGAAAACCAGTCGTGTATATGCTTTTCCGAGTCTTAAAAAAACGCGCATGCTCAGAATCAAGTATAAGACGGGAGAGCTCCTTCTGGTAAAACTAGCGTTTGTAATGGAGATAGCACATTTGTCACGCTCTAAATTATTGCATCGTTTAAATGCTGCACATTAAAATCTTCTTTAGAATGGTACAATAATGAACTTTGTTTTGCTGCTGATATTCACAGAGTTCTGACTAACTTTTTGCTACATTTTTAATGCTGATCTCATGAATATTTTTTGGGATTTTATAGAGCAAGATCTCCTTAATATTGTATATATTTTTATATTTTTTTACAAAATTTTGAATACAGATCTGCATTTTAAATTACCGTATATACTCGAGTATAAGCCGAGTTTTTCAGCACATTTTTTTGTGCTGAAAATGCCCCCTCGGCTTATACTCGAGTCACCTTTTTGCGCCTGATCTCCTAAAATTTGGGAACCCGATACCGGCCGGCCGTGGGTCCCCTGGACCCCAATCTTGGCACACATATAGCTCCACACTTCCTCGACAAGAGTGCAAAGATTGTTGTCCGGGGGACCTACGGCCGGGGAGCATCGATTTTTTAAACCCGGGCACCCCTTCCATAGACTCCCATGTTAAATGGTAATTTCTCCAGTGAATTTGGGGACCCAGTACTGGCCAGTCGTAGGTCCCCTGGACCCCAAACTTAGCACACATGTGGCCCCACTCTTCCTCTACAAGTGTGCAAAGTTTTTTGTCTTGGGAACCTACGGCCGGGGAGCACCGATTTTTCAAAGCCGGGCACCTCTTCCATAGACTCCCATGTTAAACGTCAGTCTAGTCATGGACACAGTGAGGCATGGGCAAAGTGAGGCTTGGGCACAGTGAGGCATGGACACAGTGAGGCATGGACATGGACACAGTGAGGCACAGTGAGGCATGCAGATGGACACCCTAGGCTTATACTCGAGTCAATACGTTTTCCCAGTTTTTTGTAGTAAAATTAGGTACCTCGGCTTATATTCGGGTCGGCTTATACTCGAGTATATACGGTATTATTTAATTTATAGTGATCTCCGTGATTTGATTTTTAATTTTGTTGTGTCAAGTTACCACAATTAACATTATTATCTTGTATTTTTTGACCTTCAAGGAGACTGGTTGGTGTTATCTGTCCCTTTTTAATTAGACCTTTTTTATTTTAAATGTACCTGCCTACTCGCAAGCTAAATTTTTTAGTTTAATAAAAACACATAGGCAAGTATTAACTGTAAAAATAAATTCCATTTATTCTGGTATATAAGAAAATAGAAGGCAGCGCTGGAGAACCTGCTGCAATTTGCGCATCTTTGGGACCCCAGGGCACATATCGACTCTGTGTGGACACTAAAATTGGGACCTTGAGAAGCACATCCAGTTGGGAGCACAATTTGGTCCCGAACTCCCAGAGGTCAGGAACAGCAGCAGCTGAGATATATGTCCCAAGTCTGGTGTACTACAACAGCCTGCCTTCTGTCAGACCACATTGAAGCAAGGCCATCACTTTCTAGTCTTCTTGTTAGCCTTGCCTGTACTCTTCTTTGCAGCCTTCCCTGCAGCCTTCTCTGCAGCCTTCCTTGTGCGCTTGATTGGAGCCTGTGTCTCTGGAGGTGTACTTGTGTCAGGAGGAGGAGGAGAAGGAGGTGGAGGAGGAGGAGGAGAAGGAGAAGGAGGAGGAGAAGGAGAAGGAGGAGAAGGAGGTGGAGGTGGAGGAGGAGGAGAAGGCTGGGCGGCCTTTACAAATGGCAGTATTTGGGGTAATTGTCCCCATCAACCCCTTATTTATTAAGGTTAGAAGCAGGGGCTCACATAGGAGGCGTTGGCCCATCGCAATCTGGTTTATTTTTGCACCAACTAGGGCGGCATAGCCCTCTTCAGTCGTGTTTGGCTCTTGGAGGGTGGCATGTGCCTCTCTTATCAGGGCCGTTGCTGCATCACTCACACTCCTATCCCTCCTGGTCCTTCTTGTTGTAAGGCGGATGGGAGGCACCTGACATGTTGTTCTAGTTCTGCCACTTGGCCGGCCGCCTCCTGTCTGCCACTGGGCCCTGCCTCCTCCTGTCTGCCACTGGACCCTGCCTCCTCCTGGCCGACACTTTCCAGCCCCTCATCCTGGCTGAGGTCTTCCTGTGTATGAAAAAGGGACATAGTTTGAGTTTTTGGTTCATCAATCACACACAATTTTCAGCTCATGACTGTTGCAGATTGAATGTAAATAAATATAAAAGACTATCATTCTGACCCCAGAAGTTTTCATTCTTCTCCCAAACTTTTTGGGCCACTACTGTCTATTGATATGTAAAACATTTTTTGATCAAACAATTTTATTTTTTTGCCATATTAACATCTTTTTTACAGCATTAATTTTATCACAATAAATCTTTTGAAAATACTATACCTGGCTCCAGATGTCCACATCCGGTTCTTCAAGGATGTCTGTCTCTTCTTGCTCCAGAGAAGGCTCATCTTGGCTGCAGGGAAGTCTGGAGGGAAGACTAGAGAGTGATGGCCTTGCTTCAAGGTGGTCGTTTAGAAAGGACAATCTGCTGTAGTACCCCAATTTCGGGACATATACAGCCGCTGCTACTGCTCCAGACCATTGAGAAGCCAGGACCATAAAGCGCTCCTTCCTGTATGTGCCTCTCAAGGTCCCAATTTTAGTATCCAGCTGACGGATGGTTGCTGTGGGCATCCATGTATGCACAAATATGAGCAGGGTCTCCAGCGCTGCTGTCCTTACCCCTTTTTTCCTATGTATTGGGTTCTTTGTCTCCCACAGAGCGGGCAGCTCCCTTAATCTATCAATGAATTCTATCAAAAAATCTGTCTCTAGAAATGGATTCATTATTTCTGCAAGACAAAACACATGACAAAAATACTAATGTCAGTCAGTCTAAACTCTAGTAATCTTTATCCCCATATAGGCCTCAATCTCTATGCAGTATATACCACTGATGTCCCAAGTTAAAATCATACCTTCGGTGTGACGTTCGTCGCTTTTACTCCTATCTCCGCACACAGAACGTAGTTACATCACATGTGTGTTAGCTTTGTATACACCACGCATGCGTGAAACTCCGCACACCTTGCCCGCCCATGACGGTCTCTCGACTTTTCCCCGCCCCTTCTCTTTCGGCGCGCAGACGACATGGCGGAGTCACAGCAGGTGTCTGCTAATTCCTCCAACGATGAGACAAGCCCAGAGCCTGAGGAAACGTCACGATTAAGGAGGCAATACAAGGAATCTAATATGTCCTTCGCGGAGATGACGGAGATGGTAGACATATTGAGAAAGTCGGATTATGATGGCAAGCATGGGCCGTTTACCCATCCTAATCTAAGGAAGGCCAAAATCATGAAGAAAGTAGTCAAAAGTCTGAAGAGACATTTTGGGGTACGCAGATCAAAGGAGCAGCTTAGAAAGAGGTGGTCTGACCTGAAACTGAGGGAGCCGGAGCAGTTAAAGTGTATTAAGAGAATGCTAGAAAAAAGTAAGTTTTTCTCCTGTGTTCCTATTATTGTATTCTCAGAACTCACATGTTGCTCCATGTTGTTGCTTTTTACTATTGGACCTTAGAAAATGTCATCTCTAAAAATTTAGTGGACATAGTAATCGGTCGTTACAGACACATCGTTCACCCACTACATACGATGTTTTTGGAAGATACAGGGTAAAAATTATTTTGACATGCCTGTTTGTATTCCATAAATGTTATTATATTGTTGTCTAGATGATGTGTTTGTAACTAGAATGAAATGCAAACTTGAATCAGTGTAAAGGAGAGGACACTCAGCAGCTGTTAACTCATCTGCACTCTGGAGCACTAGTGTGGAACACCAGAACAACATTTTTAGGGTGTCCCACACAGGGGCTCCAGTGGATACTTGGGGTGCCTACATGTGTGAAATCGACTCCCTAACGTCAAGAGTTGGAAAATTCATTGATGTATTCCTTCAACCGGTAGTCACTAGAACACCAGCTTTTTTGAAGGATACAATGCAAATTATTAGGGAAGTGTCTGAATGGAAAATTGAAGAGGACGTCTTGCTGGTAACAGCAGACGTCACCTCTTTATATACCATTATACCCCACGATTTGGGATATAAGGCTGCTGAATTCTTTCTACGCAAAGATCTTTCAATAAAATCCTCCACTTTGGAATTTGTCATGAAATTGCTAACCTTCGCCATGGAGCACAATTACTTTTATTACGGTGGACAATATTATCTACAATGTACCGGCGTTGCGATGGGGGCAAAATTTGCCCCTAGCCTCGCGGGCCTATTTATGGCCCTATGGGAGAATGATCAACTTTTTTCTCTCCAAGAGCCCCGCCTACTCCTATGGCGGAGGTATATAGATGACGCATTCTTCTTGTGGAAAGGTGATGCTGAATCCTTGCGTGATTTTATAGTTTCCCTTAATACCAACAATTGGGGAATTAGATTCACATATGAATATAGCGTCACATCTGTAAATTTTCAGGATTTGGTGATTTATAAAGATAATGACTCTCTATCAACTAAAACTTACTTTAAAAACACAGACAAAAATGGGTATATTCCAACACATAGTGGACATCACCCAAATTGGTTGAAGGCCATCCCTAAGGGACAGTTCCAACGTATACGACGCAATTGTTCACGGTTGGAAGACTATGAAGCACAGACTTTGGTACTCCAAAAACGTTTTCTAGAGAAGGGATATGAACCCAACACTCTAGAAAAAGATCGCAGAGATGTGGCTAGGCTGGATAGATCCAATTTGCTAGTACCTAAAAATAGGGATAAAAATATGACAAATGATCTACAATGGTCCTTTTTAACAACCTTTTCATCCCATTATTGGTGGGTCAATAAAATCATGCGCAAGCACTGGAAAGTGCTGAAGAGTGATCAGGTTTTGGGGCCTACACTTCCGGAGAGACCCACAATTCTCTTCAGAAGAAACCAAAACCTCAAAGATCTTATAGCACCAAGCATGGTTGACCCCCCGTTGCCAATAAGTATGTTTGGACAGCTTAAGGTTTTTTTTTCCTGTCGAAGATGTAAAGTTTGTAAATCTTCAAAAACTGTTAAGACCTCTTCCTTTACTTCTCAGGTTACCACCAAGAAGTATAATATATCTAGCTTCATTACCTGTACGACTATTGGGGTGATATATTTGTTACGTTGTCCATGCGGGTTCCAATACGTTGGTAGGACCACCCGGGCTCTCAAAGTGAGGATAGGGGAGCACCTCTCCAATATCTGCAGGGGCTTTAAAGATCATAGTGTCTTGTGGCATTTCCATCTATGTCATAATAGAGACCCTTCACTCCTGGAGGTGATAGGCATAGAGGCGTATACCCACCATTGGAGAGGAAGTGATCTAAAACGACAAATTTCCCGTAGAGAAACGCGGTGGATCTTTAATTTACAGTGTTACCGACCTTTGGGCCTTAATATAGAGTGGGACATCAATTGTTTTATAAACAATAGTTGAAATCACCACTCATATAAGTTTCCATTAATATACTTTCTTGGTTTAGTGGTATAATTTTTTGTATTTCCCTCTCTGTAGTACAGTAGTTCAATACCAATTTTTTTCTGTATTATGATTATAGGGTGGGTTTAGATTTTTATTAAGGTGAGTGCATCACCTGGTGAGCCCTCTTAAGAATTTAAAATTAAAAACCAAACAGATTTTCTAGGGGATCATATTTCCTTTATTAGTACTGTTGTATATAGGGTAGTGTCAGCAATCATCCACTAGATGTCAGTATTGCAATGGTCATAGTGGTCCATATTGGTATTCATTTATGTTTTATTTATTTGATTATTATGTGCTTTGTATTTTTGTACAGGTTTTTTTGAGTCATCTCACGGGTTTCCGTTTGTATATTAACTGAAACCCTTGAGTTGGAGGTACAGGCTGTTACATGTTGTAATTTTCAAATTGTTGTATAGCATCATATATCAAATGTCTTATGATAATATACATTGACATTTTAAAGGGTTTATTACTATTTTAATTATTTGTCAGTTTTAAGGTTAATTCCGGAGTACTGACTTATTTTTATTTTTATTTATTTACCTTTATTATAAGGGGTTGATCATTAATATTTTTTGTCATGTCCAGATGTGGAGGACCAGCAATGCCCTTCATGTCATACAGGGACATGTAAAATAATCTATCTCTTTTGTGTAGACATTTTTCCGGCGAAAATTCTGCTTATTGCAGGAGTCAAAGGAAGATGTCTATTAACACGGGTAGCCTGGGGGATCTGAGCTTTCTTCCCGGCTTCCGGTGTCACTGTTTCCTGCCTGAATATAAGCGTGATGAGTGATGTCCCAATCCAGCCTCCTTTCCCAGTGGACGCCTTGTATGACGAAACGCAGCGTCGGGTGGAGCTGTTGATCGGGCCGTCACTACGCTACAGCTGACTGCAACACAGCAGCTGAGTACGATCAGTTTTTTGAAATTGCTGCTTTCCTCGTGTTAAAACTTCATGTGAAGCGATTTTATTTGCCCGAAATTAATAAAGGGTATCTTTTTTAAAACGAAAAGTATTGCACCATGAGGTTTTTTTCCTTTTTTATTTCAACATCCTTTTCTACTGTATGAGCGAGGGAGTCCTTTGCATGATCACCTTGCTCTGAGGGCCCCGGGAGGATCGGGATATCGGACGATTGGAGGTACAGATCTGCGGCATGTCGGTGGATGTCTCTATTCATGTATGAGCCCCATATGATCTCTGTAATCGGGATCCACCTGAGCTGGTAAGCCTCCATTGCCTTTATCAATTATCCCAGCAAGTTGAAAAAGTCTTGCTTTATCTGCACCACAGGATCGGGTTTTGTTTGTTTGATGGATATCGTCTGATGCCGACATTCCAGTCTATATGAACTTTAAACACACTTGAACTGTGTACCCAGGAGTATATTAGTTTCAGGGGATAATAATCATTGCTGTGGTTTTGGTTTTTGTTCCCCCCCTTTTTTTCACTTGCCAGTTAGGTGGTACTATATGACATTTGTTTAAGTGTCTATCTTTTCACATGTTTATTTTCACTTTTCATTTGTATAATTATAAGCACTGTGTAGGCTTATTTAATAGGTCGCGCACTGATTTATATATATTTTAGCATACATGTGTGCTAAGTATACCTTTTGTTTCATTCTCATAGGGGAGAGAAGACTGGGAGGACACCACTCCAGGGAGCACAGGAACCCCACACCTCAGCAAGAACCCCAAAACCAGGATGTGGAGAAAGGAGAAGTGGAGGAAGGAGAAGTGGAGAAAGGAATAGTGGAGAAAGGATAAGTGGAGAGAGGAAAAGTGGATGACGTGGTGGAACTTGTCACCACAACAGGTCAGTGTCTGTCACCACAGCTTCAGGTAAGAGATGTAGGCCTGCAGATTTATAATACCTTTTATTAATTTTTAGGGGATGAACATGTTGAGGAAGAAAGTCCTCGTTTCTCAAGTGCTAGTGCACAAAGAATCATCCAGCAAGTAATGGTGTGTAGTAGTGAACTTGACATAATGAAGAAAAAGATTAATGTTACAGAGCAAACATTTAAGGACATCATTGATGTTTTGGGGTGAATAGAATGAAACACAACCCCCCCTTTTGATATTTTTCCAGTTGAAAAAAAAAATTAACTTTTTCAAACAAGCCAAAATTTGAAGATGCACACAGTGTGTCAACGTGTGCTATCTGCCATCAGGGGATATCCATGTACATGTTTTGTGGGTGCAACCCCTTCCTTGCAACTCAATTAGGTGAAAGGAAAAAGGGGTTGCACCTCCAAAACACGTCCATTGATCCCCATAATGGCAGATAGCACATATTGACAATAGCGATCAGGAGAGAAATACCCCTTTTTAAAAACCAAAAAATTGTGTGCATCTTCAAATTTTGGCTTGTTCAGGGGGTGACAACACCCCATATTATGAAGGGCAGATAGGAGACATTTTTCAAAAACTAGAATGTCTGATATTGCCTAGAGGTTTACAATGTTGTATTTTGTTGTATGTTAATGAGAGTTGTGTATTTTCTGAAAAAAAGAAACAAGCCTGTTTGAATGTGCACAGAGTAAACATTTTGAACAACAACAAAGTGTGGCTTCTTTATCAAATCCTCTATAACCTTTTATGTGTTTTGGTGTTACCAGTGAAATGTTTGCTATATACTAAAGGAAAATACACTTGGCACTACAAGTGCACTAGAAAAAACTAGGAGATAGCTAAAAGAAACACAAGCAACACATCAAATATAAAATTTAAGCAGATTTGTTTATTTTTTGAAAAGGATTAGACATTGCCTGGCAAAGGAATGGCCCCTCTACCCGTGAAATATTCCACATATTGCTGCCGAACCTCACGGGCGCTTTGGGGGGGCAAGCCAGGACAGCCAGATTCTAGGCCCGGCAGGGTATTGTGAGCTAAAAGTCCAGCCTCAGGCCCAATTGTGGCCATATAAGTTGTGGAAAGTCTACGCAAAAAATTGTGGAGAATGCAGCAGCAAAACACTATGTAGTTTATTTTATACTCCGCCATGTGGATGGAAGTGAGAAACAGGCAGAACCGGCTGGCCATTACCTCAAAGGTATTCTCCACAACTCTTTGGGCTCTGGCCAGCCGGTAATTGAATACCCTCCTCTCCGGGCTGAGGGTCCTCTGGGGGAATGGCCTCATGAGATGCGGTCCCAGACGAAAGGCTTCATCAGCCAGAAACACGAAGGGGAGTCCTTCCACATTCTCTGCATCCGGTGGCAATGCAAGGTCATTACTCTGGAGACGAAGAGCAAACTCCGTCTGGGTGAAGGCTCCCCCATCCGACATCCAGCCATTCTTCCCCACATCCACATAGAGGAACTCATACTGTGCTGACACCACCGCCATCAACACAATGCTATGAAACCCCTTATAGTTGAAGTAAAAAGGTAAAAAGACCCCGAACGAGGTGGTGGCACGATGCGGACCTGCTTCCTGTCTATTGCCCCTCCGCAGTTGGGGATGTCCCACCGCATGGCAAACTGGGATGCCACAGTCTGCCATTCCTGTGGAGTGGAAGGAAGCTGAGGAGTCAAACAAGATAAAAAAAATATTAGTACTTTTGCACATAACATTGCTAGTAGATTACACAAAACAACATTCTTGGCCAACATCATTAGAACTTTTATTTTAAGGAGTATTTAAATACAAAAATAGAAGGCCCTATTATCAGATTCATCACCCCCTCTGATGGCCCATTGTAAACATTTTAGGGGGGGCTAGATGAGTTTGGGACCCAAAAAATAAAAAAAACACCACTCAGAATTGAATGTGAAAATATACATTTGTAGACATTTTAGGATTTTAGGGGGTGTTTAGAGGGGGGGGGGGGGTAAAGCACTACAATGGAACTGACAAAATACATTGGTATGTGACTAGGCTAGGTGTGTTTGACCAACACCAAGCCTATGCACAACACGAACTCTACGACGAGAACGTACCCGCAACATGGCTAGAAAATGGTCGGCTGATCAGAACGAACTAAACAGAACGCACTGAAGAACAGCAAGGCCTATTGTGACAAGGGGGTCACTTTGGACACAGGGTGAATGGAAAAACCTCAATATGGTCTATGATAGCCATATTCAATGCGGTACATACATTTTATCTAGATTGGGTCTGTAATATTGATCCACCATATTCCTCAGGATATCTGCAAAGAACTATTTACTGTTTGATTATGACCTCAACAGGGTAATTGAAAAGTGACGCCTTCATGATGTTGGGACACATACTGTTAGATGCTAATGTCATCACCCCCAGCCCCTGCCTTTGTGTAATCATTGCTGGGAGGAATTAAGGTGATTTGCATTCTATTGTTCATTATGACTCGGGAAGGTCTGGTGTGAATAGAGATAATTTACACTATGCCTGTGTGTATGGTATCCGGCAGACAGACTGGCTGCTAACACTTTGTGATAAGATGTGTATTGGGGATCGTTATATTCTATTGTGTGGGATCTTTTGAAGCCTAGCAGACGTCAGGATGATGTGTTGAGTCTTGTGATGTGTGGGTGGAGCTGGGCCATTGTTCATGTTAAACTAATGCAGTATTGGATATATATAAAAGTTACAATGTTTCTCAATAAAGTCATTCGATCTAGGAAGATACAGAGTGCGTCTCGTTCTTCAGAAGGATTAATTCCTATGGGAAGGGGTCGTTTGGCTGTGGAAGATTGGTAGCGAGTGGATGTGTGTCCAGGAGAGGGGACAGAGGAAACGGCATTAACCCCCTTCGTATTTGGGGTGCCGTTACATTGGTTGGCAGCAGCGGGATTTTCCCTCCAGTTTCTGGGACACTCCAAACCACCACAGTGAATGACCAGCTATGCAGCCTGCAGGAAAGTCACGCTGAAAGACGTACTTGAGAGCCGAGATGGACCAGAAGAGGGTTGGTGATGCAGGACCCCGGTCAGTTGAAGACCTGTTTCAGCAACGTGTTCAACAGCGGTTGGCATTATATGGTGCTAACCCATCAGAGACCGCCATACAGGAAGCCATTAAAGGCATCCAGCTGCAGGATGAGCGACAAGAGAGAGAATGAGAGCGACAAGAGAGAGAACTAGCGCGACAAAAGAGAGAACGAGAGCGTCAAGAGAGAGAACGAGAGCGACAAGAGAAAGAACTAGAGCGACAAAAGAGAGAACTAGAGCGGCAACATGAGCGGAGAATGGCGAAAATACGGCAATCGGAGACAACGCCTAAAGAACCAGCTGCCATGGAAGAGGAATTCGGAAGGAGGTTGCGAGAGATGCAGATACAGCATAGAGGACCAGTATCAGAGGAGGTCCTGCTGGGATGGTCTGATTCAATCCGCTGCGAACTCTGGAAGAAAGCGCTAGCTCTCGAGCAGCAACACCAGGGAAAAGTTCTCCCCTCCATCCATGTAAGGTACTGGTCGCAGTATGAAGTACGAATGCTGTTATTGGGGGAACAACCGAAGCAGGAGTGGACAGCTGAGTTAAGCAGGCTGATCCGGGCAGAGATGCGGTTGGACGAGAGCTACAGAGCCCTCCAGTGGTATGTAGCCCAAGAGTGCCAGTGGTCAGCGGATGACAGCCCCACGGAAGGCTTTGACTATAATGGCCTGGGATTGTTGTATTGGAGGCTGTCCGAGGACCCTGACTTCGGGAGTGATCGGGAGTGGCGTTTGGAGGAAATAATGGAGGAAAGAGAGCGAAAACTGAATGTCTCGGAAGGGCACTGGGCAGAGGAAGATTTGGAGTTTCTGGCCGTTCAGGAATGGGAGCTGGAGATCGCCTACAGACAGCTGCTAGAGTCTGCTCAGCAGCAGGGTGGTGCTACCTTTGCCTGGGACTATCAGGAAATACCAGTTGACAACTATGAAATCCTGGCTGAAGAATCAGCAGTGGAAAATCTGGAGATTGCCATCCCTAAAGCCGAAGTGGATGAGGTGGAGTTCCAGGGAGCTAGGGCAGTTGGCTCATCCCCCCAGCCACAGATTACAGAAGGTATGGATTTAATGGGCTGTTCAGAGGATGTTATGGATTATGCATCGCCCCCTCAAGTACTGGCAGCAGGACAGGGTACTGCAGACCCCTACTCTACACCCGTGGCAGTTTTGGAAGCCCGAGGTGAGAAGGTGATGATTCCCCCTTCCCAGTGGATTTCAGAGATGCAGGGAGGAGAAGCAGCCATTTTCCCTCCCCAAAAGGTAGCCAGAGCAGATGGTGTGGAGTCCCCAGCAGAAGTGCTGGCAACAGGGCAGAGTGCTAGCAACCTCTGCCCAGCACCGGAAACAACTGTGGAGTTTCAGGGAGCCGGGGCAGTTGCCCTCCCTCTCCAGCAACAAGCTGAGATGGTAAAGCTTCTACCCCCAGCTGAATCACTGGCAGCAGGGCAGAACGCTACTGGCATCTGCACACAACTGCAACTTGAGCGGATATCGGTGGATGGGACTGCGGTCTCCACTCGCAGCAACCCAGCACAAGAGCTTGCAACAGAGCAGAGTGCCACGGGCCTCTGCTCTCAACTAACAGAAGAGGGAGTTCCTGTGGTACTGGATGGGACTTCGGTCCTCACTGACACAACCCCAGAAAATGGTGTGACACTGAGACAGGAGGATGTCAGCCTTGCTTTGCAAGCACTGGGGGATTTTCACCTACCACAAGTGGATGGGACTTCAGTCTCCACTTGTATACCCCAGGGATGCTGGGCAGTCGGCCCAGATCCCCAACAGCATGACGGATTGAACCCAGTCACCCTGTCTTCTCTCCAGCGGCTGAAAGGACTCCAGGGAGAAGGGCCAGTCCAGGCCTCTCCCCAGCGGCGGGTATGTTCTCTGAGAGAGGCAGAGGTTGGCTGGGTGAGTAGTGCTCTGTTTGGAGCAATTCATTTGGGGTACTGTGTGGATACCGGCATTAGAGGAATGGACCTATGGACTAACTTCGGAGTCAACCCGTCTGGGGTCGCCTCCTCTGTTAGTCTCCTGCCGAAAAGGGAGATGTGTGACAAGGGGGTCACTTTGGACACAGGGTGAATGGAAAAACCCCAATATGGTCTATGATAGCCATATTCAATGCTGTACATACATTTTATCTAGATTGGGTCTGTAATATTGATCCACCATATTCCTCAGGATATCTGCAAAGAACTATTTACTGTTTGATTATGACCTCAACAGGGTAATTGAAAAGTGACGCCTTCATGATGTTGGGACATATACTGTTAGATGCTAATGTCATCACCCCCAGCCCCTTGTCTTTGTGTAATCATTGCTGGGAGGAATTAAGGTGATTTGCATTCTATTGTTCATTATGACTTGGGAAGGTCTGGTGTGAATAGAGATAATTAACACCATGCCTGTGTGTATGGTATCCGGCAGACAGACTGGCTGCCAACACTTTGTGATAAGATGTGTATTGGGGATCGTTATATTCTATTGTGTGGGATCTTTTGAAGCCTAGCAGACGTCAGGATGATGTGTTGAGTCTTGTGATGTGTGGGTGGAGCTGGGCCATTGTTCATGTTAAACTAATGCAGTATTGGATATATATAAAAGTTACAATGTTTCTCAATAAAGTCATTTGATCTAGGAAGATACAGAGTGCTTCTCGTTCTTCAGAAGGATTAATTCCTATGGGAAGGGGTCGTTTGGCTGTGGAAGATTGGTAGCGAGTGGATGTGTGTCCAGGAGAGGGGACAGAGGAAACGGCGTTAACCCCCTTCGTATTTGGGGTGCCGTTACACCTATGAAGAACGACCTGAAAATCAGAAACGAGCGGACAAGAACACACTGAAAAACAGATACGACCTGACTACACGACCTGACTACACGCCCTGAAAGGCAAGATACGAACCCACAAGCACAAACTGAACCACAGAAAACGAATTGAAAGCACGAAGACTGAAAAGCGCAAATCATCTCTCACCAAACTTTTACTATCACGCAGTAACGAGAGATCAGCAAAAGCAGCCTAAGGGTTGGCGCCATTGGAATGGAACTTCCCCTTTATACTGCCGTTGTACGTCACCACGCTTTAGACCGGCGAGATTTTGGATTGACAGAGTGTATGCAAGGAAAGCTTGGCAAGAATCCCATCAAGCTTGGCAAGAATCCTGTCGAGAAATACAAAGTTTTTTTTCCAACAGGATTCTCGCCCGTGTGTACGAGGCTTAAGGCCTGATTCACACCTATGCATTTTTAGTGCTTGTTGCATTTTGCTGATTTGCACTACAGATTGTCTTCCATATGAATCCAGTGTTAAATGGACTGTAGTGCAAATCTGCAAGATGCAAAAAGCACAAAAAATGCTTAGGTGTGAATCCAGCCTTAAGGCCCATACACACAATCGGATTGTCTGACAACAAATGTGTGATGGCAGGGTTTTGTCGGAAAATCCGACCGTTTGTATGCTCCATCGGACAATTGTTGGCGGATTTTCCAACAACAAATGTTGGATAGCATGCTGTCAAATTTTCAGACAACAAATGTGTGCTGTTGGATTATCCGATCGTGTGTGCACAGGTCCGTCGGAAAAAAATCCAAAGTACAAACACGCATGCTCAGAGGCAATGCTAACCATAGCACAACATTAGCAGAAGTTGCCCAAAGGGTGGCGGTAAAGAGCTGAAAAAACACGTCGTTTCGTATTTGTTGGCTGACAAAATTTTGCCGTCTGTATGCGTACCAAGTTCACTGCCCACGCCCTTCGCACAAAATTCCACGGATTTGTCCGATGCAAATCCGATTGTGTGTACGAGGCTTAAGTGTGGTCAGTTTTTAACTGGATACTTTTTCATACACGTACATGGTACAGCAGGCACATATCAGGAACATGAAGTGTTGGGGTAACAAACGCTTTAATTCTAAAATGTCACAGCTGTCAGTGGACAGGGTGGGTATAAATGCTTAGCTTCCATTGGCTAGCAGTGGTCCTAAGGTGAATGGGCATGAAAAGCAATTTTTATTAGAATGCACTGCACGTAACTATGGGGGCTCATCTGATTATACATACTGTATACACTACAGGACAGTGACAGCTTGTCAGATTCTCCTTAAATCTTAGAAGCCAATCAGTCTAGTGATAAGTCAACAGACATGCTTAACCACCTGTGGAATGGCATGTTAAATTCTCTGCCTGTCCAGGCAGGTTTTAAGTTTTAGGTGCTGTGATAGATTGACTGACAATTACTCGGTCATGCAAAAATGTACCCAAATTTGTTTTATATTATTTCTATTGGCAGTATTTATTAACCGCTGAGATTATTTTTTTTTTTAACCATTTATAGGGAAAAAAAAAACTGTTTCTCAAACTTTTTTATAAAACATATCAAATAAAAACACTCCTTAATTGACCCATTTTTGCAGAGCAGACATGCATTAGATAACGGTCATACACAGAGGGATCGGTAGGAGAAAGGGTAAATGTGCAAAGCACATCATATTACAGATGTGCAGGATAAGGCAGATAAGTGGTTAATATACAGGTCAGATCAATAAAAGGATGGGGCTGACATATACTGTAGAGGGGAAATGTGAGCTGATTCTGGTATTGGTTCCTTTTTTTGGGGTTGTCATGGGGAACTTTCTTTTCATCTCACACAGCAATTGCCGAGGGTTTTGCGTGTTCCCACCCACCTTTGCATGTTTCAGCATCCTCATAATATACATGTGTAGCGCCCTGCTCCTAATGAGTAAGCGCTATATGTAAATTTAGGTTTATCTGAGCTGTAGTTTAGCTCAGAGTGATTATTAGGGATGAGCTCGGTGTTCGCGCGTTCGGCGAACAACTAACGATTTGGGCCGTTCGCGCCAAATTCGAGTGACGCGAACGGCCCACAATACACTGCGCCATCGCAGTGTAATCCCGGCGCTGTGATTGGCTAAGCATGCACTGTGACCCTGCATGCTTGGCCAATCACAGCGCTGGCAGCGAGGAGAGCAATGATTGGCCACAGGCAGGATGCCTGTGGCCAATTATAGCTGAGGGGGTTTAGTACACACCCCACACTATAAAAGGCCGCCAGCGCGGCGGCCTCGTGTAGTGTGTTCCGGAGCAGGGAAAGTGAAGGATAGGCAGGGACAGTGTCAAATCTATTCTTTGCTAAACCTTGTGTGTAGGGACAGAGAAGGATAGGCAGGGAGAGTGTCAGTGTCATATTCTTTGCTAAACCTTGTGTGTAGGGAGAGAGAAGGATAGGCAGGGAGAGTGTCAGTGTCATATACTTTGATAAACCTTGTGTGCAGGGAGAGAGAAGGATAGGCAGGGGACAGTGTCAGTGTCATATTCTTTGTTAAACCTTGTGTGCAGGGAGAGAGAAGGATAGGCAGGGAGAGTGTCAGTGTTATATACTTTGATAAATCTTGTGTGCAGGGAGAGAGAAGGATAGGCAGGGGACAGTGTCAGTGTCATTGTTGCTAAGCCTCCTGCACATTATACACCTGAAGTTAGCCCGTATTGCTGCTTTTTCCTGGTGTGTTACACCAACAGGCATTTGCAGCACTTACAGCGGGCGGAGTGTGCCTCCTGATCATATTACACCTGAAGTTAGCCTGTATTGCTGCTTTTTCCTGGTGTGTTACACCAACAGGCATTTGCGGCACTTACAGCGGGCGGAGTGTGCCTCCTGATCATATTACACCTGAAGTTAGCCTGTATTGCTGCTTTTTTCTGGTGTGTTACACCAACAGGCATTTGCAGCACTTACAGCGGGCGGAGTGTGCCTCCTGATCATATTACACCTGAAGTTAGCCTGTATTGCTGCTTTTTCCTGGTGTGTTACACCAACAGGCATTTGCGGCACTTACAGCGGGCGGAGTGTGCCTCCTGATCATATTACACCTGAAGTTAGCCTGTATTGCTGCTTTTTCCTGGTGTGTTACACCAACAGGCATTTGCGGCACTTACAGCGGGCAGAATGTGCCTCCTGATCATATTACACCTGAAGTTAGCCTGTATTGCTGCTTTTTCCTGGTGTGTTACACCAACAGACATTTGCAGCACTTACAGCGGGTGGAGTGTGCCTCCTGATCATATTACACCTGAAGTTAGCCTGTATTGCTGCTTTTTCCTGGTGTGTTACACCAACAGGCATTTGCAGCACCTACAGCAGGCGTAGTGTGATTCCTGCAAAATATACTCCTGAAGCTGGGCCTTATTGCTGGTTTTCCCATTTCCCTGCAGGCCATTAGAATGTCTGGAAGGCAAACAAGGAGAGGCAGACAGTCAGGAGCCAATAAAAGAGGGCAAGCAGGCTCTGTGTCTAGAGACAATAGTGCTGGTCGTGGACGCTGTGCATCGCCATCAGCACGTGGCCATGGGACACGCATTTCCTTCTTTTCGGCAACTGGACGTGTTGAGCCGCATCATGCCGAAGACTTGGTAGAGTGGATGACCAAGCCCTCCTCATCCTCCTCATCCTCTCTCACCCAGGCTCAGGGTACTGGCAAAGCAGCTGCCAAAGCGTCCTCTTCCCTGGTATCAATGTCATCATCAGTCACTCCTTCCCTAGACCAACCATGTCCTCCTGAGGAGTCCCCCGAACTGTTTGAGCACAGTGTTGGGTACATGCTCCAGGAGGATGCCCAGCGTTTCGAAGGGTCTGATGATGATACCCAGCTAGAGGAAGGCAGTAGCGTGAGAGCAGAGAGAGGGGATGCTCAAGAAGGACACCAATCTGGCAGTCATGTTCCAGCAGCTGCAGCATACTGCCAGATTGGCCGTAGTGATGAGGAGGGAGGGGATGATGAGGTCACTGACTCCACGTGGGTGCCTAATAGAAGAGAGGAGGAAGAGGAGGAGGAGGATGAGGAGGAGGCACATCTCCAACGAGGCAGGATGCCCTCGGGGGGCCAGCGTAAGGGCAGCACACCGACGGAATCACACCGCAGAGCTCCGCCTGTGCAGGGCGCTGCCTCTGCCCGTTATTCAAAAAGTTCTTTGGTGTGGGCCTTTTTTGAGTCAAGTGCATCAGATCGCACAGCTGCTGTTTGCAACATATGTCTCAAGCGTATATCGCGTGGCCAAAACATCACCCACTTGGGCACCACATGCTTGACCAGACATATGTTGACCTGCCATGCAGCTCGTTGGCAAGCCTACCTTAAAGACCCACACCAAAGAACAAAGCGGACCTCTTCTTGCACCGCATCAGCTGGGATCTCCAACCCCACTATACCTTCAGCCCTCTCTGAAACCTGCACTGAGAGGAATGAAGGTGTAGAATTAGGTGTGTCACAGCCAAGTACTTGCGGGCACTCTGCTAGCAGTACACCGACGTCCGATTCTAGCAGGCAAATTTCCCTGCCCCAGCTGCTGGACCGTCGAAAGAAGTTCACTCCCAGCCATCCACATGCCCAGCGGTTGAATGCTAGCTTGGCTAAATTGCTAGCGCATCAACTGCTGCCTTTTCAGTTGGTAGACTCGGCCCCCTTCCGTGAGTTTGTGCAATGTGCGGTTCCTCAGTGGCAGGTTCCCAAACGCCACTTTTTCTCACGGAAGGCGATTCCGGCTCTCTACCGGCATGTGGAAGGCAATGTCTTGGCCTCGCTGGACAGGGCGGTCAGCGGTAGGGTGCATATTACCACTGACTCATGGTCCAGCAGGCATGGACAGGGACGTTACCTTTCTTTCACGGCCCATTGGGTCACTCTTTTGGCAGCTGGGAAGGATGCAGGACAAGGTGCAGTAGTGTTGGAGGTTGTTCCACCGCCACGCCTCCAAAATGCTACTACTGGTTGTGACACACCTCTGTCCTCCACCCCATCCTCTTTTTCTTCCTCCATGGCCTCTTCCTGTGCTTTGTCCTCGGAACCAGCGCTGCTCCGTAGGCGTTCAAGGGGCTACGCAAGTACGCAGGCAAAAAGATGCCATGCCGTGCTTGCGCTGGTGTGTTTGGGGGAAAGGAGCCACACTGGGGCAGAGGTTCTGTCTGCTCTGCAGGGGCAGGCCGAGAGGTGGTTGACGCCACGCCAGCTTAAGCCAGGAATGGTAGTTTGCGACAATGGCACCAACCTCCTCTCCGCCCTCCGACAGGGACAACTGACCCATGTGCCCTGTGTGGCTCACGTCCTTAACCTGGTGGTGCAGCGGTTCTTGGGCAGGTACCCGGGCTTACAGGATGTCCTGAGGCAGGCCAGGAAAGTCTGTGTGCATTTCCGCAGATCTTATAATGCCAGTGCTCGCCTGGCTGAGCTGCAAAAGGAGTTGAACCTGCCCAAGAACCGCCTTATATGTGACATGCCCACCAGGTGGAACTCAACGTTGGCCATGCTGCAGCGGCTGCACACGCAGCAGAGGGCCATCAATGAGTACCTGTGCGACTACGGCACCAGGACAGGGTCAGGGGAGCTCGGGTTTTTTTCACCACGCCAGTGGGGCATGATCAGGGATGCATGCACTATCCTGGCACCATTTTAGGAGGCCACGAGGATGGTGAGCAGTGACAGTGCATGCATCAGTGACACTGTACCTCTTTTCCACCTGTTGGATCATACGCTGCGTGGAATAATGGACAGGGCACTTGAGGCAGAACAGAGGCAGGAAGAGGAGGACTTCCTTGCCTCTCAAGGCCCCCTTTACCCAGACAGTGTTCCTTCTGTCCCACCCATCGCACAGGAAGAGGAGGAGGATTGTGTCAGCATGGAGGTGGAGCCTGACACTCAGCATCATCAGCAGCAGTCTTTTAGGGATGATTTACAGTCCCAAGAAACCAGTGGACTTGTACGTGGCTGGGAGGAGGTGGCTGCGGATCATTTTGTCCTTAGTGACCCAGAGGACTCCGGACCGAATGCCTCAGCTAACCTACGCTGCATAGCATCCCTGATCCTGCAAAGTCTGCGGAAGGATCCTCGTATTCTTCGGATCAAGGAGAGGGACCATTACTGGCTGGCCACTCTCCTTGATCCACGGTACAAGGGTAAGGTTGCGGACCTTATCTTACCGTCGCAGAGGGAGCAGAGGATGAGACAACTCCGGGAGGCCTTGCAGAAAGGTCTGTGCAACGCGTTCCCAGAGACTGGGAGGTTACAAACTCCTGGTCCTGGACAACGAGTTGCTGAGGCTTCGGTCAGTCAAAGAAGGAGCGGTGGGGAAGGTGGCCGTCTGACCGATGCGTTCAGACAATTCTTTAGTCCGCAGCCCCAAGGTATGATTGGTTCCAGCAACCATCGCCAGCGTCTGATATACATGGTGCAGGAATACCTAGGGGCAAGGTCAGACTTGGACACCTTCCCCACCGAAAATCCTCTGGCTTACTGGGTCTTGAGGATGGATCACTGGCCAGAGCTTGCACAGTATGCAATTGAGCTACTGGCCTGTCCTGCATCCAGCTTTCTTTCAGAACACACATTCAGTGCTGCTGGAGGATTTGTCACGGATCACAGGGTGCGCCTGTCCACCGACTCTGTTGATCGACTGACCTTCATAAAGATGAACCAGTCTTGGATCACCACCAGCTACCAAACACCTGAAGCTGATATAACAGACTAATTTATTTTCAAATGTCACATCCCTTCAAGACTGATCCTGATGCTGAGAGACTGTCCTGTTATGTTGACTGACTATCCTCCTCCTCCTCAATGATCCGATTGATGATGATAGCTTGGAAGAACATTTTTGTTTCTGGGTGCCGCCACCAGTGGCTAAGGCCCAATTTTTCAGCCCCTGTTTAACAGGGGCGTGTTATTACAATTTTTTATGCAATGCTTTGCAGCAGGGCTCATTCCTGCACTCCAACTAGAGTATCTGGGAGAGGTTGCAGTGTTGTGGCACCAGCACCAGTGGCTAAGGCCCAATTTTTCAGCCCCTGTTTAACAGGGGCGTGTAATTACAATTTTTGATGCAATACTTTGCAACAGGGCTCATTGCTGTGCTCCAACTAGAGTATCTGTGAGGGGCTGCAGTGTTGTGGCACCAGTGGCTAAGGCCCAATTTTTCTGCCCCTGTTTAACAGGGGCATGTAATTACAATTCTTGATCTAATAATTCACAGCAGGGCCCATTCCTGCGCCCACCAAGAGTAACTGTGAGGCCTTACAGTGTTGTGTCAACACCACCACCACCAAAGGCCCAATTTTTCAGCCCCTGTTCAACAGGGGCATGCAATTACAATTCTTGATCTAATAATTCACAGCAGGGCCCATTCCTGCGCCCACCAAGAGTAACTGTGAGGCCTTACAGTGTTGTGTCAACACCACCACCACCAAAGGCCCAATTTTTCAGCCCCTGTTCAACAGGGGCATGCAATTACAATTCTTGATCTAATAATTCACAGCAGGGCCCATTCATGCGCCCACCAAGAGTAACTGTGAGGGCTCACAGTGTTGTGGCAACACCAACATGTAAGAGGCAAATTTCAGCTGAGTATATACGGCAGGCCCCTACTTTCAAACATCCAACTTACAAACGACTCCTCCTTGCAAACGGAAGGATACAACAGGAAGTGAGAGGAAATCTACCCCTAGGAAGGCAAATTCTCTCCTGTAAGAGTTAATATGGGAAAAAAGTGTCTCGTCTCCACTGATGCTTTATCACCAATTCTTGTTTCAATAAAAAACCCAAATTTTCAAAAAACATTTGTCATTAGGACTAGAGTTGAGCGGACATCTGGATGTTCGGGTTCGACGGGTTTGGCCGAACTTCAGAAAAAAGTTAGGGTTCGGGACCGAACTTTAACCCGAACCCGAACCCGAACCCCATTGAAGTCAATGGGGACCCGGACTTCTAAGGACTAAAAAGGCTCTAAAAAAGTAATGGAAAGGGCTAGAGGGCTGCAAATGGCAGCAAAATGTTGTTAAGAGCATGGCAAGTGCTCTGCAAACAAATGTGGATAGGGAAATAACTTAAAATAACATAAAAAAAATAAAAAAATAAAAAAATATGCTGGAGGCCCCCTTTTCAGCAGAAGAGGTACGGGAAGTCATTAAGAACCTCAGAAACTCAACGGCACGATGCCACACATATGGTGGGAATGCCCCAGAATACGCCCTTTCTGGAATAAATTATTCAATTTAATGGATAAGCTAGTGGGAAAATAAAATACTTTGAAATAAAAATGTAGCGGGGTGCTAAATTTAAGGGAAGTGTTTGAGTGGTAAATATGCTCAAAAACACTAATTCTGTAGGATTCATGGACCATTTTGTCCTTGGGGGATAGTATTGGTGTGCAGTTCCCTGCGGCCTACAGGTGGCGCTGCCATGGTAGGCTAGGGTTGAACCGCCGATACAGTGCTGTGCCTTTTGTGTCCCCTCTTGGCAGTAGTACAGCGGGGCGGGGAACCTGCTGTGCATGCCGGGAGAGCATATAAAAGGGGCAGACCTTTGGCCTGGGGGCTGATGTCCAGTGGGGTCCACGCCCAGGTGCCTTCGGCCTGGGTGCATGTGTTCCTGTTCCATCTCGGGTACCTTTAGCCCGGGGTGAGGTACTATCCTGGAGTTCCTGCTGCCCTGGGTATGGAGGCCTAGGTGCGGGAGTAAAGCCTGGAGTCCAGAGCCTTCGTCTGGAGTCCGCTAAGGGTCGAGGAGTCTTAGGGTGCCGCCTCGTGTAGGGGACCATGTTCCAGGGAAGGGAGGATCATTCTGATGGACCGATGCGGGAGTCACAGTGAAGGAAGGGTCTGTTGACTCCCTGGAGAGATGTCTTCCCCTTGATATGGGCTAGGTTCGTAGAAGGAGAAGCTCAAGGTCACCTTGACTGTATCAGAGGCCTTATTCACCCGGCCCGTGGCAGGGCCCTTATACACCCTGGTCTGTGACAGAGACCAAAGTTCTCCAGGTCCGTGGCAGGGGCCTTGTACACCCTGTTTGTGGCAGAGACCAACCTTAAGGTCTGTGGCAGAGACCATGCACCTAAAACTGTTTGAGAAACCTAAGCAGTGAAGTGAATGTGCTACGTTTGTGCCTGGACCTCCTCCACACCTTAAGCTGTCCTGTTTCTTTGCTCTAACCTTTTCTTTTTTCTTTTTTTTTTTAAAAAAAAGGTTTATTGTGATTAGATGCAGTACAATTATAAAAGAAGGTAACAAAGGACCCCAAACGAGGTCGGTACAAAGTATGATCATCAGAAACAAACAAAAGAAGGTCACTTGGAGTTATGTTCCATCACAATATCACAGACCACAGTACCTATTATAGAGGGTAGAGCAGACTCAGCATACAAAAAAAAAGAAGAAAAAAGAAGGCGCCAACAAATTTAAGGCAGACCCTGAGGGACAACGGCCCTACGTCTACTCCCGACCAGTCCACGCACTCCAATTGGGATCCTGCTGTGCACGGAGCGATCGGGAACAGAACACCCAGGGAGGGATATGAACAAAGGGCTTGGCAACCCGCCAACCTGTCCAGATTGCTGATCCCCTGAGGATGCGGACCATCCAGGGGGAGTCTGACCTCGAACCTCTGTTAATAGTCTGAAGGGGTTGGAGAACCCAACTAATGGAATGGCTTCCAAATGCCTGTAAGGCGGAGCATCTAGCTCTATCCATCAACATAAAACAAGAAAGACTACACAGATGTAAAACCTGAGTAGCTAGTGACAGTCTAAGACAGAGATTAAGAATAGGAAGAAAAGAAAGGAAGAAATAGGGATAGGGAAGAGAAGGGGGAGAGAACTAGAGAATAAGAGGGAAAGGGGGCGGGGGAAGTCAGGATTCCTCGGGGAGAGGGGGGAAAAATGGTCAGCAACGAGCCGAATCGGGGCTGTCCAGTGCTCACCTATTGGGGCAGAAGGGATATGCCTACATGCATAGCCCAGGGTTCCCAAATAAGACGGAATTTTTCTGGATTGTCTAGTAAGGTATTAGAAACCCTTTCCTGTGTCATTATCCAGGAAATCTTGTGTTTAGCTTGGCGAAATGACGCCGAGGGCGACTTCCAGGTAATCTTGGCCCCCAGAAGGATGAAGTGTATGAGAGAGCGGGACAATTTAGGGACCTTAGGGAGAGCATCATTAAGGAGGGCAATAGTAGGGTTCTGCTTCACCTCGAAACCAGTGACTTTGCGAATGAGGCTGAAAATTCTATTCCAGAACCCCCTAATTTTAGGGCATTCCCAGAGGGTGTGGAGGAGAGAGCCTACGAGGCCACATCCTCTGAAGCAGAGGGGGGAAGACTGTGGATAGAGCTTAGAAAGGCGAGTAGGGACCAGGTACCATCTGGAGATAACTTTAACGTCCGCCTCCATCAGGGAGGTGTTTAAGATACCCTTAAATGAGCGGGAGAAATTTGTGTGCCAAGTGTCTAGATCCCATTCAAACTGGAGGTCACGCTCCCATTTCAACATATAGCTTGCTTTGCCCTGAGGGTCAGCTAGCGCTGAATAGATCAGGGAGATGCCCCCCCTGACGCCCATGGCTGAGGAACACCAATGCTCATATTTGGTAACCGAGAGTGGGTTGTCTGAACTTTTCCAGACCCCACGCAGAAAATGTAATAACTGATAATAGCGGAAAGTTTCGGAGGAGGGCATGTCCAGTTTGGAAGTGCAGTATTTGAGCGAGATGGGACCATCATTGTTAAAATATTGTCCTATTCTGTATAGACCCTTGTCAAGCCACCATCCAAAAGCCTTGATGTTTAGACCCAGGGGGAATTGGGGATTGTGGAAGATGTGAGCGAGGGGATGCCAGGAAGAGGATAGTGCGGGATGTTTATGAAGGATATCACAGAGAGCCATTGAGTGAGAGAGGGCGGGTGACAGGATCGAGGGGCGGTCCTTACGTGGTCTCCAGGCTAAATAGTCCAATGTGTGGTTAGGGGTTGCCTGCCTTTCTATGTCTACCCAGTCCGGTTTAGGTCCTTTAGTATATATTGCTGAGAATTGACAGAGTTGGGCTGCTTGGTAGTACCACCACATATTGGGAAGGCCAAGGCCTCCTTTCTTCCTTGCCCTATACAGAACTTTTTTAGATAGACGATGTCCCTTGCCCCCCCATATGAACTGTATGATTTTTGATTGGAGTCTATCCAGTGCTCGCTTCTTGACAGGGATAGGCAGGGACCGGAAGAGATAAAGCAATCTGGGCAAGAGGGTCATCTTGACCGAATTGACTCTACCCAGCCAGGACAATTTATAAAGAGACCATTGTGTAAGTTCAGTTGTGAGTTTTTTGAACATGGCAGGGTAATTGTGTTGGAATAGGAGCTCTACTTTTGGGGTGAGGAAAACACCTAAATAGGGAAGAGAAGAGGCGCACCAGGAGAAAGGGAAGTTTGTTTTGAGTCTATCGACTATATCTTGGGGTGTAGTGACGTTCAAGGCCATTGACTTTGCCATGTTGACCTGAAGGCCTGAAACCTTTCCAAAAGTGTTGAGGAGTTGGAGAATATTGGGGGTCGACTTGAGAGGGGAGGTGACGAAAAGAAGGACATCGTCCGCAAAGAGGGCGCATTTGTGTGTATGTTGACCACATTGAACCCCGTGAATGTCCGGGTGTTGTCTAATTGCTAGAGCTAGGGTTTCTATCGCTATTGCAAAGAGAATAGGGGAGAGCGGGCAGCCCTGTCTGGTACCTTTTAAGATTGGGAATTGGTCGGAGAGACGTCCCTGTAGTTTGATCTGGGCTTTCGGGGAGGAATATAGAGACTCCAGGGTTCTTAGGAATTCCGGGCCAAAGCCCCAATGGTGTAGAATGGTAAAAAGGTATGGCCAGGTGACCGTATCAAAGGCCTTTTGGAGGTCTATGGAAAGAATGTATCCCTTCTGGGGGGACCCGCCATCCCAGGAGGATTGCATGAGGGAAATCAAATCTACCGCTCTCCTGATCTGGTCCGGTCCCTGTCTCCCGGGAATGAAACCCACCTGATCCTTATGAACATAAGAAGCGATGAAGGAGGCCATTCTGTTGGCCAAAATCTTGGTCATGATTTTCAGATCATTATTGATCAACGAAATCGGCCTATAGTTGCCTACATCACTAGGATCTTTTCCCTGTTTGGGGATCACAGAGATATATGCGAGGTTGGCAGCGGGTTCGAGAATGGATCCTTCTCATAGGGAGTTAAAGAGACTGGCCAGACGAGGAGAGAGGACCCCAGCAAAAGTTTTGTAATAAAGGGCAGAGAAACCGTCCGGCCCTGGCGCCGAGTCTGTTTTGAGATTTTTGATGACCTCCTGGACCTCTTCAGTGCTAAAAGGTGATTCCATCATGGATCTATGGGACTCTGAAAGTTTGGGGAGATCAATGTCCGCCAAAAATGATTCTAAGGGAACAGGGTCGGCAGAGGAGGGAGATGTGTATAGTTTGGAGTAGAAAGCTTGGAAGGTTTCTAGGATTTTATGGGGGTTCTGGGTGAGAGAACCCGATAACGATTTAATCTTGGGTAAGGAGAAATTTTTGATCCTTGGGGAGAGTTTGGCCGCCAAGCGTGACCCGATTTTATCAGCTTGTAAGTAGAATTTGCCACTTAACCAGCTCAAGTGTTTGTCTGCGTTAGAAGTTAAGGCAAGATTTAAAGCAATGCAAGCGGATTCTAACTTGGCCAGACTGGCGGGAGTGGGATTAGACTTATGGGCTTTACTAAGTAGTTTAAAATCCCTTTCCAAGTTTTCTACATCCACCTTCCTTCCTTTTTTCAGGTTGGAAGCCATTTGAATCATCCTCCCCCTCAAGACGGCTTTATGAGCTCCCCAGAGAGAGCTAGGGGACGTTTCCCTGGTGTCATTGAGGAGGAAAAATTCTTGGATGTCCTTTTCCAACATGGTGCAGTGGACCGGGTTGGCAAGGAGGGATTTACTCAAGCGCCACTGAGGGGGGCCTGAAGGTGAAAGGGAGCTAGAGATTCTAAGGGTTACTAAGGAGTGGTCCGACCACGGAACTTCTTGTATTGAGGAGTGAGAGGCAGTGTGAATGTCCGAATTGGGTACGAAGATGTGGTCAATCCTGGCAAATGTTTTGTGTGGGGCAGAGTAATGGGTAAAGTCTTTGGCCGTGGGATTCAATTCCCTCCAAGAATCAATCAGGCCCAAGTCGTGTAGGAGTCGAGCGATTCTGAGGCTTTGTTTGGAGGGTCTCTTAAGGCGGGGCCTGTTCTGGTGGGATTTGTCAAGTGTGTGGTCAAACGTGATATTGGAGTCACCCCCTATTAAGATTCTACCTTCTAGATGAGAGGAGAGGGTTGAGAACATGGATGCGAAAAAATTTGCCTGGCCCCGATTGGGGGCATAGTATGAAACAAAAGAGTACGTCACCCCTTCTATGAGCCCTTTGACCAGCAGGTACCTACCATCTTCATCACGAATTGTGTGAATGTGGGTAAATGGGATACGTTTAGCCAAGAGAATGGCCACCCCTCTCTGTTTGGTGTCAGCATTCACAAGGTAGAAGGTGGGAAAGCTACGGTGTAGGAAGGAGGGGGTATAGCTAGCGGGGAAGTGGGTCTCCTGAAGAAGGACAACATCAAGGCTTCTGGCGTGGTAGCTCTGAAAGGCTTTCCGGCGTTTAGAAGGGGAATTAAGTCCCTGTGTATTGTGGGAAGCTACTTTCAAAGGCAGCTTGCGAGCGTCAGTCTCAGCCATGGGTGCCCGAGGGGGGGTGCGAGAATGTAAAAGGGGAGCTCACCTGGAGAGAAGAGAGAATCCGGACATCCAGCGCGAGGTAGGCTATCAACAAACGCCCTGGAGTAAGGCCTGGGGGAGTTCTCCGCGAGGAATCCTGGAGGAGGGGGGAGGAGAACACTGTGGGGAGGAGAGAAGGGGGGGAGAAGAAATGGAAGAAAAAGAGGAGGAAAGATCAGAGATGTCATTATGTTGGTCAGTTAAATCACAAAAGGAGAACAAAACAAACATATGCAAAAATTCAGATAAAATTCAACAGGACCGGCTAGCCGGGTCCAAGTCCAAGGACTCCTGCAAGAGGGGTCTTGGAGAGAGTGCAACCCCAGTAGGGGTTGTCTACCTGATGTCACCAGAGGGATTAAAAGTCCCTCCGCGTCACAACAGAGAGAGCGGCATGATGAGCCGCTCCGGCCGTCAGAGCCCCCAATGGGGGGTAAAACAGTACTGGAACGGCCAAAGTGCAGAAAATACTGTAAACAAACAAATATAACGATCCGTAAAACTGTATAACCAGAACATAACCAGTGCATGGAGTGGAACCTGCAAGGGAGAGAAAGGGAAGGTGGGGAGGGAGGGCAAGAGAGGGAGGGGGGGGAAGGGGGAGGGGGAAGGGAAGAGAAAAAAAAAAAAGGGGGGGGCAGGGGGAAGGAAGGGTATAGGCTACTAGGCCTAACCATAGGTTGGAACTAGGAAAGGCCCATCATATATGCAACAAGTCAGAAAGGCAATGAAAGCGTCCTCCTCATCGAGGTGGGAGGAACGGGGGGTATTGGGAGTCCCAACTAGCCATAAGATGGGCAAGTGGGGCCCAAACCAAACAGATCAAGACCCTGGCCTGCCTGAAGCCAGTCAGGGCTGTGCGGGTCTGTCTACCACCATACTAGGGGGGGAGAGTAGTTAGCTCTCTGAATTATTAGGGGTAGTCAAAAGCAACACATCTCCCGTCCGGGAGAAAAAAAAGAAGTCCCTCATCTCGGGGGTCGGGATTCTCTCTGTCTCTTCGTTTGTTGTTTATTCCATAACGGGGTCAGAGGACTGCCGGGGGGTGGACGCTTTGAGGAGCCTGATTTGGTTGTCGCTTGTTGTGCAGCAAGTTCTTGGGAGATAAGACCAAGATGAAGAAGGAGACGTTCGCCGTCTTGAAAGGTGGAAAAGCCAAAGGATTTGTCCCTGAAATGAAATTGTAGGCGGAACGGAAAAGCCCAGCGGTACTTGATGGAATTCTGGTTGAGGACCTCCAGGAGGGGTTTAAGGGACCTCCGTTTCTGGACCGTGGTGGGTGAGATGTCAGCAAAGATTTGGATTTTATTCCCTTGGAAGGAGAGATTGTCCAGGTTGCGGGTCTGCCTCATAACATCCTCCTTCACACCATAGTAATGGGGCTTGACTACAATGTCCCTTGGGAGACCATCTGGGCGGGGGGGCTGGAGGACTCTGTGAGCCCTGTCAAGTTCCAATCTGTGGTCCTGAATGTCTGGCATGAGTTATTTAATGAACAATTTAACTGTGCTGGGAACATCAGTAACAGATTCAGGGATCCCACGTATACGGAAATTATACCTTCTACTCCTGTTCTCTAAATCATCGATTTTAGAGAGAGCTGTCTCAAGTTGATCTTGTAAGGTTTGGATGCATGTGGTATTTTGGTTAGTACGGGCGGCAGTGTTATCCACAGCCTGCTCAATCACATCCATGCGGGCTCCCAGGCTCTGCAAATCAGCCTTAATGGTAGCAGTGATCTGAGTGGCATTGTGGGCTAGGCCTGTGGCTAGCATCTCAGAAAAGTTCTGCAGCATAAGTTGCATGTCAGCGGAGTGAACTGGCTGCAAGGGGGGGAGAGGTGGGGGCCTGCCAGGCTTAAGGGGGATCGCAGCATGGGAGAGTGGGGGAGATCTCAAAAAAGTGCGTTTCAGCAGGGACTCAGTGGATGCTGGGGATATCCCTTGGGGGTTGCAGGTACTCACAGGACTTGCCAGCAGACCGATCTGGTGCTGGTAATGGGAAGGAGGATCCGCAATGGAGTCCGGGTCCTCCATGCTGCCTTGAGCTGCGGCCACCATCTTGGATGATGCAGGGGCTGCCAGTGTAAAGTCGAGCTGGCGGCTCACCTCCCTCTTTTGTGAGCCGCCCGGCATATGAAAGTGTCCCTGGTTCACCCGGGAGGCGATGGGGTCAGTCCTGGCCGGTTCCCGCTCGGTCTGTAGGCTCAGGGGGCTGCGAGAGGCCGGAGCAGCGCGGAGCTCCCGTTCAGAGCGTCTTCCCGGAAGTCCCGCGCATGCGCACTCTGCTCTAACCTTTTCTATCCGAGTAGAGTTTATTTTGCCATGAGAGAATAAGAGTTGTAATTTCAGCTGGTGTGGACATTGACTTTACTGGGAATTAAAGGACTTGCCTCTACCTACAGTAGAGGTGAGAATCATCCTCTGGAGGAGTTTTGACTCCGGCTGTGGACACGGCCCGTCAAGTACACCGCTCAACCTCTTTATATAGGAGGGTACGGGCTGGTAGTGCGGTGTGCCTTTCTCCCTCCTGCGAGGAGCCAAAAACATAAAGGCAGGTAAGGGGGAAAGGATCTGTGCGCTACAAAAAAATAAAATAAAAATTATAATCTTGACCTAGGAGGACGAGGTCCATATGGAGTAGGAGTTTGAGGTGGCGGTGGATGTGGCTGTGTAGGTGGAAGCGGCGGTGGAGGAGGACGAGGTAGCCAACACTGGTTCAAAAATACAACAATGGCTGGGTAAGGCCGGTGATGTGTCGAATTCTGTCCCCCGTCAAATAGTGTCCACCCTTGCTCAGTATGTAGGACAAGGGGACAAGGGGATTTAGAAAATCTCCCAAGACGAACGGCACCTGCGTGGTGAGTTCAGGTGAAGGCCACACCATCCGTGGTTCAAGCCGAGCCAAGTGAGGCCGTGCCCGAAGCGTGGCGATCGAACGGAGCCCGTGAGGGGCCCTGTTACTATGTGCTACCGTATGTCCACTTGGATGGTGGGGCTTGAACCTGCACTCACTGCGCAGGCGCTGTTCATCTTCGGAGATTTTGTGAATCTCCTTGTCCTCTGTACTGCGCAAGCGCTGCGCCTTCGCAGTATGGGCCGGACACAATCCGATGGCCGGACAGTTTTTGTCACAACACCGGTATACATGTCTATTCTGCAGAAGGTACGGACAAGTCCTGTGGGATCCATGCCTGGTTCATTTTAATGAACGTGAGCTTGTCCACATTGGCTCTGGACAGGCGGCTGCGCTTGTCTGTGATAACGCCCCCTGCCGTGCTAAATACACGTTCAGATAATACACTGGCTGCAGGGCAGGCCAGCACCTCCAAGGCATAAAGGGCAAGCTCAGGCCATGTGCCCAATTTGGAGACCCAGAAGTTAAAGGGGGCAGACCCGTCATCCAGTACGTGTAGGCCTGTGGACACATACTGCTCAACCATGTTGTTTTTTTAGTATAGCACAGTAGAAGAAAACTATATAGAAATTGTTTATTTCACACACCTCCACATATGTATAACACACTGCAAAATATTTTTTGTGGCCCTAAATGGCGTTTTTTGGAAGACCACAACACACCCACAGTACGTAACCGCTGAATCGCACAGCTACAGAACTGCAGAAAATGCTATTCAAAAAACAATTTGTTTTTTTAGTATAGCAGAGTAGAAGACAAATATATAGAAATGGTTTAATTCACACACCTCCACATATGTATAACACACTGCAAAATATTTTTGTGGCCCTAAATGGGTCTTTTTGCAAGCGTACATTAAAGTGCAAATTTTTTTTTTTTTTTTTTTTGCCCTAAACGGGTCTTTTTTTGCACAAGCAAAATAAAATGCAAATTTTTTATTTTTTTTGCCCTTAATGGGTCTTTTGGAAAAGAGCACAATAAAGTGCCTTTTTTTTTTTGCCCTAAATGGATCTTTTTCCAAGAGCAGAATACACCCACAGTATGGAAACGGTGTATCTCTCAACGTAATATATGCAGTGCTGGTGCACTGAGCTTGCAGATAAAAGGTAGATTTTCTCTGACACTGGGCTCATGGCAGTGTAAAAAGACTGCACTGCAACACAAACAGGTAAACCTATGCAGATCGCTGAGTTATATCTCTGAATCTGGACTCCTATTCCTATATAATATATCTCTCTCCCTGAAAGCACCAACAGGAACCTGGCCCTACACTACACTGTCTCTCTATCTTTTCCCTCAGATTCCAGAATCAGGACTAACTCATGTATTTTTCAATCTCTCCCTAAAAGCAGCAGCAGCAGACAAGATCCTCTCCCTATCTATTCTGAAGCAGAGTGACGTGTGTGCTGTGTGCCTCTTGCTTATATAGAAGCTGGGTCACATGTTGCACTGACCAATCACAGCCATGCCATTAGTAGGCATGGCTATGATGGCTTCTAAGGGCACACCAGCTAATCAAAAGGTGATTGGCTGGCCCCTGAAGCATTTCTAACTGCGTAATTAGATTGCCGAACCCGAACCCGGACTTTTGCGCAAAGTCCGGGTTCGGGTTCGGGAAAAAGCTAAAGTTCGGTACGGACCCGAACTTTACAGTTCAGGTTCGCTCAACCCTAATTAGGACGGAAAGTGAGGTGAACTGTTCTGAACAGGTGCACACTGCACAGATAGCAAAACAAATGTTACAGGGGTGAGAACCCTTCCCTATGTTTTCCAAAAAGCTTAAAAATAGATTTTTTGGCTGGAGCTACACTTAAACAATGTACTTGTTCAAAATTACAAACAGATTCTACATAAGAACAAACCTACAGTCCCTGTCTTGTATGCACCGCCTGTATACGGCTGTTCAGAGTATATAGGGCCTTCCTTATTTTGTGTGCGGGGTTCCCCTTAATATCCATACAAGACCCAAAGGGGCTGGTAATGGGCTGGGGTGGGGGGGGGCTGTGATGGGGTAGCTATTCCATTTTTCTTTAAGATTTTCATCCATATTACCGGGACCAGACATTACATTAAAGCCGCAAGCAGTTTTAAATGGCTTTTTCTCCTTTAGAAATGTAATTTTGTGCAGGGACAGTTCTAAACACGGAAAACATGTGGCACTTCACAGGCATACTTTAGACACCCCCCAGGTACGATATTTAAAGGAATATTTGACTTTTTTTTTTCACTTTATGCATCATTAAAATGACTGCTCCCGAAAAACGGCCGTTTTTAAAACTTATTTTTGCATTGATACATGTCCCCTGGTGCAGAACCCGGGTTCCCAAACCCTTTTTAGGACAATAACATGCATATTAGTCGTTATAATTAGCACTTTAGATTTTGAACGTTCGCATCCATTGTATTTAATAGGGTTCTAAAGTTCGTGCGAACTTTCGGTCCGTTCGCGGGTTCTGGTGCGAACCGAACCCGGGGGTGTTCGGCTCATCACTAGTGATTATGTTAAATTGCTGGTTTCTGTTCCAGTTCAGCTGTGTTGTGTGTTTCCCACTTGGCTGTGGGTGTCGCTGTCACCACCGGTCAGTGTTGGAAATACAACTGGCTGGATGCATTGAGTACCTCTTTACCCAGAAACAGCCCAGTTCCCCCCGCTGTGCATTTGGGAGAGGGTACTTAAGGGACAGACACCATTTTTCAGCTCTCTCTGACCTGATGGCCCTCCTGGCCTAAGGTATGTCGTAACAGTTCTTCTGTCTGTGGGCCTGCTGGCCCGAGGCATCGTTACTGAAAGTAGGCTCAGGAGTTTCTGGGGTCTACTGGTCCAGGGGTGGTCCTGTGCTGTCTTGCCTGCGGGGAGAAGCTGAGAAATTGGAGAAACCAGGGGAGGACTTTTCTCAGAGAGGACCGAGCAAAAAGGCTGGTATCTAAGGAAGAGCCTGGAGACTCAATTGGAGGATGCATCCCGGCCAATCTACCTCACAGTATTGCCGGATGGCTGAAAGAAACTGGTACTGTGTAACTGTTCTTTGACTTTGCAAAAGTTCTTGTGGCAGAGGATTGTACAACGACTCTAGTATATTCAACAAGTCTGTGGCAGAGACTATGACTGAGAGCCGCACCGGCTGCTAGGTCAGTGAGAGAGGCCTACCCGGTGGTTGCTAGATCCAGTTGTGGAAGCTGTTTGTCCTCTGGATCGAAAGAAGTATCCGTGATCCGCAGAACAAGGTACCTGAATCTCCCCTAACACTCCATCCCTCTATCTGAAGTTGTTAATAAAAGCATTGGGAAAAAGAGACTAAGTGTTGGTGCGGACATCTGTGAACAACTCTCCAATGGAACCCCTATGGTGGATATGGTGAACAGTGAGGTAACGGCAGACCCAAAATTAAACCAGCAGCTTCTAGAGGGGTAGTGCTACACATGAAAAATTAAACAGAATGGGAGACACTCATGATAGCAACAGCAGACAGGACAACCCAGAAACTCAAATACAGACATCTTAGCAATAGGGTTCTAAGGACCTATAACAAATTATTGGATGATCTGACTGCCCAGCATCCACCAAAAACTGAAACATCTGGTTTGGGTGGTCTGTTCCTTTAATAGAGTAGCATCCTAACATTTTCTTTTCTTCGCCATCATGGAAAAATATGTATTCTTCAGTCAGTGATTTCACCACTGAAAAGAATGTTAAAGTGCAAACTACAGGAAACCTAATACAAGGTAGTAAAACTCACATGTGACCATAACCAATTGCTGACCGCCCTATAGCAGTTTTACTGCTACAGGGCGGTGGCTGTGCAGAGGATCACATATATATATATATATATATACGTGATCCTGCATTCTGAGTAGGGGGGCACGAATGCGCACCACCGGCGGCTCGCTCCCGCTGTGATTACACATAGCGGGAGCCGATCAGCGGGTACAGCTGACTCAATGTCCATCGACACCCGCCAATTATCAGTCACAGAGACAGAATTGCAATCTGCCTATGTAAACAAGGCAGATTGCCGTTCTGACAGGAACAAAGGCATGGATCCTGTGTTTCTGCAAAGCAAGGACTAGAATCCATGTCTTCCCCCAGTAAAAGCACCTCACACAGTTTAGAAAAGCACTGGTCAGGCACACAGTTAACCCTTTGATTGCCCCTCTTAACCCCTTCCCACCCAATGTCATTAGTACAGTGACAGTGCATATTTTTTTAGCACTGATCACTGTATTGGTGTCACTGGTTTCCAAAGAATGTCCGCCGTAATATCACAGTCCCGCTATAAGTCGCAGATCGCCACCATTACTAGTAAAAAATAAATAAAAAAATATCCCATTGTTTGTAGACGCTATAACTTATGCGCAAACCATTCAATATACGCTTATTGTGATTTTTTTATATTACCAAAAATATGTAGCAGAATATATATTGGCCTAAATTGATGAAGATTTTTTTTTTATTGAATATGTTTTATAGTAGAAAGTAAAAAATATTGTTTTTGTTTTTTTCAAAATTGAGGTTTTTTTTTGTTTATAGCACAAAAAATTTCAAACGCAGTGGTGATCAATTACCACTAAAGGAAAGCTCTATTTGTGGGAAGAGAAAACAACATTTTTTTTTGCGTACAGTGTCGCATGACTGCACAATTGTCAGTTGTAACTTAGTGCTGTATCACAAAAAATGGCCTGGTCATGAAGGGGGGTAAATCTTCCGGAGGTCAAGTGCATAGAGAATTTTTAAATCAATAGAAACCCGTGTATAGAGGAACATAGAGGCTACTGTCGCAAAATGCTATTCATTTGGCTGTCATTGTAATCCACTGTCTTCAATACTTTCCGAATTACTGACTCAGAACAAGCAGGCAGTTCAAGAAATTATACTTTGTATGACTACACACGCCACATAAGTGTTCAGAGTCATGGCTCAAAGAATATTGAAGTCAGAGGTTCAACATTTCAGAAAGGCATTTTCGGAAGAAGATCAGAAATAACAGAGCCCATTTTCCCTCAATATAAAAAGCCTGCCAATTGATTACCGTTTTCTTAAGTTCAACATGAAATTCCATGAATGTAATTGTCTTAAGAGTGACTTGGCATTACCACTGGTGCCAGCATCCTAAAAGGTGTATGCAATACACATTCATGTGGATGTACAGGATTTTAAGTGCAGACAATTTTACAGACAACCATATAGTCAAAGTCTCTCAGTTTTTATTATAATAACATTAAAAAACAAGATAGATAAAAGACATCTAGATATGGGCTAAACTTTTGTCAATAATTTGAACATTTCCTTGTCAAAAAAGTTTTATTGATTGCACAATAAAATGAAAGTACATTGTTACATATACAAGGATATATATACTGTATTTATTGGTGTATAACACTCACTTTTTTACCCTGAAAATAGAGGGTAAACTGTGCCTGCGTGTTATACGATGGGGGCTGTGGAAAGTTTTTTTTCCCTGAAACTTCCCTCTTAAAGTTAGGCCCCTTTCACACTGGGGCATTTTTCATTTCAATTCCTGCCCTGTAGCCTTCAATGTGAAAGCCCAAAGGCTTTTACACTGAAGCGGTGCGCTAGCAGGACCGCTCCAAAAGTCCTGCTAGCCGCTTCTTTACAGCGGTAAAGGAGCGGTGTGTTCACCGCTCCTTTACCGCGGGTGCCCATTGAAATCAATGGGACACCGCGGTAATACCCCCCGCAAACCGTGGCAATAGCCGCAGTTTGCGGGCAGTATTAACCCTTTTTCGGCCGCTAGCGGGGGTTAAATTCACCCCCCTAGCGGCGCTGCTATACCGCCACCGCTCCTGCCCGCCCCAGTGTGAAAGGGGCCTTAGGGTGCATGTTATACGCCTGTGCGTGTTATACGCCGATAAATACGGTAAATAAGCTCTTTTGTTAAACAATAAAAATAATCTATGTAGGTAACATAGTATGTTTTGTTTGTGTTAAACTTCATCACACACAATTAATTGCTCTATGTTACTTTATCATGTTAGTATGAATATTGTAAGTATTAATACCTAACAAAGGTTACCCTAGAAGACTTTGTATATATGTAATATATCATGTATTGATATAGAGCTGATATAGATAAACAAATGTTAGACATTAACTTAAAAAGAAAAGAAAAAAGAAAGTTGAGAAAAATGGGGGGGGGGGGGGAGAAATAATAGTTCACAGGGTCGGTCCAGGTATAAATAGAAGTGTGGTTACACGGTTTTGTTAAATAATCAGTTACCATGGCTGAAGGACTGAATCCTTAAAATTTGGGGGTAAATGAGTCTTTATCCATGGGTTCCACATTTTCTTGAATTTTCTTGAATTTCTGAATATCGTTACCTTCAATAGCTGACATTTTAGCATGGGACATTGCAGAATTCATTCTGTTCTTAGTTTCAGCCAATGCCAGTATTGGTGATTTCCATGTTTTCGCCATTGTTTGCTTAGCAGCGGTTGAAAGTTGAACAAAAAGCTTAAATTGGGAGAATGTTAGATGATCTGGTTTCAGATTAAGTGATATAAACATTTCAATCACCAACATTTCATTGTCTTTTACCAATGCGTTTACCCTTTGTTGGGCCTGATCATCATAGGATTGCATAGACTGGGTTGGTTTTAACCTTCATAGGCACTATCTTATACTTCTCACTGACATAAGTTTTCCTTTTTATATCGGACAGTGATTTTCTTTTTCTTTCCCGTGTGTAGATATTATTGATTGGCATAATTTTTTGATCCATGACTTCAACATTAAGGTTCAGTCTGTGTCCCTGATAAAGAGAAAATACTCGAAAAGCATCAGTTAATGATGGTGAAATGTTGATGATTGAAATGTGCACATTAGTTTATTTATGTTCTTACAAGTATTGACAAATGTTCAGCCTATACCTGTCTTTTATCTACCTAGTTTTCTTGCAATGTCACAATAAAAATTGACAAACGTTTTCCACTATGTGGTTGTCTGTGAAATTGGCCTACAGTCCCAGACACCCACATTAACATGTTTTTCAAGATGAAATTTCAATTATTGTCCCCAATAGGCCACTGCTTGTAACAAAATGGGTGATACTAACCAATATACAAGATGTAAATATTAAAGTATTTACAAAAATTTTGGCTCTGGTCAGTAATCAAAACAAGTCTCCAGGCCAAGAATTCCCATTTGTAAAGGTAAACTTGAAATAACTTAGTTTATTTAATAAGGTAAAGAAAAAGAAAAATACCACTCTCATGCATACGCAAGTTTTGACACATTTATGCAGGATCTTGCTGGCAGCATGATCCAGCATAGAAAGAGGCTTATAGGGCATCTCAACTCATATTGACATAAGTATGCTTATGCATGCCTCCCAACTGTCCCAGGTTCCGTGGGACCGTCCCGAGACTTCAAGTAAGTGCCAGTGTCCCGCAGATCTGGGTTGGTGTCCCGGAGCCCAGTGCCAGAACAAGTCACAGCACTGGTCTCCACTCAGTAGTAGTATCCTCAATGGGTGCAATGTGTGCTCTCACACACAGAACCAAGTGAGGATTCTTGGCAGAAGAGCTTGCCGGCAATCTCTGCTCCCCTCCCCTCCTCTCCTCAATGCAGCCATTGACTGCTAGGAACGCCGGCTTCCTAGCAACCGATGACATGCCAGCTCCACCCCCGCCTTTGGCTCCTTACTCCTGCCTGTCAGCATCTCTCGCCAGGTAAGAGGAATTCTGCACCCCGTTACTTTCCAGCTTGTCATACAGAAGCTCTCCACCAGCTTATGTGTGTTAGAACCAGGCACCTAGGGCATGTGTGAGTAGAAAAGAATAAAATGCGCTACCCAAAAAAAGAAAAACAAAAACAAGCCCAAGCAAGCCCAAGCAAGGGAAGTGAAGCAGCTACACATGAATGTGACAAAATTCAAAAGGAGTGGGGATAATTATGTAGCGCTACATGTTCGGCGAAATAACATTAGACAATGTATACCCAACAGGGTGTGACCATATTAGTGTGACATAAAAAATGCTAAGCAACGAATACCCAGCAGGGTGTGAACAAAAAAACTGTGAGAATCATTCCACAAAGTAATCAATATATACAAAAATTCAATGTGATGTAGTTTCCATCATAAATTAATATAAATAACGTGATGAAGATGTCATGAGATTGGAAATAACATCCCAACGGAAATCTTCAGGTGAGTGACGTAATTCAAATGCGCTTACCGGAACCATTGGACCCGACTGTCATACGACAACGGATCGATTGAGCTTAAGGTATCCCAAACGGCTGTTCCATGGGGGTGTCAACGAAAATCCAGAAGAGGGTGGAGTCTGCCACATTGGCATCCAGATGACGTCAACCCGAGGTAAGGCAAATAGGCCCGATGTTCCTCAGCCACAGATTATTCTGGTATGGATAGCCCAACTATACTGTTGATGAGGCAATCATGGGAATCTACCAAACATCCAAGCACAACCCGGTTCAGGCAAGCAGCAACCCTAACTAGGGTAATGGAGACCAACTGGAGAGAACTCAAAGCTTATCTTTCCTTTTCAATCTGCAGCCACTTTTTTCTCAGAAAATTAAAGTGGCTGCATTTGTGAGAGAGCTGGGGGGCATTTGTGAGAGAGCTGGGGGGGGGCATTTGTGAACACATTGTATTTCACACCCTGGACCCCTGCAGTCTGCATTAAGTATTTTAAACTGACGCTGACTGCAACAATCCCCTGTGCTCTGCCTTACACACTCCTGCACTATATACACACAATATATATGGTACATTATATACTTCTAACCAAAGTGTTCAGTGTCTCAATAGTTGCTGGTTGCTATGAAGTCCCTGACTATTTTAATGAAGTTCTTCTTTAAGGTTGGCTCAGACAAAGAAATCAAAGCATATTTTTATAGGCACAAAGAAGTCTGGGTTTTGGTTAACCATGCCTCCTCCCACCATGAAGACGTTGGCTGCACCCACATTTACGCACGCTGCAGCTCACTTCCACCCTTGATTGTCCCCCATTTGGAAGTTCAAAAGTTGGGAGGTATGGCCCCACTGCTGGTTAGTGAATGACTCATTTGGGGCCAAGGTGGAATTTGTAAACCTCAACAATGTGTAGGTAGCGTCACAAGCGCAAGTATGACCTCAGCCTTCGGTCATTCATTCTATGCATGCACAGCTACCACTGCTGCTGCCGATACATTGTTTATGTTTGCATTCCGCCTGGCCTTGAATTCACTAGGCAGCAGTGGTGGCACATATGGCCAAGTCCATTTACACATTACCCATGTAAACATTTACACAAATGTCAACTGGTGTACCAAGTAAAATACAGTGGGTACAGATTTTTCTTGTTTTGGTTTACTAAGGAGTGAATATGCAGCAAAACTGTGTGAATGGGTCCATAGCATACAATACTACTGTGTTAATCTGTATGCAATAAGGATTAAAATGCAGTGTATTTAATGCCTGTGTGAACAGGCCCTTAGAAATGTTAAAACACGTTTCTATTTCATAAGCATTAATATAATAGGTTTTACATTTGTTTGCAAGAAAATTAATATTATGAAAAAAAATGATATTTCACTTTTCCATTAATTACTAGAATGTTACTATCTCCCTGTATTGGTTCATTAGAAATTTGTTTATATTTCAGTAAACATGAAGTAAGATTGATTGCTGAGTTCACAATGGGGAATAATGGATGTTGCATAAATGAAGATCGATTAATATGATATATAAATCTGTTTTGTTGCATTCATCATTATCTGATTCATATAACTTGGATAGATAGCCTTGTTTTGTGGGTACTTTCAAACAATACATAAGGGATAATATTACAACATTTAAAGTAAACTTTTTTGTGGTTTTAATAGAATGGGGAAGAGTAAAAACTAGCTAGCAAAAGTGATAGTGACAAGGGTTATTACAAACTAGTGTTTATTTTTGGGTAGAATAAGAAAGGATTAGAAGCTTTGTTGGGCTTTAATCTCTACTTATCAGAAAGTGATACGAAATCATAAATGTTACACTTGTCAACAGAAATATAGGGGAAATTTGTTCTGGTGACATCTATCTAGGAGTGGATTTTCCCTTAACTTGAGGAGATTTCCTCTCTCCCCAATGAAACACAAGCAACAAAAAACAAAACAAAAAACAAAAAAAGGAATTTTAATAATTACCCAACCTATTCCAAACTAAAAAAAAAGCCCTGAGATAAACTTTAAAATCAAATAATGGATCTAGGAATATGATACAGTGTGGATGGTCAACTGACTGACTTTCTTTGTGGTTCTTCAGTTTTTTTTTTCCTCAGTAAATTAAAATTTTATGGCAACAGCTTTTTTTTTTTTTTTTTTTAACAGAAGAGCCAACTTTGAATTTTACTCTTGTTACAGATGCTCCAGTGGGATACGAATCGGGTCCATATCCGACGGCTGGAGTTTGAAATAGAAACTCTTGTCCCGTTCCACCAGTTAACTAACCTCACATTGGTACCTCTATAGCTAGATATCTTCTTTTCCTCCCAAACTCCATGATTGCATCTGGGTTTCAAAACACTATATGTACAAACAGCACATATGTTCCCAGGGCTCACAGCACATAATTAGGCAAAGCCAGAGTGAGTCTATAATTGAGATGAATAAAGTGACTACTAAAGGGTGAAAAGGGAATTACAGCTTCTAGGTGAAGCAGAAATTTCCTGGCGCTCAGAAAACATGCTCTATGGGGCAGAGTCCAAAGTGAGTCCACAAGTGAAGTGGTAACAAAGGGTTAAGGCTCCTGGGCACATCAAATCTGGGAATGATCCAGTCAAGCATACGAAAAGAAACAAAGTTGCCAGGGCACAAGATTAATAAAATAGTATCCACATTTACTGTAAACAATAATGCACACTTACATCAGGATCAAAATTCTGCAACTATGCATTTCAGGGGCCCCACTCCCTTTGCCAAGTTTAACAAAAGGGGTGGGGGACCCTGAAATGCATAGTTGCCCGCCCACATCTAAACACCTTGTGCTGTTTTGAGTGTAGAAGGATGACCACATGATACCGCTTGTAGTTTGCCTTTGGCGGGTCTGGCTCCCTGTTTACTGGCTTACTGACTCAGTGGTTTTGTGCTCCTTCTACATTGCCTGTACAATTCCTTTCTGTGCACGAAGCTGCACGCCTCTGACCTTGATGTATGTATTATTGCTTACAATAAATGTGGATACTATTTTACTAATTCTGCACCCTGCCAACATTGTTTCCATCTGAGTTTCATAAGCTAATCAATACCAATCCTAGGGGCTGTGCAATAGACTATAGCCTATAACTGGAAAATCATCTAATCTCCCAATCGAACAAATCATCTCCAGAATTTAAATGTAATGTTCTCACAAGTATCTAAATCATTGCTCTTAACCTTTAAACATGATCAACATTAGGCTCAAATTTCCCTTGCAATCCTTTCCCCTACCGGGTAACCTTGCTTGTATTGTGCTTTGTTCAACTACTACCACTATGTATTATTTATTGTCGATGTAATACTACTTATTACATTTTTGCACTGGCATTTTATGTTTAATTAATAAAACATTTTTGTACACAAAAATTATATTTCTTCTCTGCTTTAACTTTAACATTTCAGTAATAGTAGAGAAGGCAAAGAAATTAGGACACATAACATGCTGTTTGTTATCATTACTTTGCACTGATGGCACCACACAAGGAAATCAGCTGTAGCTTACAGTGAAGAAGCATACATTTCAATGTGTTTATGTAATATTTTCTAATGCAACTAAGGAATATAAGTGCCTGTCTACATGCCAGAAGCAAACATTATTTGTTGTGGAAGAGAAAAAAAAGAAATATGAATATTTAAAGAAAAGAAACATTTCAGTAAATGGTTATAGCTCGAAACCTGACATCTGCTCTGGTAAGGAAGAGGCTAAAGCTGCTGGTTGTTAAAGTATTGGTATATCTAACGCTATTATTTCCTGTATCCTTTATTGCTATGAATAATTAGACATAAGTTACCATTCTTCGAGGAATCACGTGTTGGGCATAAAACCCCCAGTATGTTTCTGGTTTTGTACTCGTATAATGGAAAATTAATCCACAGCTTTTAAAAAATAGCACTGTCAATCAGAGTTGTGACAGCTAGAAATTCAAGCTACAGATGAGTGATTGCCCATACAGTTCTCTTCGACAGAATGACTTATCTATGCAGTTTATGATGTAGGTAAGGGTAAACAAACTCTTGTGTAATGGTGATAGCACAGTAACTGCAAATAAAGAATTCTCTTTCTAAATGCAGTTACCATGAACACTAACTGCATTAATTTGAAAATAACTTTTAAGTAGAAGCATGAGTTGCAGGTGATTCCTGTGGGTTCGAGATTCACGATCCCGATGAGTTTTTGAGCAGATTGACTTAGAAGATAAAAAAAAAAAAAAAAACATAATACACTGCATAGCCTATGAACCATGGCCAACAAGAGTAGAAGAGCCAAAAGGTGACTTTGTAATAAGCCAGCCCCCTCACTGTATAATAAGGGGGCACAGAGCAGCCATAGTGTTACTGCAAGATGCGGTAGGAAAAGAATAGGGAAAGCTGACAAATTGCATAGGGAGAGATTAGAATCAGTTAGGGAACCATATTTTAATTCAGATTTCTAGCTCTTTAGGCAACCAAGCCCTTTGCTGCCTTTTTGTTCTTATTATTGGGGACTTGAGGTCAATGTCACTTTTAGCAGCTTTCCTCTTTATAGCATTTTCAATTTTTTTTTTGCAAAGCTTTCCTTTAAAATAATAAACTTTTGTTGCAGGGGGTGGTATTTTGGTGATGGTAATGCTAAATGGCACCGCTCTTACTCCCTATCAGCCTTCTTCTGCTCCAGGTGCTGGTCCTTCCCAAGAGCTGCCTTGCTTCACACATGTATACATTCAATAAATCAGGGCCGCACACAGGCAAAGTCAACCATAATAAGATGAGTAGAATTCAGCTCAGTACCCTCCAATTGGTGCAGTCCCTCTGATGCATTTTACCCTAATAGTGCTTAATCTTAGAGACCTCCAGAGGCATTTTGTGTTTTTCACCAATTTGGCGGTATATTGGTTTTTAGCTTATGTTTAGAGAGACTCTATGGCAAGTTAAACTCCTTTGTTTGGCTGAAGTCTTGTCTAAAAAAAGTGTGCTTTTTCTCAGTGGTATTTTGGGATTTTCATTTCTTTTTTGGATATTTCTATCTGTATTTTTGTTGATAGGTTTTTTAAATCTGGGGTACTTTTTTTTTTAATCAGAAAAACGTTTATTGAGCATAAGAAAAAAAACAATACATAATCAAGTACTGGGTGCAACATGCACCAAATACAAGGATATCACATCTGACATTACTTCCATATAGATAATGCATACATATTGAGCTTGCGGTCGAGGTCCATCTAAGGGCCCGGGTGAGGGAAACAGCGGGGCGGTCCGAGGAGGCCGCTCACATTGGTCATCTGTGAGGATATATGGAGAGCCTTCATTGCTGTGTTGAGGGTTAGTCTTGTTCTGTGCATGTGGTCGAGTCCTCCACCCTCCTGTCCCAGATCTTATTGAACTTGGTCGGGCAGCCTCTGTGCTTATAAAGCACCATTTTGTAGGAAAGGGTGGCATTAATCGCCCCCTCCATTGCTGTATGGTGGGGGGCGTTGTCCTGATCCAGGTGCGGGCAATCTGCATCCTGGCGAGAAACAATGATTCCTGCAAAAATATAATAAGGTACTTCTCTTCTGGTAGAGGGAGGATGCCGAGCAGGCATTGGCGGGGCCATAAAGATAAGGGGGAGCCCATGTGGTCATGGAGGAATTTCACCACTTGGGACTAGTATTCCTGGAGTCTTGGGCATGACCATAGCAGGTGATAAAATGTGCCCTGCGGGTCACCACATTTGGGGCATGCCAGGCTGTAATCAGGTTTGAACTTGGACAGACGGGTGGGGGTGAGGTAAGATCTGTGTAGCATATATAGGTGAGTGAGTCTGACAGTTTAGGGGAGACCAACCTGGAGGTGGCCAGTGCATCTTTCCAGTCCCCATCCTCCACAGCCCAAGGTCCGTCTCCCATTTAGACTCGAGCCGGTACGCCTGTGACGTGGCCGCTGGCGTTATTAGGTGATTGTAAAAGAAAGAGATCATCCCTTTGGGGTCTTGGCCGCAGATCACACTCATAAGAGGCAGTGACTCGAGTCTAGGGAGGGATTCTCCAAATTGGGAGTTGAGGGCGTGGCGGAGCTGGAGATAGCGAAAGAGCATTCGGTTGGGGAGACTGAATTCATCCTTGAGAGCTTGGAACGGTCTAATTGTTCCATGTTCAAGCACCTGGGAAAGGAAAAGGATTCTTTTGACTATCCACTGGGTTTGGTCTGGGATTGTGCGTAGTTCAGGGAGTTGGGAGTTGTCCCAGAGGGGCGTGTGGGTGTGGAATGTGGGGGCCTTGGTAATGATCATGGCTTGTTGCCAGATTTTACAGTGATGAGTCAGCATGGTATTCTTGGTACCCGAGGGCCCGTGAGTGCCACGTAGAAGGACTCGAAATGGGTGAATGACCTGGTCGATGCGGGGAGAGCAAACTAGAGTCGTGTAGCAATCCCTGTCTATTTGGTTATAGTAATAGAGTTGTGACAGTTGGGAGGCGATGTAGTAAAAGGCAAGGTCTGGAAGGGCAGTGCCCCCCAGATGGGTGGGGCATTTCAGAGTGTGCCATGAAAGTTTATGGCGAGATGTGCCCCACACAAATGTGTTGAGGATGGCTTCCATGGACTTGAAGGTACTGGGAGGGATGTAGAGGGGGCATGCCAGAACAGATAGAGCAGCTTGGGGAGAAGGATCATCTTGACCAAATTTACGCGTCCCATATCCCCAAGTGGGAGTCAGGACCAAATTTGGGTTTTAGCTTTGAAAAGAGCAAATAGAGGCTCTATATTGAGGTTTACATAATCTATCAGTGTTCTTGAACATTGCACTCCCAGGTACTTGATCTGGCTCGCTCTGACAAGTGGAAGTGCTGCCTGGGCCGCAGACGGGGCGTCCAGGTCAAATGGGAGGATTTGGGATTTAGTCCAATTAATTTGTAGTCCGGAGTACTCCCCAAACTGCTCTATCAACCACAAAGCCACCGCGAGGGAGGGGCCCGAGTCTTCTAGATATAGAAGCATGTCGTCCACGTAGAGACTTAGAGTCTTGGTCAAGGGACCGGCGCGGAGACCTTTGATGTGTGGGTGAGCCCTGTTGGCGATAGCCAGCCGTTCAACTGCCAGGGCATACAGCAGGGGGGATATGGGGCACCCCTGGCGGGTGCCTCTGGATAGTGGGAAAGGGTCGGAAATCCTACCGTTGACCTGGATCCGGGCAGTGGCGGCCTGGTATAGAAGTTGCAGCCACTTTATAAATTTAGGGCCGAAGCTGAATCTGTACAGGCATTCCCAAAGATAGCTTAATTCCATGGAATCTAACGCCTTTGCGGCATCCAAGCTCACCACTACCCTGGACCCAGTATTATCGTGAGTGGTCTGCAAATTCATAAAGAGCCTATGGAGGTTGAACGCAGTGTTTTGTTGGGCATGAACCCAGTTTGATCAGAGTGGATCAGGCTGAGTATAACGTTATTGAGTCACAGAGCGAAGATTTTTACGTCCAGCTGCAGGAGCGATATGGGGCGATAGGATTCTGGGTGAAGGGGATCCTTGCCAGGTTTTGGGATAAGGACGATGAGAGCCTCTCCCATGGATGATGGGAGGGTCGCGGTGTCAAATATATGGGCGTACAGTGCTTGCAGTTTGGGGGTAAGGACTTCCTGGAATTGTGTATAGAACTCCAAGGGAAGGCCGTCGGAGCCAGGCGCCTTGGAGGGTGGGAGTTGGGCTATTGCCTCGGCAATGCATTCTGAGGTGATAGGTGCGTCAAAGAGGGATTTTTGAGCCTGGGTGAGGTTGGGAAAGTCAATATGATGTAGGAATTGGGAGAGTTCGGCTTGTGTGTGGCTTGCTGTGGTCGTGTATAGATTAGAATAGAATCATTTAAATTCTTCTGCCACTAGGTTGGGGTCTGAGGTCACAGCCCCAGCAGCTGTCTGGAGCTGGACCACGACTGGGGGGCTATGGTCCAGGTGGGCCGTATAAGCTAGCAGTTTGCCTGCACGTTCTCCGTGCTCAAATACGCCTTGTCTGCTAAAGAATATGCCCTGCTTTGCCTTTTCATAGTGTAGTGGTTGGTTAACCTGGATTGTAAACGGATAAGGGAGGCATTTGTTGCTGAGGGGTCTGTGAGGAATATCTGTTTGAGGGAGTTCAGTCTCTCCTCAGATTGCTGTAGTACTAGTTTGGATGTGGCCTTATGTCTATTTATGCGTGTGGATAAAACCAGTCTGGCATGGAGCTTGAAAGCCTCCCAGACCGACCCGATGGGTGCCGAGCCCAGGTTTGTACGGAAAAAATGAACCCACTCCCGCTGCACGGCCTCCAGCTCCGGCAAGACCGTAAGCCAAAACGGGTTCAGTCTCCACATGTGGGGAGGGGAGGCTGAGGGCAGTCTCAGTGTCAGCCAGTACGGGGAGTGATTTGAGAGCACCCTGGTGTCAAATCCCACGTCCAAGAGGTCAGCCAGCAGGGCAGGGGAGAGCAGAATCATATCTATACGGGACATGGCCAGTTGCGAGGGAGTGTAGCATGAGAAAGCAATTTAGGTTGGGCATTTGTGTCTCCAGGAGTCTGTCATGGCAAATTCCGCCGTAAACCTGCCGAATCTAGTGGTATCGGGGGAGGTTGGTGCCGGGGTGGTCGTGCCGAGTCTGTCCAGGCTAGGGTTAATCGTCATGTTGAAGTCGCCTATCCACATTACAGGTACCGTAGGGTATTTGGCCATAAAAGTGAGTCCTTCTTGTAGAGCGTGGAACTGGAAGGGCAGTGGGATGTAGAATGCCATAAGAAGTTCCTCCAAACCGCCAATAGTGGCGTGGATGAACAGGAACCGACCCTGTGGATCCGACCGCATGTTGTGGAGTTGGAATTGCACTATTTTGGCAATAAGAATGGCTATACCCCGCGACCTAGAGGTAAATGGAGCATTATACAGCCAGCCCACCCAGGGTTTTTTAAGTGCCATTTGGGTTTGTCCTGTAAGGTGTGTCTCAACCAGAACAGAGATATCTGCACGCATACATTTTAGGTGAGTGAGGACAGCTACATGTTTGGGTTTGGCGCGAAGCCCTCGGACATTCCAAGTGGTTATTTTAAGTATAGCCATGTGGTAGTTTGATGGGTTTAAACATGCAATCTGATCTAACAGTGAGGGCTCCTAGCACAGAGGTGAAGCGAATAGCACACAGTGTAGTACAGCTCAGGGTATATAAATGTGAGGGCATTTCATAAAAGTTTGCGGGGGGTCTGTGCAAGTAGACGGTCAGGGTTGTAGAGGTGGTGTGTCCAGTTGCACAGAGTGTCACCCCTGACATTGCAAAACAGTTAGTGTACATTAGAAGACATATACTATTGCACAAAAGTATGCGGTATAGCAGGAGCGCGTGGTGTTTCAGATTGACTTGAATTGTTTTGCCGCATTTGAGCCGCTTTAGCGTGTCAATGTCGTGCTTCGCACACGGCGGGGGAGACGTAACCCGCAAGAGCCCAGCTTTACTATGCAGGCAGGTGGCCCCAGAGCAAAAAGCAGTGCGGCCCGCTGCACAGATCTCCACCCGCAGCGTTGCGAGGCAGGCGAAACACAACATGTAGCACACATTAAGTAAATATAGTACATGGTAAGTCAGTTGTGAGTAGCATTGCATAGAGAACTGCGCAATCTCTGGACCAGCATGGCAAAATATACAAACAATCACTCTCCACAGCCGTGGTAGCGATAGCTGGCCAGGTAAACATAGCGTTAGTAACTGTTAGCAATTGCCAGGTCAGTAGAGCAGTAGGGGGACACTCAATTCCGGGGGTGACCATGGCAAGTCGTGGGGGCGACAAAAAAGAGAACTGCAGAGCACACACAACTTGGTGGATTGCAGGGTGTGCAGTTAGTCCGAGTGAGTGCCTTTGGGGTGTCTGAGAGTTCTTGAACGGTAGTGGTGCGGGGAAGTTCCGTGAATCATGGGACAAGGGAGAGTAGGAGGTAGGATATCTTGCGTGTGGGCATCAGGCCAGGTACCAGGTTGGTGGCTCCAGGTAACACCAGGAGACCCTTATGGGCGGAGGAGTGAGGGGGAAGGAGAACAGAGAGGGGATAAGCAAATAGGTGTACACTCACAGTTTAGAATGAACAGTCCCGGTATGTGTCCCTTGATGCACATCATGAAGGTTGCAAGTAGCTGTGGGGTGGAGGGCGTAAGATTCAGCGGTGAGCAGGGCCTGTCACCTCTTGTTGCTCCAGCCAAGACAAGACGGCAGCGGGGTCTTCAAAAAACTGGGTTTTGCCATCTCGGATCACCCGGAGCCTTGCCGGGAATAGCATTGCATAGGGGAGGTGGTGGGTGCGCAGCTGACGGTATGTTTCCTCATTCGCGGGTAAGGCGTAACACGGTATCCCAGTCTCTATAATTGAGAAGTTTGGCGATGACAGTTTGCGGGGGTGCACCGGCTGGTGGGGGGCGCGCGGCCAGGCGATGGGCAGCTCTATCACAAACGTGGAGGAGAAGGCCTCTCTGCCAAAGGTTTTTACGAGGAGGTTTTCAATGTATGTAGGACCTCTCGGGGAGGCCTACGAACCGAAGGTTACACCTTCTGAGCCTGTTCTCCATGTCGTCCTGTTTATGGAGGACAGCACTATGCTGGTGCTGGAGTTGTTCCGTGGAGATCTGTAGTGGGGCAATGTCCGCCTCCACGTGGCTCACCCTGCGCTCGGATTCAGAGGCCCTGTCCCGCAGCTTCTGGATGTCTTGACGGATGAGGGATATGTCAATTTTAACTTCTTCAATCTTCAAGGTGCGTGTGGTCTGGCACAGTGAGACGGCCTCAAGGATTTTGGCGGTATCGCTGGAGGGGGATTCCTCTGCGGCCTGGACAGGGCCAGCGCCATCTTCCTCCTCAGTGTCCTGTCCCTCATGGCGATATTTAGCCAGCTTGGCTATGGCTTCGGAGGTCCGCTTCGGCGGCGACATGAGGGCTGTTGCGTGCACGAACACGGTGGGCTGCAGTGCGGCGTGTTTCTGGCAGAATTTCCCCGGAGGATAAGGTATAAGGATAACTTCTCAGACTGAGCTCTCACTCTGCACCACCTACGCCATGAAGCTCCAGGCCACACCCTAATCTGGGGTACTTAAAGCAGATTATTCACCTGTTACTGACCATGTGTTCCTTAAGCTGATTTTTGTTCGTAGCATGCGGCTACATCATTTAAAGAGAAAAATTCTAAACACCTGCCTGTGTTCTTTTTCTCTAGTACATCTTGGCCTATTCTCTTTCATTAAAAATGTTTTGATCCTGGCCAATTTTACACTGCTGTATCATCTGCAGTATATTAAAGTGTTATTAAACCCACAACAGTAAAATTAGTCTGTATATGCAGTAAAGCATGCTTGTTATATGCACTGTGGAACCTAAGGGGTTAATCCTCCGCATTGTGTAAAAAGGCTGTTTGATCCTGTTATATATATATATATATATATGTAGCGCCCCCTCCCAATTTAGGGGGCACTATGTTCAAATTTAGGGGTTAGTCTGAGCCAATAGTTGGGCTCAGACTATTCATTTCCTAAAAACTTGCTTCTGCTCTGGTGTGATATTGCCTGGCTGCAGTGTTCCCTGTTGCCTGTAGGTGGCACTGTCATCTCCGGCTCGGGTGGAACCACAGGGGGTATCGCAACACCATTAGGTGTCCTCTCGGCAGCTGTACAGTGGGCGTGGTCGACCTGCTGTGCATGCTGGGAGAGGGTACTTAAGGGGCAGACGAGTTTGGGCAAGGGGAGATCCAGGGGACCCCTTGGTCCTGTTCGGCACGTACCCCACCTTCGATGGCCCTCATGGCCGGGGGTGCGTGCGTGTGTTTCGGTCTCGGGCACCTTTAGCCCGAGGCTGCATCGCTGCAGGTAGGCCCAGCACCTTTGTCTGAGGCCTACCCCCAAAGAGGAGTCCCAGGGTACCCAAGTGAGGGGTTACCCACTCTGAAGGAGGGGAGGATCGGTCCCAAGGGGATTAGTGAAGGATTTGCTGTCTCTGGAGAGGCCTGGCTACCTGACAGAGGGAAGGATTCCAATCCGCCAAAAGCCTGGTAACGTGCCCCATTGGCACCTAAGGTCTTATTGTTACTAGGCCGGGAAGTTTCGGGACTTAAGGATTCTGAGGTAGAGGATCTCCTGATCGTATTCCCTTGGAAATTGCAAGTAGTTGTTTCGTGCTCCACACTGGCTGCTAGGACCACTGTAAGAGGGACTATACGGGTGAGCAAAACCCACTCAGGCTTGATTGGCGACGAGTGTTGCTTAAGTGTTGCGTGCCTGAACCTACCTCCCTGTTCATATTCTCTCATTCTAACTTTCCTGTCAAGTTCCTCAAGCAGCATATAAAAATAAATCTTCTTTTATTGGGGTTTAATCTACTGTGTGGACATTGGCCTTCTTAGAGTAAAGAAAGAAAATAGACTTCTTCCTACACACTAGGGTGAAGACTCCAACGGAGAGAGGTAACTTGCTGCAGGACCCAAGAGAAAGAAATCAGCGGCCCATACTGTCTGAGGAGAGACATAGAGGTATCGCTACACATCTTTATATATATATATAAAAATATATGTAAATAGTAATGTTTCTCTATATAGTTTTTCAAAAAGGTCTAATGGAATATACTAATATATAGTAAACATACTCTGGGTGCTCTTTATAGGTGTATGTCTGATCCAAAAATTATCTTATGAAGGGTCCCTATGTAAGTACATACTGCGCCCAGAGTATCTATAAAAACAAAAATGAAGAAAGTACAAGAATAAAGTAATAAACCAATGTATGGATGGAACCCACAAGAGAAAAGTCATATGTGTTCCCAAAGATCTAAGATCTGTAACTGAATCCGATAGAAAGAATAGAGGTGTCATGCATTGCAGCCAGGATAACGACAGTGGCTCATATATGAGCCAATTTTAAGATGGTGAGAATCTTCCCGATGCCCCTCCTTGGGAGAACAAGCATGGACGTCATCATAGTTAGCATGCCACTGGGCATGCACGAGAGCCACATCGAAGATGGTGTCACGCATGTCCAAACGCCAAGTCAAACAGAAGTCAAACAGAATTCCTACATTTGTGTCCCACATTTGTGTCCTACATGCTCCCTCTCCCAGATACTGCAGCTCACAGTGGGAGAGTTTTGGCAACATAAGCAGTACTGTCAATCTAGAAAGCAGTAGCCAGGACCAAGTGTGGTCAGGTGCTGTTTGACAAGCTACAGGCTTGTGAATCAGCAGTAGCGATGCTGATAACCACAGCCCCTAAAAATATTTACTGTAGTGCAAGCAAGCACAATTGTGCTTTTAGGGTTGCACAAGCAAAACAGAATTCTTATATTTAGTGTAATTTTGTACATAATGATGAAAGCTGTTAATTACGGTTTTCATTTTCTTAATTTTTTTTTATTTTTTATAAATGACAATTTTTATTAAAGTTTTTCAAAGCATACAATACCTTGTTTAGCATTCTACTTGTAAGAGAAGGATCACATAAGCGACAGTTACATAAGTAAATCCAGAAACTGTTTTCCAAAACCAACGTGAAAGGTCATGTACTCACCAGTGGCGGCCCATCCTGCAGTCACCAAAAAAACGGCCCCTTTAAGAAAAAAAACCCCAAAAAAATGTCCTTTAACGGACGGCACTATTTTCGGGCGCCGGACACATGCATTATGGGAAGCGCCACGTCAATGCAATCACGAGATTGCAGACGCGACGCTTCATTTGCCGGCTTTTGTCCCGCCTTGTGGCGCTTTCTGATGCGCCGAGTAGCTTCCGCCGGGTGCTCATAGTATCTATTACTATGGCCGGACAGTTTGATTGACATCTGAGTTAGATGTCACTTCCTGTTTTCTCTCTCTCATTGCGCCCGAGAGAGAGAAAACCAGAAGTATGAGGAGGGACTCCTCCATGGCCGCTGCCAGTGGAAGGAGACAACAGGGGAGGACACCACACAGCAAGGTAAGTGCCGCTGTGGTCCCGTGGAGAGGGGGATTTGATGGGACACGGGCTGCATTTCATGGGACACAGGCTGTATTTCATGGGACACAGGCTGCATTTCATGGGACAGAGGCTGCATTTCATGGGACAGAGGCTGCATTTCATGGGACACAGGCTGCATTTCATGGGACGGAGGCTGCATTTCATGGGACAGAGGCTGCATTTCATGAGACAGAGGCTGCATTTGAAGGGACAGAGGCTGCATTTGAAGGGACAGAGGCTGCATTTGATGGGACAGAGGCTACATTTGATGGGACGCAGGCTGCATTTGAAGGGACAGAGGCTGCATTTGAAGGGACAGAGGCTGCATTTGATGGGACAGAGGCTACATTTGATGGGACACAGGCTGCATGTAAGGAGGGACTCTGCTGTGGGCACCTGATGTAAGGAGGGACTCCGCTGGGGGCACCTGATATAAGGAGGGACTCCGCTGGGGACACCTGATATAAGGCCATATCTGGGGACACCTGATGGTGCCGGGAAGATTGAAGCGCTAACAACAGGTGTTTGGAGTATCTTTATCTGCTGATTGTTAAACTTTCTAGAATACACATGTAGCGGGGTGCTAAATTTAGGGGAAGTGTTTGGGTGGTAGTTATGCCCAAACACCCTAATTGATAGAGTTCTTGAAACCATTTTGTCCACAGGTGGAGTATTGGTGTACAGTTCCCTGTGGCCTGCAGGTGGCGTTGCCATAGTAGGCCAGGGTTGACCCACTGATACAGTGCTGTGCCTTGTGTGTCCTCTCTCGGCAACCATACAGTGGGTGTGGTCTACCTGCTGGGCATGCTGGGAGAGGATATAAAAGGGGCAGACGCTGCCTGTTGAGGGGGTTGGTTACTTGTCGGGGGTCCTACCCCAGGGTTCTTGTTCCTGTCTGCCCTGGGCACCTTTAGCCCAGGGGCGGAGGTCAGTGGATCAGTCCCAGGCACCTTTAGTCCTGTGACTGCAGCAAAGGCCTGGGCCCAGCACCTTCGGCTGGAGCCCATCGGGGATTGAGGAATCTCAGGGTGCCGCCTTGCGAGGGGACCCGTATCCTAGATGAAGAGGCCGGGGGAGGAACCGTTCCGAAGGACTAGTGCGGAAGTCACAGTGAAGGAAGGGTCCCGGTAACTCTCTGGAGGGATGTCTTCTCCTTAATAGAGGCCACGTTCACCAGGTCTGTGGCAGAGACCAAGTTCACCAGGTCTGTGGCAGAGACCAAGTTCACCGGGTCTGTGGCAGAGACTTTGGGTAAAATTCGAGCATCATATCGGCTGCTAGTCCCAAGCTAGGGAGACTATCCGAATGGGCTGAGTCTGCTTGAGAATCGGAGCAGTGAATTGTGTAACGTTTGTGCCTGGACCTCATCCACATCTTAAGCTGTCCTGTTCTCCCTCCAACCTATTCTGTCAGAGACTGTGTTTTATAAGAAACAAACCTCTACGTTGGAGTGCAGCTGGTGTGGACATTCAAGTTACTGTGGGGATACAAGGACTTGTCTTTATTGAAAATAGAGGTGAGAGACATTCTCTGGTTGTCTAACTGTGGAAAACCCATCAACAACACCGCTCAACCTCTTCACACAGGAGGGTACGGGCTTGTGGTGCGGTGTGCCTCTCTCTTCCTGGGAGGAGCCAAAGTTAATGCAGGTGAAGAAAGGGGTCTGTGCGCTACACACATATTTCTATTGTTGTGTAGGATCTGGGCCTGCTGTCCCTCCCTCTCTCTCCCTCCATCCCTCGTTCACGTTCATCTCAGATGCTAACCACACCACCTTAGAGCTACGCCCACTATTTCGCCCACTATTTCGCTGAAACCACGTCCATTTCCACCAAGTGGGAGGGGTCAAAAGGTCTGGCGCCCCCCATCCTAAAACTTCACCAGCCGCCACTGGTACTCACAATAGGAGAAAAGAAGAATGATATCCAGCTTTATCAGTATGTACATCATTAGGCTTCAATCTACAAAGTATTATAAAAAAAAGCTTATTAGTCGGAAGGGCCCCAACTCTAGACAAGGTAAGGGAAGGCTTAGACATATAGTCGAGGTACATATGTGCCTCAAGCCTAACCATCAACTTGAAGTTGCTAAGAATATATCACAAAGCAGACAAAAGAAAAAGGGGTGAAGGAAAAAAGAGATAAAAAGAAATGGGGAAAAGGGGGAGGGGAGGAAAGTAGAACTCTTCTCTCTCCAGACAGTTGGACAGCGGATGTAAAAGAAAAGAATGATTGCATAGGGGGGGGGGGAAAGATCACAGACCTTATTATACCTATCAAGAGTGTTGTTCATGCTTGCTGTAAATGTTTCCATGAGTTCCACATCTTTGATGCTAGAGTAAAGCTCAATAGAAGATGGAGGGTCCCTTTTTTTTCCAGTGCAATTCTACCAAACAGCGTGCTGCCATAAGAATGTTGCGCGCCAGTTTTTTAGCGAGTTTGGAAAGGGAAACGGGGGGGGGGGACAGGCCTAGCAAAAATATAGTGAGGGAAAAAGTATTTGATCCCCTGCTGATTTTGTATGTTTGCCCACTGACAAGGAAATGATCAGTCTATAATTTTAATGGTAGGTTTATTTCAACAGCGAGAGACAGAACAACAAAAACATCCAGAAAAACGCATTTCAAAAAAGTTATAAATTGATTTGCATTTTAATGAGTGAAATAAGTATTTGACCTCATCGCAAAAACATGACTTAGTTTTTAGCAAAACTCTTGTTGACAATCAATCACAGAGGTCATAAATTTTCTTGTTGTTGGCCACCAGGTTTGAACACATCTTTCCAAGTCACTGAGGCTTCGAGGCTGACGTTTGGTAACTCGAACCTTCAGCTCCCTCCAGTGATGCAGTAAAGTTGTCCTGTCCCCTTAGGCCCCTTTCACACATGCAGACCGTATGTCCGTATTTCATCCATCCGTTTTCGGATGAAATACGGACATACATGCATCCCTATGGGATAGCGGGTGTCAGCGGATGAACATGTTCACGGGGCGGATCATCACGGGATCTGCCCGTGTGAAAGGGCCCTTAGCAGAAAAAGAGCCCAAAAGCATAATGTTTCCACCTCCATGTTTCACGGTGGGGATGGTTTTCTTGGGGTCATAGGCAGCATTCCTCCTTCTCCAAAAAAGGCGATTTGAGTTAATGCCAAAGAGCTTAATTCTGGCCTCATCTGACCACAACACTTTCACCCAGTTCTCCTCTGAATCATTTAGATGTTCACTAGCAAACTTGAGACGGGCCTGTACATGTGCATTCTTGAGCAGGGGGACCTTGCGGGCACTGCAGGATTTCAGTTCTTCATGGCATAGTGTGTAGACAAGTGTGGGATGCCTTAAGGAGATTGATTGACATCATTCATTCGCTGAGACCAGCGGAACGCCTTCTCTGCTCCTATCACTGGATGCAGAGAAGCCGTTCGACAGAATACATTGGAAGCACCTACAGCAAGTACTCCAGAAGTTTGGATTCAAGGGGCAAATATTGAATGCCTTGCTAGCACTTTACACCATACCCTCAACCCAGGTCTTTTCAGCCGATATGATATCACAACCAATCGACATAACCAACGGCACCAGGCAAGGATACCCATTATCCCCACTGATTTTCAACCTGCTCATGGAGCCCCTAGTGGAACATATCAGACAAAACCCTAAAATATCAGGGTTCGAGATTGGCCACAAGACACACAAGATCAGTCTGTTCGTGGATGACGTCATTCTCATGCTAACCAACCCGACACCCTCCCTGGTAGAAGTACAAAATACCCTCCACTGGTTTAACAGAGTTTCATATTACAAGATAAACACTACAAAATCATAAATTCTTGAATTAGGACTAGACGTCACTACCAGAAATCTACTCCATGCCCAATCCCCCTTTACATGGGCAGAAAACAACATATCATATCTGGGGGTGCACTTGACAAAATCAACAAAAAACCTTTTTAATTATAACTTCAAACCATTCCTTACCAAACTCCAAAAAAGATGCCCAACAATTGGCTAAACACGAATTAACATGGTCGGGCAGACTCGCGGCATTTAAAATGTTACATCTACCTCAATTACTATACTTATTTCGAAACATTCCCATTCCTATCCCGACATCTTATTTCAAATCTCTCCAAACAATTCTTAACAAACTCCTATGGCAGGGCAAGAGACCTAGACGTGCAAGAACTACACTCACCAAACATAAATTTGCAGGAGGGGCGGGGTCTATTGACTTCGAAGACTATTATTGGGCGTCAATTCTGACCCAAATGCAGGACTTGTTCCGACAACATCCCCACACCATATGGGGGCAACTGGAGGCAGCATCGATTAAACACAATAATCAACAATGCTACTGGGTATCCCCCTTGGAAACCCCATATCTAAGGCGCTACCCCCCACAATGAGAGCCTCCACTCTTGCTTGGAAAAAACTGACTACTAGAAAAGCAATGCAACCTACCTCATTCTCCCCACCCCTCCCGATAGACATACTTTAACACTGTACTATGGACCTGTCTCTGAAACACTGCACATCAAAAGGTCTGAAATACATACAAGACATATCTCAGGGGAACAGACCTATTATCTTTCCCACAACAACAACAGAAATGTAACCACTTCCCTACCCGCCCATAGTCATATGACGTCCACAGATGGGATCTCCCATCCTGGGTGGACATCATATGACGTCCTGGGCTTCCCGGCCGCCATGGTCCTGTCAGGTGAGAAGACCGATATGTGTTCCCAGTACAAAGGAACACAGATCGGTCTCCTCCCCTTGTGAGTCCCCTCCCCCTACAGTTAGAATCACTCACTAGGGAACATATTTAACCCTTTCAGCGCCCCCTAGTGTTAACCCCTTCCCTGCCAGTGACATTTACACAGTAATCAGTGCAGTTTTATTGCACTAATCGCTGTATAAATGTGAATGGTCCCAAAAATGTGTCAAAAGTGTACGATATGTCCGCCGCAATGTGACGGTCACAATAAAAATCGCAGGTCGCCGCCATTACTAGTAAAAAAAATAACAATACATAAAATGCAATAAATCTATCCCCTATTTTGTAGACGCTATAACTTTGCGCAAATAAATCAATATACGCTTATTGCGATTTTTTTACCAAAAATTTGTAGAAGAATCGGCCTAAACTGTGGAAAAATTGTGTTTTTTTTTATAGATTTTTTGGGAATATTTATTATAGCAAAACGTAAAAAAAATATTGCATTTTCTTCAAAATTGTTGCTCTATTTTTGTTTATAGCGCAAAAAAAACAATGCAGAGGTGATCAAATACCACCAAAAGAAAGCTCTATTTGTGGGGAAAAAAGGACGTCAATTTTGTTTGGGAGTCACGTCGCACGACCGCGCAATTGTCAGTTAAAGCGACGCAGTGCTGAATCGCAAAAAGTGCTCTGGTAAAGAAGGGGGTAAATTCTTCCGGGGCTGAAGTGGTTAATCTTCCTCACACAGAATTCTTCACCTACACCCGAATTAAACATTGCATCTCTCACATAGACACCCCAATGTACACACTTCCTCCTTGTCTATGGGCGTACCTGACTGACCCTACCTCGAAACTGAAGGGTATTTCACTTTTTTATAATGCCTTCCATCAAAAACATGTGTTTACCAAATCTAAACCACACCTACACTGGGACACTGACCTGGGCTACACCTTCACTGATGCACAATGGCAGGCAGTCTTACGCTCTATATACAAAGCCACTCACAACTCCACGTTTTGGGAACTCACACAAAAAATATCGCTGCGGTGGTATCTCACACCCACTAAATTGGCATCATTCAGTAACACAGCTTCGGACATATGTTGGAGATGTAACACAGTTAGAGGAGATCTATTGGTCTTGCATCCATACAAACTTATTAAAAAAACATTTTTCACATCCTTTCAGATATCACACAAAACTAAATACCTGCCACACCGGCATTAGCATTGCTAAACCTGACAATCGAAACAATCCCATACCCACTGAGAAGGGTAGTAACAAATATCCTCCTAGCCGCCAGACTGAGCCTAACCAGACTCCGGAAAACCAACCAGTCACCTACTATAGAAAACACTCTTGATCTATTAGGCCTCATGCCCACGGACATTTTAAAAAATGGGCTGTAAAGCTAGTACAGACGCCAGTAAAAAAGCAGTGTTTTTAACGCAATTTTTTCCACGTTTTGCATTGAATTCAATGCACGTTTCCCCGCGCTAGCTTTCAGACGCGTTTTTCTTTCTCTATTCAAAATCAATGGTTCCCTATCACTCACTAGGGAACATATTTAACCCCTTCAGCGCCCCCTAGTGTTAACCCCTTACCTGCCAGTCACATTTACACAGTAATCAGTGCAGTTTTATAGCACTAATCGCTGTATAAATATGAATGGTCCCAAAAATGTGTCAAAAGTGTCCGATATGTCCGCCGCAATGTGACGAAGCACCCACCCCCCATGTTGAGGGCATGTGGCTTGGTATGGTCTAGGATTGCCCCCTTTCCTGACCTGCTGGGCTGCGTGCTCGGATAAGGGTCTGGTATGGATCCGGGGGAACCCCCACGCCATTTTTTTTGGTGTGGGGGGCTCCCCTTAAGAGCCAAACCAGACCAAAGGGTCTGGTATCGTCCTTGGGGGGAACCTCACGAAAAAAATTTTTTACAATTTTTGCGGGGTTCCCCTTCAAGATTCTCAAGACACGAGTCGCCCCGCAAGTCGGATCATCTTGATCCAACTTCTGGTACGACCTCTATTCAAATCAATGGGCTCCCATAGGGAACCATTTATTTTGAATAGAGAAAGAAACGCCGGACAAGGCTTAACACAGCGTCAAGCCTTGTTAAATCGCGTTTAACACCTTTTACCGGCGTCTGACGTCTTTACAGCTCTAACGCTGGAGCTTCAGAACGCACTAGTCCTGGGGTTTTTTTGCAGCTTAAAAACGCCTATGCCATTTACAGCTCAAAAACGTCATGGTGGGCATGAGGCCATAGGCTATCATGGAGAGGCGTTTTTAAGCTGCAAAAAACGCTCATAAAAGTGGCTGTAAAAACGTCCGTGGGCATGAGGCCTTAAACTTGCACTACAACTATGAGCTAATGTTAGCATATAGCAAGGGCCTGATTGGCTTCCCTGGACACAGTGGTTTCGAGCAGCGGCATTCCTATGAAACCAGTAACTCTGATGGTAAATCCTGTAATACTGATCTTGAACCTAGACATGTTATGCGAGCCGAAACCAATGTTTTGTTCTTATGATTGCTGAATATACTTGAACCTTGAAAATTCTACCTGTATCTCTGAGCTGTAATAGATGTATTTATACTGTGGAAAATTGGAATGTAACCTGTATTTTCTTCATGTTACTCATTTGAAAACATCAATAAAAACTATTGTTAAAAAAAATAATACAGGTAACAAGCTGAGATTGGGAGCACTCCCTTTAAGAGAGTGCTCATAATCTCAGCTTGTTACCTGTATAGAAGACCCCTGGGAGCCAGAAATCTTGCTGATTGATAGCGGATCAAATACTTATTTCACTCATTAAAATGCGAATCAATTTATAACTTTTTTAAAATGCGTGTTTCTGGATATTTTTGTTGTTATTTTGTCTCTCACTGTTAAAATAAACCTACTATTAAAATTATAGACTGATAATTTCTTTGCTAGTGGGCAAACATACAAAATCAGCAGAGGATCAAATACTTTTTTCCCTCACTGTACCTTAGGTATGAAGGAGAAGATAAAATCAAATAACCACTGGAGTAAGTGATAGCCCATCTGCCAATACAGTTCGATATGCTGACACTGCCAAGGTATATGTAATAAATAATCCCACTCTTTAAAGCATCTCCAGCAGTGATCACTAGCTGTTGGGTGAATAATATGAAGAAGTTTAGGCGTCAAATACCAAAAACGTTCTTAAAGTTTAATGTTTAAAGAGGAACATCACCCCATATCTGGTATTTTTTGTTCACTGTTAATTGATTTCCAATGTTTTTCTTTGTCACTGTGCTTCAGCACCACCATCTTGTTGTGCCATTTGACACATACGTAGTTATGCCGTGCGATCATTGGGATCTGGGAGAGGCATGTGCTATGTCTTCACATGCGCAGAATAGCATCAACCTCCCCTCAAGTATGCACAGAGATGGTGTGCTTTTCTGCCATGTCCCATAGACTGCAATTTTGCAAATACGCATATATGTAGCCTAGCTCTGCCAGGTACTATAGAGTATAGATCCCATGGCGTGTCTGTGCATATATGAGATTGCGGTGTATACTTCATCCTCACCTAAATAAAAAAGAATACAATATTTTGTTTAAAAAATGTTTTTCCCCCCTATTGTGTAGGGGGTGAGAGTCAGAGAAGAGGAATTCATAAATATGGATGAAGGTTTACTTTTTAATCAGCTTTGTTGGTCTTTTTTATTGCATGAAAGTTTATTTTAACCTAAAAAATAGTTGTCAAAATTCTAAAGCAATGCTACAGGAAAAGGGTACAGAAAGCACATGCCCAATCCATTCTACAATAAGAATCTGCTGGTGAAATAAGAGCATGATACAGTGCTAACATTTTATTACACATTGGTTGTATCTGCAATATAGACTATTTATGTGTGTTTTTTCATAAAAGTAGAGTTTATATTTAATGTTCCTTTTGATGACTTTGTTTTAAAATGCAGCACATAACAAGCATCCAGCAGAATGCGCAATGTAGTAATAAGCTGTTAACAATGCATTATCTTCCATTCCACTGCATGTCATTTCATGCGTCATTTACTGCATTACTTTTCTAAACAATGTGATGTAAGCAGACATTTAAAGTAGTTCTATGTGTATACCAAACAAATAATTAACTATACCTGTGACAGTAGTTACAGCTCTGGACTTTTTTTGCCTGTCTGAAACTTTGTAGTCAAAGTTGTACATTCATTCTATACCTACAGAATTACTTTGATATACCAAGTCTTCTCTCTACTGAAAGAAACTTACTTTTTTCCCCAAGACTCTTCTCACAAGCTTTCTAGCTGCTCCACAGTCACTGTGGCTCCCTCTACAACTTTCGGAATAGGTTGACTCCTCAGCTGAGCCTTGAGGGACCAGACCCTACTGGTTTTCTGTGGGAGCATACCATTGCCAATTTGTTGCCCTTCAGTTTGGTCTGCCCACAGCATGCAAGGTCTTCACCAAGGTGCTTTCCCTTGTTCTAGATTGTTTCTATGTTGTGAGATATTTGGACAACTCACTGAATGTAGTACTTAACCCTAATATTGGATACGGCCATGTCCAGGATCTTCCTGCCCCCAGAAAAAAATGATTTCCCTCCATTTTTATACCTGGACCTTTCAGTTCCAATGGCAGCCATTGTATTGTGCCTGCTTGAGGGTCTTGGACGTGATGGTATCCTCCTTCAAGGCATTTCTGGATAACCAGTAGGGATGAGCTCGGTGTTCGAGTCGAACATACGTTCGACTCGAACATCGGCTGTTCGATCATTCGACGAAGATCGAACTATTTGGGGCGTTTGCGCCAAATTCGAGTGACGCAAATGACCCACAATACACTGCGCCATCGCAGTGCAATCCCGGCGCTGTGATTGGCCAAGCATGCACTGTGACCCTGCATGCTTGGCCAATCACAGCGCCGGCAGCTAGGAGAGCCATAATTGGCCACAGGCAGGTTGCCTGTGGCCAATTATAGCTCAGGGGGTTTAGCACACGCCCCACACTATAAAAGGCCGCCAGCGCGGCGGCCTTGTGTAGTGTGTTCCGGCGCAGGGAAAGAGAAGGATAGGCAGGGACAGTGTCATTGTGCTATTATTTGTGCTATTCTTGTGTGTAGGGAGAGAGAAGGATAGGCAGGGAGAGTGTCAGTGTCATATTCTTTGCTAAACCTTGTGTGCAGGGAGAGAGAAGGATAGGCAGGGGACAGTGTCAGTGTCATATTCTTTGCTAAACCTTGTGTGCAGGGAGAGAGAAGGATAGGCAGGGGACAGTGTCAGTGTCATTGTTGCTAAGCCTCCTGCACAGTATACACCTGAAGCTAGCCCTTATTGCTGTGTTTTCCTGGTGTGTTACACTAACAGGCATTTGCAGCACTTACAGCGGGCAGAGTGTGCCTCCTGCACATTATACACCTGAAGCTAGCCCGTATTGCTGTGTTTTCTTGGTGTGTTACACTAACAGGCATTTGCAGCACTTACAGCGGGCGGAGTGTGCTTCCTGCTAAATATACACCTGAAGCTAGCCCGTATTGCTGTGTTTTCCTGGTGTGTTACACTAACAGGCATTTGCAGCACTTACAGCGGGCGGAGTGTGCTTCCTGCTAAATATACACCTGAAGCTAGCCCGTATTGCTGTGTTTTCTTGGTGTGTTACACTAACAGGCATTTTCAGCACTTACAGCGGGCGGAGTGTGCTTCCTGCTAAATATACACCTGAAGCTAGCCCGAATTGCTGTGTTTTCCTGGTGTGTTACACTAACAGGCATTTGCAGCACTTACAGCGGGCGGAGTGTGCCTCCTGCACATTATACACCTGAAGCTAGCCCGTATTGCTGTGTTTTCCTGGTGTGTTACACTAACAGGCATTTGCAGCACTTACAGCGGGCAGAGTGTGCCTCCTGCACATTATACACCTGAAGCTAGCCCGTATTGCTGTGTTTTCCCGGTGTGTTACACTAACAGGCATTTGCAGCACTTACAGCGGGCGGAGTGTGCTTCCTGCTAAATATACACCTGAAGCTACCCCTTATTGCTGTGTTTTCCTGGTCCACCTAGATGGAGATCCTGACCAGCACAGGAACTTCTGGGTGATTACAATGACTCATTTCCGGGTCAGGAGGTGAAACAACGCTCTGTTGATTGCAGCTGCTAATATTTGTTCTCAATCACGATTAGAATTTATTATTTTTGATTATTTATTTATTTATTATTTTTGATTATTTGCAGGTATGGACAGGATACATGGTGCTACATTTAGCAATTGGATTTTAAGGGCCCTGCTTATAGGAGCTTACAATCTAAAATTTGTCAAAACCTTAGAGTGCACACAGCTTTAATTTTAGTGTATAAGGGGCAACACATCACATGTTTATCTGCAATATTATAGAAACATACTCAAGTCATTATTCTTACAAAGCATTCCAACATAATATTAAAAAAGACACATGTTCAAAACACCCACCCCCACCCCACAATCCACATATAGATACATTGGTGACCATGTTCTGCTGGAATCTGCATTTCTGTGTACACGATTAAGCAATGCGATCTAAGAGTAGAAGGTCAGCAGATGCTTCCAAACGATTTTGCTTGGTCAGACAGGAACAATACACACACAATTTTTGATTGAAAAAATGCACAAGAATTTCAGCAAATAACACTAGTTGGGGGTTTGTCAATCTGCACAATATCATTCCTTCTCCCTCCACAAATCACAGCAAAAAACCTGGCCTTCTCAGACCAAACGATTCCCCATACTGCAGGCCTTTATATAAGAGAGGTTGTATTGTTAGCAAACTGACACACGCCCAATAGACGTACACGCCCACTAGAAGTACACGCCCACCAGTATCTTTCAATCTGTCTCTTCATGTATGTCTAAAGTGATTGCACCTGATGGGCAGGAACACATAATACTATTTGCAACTGTGTTAGCCCTTGGCTATGTGCATCAAATCTCCAACTACAGGCCAAAGATCCAAGTCCATTTGCATGCACATAAACAAAGCAACAGTTTTCTAAGCATACTGTATGTACCTGTGCAGTGTAAACCATACCATTTTAAATGTCCAAGTCCCTGGGCATGATTAGTGCTAACAAACATTAACATCAGTCCCTGGCTCCAATGAGCTTCCAATCTAAAGTCCAAAACTAACTTTTTTACATTAGAGACTATTTTGACAGAAGACAAATAAAATACCATCATGTCTTTGGGATTGTGGTGAGAAACTCACACAGGGAAAACATATAAACTTCAACATAAGCATGTGGGGAATTGAACCAGCAACCCCAGTGCTGCTAGATGGAATTGCTACCCACTAGGGATGAGCTTCGAGTTCGAGTCGAACTCATGTTCGACTCGAACATTGCCTGTTCGCCCGTTCGCCGAACAGCGAACAAATTGGGGTGTTCGCGGCAAATTCAAAAAGTCTATGGGAGAAATCTAAAGTGCTAATTATAAAGGCTTATATGCAAGTTATTGTCCTAAAAAGTGTTTGGGGACCCGGGTCCTGCCCCAGGGGACATGTATCAATGCAAAAAGAAGTTTTAAAAACTGCCGTTTTTTCGGGAGCAGTGATTTTAACCACTTAAGCCCCGGACCATTTGGTAGCTAGAGGACCAGAGGTGAATTCAGAATTTTGCAATGCGCTGCTTTAACTGTAAATTGTGCGGACATGTAATGTTGTACCCAAACGAAATTTGCGTCCGTTTCTTCCCACAAATAGAGCTTTCTTTTAATGGTATTTGATTGCCTCTGCGATTTTTATTTTTTGCGATATAAACGGAAAAAGACCGAAAATTTTGAAAAAAAATGATATTTTCTACTTTTTGTTATAAGAAAAATCGAATAAACTCAATTTTAGTCATACATTTAGACCAAAATGTATTCAGCCACATGTCTTTAGTAAAAAAAATGTCAATAAGCGTATATTTATCGGTTTGCGCAAAAGTTATAGCGTTTACAAACTAGGGTACATTTTCTGGAATTTACACAGCTTTTAATTTATGACTGCCTATCTCATTTCTTGAGGTGCTAAAATGACAGGGCAGTACAAAACCCCCCCAAATGACCCCATTTTAGAAAGTAGACACCCCAAGGAAATTGCTGAGAGGCATGTTGAGCCCATTGAATATTTTTTTTTTTTGTCCCAAGTGATTGAATAATGACAAAAAAAAAAAAAAATTACAAAAAGTTGTCACTAAATGATATATTGCTCACACATGCCATGGTTATATGTGGAATTGCACCCCAAAATACATTCTGCTGCTTCTCCTGAGTACGGGGATACCACATGTGTGGGACTTTTTAGGAGCCTAGCCACGTACGGGACCCCGGAAACCAAGCACCGCCTTCAGGATTTCTAAGGGCGCAAATTTTTGATTTCACTCCTCACTACCTATCACAGTTTTGAAGGCCATAAAATGCCAAAATAGCACAAAACCCCCCAAATGACCCCATTTTAGAAAGTAGACACCCCAAGGAAATTGCTGAGAGGCATGTTGAGCCCATTGAATATTTTTTTTTTGTCCCAAGTGATTGAATAATGACAAAAAAAATAAAAAATTACAAAAAGTTGTCACTAAATGATATATTGCTCACACATGCCATGGTTATATGTGGAATTGCACCCCAAAATACATTCTGCTGATTCTCCTGAGTACGGGGATACCACATGTGTGGGACTTTTTAGGAGCCTAGCCACGTACGGGACCCCGGAAACCAAGCACCGCCTCCAGGATTTCTAAGGGCGCAAATTTTTGATTTCACTCCTCACTACCTATCACAGTTTTGAAGGCCATAAAATGGCAAAATAGCACAAAACCCCCCAAATGACCCCATTTTGGAAAGTAGACACCCCAAGCTGTTTGCTGAGAGGCATGGTGAGTATTTTACAGCTCTCATTTGTTTTTGAAAATGAAGAAAGAACATTTTTTTTTTTTCTTTTTTTTTTCAATTTTCAAAACTTTGTGACAAAAAGCGAGATCTGCAAAATACTCACAATACCTCTCAGCAAATAGCTTGGGGTGTCTACTTTCCAAAATGGGGTCATTTGGGGGGTTTTGTGCCATCTGGGCATTCCATGGCCTCCGAAACTGTGATAGGCAGTGAGAAGTGAAATCAAAAATTGACACCCTTAGAAAGCCTGAAGGCGGTGCTTGGTTTTTGGGGTCCCGTACGCGGCTAGGCTCCCAAAAAGTCTCACACATGTGGTATCCCCGTACTCAGGAGAAGCAACAGAATGTATTTTGGGGTGTAATTCCACATATGCCCATGGCATGTTTGAGCAATATATCATTTAGTGACAACTTTGTGCAAAAAAAAAAAAAAATATATATTTTTTCCGCAACTTGTGTCAACATATAAAATATTCCATGGACTCGACATGCCTCTCAGTATATAGCTTGGGGTGTCTACTTTCCAAAATGGGGTCATTTGGGGGGGTTTTGAACTGTTCTGGCATTTTATACACAACATTAGGAAGCTTACATCCACTCTTCTAACCACTTGAAGACAAAGCCCTTTTTGACACTTTTTGTTTACATGAAAACATATTTTTTTTTGCAAGAAAATTATGTTGAACCCCCAAACATTATATATATTTTTAAAGCAAAGGCCCTACAGAATAAAATGGTGGGTGTTGCATTTTTTTTTTCTACACAGTATTTGCGCAGCGATTTTTCAAACGCATTTTTTTGGGAAAAAATACACTTTTTTTAATTTTAATGCACTAAAACACACTATATTGCCCAAATGTTTGATGAAATAAAAAAGATGATCTTAGGCCGAGTACATAGAGACCAAACACGACATGCTTTAAAATTTCGCACAAACGTGCATTGGCGACAAACTACATACATTTTTAAAAGCCTTTAAAAGCATTTACAGGTTACCCCGTTAGATTTACAGAGGAGGTCTACTGCTAAAATTACTGCCCTCGATCTGACCTTCGCGGTGATACCTCACATGCATGGTGCAATTTCTGTTTACATATGACGCCAGACCGACGCTTGCGTTCGCCATTGGGCAAGAGCAGGGCAGGACAGGGGTGCTTTTTTTTTTTTATTATTAATTTTGCTTTTTTATTTTATTTTTAAACTGTTGCTTCCATATTTATTTATTTTTATCACTTTTATTGTTATCTCAGGGAATGTAAATATCCCCTATGATAGCAATAGGTAATGACAGGTACTCTTTTTTGAAAAAACTGGGGTCTATTGGACCCTAGATCTTTCCTCTGCCCTCAAAGCATCTGACCACACCAAGATCGGTGTGATAAAATGCTTTCCCAATTTCCCAATGGCGCTTTTTATATCCGGGGGGGGACATTCCCTCCCACTGCTTGTAAAAGCAGTCCAGAGGCTAATTAGCCACTAGGATTGCTTTTACATGAAAGCCGGCCGCTGGCTGAAAAGAATGATACCAAGATGATATCTAAACCCGCAGGCATCATTCTGGTATAAACATTCAAAGTCCAGCAACATACCAGTACGTTGCTGGTCCTTGTTGGACATGTATTGTAATCTTTTTTTTCATGCAGCCTGTTGGCTGAACGAAAAAAAAAGATTGATCGGTGGGTATGCCCACCATTAGAATACCGCCCTTCATCCACCCACTTCTAATGATGGGCATACATGCACCATTTATATATGCCGAAGCATGGGGGCATCTTCTCGCAAAAGTTATGCCGCGTACACATGGTCAGACTTTTCCACGGGCAAGCCTCCGTCGGAATTTCGACCGTATATACGCGGCATTAGGAGCAAAATCGCTCCTCCGCTCCTGCTGCCCCAATGCTTCGGCATATATGCTTTTTTTTTTTAACTGTGGTGGTGAAATTACCTCCTACAGCACTGGAGTCGCAGGGATCAGGCCTGTCTCTGCGAACGCTGCAGTTATGTGTGTTGTGTTTTGCAAGTGACAGTGATCGATCGATACTGCACTTCGGTGGCCTGGGCTGGACGGAGGGGCAAAACGCAGGTGCTAGCAGGTATCTGGGCTGATCCCGCTAACACTGCGTTTTTGGGAACCCTAAACTGCTGGGGACGCTAGTATAGATCTGATCAGATATTGAGCTGATCAGATACTATACCACTAAGAGGGGTGTATGCTTCACGTGTGGGTGTTAGCGCTACTGGCACTAACCTGACACTGCCTGGGGTGTGACGCAGACCCTCTCTGACGCTAAAACCTAACTGATATCACCCGCCGGGCGATCAGGGGGTTAAACCTTTATTGGGTTATATACGGCGGGTGCCCTGACACTATAAAAAGCAAACTAACTAACCAGCGTCACCCGTAACACTTATATGATGATCACTGGTGAAAGGGTTAACTAGGGGCAATTAGGGGGTTAAAACCTTTATTAGGTAATATATGGGGGTACCTGACGCTATATAAAAACCTGACGGCGAACCTAAAAAAAAATTACTGGCTACCTATCGGCATCACCGACACTAAGACAACGATCATAAAAACGATTGCTTAGCGACAGTGGTGATAGGGGGTGAAAGGGTTACCTGGGGGGCGATCAGGGGGTTAAACCTTTATTAGATAATATATGGGGGTACCTGATGCTATAAAAACCTGCGGCGAACCTAAAAAAAATTACTGGCTACCGATCAGCATCACCGACGCTAAGACATCGATCAGAAAAATGATCGCATAGTGACGGCGGTGCTAGGGGGTGAAAGGGTTACCTGGGGGGTGATCAAGGGGGTTACACCTTTATTAGGTAATATATGGGGGTACCCGACGCTATAAAAACCTGCGGCGAACCTAAAAAAAATTACTGGCTACCGATCAGCATCGCCGGCGCTAAGACATCGATCAGAAAAATTATCGCTTAGTGACAGTGGTGATAGGGGGTGAAAGGGTTACCTGGGGGGGCGATCAAGGGGGTTAAACCTTTATTAGGTAATATATGGGGGTACCCGACGCTATAAAAACCTGCGGCGAACCTAAAAAAAATTACTGGCTACCGATCAGCATCACCGACGCTAAGACATCGATCAGAAAAATTATCGCATAGCCATGGCGGTGCTAGGGGGTGAAAGGGTTACCTGGGGGGTGATCAAGGGGGTTAAACCTTTATTAGGTAATATATGGGGGTACCCGACGCTATAAAAACCTGCGGCGAACCTAAAAAAATTACTGGCTACCGATCAGCATCGCCGACGCTAAGACATCGATCAGAAAAATTATAACTTAGTGACAGTGGTGATAGGGGGTGAAAGGGTTACCTGGGGGGCGATCAAGGGGGTTAAACCTTCATTAGGTAATATATGGGGGTACCCGACGCTATAAAAACCTGCGGCGAACCTAAAAAAAATTACTGGCTACCGATCAGCATCACCGACGCTAAGACATCGATCAGAAAAATGATTGCTTAGTGACAGTGGTGATAGGGGGTGAAAGGGTTACCTGGGGGGCGATCAGGGGGTTAAACCTTTATTAGGGGGGGTTAGGGGGCTACACTGGACCTAAAACTAAATGTAGTGACACTTTTACAGTCACAAATGTCACTGATTGCAGTGATCACTAAATAAATGGTCACTGCAATCAGTGACACTGTGACTGGGGGCTGGGGGGGGGGCTGGGGGGTGATCTGGGGGTGTCTGGGGGGGCCTGGGGGGGCGATTTATGTGCCTATGTGTCCTGGTGTCAGTGTGCTGTTCTGTGTACTAACCTGGCATCTGTACGGCGCTCGGTATATGTGAGCGCCCCAGGAGAGATGACATCACTTCCTCCTTCCTGGCAGGCAGGGGAAGCTCTCTCATTCGCCGGGAGCGATCGAGAGGGGGTGGCCGGAATCGAACGGCCGTCCCCTCATGCCGGATCGCTCCCGAAGGTAAAACGACTGCTCACTGTAAAGAAGGGGGTCCGATCGGACCCCCCAACTATACAAAGGCAATCACGTACATATACGTGATTCTGCCTGTCGGTGCCATTCTGCTGACGTATATTTACAGTGGGCGGTCGTTATGTGGTTAATAATGCTTAAAGTGAAACAATAAAAGTGAAATATTCCTTTAAATTTCGTACCTGGGGGGTGTGTATGATATGCATGTAAAGTCGCGCATGTTTCCCGTGCTTAGAACTGTCCCTGCAAAAAATGTCATTTTTGAAGGAAAAAAAGTCATTTAAAACTCACTCGCGGCTAATAATGAATTGTTGGCTTTTATCAATACATACAAAAGTCATTGATAAAAAAAAAAGCGTGGGGGTCCCCCAGAATTCAATTACCAGGCCCTTTAGGTCTGGAATGGATATTAAGGGGAACCCCGCCGCAAATTTAAAAAAAAATGGCGTGGGGTTCCCCCAAATATCCATACCAGGCCCTTCAGATCTGGCATGGATTTTAAGGGGAACTCCACCCCAAATTTTTTTTAAAAATGGCGTGGAGTCCCCCCAAAAATCCATACCAGACCCTTATCCAAGCACACAACCTGGCCGGCCGCAGGGGAAGAGGGGGGGACGAGAGAGCCTCCCCCCTCCCTCCTGAACCGTACCAGACCACATGCCCTCAACATGGGGAGGATGTCCCCATGTTGATGGGGACAAGGGCCTCATCCCCACAACCCTTGCCCGGTGGTTGTGGGGGTCTGCGGGCGGGGGGCTTATCGGAATCTGGAAGACCCCTTTAACAAAGGGGACCCCCAGATCCCGGCCCCCCCTATGTGAATTGGTAAGGGGTACATTGTACCCCTACCATTTCACGAAGAAAGCGTAAAAAAAAAAAAAAAACACAAACACCTTGAAAAAGTCCTTTATTAAAAAAAAAAAACATTCCAGCCGTGAAATCCAGTGTCCCGCGGCGATCCGATGTCCAGCGCTGTCCGTCACTGGTTTTGCCTGAGCGGACCTGATGGGGAACTTCCTCCTCAGTGTTTTAAATGTATAGACCCGCCCCTTCTAAAGTTCCCCATCAGGTCCGCTCAGCTCACACTAAATCGTTTGATCGATTTATAAAATAGAAAATCAATCCATACGAGCTACGGATTCAGATTTTTCCAAATCTGGAACTAATCAGTGAGGAGTGTAAGAAAGAGTGGGAAAGCAATTTACAAAATTGCTCACAAGTAGTGATGAGCCGAACACCCCCGGGTTCGGTTCGCACCAGAACCCGCGAACGGACCGAAAGTTCGTACGAACATTAGAACCCTATTAAATACAATGGATGCGAACGTTCGAATTCTAAAGTGCTAATTATAACAACTATTATGCATGTTATTGTCCTAAAAAGGGTTTGGGAACCCGGGTTGTGCACCAGGGGACATGTATCAATGCAAAAAGAAGTTTTAAAAACGGTCGTTTTTCGGGAGCAGTCATTTTAATGATGCATAAAGTGAAAAAAAAAAGTCAAATATTCCTTTAAATATCGTACCTGGGGGGTGTCTAAAGTATGCCTGTGAAGTGCCACGTGTTTCCCGTGTTTAGAACTGTCCCTGCACAAAATGACACTTCTAAAGGAAAAAAAAGCCATTTAAAACTGCTTGCGGCTTTAATGTAATGTCTGGTCCCGGTAATATGGATGAAAATCTTTAAGAAAAATGGCATAGCTACCCCATGACCCCCCTACCCCAGCCCATTACCAGCCCCTTTGGGTCTTGTATGGATATTAAGGGGAACCCCGCACATAAAATAAAAAAGGCCCTATATACTCTGAACAGCCGTATACAGGCGGTGCATACAAGACAGGGACTGTAGGTTTGTTCTTATGTAGAATCTGTTTGTAATTTTGAACAGGTACATTGTTTAAGTGTAGCTCCAGCCCAAAAATCTATTTTTAAACTTTTTGGAAAACATAGGTAAGGGTTATCACCCCTGTAACATTTGTTTTGCTGTCTGTGCCCCTGTTCAGAACATTTCACCTCACTTTCCGTCCCAATGACAACTGTTTTTGAAATGTGGTGTTTTTCTTGAAACAAGGATTGCTGATAAAGCATCAGTACAGAGGAGACACCTTTCTCCCATATTAATTCTTACAGGAGAGAATTTTCCTTCCAAGGGGTAGATTTCCTCTCACTTCCTGTTGTCTTCTTGCGTTTGCAAGTAGGAGTCGTTTGTAAGTTGGATGTTTGAAAGTAGGGACCTGCCGTATATACTCTGCAGAAATAGGCCCCTTAGTTGTTGGTGTTGGCACAACACTGTAAGCACTCACAGTTACTCTTGGTTGGTGCTGGAACGCCCTGCTGTCAACTATTATATCAGGAATTTTAATTACATATAATTGTTGAACATTGGTAGTAAAAATTGGGCCTTTGATGGTGGTGCTGGTGCCACAACACTGTAAGCCCTGACAGTTACTCTTGGTGGGTGCAGGAATGGGCCCTGCTGTGAATTATTAGATCAAGAATTGTAATTACATGCCCCTTTTGAACAGGGGCTGAAAAATTGGGCCTTTCGTGGTGGTGGTGGTGGTGGCGTTGCCACAACACTGTAAGCCCTCAGAGTTACTCTTAGTGGGTGCAGCAATGGGCCCTGCTGTGAATTATTAGATCAAGAATTGTAATTACATGCCCCTGTTGAACAGGGGCTGAAAAATTGGGCCTTAGGCACTGGTGGCACAACACTACAACCCCTCACAGATACTGTACTTGGAGCACAGCAATGAGCCCTGTTGCAAAGTATTGCTTCAAAAATTGTAATGACACGCCCCTGTTAAACAGGGGCTGAAAAATTGGGCCTTAGGCACTGGTGCCACAACACTCCAACCCCTCACAGATACTGTACTTGGAGCACAGCAATGAGCCCTATGGCAAATTATTGCTAAAAAAATTGTAATTACACGCCCCTGTAAAACAGGGGCTGAAAAATTGGGCCTTAGCCACTGGTGGTGGCACCCATAAACAAAAATGATCTTCCAAGCTATCATCATCAATCGTATCATTGAGGACTCGGAGGAGGAGGATAGCCAGTCAACATAACAGCACAGGCACTCAGCATCAGCATCAGTCTTGAAGGGATGTGACATGTTAAAATCAATTAGTCTGTTATATCAGCATCAGGTGTGTGGTAGCTGGTGGTGATCCAAGACTGGTTCATCTTGATGAAAGTCAGTCGATCAACCGAGTCGGTGGACAGGCGCACCCTGTGATCCGTGACAAATCCTCCAGCAGCACTGAATGTGCGTTCCGAAAGAACGCTGGATGCAGGACAGGCCAGTAGCTCAATTGCATACTGTGCAAGCTCTGGCCAGTGATCCATCCTCAAGACCCAGTAAGCCAGAGGATTTTCGGTGGGGAAGGTGTCCAAGTCTGACCTTGCCCCTAGATATTCCTGCACCATGTTTATCAGACGCTGGCGATGGTTGCTGGAACCGATCATACTTTGGGGCTGCGGACTAAAGAATTGTCTGAACGCATCGGTCAGACGGCCAACTTCCCCACCGCTCCTTCTTTGACTGGCCGAAGCCTCAGCAACTCGTTGTCCAGGACCAGGAGTTTGTAACCTCCCAGTCTCTGGGAACGCGTTGCACAGACCTTTCTGCAAGGCCTCCCGGAGTTGTCTCATCCTCTGCTCCCTCTGCGACGGTAACATAAGGTCTGCAACCTTACCCTTGTACCGTGGATCAAGGAGAGTGGCCAGCCAGTAATGGTCCCTCTCCTTGATCCGAAGAATACGAGGATCCTTCCGCAGACTTTGCAGGATCAGGGAGGCCATGCAGCGTAGGTTAGCTGAGGCATTCAGTCCGGAGTCCTCTGGGTCACTAAGGACGACATGATCCGCAGCCACCTCCTCCCAGCCACGTACAAGTCCACTGGTTTCTTGGGACTGTAAATCATCCCTAAAAGACTGCTGCTGATGATGCTGAGTGCCAGCCTCCACCTCCATGCTGACACAATCCTCCTCCTCCTCCTCCTCCTCCACTTCCTGTGCGATGGGTGGGACAGAAGGAACACTGTCTGGGTAAAGGGGGCCTTGAGAGGCAAGGAAGTCCTCCTCTTCCTGCCTCTGTTCTGCCTCAAGTGCCCTGTCCATTATTCCACGCAGCGTATGTTCCAACAGGTGGACAAGAGGTACAGTGTCACTGATGCATGCACTGTCATTGCTCACCATCCTCGTGGCCTCCTCAAATGGTGCCAGGACAGTGCATGCATCCCTGATCATGCCCCACTGGCGTGGTGAAAAAAACCCGAGCTCCCCTGACCCTGTCCTGGTGCCGTAGTCGCACAGGTACTCATTGATGGCCCTCTGCTGCGTGTGCAGCCGCTGCAGCATGGCCAACGTTGAGTTCCACCTGGTGGGCATGTCACATATAAGGCGGTTCTTGGGCAGGTTCAACTCCTTTTGCAGCTCAGCCAGGCGAGCACTGGCATTATAAGATCTGCGGAAATGCACACAGACTTTCCTGGCCTGCCTCAGGACATCCTGTAAGCCCGGGTACCTGCCCAAGAACCGCTGCACCACCAGGTTAAGGACGTGAGCCACACAGGGCACATGGGTCAGTTGTCCCTGTCGGAGGGCGGAGAGGAGGTTGGTGCCATTGTCGCAAACCACCATTCCTGGCTTAAGCTGGCGTGGCGTCAACCACCTCTCGGCCTGGCCCTGCAGAGCAGACAGGACCTCTGCCCCAGTGTGGCTTCTGTCCCCCAAACACACCAGCGCAAGCACGGCATGGCATCTTTTTGCCTGCGTACTTGCGTAGCCCCTTGAACGGCTACGGAGCACCGCTGGTTCAGAGGACAAACCACAGGAAGAGGCCATGGAGGAAGAAGAAGAGGAGGGGGTGGAGGAGAGAGGTGTGTCACAAACAGTAGTAGCATTTTGGAGGCGTGGCGGTGGAACAACCTCCAACACTACTGCACCTTGTCCTGCATCCTTCCCAGCTGCCAAAAGAGTGACCCAATGGGCCGTGAAAGAAAGGTAACGTCCCTGTCCATGCCTGCTGGACCATGAGTCAGCGGTAATATGCACCTTACCGCTGACCGCCCTGTCCAGCGAGGCCAAGACATTGCCTTCCACATGCCGGTAGAGAGCCGGAATAGCCTTCCGTGAGAAAAAGTGGCGTTTGGGAACCTGCCACTGAGGAACCGCACATTGCACAAACTCACGGAAGGGGGCCGAGTCTACCAACTGAAAAGGCAGCAGTTGAAGCGCTAGCTATTTAGCCAAGCTAGCATTCAACCGCTGGGCATGTGGATGGCTGGGAGTGAACTTCTTTCGACGGTCCAGCAGCAGGGGCAGGGAAATTTGCCTGCTAGAATCGGACGTCGGTGTACTGCTAGCAGAGTGGCCGCAAGTACTTGGCTGTGACACACCTAATTCTACACCTTCATTCCTCTCAGTGCATGTTTCAGAGAGGACTGAAGTTATAGTGGGGTTGGAGATCCCAGCTGATGCGGTGCAAGGAGAGGTCCGCTTTGTTCTTTGGTGTGGGTCTTTGAGGTAGGCTTGCCAACGAGCTGCATGGCAGGTCAACATATGTCTGGTCAGGCATGTGGTACCCAAGCGGCTGATGTTTTGGCCACGCGATATACGCTTGAGACATATGTTGCAAACAGCAGTTGTGCGATCTGATGCACTAGCCTCAAAAAAGGCCCACACCAAAGAACTTTTTGAATGACGGGCAGAGGCAGCGCCCTGCACAGGCGGAGCTCTGCGGTGTGATTCCGTCGGTGTACTGCCCTTACGCTGGCCAACAAAGGGCATCCTGCCTCGTTGGAGATGTGCCTCCTCCTCATCCTCCTCCTCCTCCTCTCTCCTATTAGGCACCCACGTGGAGTCAGTGACCTCATCATCCCCTCCCTCCTCATCACTGGAGCCAATCTGGCAGTATGCTGCAGCTGCTGGAACATGACTGCCAGATTGGTGTCCTTCTTGAGCATCCCCTCTGTCTGCTCTCACGCTACTGCCTTCCTGTAGCTGGGTTTCATCATCAGACCCTTCGAAACGCTGGGCATCCTCCTGGAGCATGTACCCAACACTGTGCTCAAACAGTTCGGGGGACTCCTCAGGAGGAGGACATGGTGGGTCTAGGGAAGGAGTGACTGATGATGAGTCTGACATTGATACCAGGGAAGAGGACGCTTTGGCAGCTGCTTTGCCAGTACCCTGAGCCTGGGTGAGAGAGGATGAGGAGGAGGAGGAGGGCTTGGTCATCCACTCTACCAAGTCTTCGGCATGATGTGGCTCAACATGTCCAGCTGCCGAAAAGAAGGACAAGCGTGTCCCATGGCCATGTGCTGATGACAATGCACCGCGTCCACGACCAGCATTGTTGCCCCCAGACACAGAGCCTGCTTGCCCTCTTTTATTGCCTCCTGACTGTCTGCCTCTCCTTGTTTGCCTTCCAGACATTCTAATAGATGGCCTGCAGGGAGATGGGAAAAAAGCAATAAGGACTACCTTCAGGTGTCCTTCTCTGTCCCTTTACTTAAGGATTTCTAAATATGGTTGAGGATGATTGCTTTTGCACAGAATAGCACAACGACAATTTCCCTGACTGTCCAAAAAACAAGGATTTCAAAGATGGTTGATGAGGAATGCTTTAGCACACTATAGCACAAGGAGAATTTCCCTCACTGTCCTTCCCTGTCCCTAGAAACAAGGATTATCACAGTGAAAGAAACTGACACTCTTCCTACCTATAGTTTTCTGTCCCTAGAAAAAATGTTTTTTTAAAGCACACTATAGCACAAGGAGAATTTCCCTCACTGTCCTTCCCTGTCCCTAGAAACAAGGATTATCACAGTGAAAGAAACTGACACTCTTCCTACCTATAGTTTTCTGTCCCTAGAAAAAATGTTTTTTTAAAGCACACTATAGCACAAGGAGAATTTCCCTCACTGTCCTTCCCTGTCCCTAGAAACAAGGATTATCACAGTGAAAGAAACTGACACTCTTCCTACCTATAGTTTTCTGTCCCTAGAAAAAATGTTTTTTTAAAGCACACTATAGCACAAGGAGAATTTCCCTCACTGTCCTTCCCTGTCCCTAGAAACAAGGATTATCACAGTGAAAGAAACTGACACTCTTCCTACCTATAGTTTTCTGTCCCTAGAAAAAATGTTTTTTTAAAGCACACTATAGCACAAGGAGAATTTCCCTCACTGTCCTTCCCTGTCCCTAGAAACAAGGATTATCACAGTGAAAGAAACTGACACTCTTCCTACCTATAGTTTTCTGTCCCTAGAAAAAATGTTTTTTTAAAGCACACTATAGCACAAGGAGAATTTCCCTCACTGTCCTTCCCTGTCCCTAGAAACAAGGATTATCACAGTGAAAGAAACTGACACTCTTCCTATCTATAGTTTTCTGTCCCTAGAAAAAATGTTTTTTTAAAGCACACTATAGCACAAGGAGAATTTCCCTCACTGTCCTTCCCTGTCCCTAGAAACAAGGATTATCACAGTGAAAGAAACTGACACTCTTCCTACCTATAGTTTTCTGTCCCTAGAAAAAATGTTTTTTTAAAGCACACTATAGCACAAGGAGAATTTCCCTCACTGTCCTTCCCTGTCCCTAGAAACAAGGATTATCACAGTGAAAGAAACTGACACTCTTCCTACCTATAGTTTTCTGTCCCTAGAAAAAATGTTTTTTTAAAGCACACTATAGCACAAGGAGAATTTCCCTCACTGTCCTTCCCTGTCCCTAGAAACAAGGATTATCACAGTGAAAGAAACTGACACTCTTCCTACCTATAGTTTTCTGTCCCTAGAAAAAATGTTTTTTTAAAGCACACTATAGCACAAGGAGAATTTCCCTCACTGTCCTTCCCTGTCCCTAGAAACAAGGATTATCACAGTGAAAGAAACTGACACTCTTCCTACCTATAGTTTTCTGTCCCTAGAAAAAATGTTTTTTTTAAAGCACACTATAGCACAAGGAGAATTTCCCTCACTGTCCTTCCCTGTCCCTAGAAACAAGGATTATCACAGTGAAAGAAACTGACACTCTTCCTACCTATAGTTTTCTGTCCCTAGAAAAAATGTTTTTTTAAAGCACACTATAGCACAAGGAGAATTTCCCTCACTGTCCTTCCCTGTCCCTAGAAACAAGGATTATCACAGTGAAAGAAACTGACACTCTTCCTACCTATAGTTTTCTGTCCCTAGAAAAAATGTTTTTTTAAAGCACACTATAGCACAAGGAGAATTTCCCTCACTGTCCTTCCCTGTCCCTAGAAACAAGGATTATCACAGTGAAAGAAACTGACACTCTTCCTACCTATAGTTTTCTGTCCTTAGAAAAAATGTTTTTTTAAAGCACACTATAGCACAAGGAGAATTTCCCTCACTGTCCTTCCCTGTCCCTAGAAACAAGGATTATCACAGTGAAAAAAACTGACACTCTTCCTACCTATAGTTTTCTGTCCCTAGAAAAAATGTTTTTTTAAAGCACACTATAGCACAAGGAGAATTTCCCTCACTGTCCTTCCCTGTCCCTAGAAACAAGGATTATCACAGTGAAAGAAACTGACACTCTTCCTACCTATAGTTTTCTGTCCCTAGAAAAAATGTTTTTTTAAAGCACACTATAGCACAAGGAGAATTTCCCTCACTGTCCTTCCCTGTCCCTAGAAACAAGGATTATCACAGTGAAAGAAACTGACACTCTTCCTACCTATAGTTTTCTGTCCCTAGAAAAAATGTTTTTTTAAAGCACACTATAGCACAAGGAGAATTTCCCTCACTGTCCTTCCCTGTCCCTAGAAACAAGGATTATCACAGTGAAAGAAACTGACACTCTTCCTACCTATAGTTTTCTGTCCCTAGAAAAAATGTTTTTTTAAAGCACACTATAGCACAAGGAGAATTTCCCTCACTGTCCTTCCCTGTCCCTAGAAACAAGGATTCGCACAGTAAAACACACTGACACTCTCCCTACCTATCCTTCTCTTTCCCTAAACTAAAGGAATCCAGGTTAAGCAAGAAAAAATAAATGTCACTGTCCCTGCCTATGCTTCTCTTTCCCTGCTCCGGAACACACTACACTAGGCCGCCGTGCTGGCGGCCTTTTATAGTGTGGGGCGTGTACTAAACACCCTCAGCAATAATTGGCCACAGGCATCCTGCCTGTGGCCAATCATTGCTCTCCTCGCTGCCGGCGCTGTGATTGGCCAAGCATGCGGGGTCACAGTGCATGCTTGGCCAATCACAGCGCCTGGATGACACTGCGATGGCGTAGTGCATTGTGGGCCGTTCGCGTCACTCGAATTAGGCGCGAACGGCCCAAATCGTTCGATCTTCGTAGAACGATTGAACAGCCGATGTTCGAGTCGAACGTATGTTCGACTCGAACACCGAGCTCATCCCTACTCACAAGTAATGATGACAATACTTACTAAAGAATACACTAAACAAATAGTACAATTGGATATAGAAATAGGCATCTTGGAGGCACAGCTGGTCCAATTCAAAGGCCATGTGTTATATTCAAAATTACAAACTAAATTAAAAGAGCATTTGTCAGTCTTTAATAAGAATATCCTCCAGAATAAGGAAACAAAATTCTGGAGGGATAAAACATCATTCTCTGAAGGTAAAGTCTACAAATGGTCAAACGCTAAATCCTATTCACGAGGACGAGTGCGAGACCGCCCCCAATCTAATAGACCATATGTATATTCCCAATCTTCCTCCCCTCCGCCCTTTCATAACCAAAATCTCAATAATAGAGGGCGAGGACGCCAAAAGCGAAGCAGAAATAATCAGGGTTCCTTTGAACAGGACAAGAAAAAATGTACTGTAGACACTGATTCTGACTATAACTATCAGGGAAACCTGAACGAATGCTTCCCCATGTCGTCGTGAGGAGGCCAGGCCTCTCACACAGCGGCAATTGAATCCGATTCATCTTCATCAGATGCCACTATTGAAGTCGAGCATCGGGCTCGTTCGAACGCACAGCACCTCAAAAAACTTTAAACTCCATACGGGGAGTGAGCTCCCCACAATCAAACAAAATAGGGAAAGGGATGGACCCGCATGTAATTCGCTTCCCACACAACCCCTAAATGTCATTAATTTATCTTCACATGTGATTTCCCCAGCAGAGACTCGCCTCTTATCTAAAGGCTTGAGCTTCTGCCTGCAGCAAAATTTTACACTAGTTGGGGGCAAATAACACTAGTTGGGGGTTTGTCAATCTGCACAATATCATTACTTCTCCCTCCACAAATCACAGCAAAAAACCTGGCCTTCTCAGACCAAACGATCCCCCATACTGCAGGCCTTTATATAAGAGAGGTTGTATTGTTAGTAAACTGACACACGCCCAATAGACATACACGCCCACTAGAAGTACACGCCCACCAGTATCTTTCAATCTGTCTCTTCATGTATGTCTAAAGTGATTGCACCTGATGGGCAGGAACACATAATACTATTTGCAACTGTGTTAGTCCTTGGCTATGTGCATCAAATCTCCAACTACAGGCCAAAGATCCAAGTCCATTTGCATGCACATAAACAAAGCAACAGTTTTCTAAGCATACTGTATGTACCTGTGCAGTGTAAACCATACAATTTTAAATGTCCAAGTCCCTGGGCATGATTAGTGCTAACAAACATTAACATCAGTCCCTGGCTCCAATGAGCTTCCAATCTAAAGTCCAAAACTAACTTTTTTACATTAGAGACTATTTTGACAGAAGACAAATAAAATACCATCATGTCTTTGGGATTGTGGTGAGAAACTCACACAGGGAAAACATATAAACTTCAACATAAGCATGTGGGGAATTGAACCAGCAACCCCAGTGCTGCTAGATGGAATTGCTACCCACTAGGGATGAGCTTCGAGTTCGAGTCGAACTCATGTTCGACTCGAACATTGCCTGTTCGCCCGTTCGCCGAACAGCGAACAAATTGGGGTGTTCGCGGCAAATTCAAAAAGTCTATGGGAGAAATCTAAAGTGCTAATTATAAAGGCTTATATGCAAGTTATTGTCCTAAAAAGTGTTTGGGGACCCGGGTCCTGCCCCAGGGGACATGTATCAATGCAAAAAGAAGTTTTAAAAACTACCGTTTTTTCGGGAGCAGTGATTTTAATAATGCTTAAAGTGAAACAATAAAAGTGAAATATTCCTTTAAATTTCGTACCTGGGGGGTGTGTATGATATGCATGTAAAGTCGCGCATGTTTCCCGTGCTTAGAACTGTCCCTGCAAAAAATGTCATTTTTGAAGGAAAAAAAGTCATTTAAAACTCACTCGCGGCTAATAATGAATTGTTGGCTTTTATCAATACATACAAAAGTCATTGATAAAAAAAAAAGCGTGGGGGTCCCCCAGAATTCAATTACCAGGCCCTTTAGGTCTGGAATGGATATTAAGGGGAACCCCGCCGCAAATTTAAAAAAAAATGGCGTGGGGTTCCCCCAAATATCCATACCAGGCCCTTCAGATCTGGCATGGATTTTAAGGGGAACTCCACCCCAAATTTAAAAAAAAAATGGCGTGGAGTCCCCCCAAAAATCCATACCAGACCCTTATCCAAGCACACAACCTGGCCGGCCGCAGGGGAAGAGGGGGGGACGAGAGAGCCTCCCCCTCCCTCCTGAACCGTACCAGACCACATGCCCTCAACATGGGGAGGATGTCCCCATGTTGATGGGGACAAGGGCCTCATCCCCACAACCCTTGCCCGGTGGTTGTGGGGGTCTGCGGGCGGGGGGCTTATCGGAATCTGGAAGACCCCTTTAACAAAGGGGACCCTCAGATCCCGGCCCCCCCTATGTGAATTGGTAAGGGGTACATTGTACCCCTACCATTTCACGAAGAAAGCGTAAAAAAAAAAAAAACACAAACACCTTGAAAAAGTCCTTTATTAAAAAAAAACAAACAAAAAAAAAACATTCCAGCGGTGAAATCCAGTGTCCCGCGGCGATCCGATGTCCAGCGCTGTCCGTCACTGGTTTTGCCTGAGCGGACCTGATGGGGAACTTCCTCCTCAGTGTTTTAAATGTATAGACCCGCCCCTTCTAAAGTTCCCCATCAGGTCTGCTCAGCGGACCAGATGCGGAACATGACATGGGGCGGGTCTATACATGTATTACCACAGTGAGAGAAGTTCCCCATCAGGTCCGCCCCCTCGGTATGTCGGACCCGCCTACGTCATTGGCCTGAGCGGGGAACTTCCTTCACTGTGTAATTTAAATTTACACAGTGAAGGAAGTTTCCCGCTCAGGCCAATGACGTAGGTGGGGTCCGACATACCGAGGGGGCGGACCTGATGGGGAACTTCCTTCACTGCGTAATACATGTATAGAGTCTATAGAGTCTATACATGTATTACGCAGTGAAGGAAGTTCCCCATCAGGTCCGCCCCCTCGGTATGTCGGACCCCGCCTACGTCATTGGCTTAAGCGGGGAACTTCCTTCACTGTGTAAATTTAAATTACACAGTGAAGGAAGTTCCCCGCTCAGGCCAATGACGTAGGCGGGTCCGACATACCGAGGGGGCGGACCTGATGGGGAACTTCTCTCACTGTGGTAATACATGTATAGACCTGCCCCTTGTCATGTTCCGCATCTGGTCCGCTGAGCAGACCTGATGGGGAACTTTAGAAGGGGCGGGTCTATACATTTAAAACACTGAGGAGGAAGTTCCCCATCAGGTCCGCTCAGGCAAAACCAGTGACGGACAGCGCTGGACATCGGATCGCCGCGGGACACTGGATTTCACCGCTGGAATGTTTTTTTTTTTTTTTTTTTTTTTTTTAATAAAGGACTTTTTCAAGGTGTTTGTGTGTTTTTTTTGACATTTTTTTACGCTTTCTTCGTGAAATGGTAGGGGTACAATGTACCCCTTACCAATTCACATAGGGGGGGCCGGGATCTGGGGGTCCCCTTTGTTAAAGGGGTCTTCCAGATTCCGATAAGCCCCCCGCCCGTAGACCCCCACAACCACCGGGCAAGGGTTGTGGGGATGAGGCCCTTGTCCCCATCAACATTGGGACATCCTCCCCATGTTGAGGGCATGTGGCCTGGTACGGTTCAGGAGGGAGGGGGGGCCGCTCTCGTCCCCCCTTTTCCCCTGCGGCCGGCCAGGTTGTGTGCTCCGATAAGGGTCTGGTATGGATTTTTGAGGGGACTCCACGCCATTTTTTTAAAATTTGGGGTGGAGTTCCCCTTAAAATCCATGCCAGATCTAAAGGGCCTGGTATGGATATTTAGGGGGAACCCCACACCATTTTTATTTTTAATTTGCGGCGGGGTTCCCCTTAATATACATTCCAGACCTGAAGGGCCTGGTAATTGAATTCTGGGGGACCCCCACGCTTTTTTTTTTTTTTATCAATGACTTTTGTATGTATTGATAAAAGCCGACAATTCATTATTAGCCGCAAGTGAGTTTTAAATGACTTTTTTTCCTTCAAAAATGACACTTTGTGCAGGGACAGTTCTAAGCACGGGAAATATGCGTGACTTTACATGCATATCATACACACCCCCCAGGTACTAAATTTAAAGGAATATTTCACTTTTATTTTTTAATTTTAAGCATTATTAAAATCACTGCTCCCGAAAAAACGGGCGTTTTTAAAACTTCTTTTTGCATTGATACATGTCCCCTGGGGCAGGACCCGGGTCCCCAAACACTTTTTAGGACAATAACTTGCATATTAGCTTTTATAATTAGCACTTTAGATTTCGAACGTCCGAGTCCATTGTATTTAATAGGGTTCTAAAGTTCACACGAACATTCTGTCTATTCGCAGGTTCTGGTGCGAACCGAACAGGGGGGGGTTTGGCTCATCCCTGCTACCCACTTAGCCACCAGGCAGCCTCACACATGTTCTCTGCATCTCTGTGGTGTGAACCAGCCCTAAGTCCATAGCCAAGTTCAAGCAATATACAATATATTGGCCTAAGTATTGGGACGCCTGCCTTTAAACACACACGAACTGTAACGGCATCCCAGTCTTAGTCCGTAGGGTTCAATATTGAGTTGGCCCACTTTTTGCAGCTATAACTGTTTCAACTCTTCTGGGAAGGCTGTCCACAAGGTTTAGGAGTGTGTCTATGGGAATATTTGACCATTCTTCCAAGTGCATTTGTGAGGTCAGGCACTGATGTTGGATGAGAAGGCCTGGCCTGCAGTCTCTGCTCTAATTCATCCCCAAGGTGTTCTGTTGTGTTGAGGTCAGGACTCTGTCCAGGCCAGTCAAGTTCCTCCACCCCAAACTCACTCATCCATGTCTTTATGGACCTTGCTTTGTTCACTGGTCCAATTCATTTGGAGGAGGGGGATTGTGGTGTGGGGTTGTTTTTTAGGGGTTGGGCTTGGCTCCTTAGTTCCAGTGAAGGGAACTCTTAAGGCATCAGCATACCAAGACATTTTGGACAATTTCATGCTCCCAACTTTGTGGGAACAGTTTGGGGATGGCCCCTTCCTGTTTCAACATGATTGCACACCAGTGCACAAAGCAAGGTCCATAAAGACATGGATGAGCGAGTTTGGGTTGGAGAAACTTGACTGGCCTGCACAGAGTCCTGACCTGAACCCGATAGAACACCCTTTGGCTGAATTAGAGCAGAGACTGCGAGCCAGGCCTTCTCATCCAACATCAGTGCCTGGCCTCACAAATGCACTTCTGGAAGAATGATCAAACATCTCCATAGACACACTAAACCTTGTGGACAGCCTTCCCAGAAGCTGTTCTAGCTGCAAAGGGTGGGCCAAATCAAATTTTAACCCTACGGACTAAGACTGGGCTGCCATTAAAGTTCATGCGCATCGGGAACCTTCGAGGTAAGACCGCGCTATATTAAGATACCTCTCAACTCAACTCAACTTATGTGTGTGTAAAGGCAGGCGTCCCAATACTTTTGGCTAAATTTTGTATCGGGCATGATTTACAATGGTGGTGGAACCCTCCTATACATAAATACAACATTTAGACATATTTTTAAGACCTGGGAGATGAGACAACTTCTCTACATTAAGCAGCATGCTTGGGATTTGAACCCAGACATTAAGGGATGCTAAGCAGAAGTTCTAACCTCTAAGCCACGGAGCTGCCACATGTGAGATCCTCATGCACATAAATACACATAAATACTGCATTTCTTTGGGCATACAGGTGATGGAATTATATTACTTAAGAGTTATTCTTCTTGATTTATTCTGTGAAATTTGGTGTTTTTTTGTGGGTGAGTTTAGAATAGTGATATTACCCTCAAATTTTGGGGAATGACATTTTGATTTCTGATGTTGGAACACATATCAGATTTTTGGGGGCTCAAATTGTGATTATTTAGAAATAATAAAAAAGCACAAAAAAATGTGACTCATTTTAAATTTTCATCAGCAATGATATTGTTTGTGCTTTGTAAAGACACCTGTGTGAGTTTGGGTAAAGATTGTTGTGAGATGGAGAGTAACAAGTGAAAGAGACAGAGAAAAATATATTTTACCAAAACATTTCACATTCCATATTCTTAAAAACAAAATATTTTAATTAGAAGCAACATTGTTGCAAAGGAAAATTTATTTCAGAGAAAGATACATTTCATCTTAAAATAATTTATTTGTGAAAGTTACAATTGTATCATTAGAATCAATGGCTAAAACTTGCATTGGACTAAAATAGAGCAGGTTTTCACTTCCAAACAATGCTCTTTAATTAGCTCTCTTTTTGGTATTTATTATAACTCTTGTGAAAAAAGACACTTGAGTTAAAATTTGAGTTATTTCACTTCTGAGCATGCTCAGTTGTGTTGCCAAATTTGTCCAAAAAACAAGGAATTTTTCACTTCTCAGACTTTTAAAGATATTTCAGTGTAGAAATCACTTTTTCACACAGTTTAAAAGCAGATTATCTTTAAATAATATACAGCATATTTCAGTACCATTTAGGCAATTATATCATACTCTAAATATTATTTCCATGTGCAATTCTCCAGCTTTTAGTAGAGTAAGGATTTGGGCGCTATTTGGATTCTGGGAGCTATAGTAAATTTGATTTTGGGAGTATTTTCTCTCCAGCGCTATAGTGAATACCATTTTTGCGCTAATTAGCGCAAATTGCCACGAATCGCGCTAATTAGCACAAATTTGCGTCAATTTGCGCTAATTAGCGCTGCGGCGCTATAGTAAATTACCCCCATTGTGGCGTGGAGTCTGTATAACAATTTTTGTTCAATTTGTAGAAGTTTTTTGTTCAAGTCGCCGCCCCGTCCTGGGATGTGAATCTGGTCCAGGGCGACTAAGGACACCTTTTGCATTCTATAATCGTTCTATGTAACAACTCCCTAGGGGAAGATAGATATTTCCAATCCCCATGCTATAAACATGCTTGGATGTTCTGCACCAAAATCTCTGCCTCATCTTCCCTATGTAAAATGCTCCGCAACCACAGGACATCAGATAAACCACTCCACAAGTTTGACAATTTACAAAATGTTTTGGTTTGAAAACCTGGCCATTAGGGAGAGTGAATTAGTTTTTCCTTTCTAATTAATGGGCAATGAGCACAGTGTCCACATGGGAATGTGCCATACACTGAACAGTGTTTTTTATTGGACCTGTGGTATTCGCTTTTTACTAGTTTATCTTTAAGGGACGGGGCACGTCTGAAGGTGACAGAGGGGACTGACGGTACGAAATGCTTAACCTTGTCGTCGTCTGTGAGAATCGACCAGTGTCTCTCAATGATGTTACGGATTTGTTCATGTTATTGTGAGAATCGCATGATAATGCGCATGGAATCCACTGTTTTTGACTTTTTTGTTTGCGGCCTATCGAGTTTGTTGGATTGTTCGGTTATATGCCTTGCGTAGACAGCAACGGCTATAACCCCGATGTCCCCATCGCTAAGCCCTGCACCTTGAGGTAGTGGGAGCCGTCAAAGGAGAAATAATTGTTGTTCAAGATGTGGTCTAGGCCAATCAAAATAAAATTGTTCCAAGCCCTGTCGTAACGTGAGCCCTTTTGTAATATGTTCTGGGACGCCAATAATCCTTTCCCATGTGGGATCGAACTATACATGGCCTCAACATCAATTGTGACCAAAATTGAGTTTTAAGACAGCGTTAGTTTGTTTATTGTCTGCAAAAAATGGATAGTGTATTTTATGAATGAAGGCAACGCTACTACAAAAGGTTGTAAATAGGAGTCAATGACCCTGCTTACGTTTTCCAAAATACCACCATTCCCAGATACTACCGGGCGTCCTGTCGGTTCAGTGGGATTTTTATGAATTTTTGGCAGACTGTAGAATGTGGGAGTCCTTGGATGTTTTATTCTGATGAAGTCATATAAGTCTTTATTGATGGTCCCATTTTTGTGGGTATTGTCAATAAGACTATAAAAAGTCTGATTTAATTTGTCTATGTGCCAAAGGTGAATGGTTTTGTACCATTCCCTATTGTCGAGAATATTTCAACACATTTTTTTATACTTAGTGTTGTCCATTAGGACAACATTGCCCCCTTTGTCTGATGGTTTAATTACGAGTAAATCATTGTTACGTAAAGATTGCAGGGCCTGACTTTCATCCTTCGAAAGGTTTTGTGGGATATTGGTACTACAGGATATTTTAGCAATATCTTTTAGGGTCTGTCTGAAGAATGTGGCCACGCTTGGATTGGTATGCAGTGGTGAAAATTTTGTTGAAGGTTTTCTAAACAGGGTCACTGGGTTTTGAGTAGTCTTGTTTATCTCTTCAAATAGTTTGTCTAAATCCACTTGATCAATTAGATTGTTTGAATTGCTCTCTTGAAATAAAAGGGTAAGGTCCCTCAGGGCCTTGAACTCTACCAGTCTATGGTATCGATCTTCTTATGTGGTGGTTCATATTGGCATTTGAGTAATAATTTGCAAGCAAAAAGGTGCAGGTCCGTAACCAATTCAAATAAATCAAAATTTTGCTGCAGGCAGAAGCTCAAGCCTTTAGATGAGAGGCGAGTCTCTGCTGGGGAAATCACATGTGAAGATAAATTAATGACATTTAGGGGTTGTGTGGGAAGCGAATTACATGCGGGTCCATCCCTTTCCCTATTTTGTTTGATTGTGGGGAGCTCACTCCCCGTATGGAGTTTAAAGTTTTTTGAGGTGTTGTGCGTTCGAACGAGCCCGATGCTCGACTTCAATAGTGGCATCTGATGAAGATGAATCGGATTCACCTGTCGCTGTGTGAGAGGCCTGGCCTCCTCACGACGACATGGGGAAGCATTCGTTCAGGTTTCCCTGATAGTTATAGTCAGAATCAGTGTCTACAGTACATTTTTTCTTGTCCTGTTCAAAGGAACCCTGATTATTTCTGCTTCGCTTTTGGCGTCCTCGCCCTCTATTATTGAGATTTTGGTTATGAAAGGGCGGAGGGGAGGAAGATTGGGAATATACATATGGTCTATTAGATTGGGGGCGGTCTCGCACTCATCCTCGTGAATAGGATTTAGCGTTTGACCATTTGTAGACTTTACCTTCAGAGAATGATGTTTTATCCCTCCAGAATTTTGTTTCCTTATTCTGGAGGATATTCTTATTAAAGACTGACAAATGCTCTTTTAATTTAGTTTGTAATTTTGAATATAACACATGGCCTTTGAATTGGACCAGCTGTGCCTCCAAGATGCCTATTTCTATATCCAATTGTACTATTTGTTTAGTGTATTCTTTAGTAAGTATTGTCATCATTACTTGTGAGCAATTTTGTAAATTGCTTTCCCACTCTTTCTTACACTCCTCACTGATTAGTTCCAGATTTGGAAAAATCTGAATCCGTAGCTCGTATGGATTGATTTTCTATTTTATAAATCGATCAAACGATTTAGTGTGCCTAAAGAGAGATGATTTTTTCTCCAAAATTCTACTGAACTTTTGAATAAGAGAAATAATCTGTGTTTCTACCTGGTCCCCTTGTTCGAAGTCAGTTTTTGTTTGTTGGGGTTGTGTTTTGCTTAATGTGATTTTGTTTGTATATTTTTTCTGTATTGTCTTAATGTTGTTTCCATATAAAAATATAAAAAGGATCTGATTTAAAAAAAAAACAACCAATACAGTCTCATTATTTACTTATACGATATCTTATGTTATGTTAAATTCATAGTGTATTTACCCTTTCAGCCAGACAGACTCGCTTTCGCCAGAGACTCCTTTAAAACCAATAGATCCCTTCACGTACGATCCTGGACCCGCTGAAAAGCCTGTCCACACTCTCCACCCAGAGGAGGCAGTCCTGACCCGTGAAGCTTGCAAGTGGTCACTGACTTGTCGGTCGCCCTGCGGGGTATCCAACATCTAGGAGTTTTTTTTTTATTATATGTAATTAGTATACCAAAAGGGCAAGGGTAATTTTTAGGAAAATCCTATTAAAAGAAGTCCTTCTCTGTGCGTTGCCGGAATTAAATTATTACTATCTATAATAGGTTGCATCGTATGGTAGCTACTGAGGAAGGCCTGTGATTGTCCGATACGCGTCTAGAGGGAAGGAGCTGATAACGAGATGTCTAGCCAGGCACCGTGAGTGTGTAAGAAGGCGGTGCTACTGTGGATTTTTTACATGTGGTTTTAAAGTTTTTATCCTGTAAGTGTGATTTGTTTTTGGGGGCTTTGAATACATTTTGTATACAGAGAACACTATGGTCTCTCTATTTATCATTTACATGGCCTGAAATCCCTGGAATCTTGAGCAAAAGCTGAGAGGTTGTTTGTTTCCCTGGAAGCAAGTGTGCTGAGTTGCCAATAAGAAATAGCTGGATTACCTGCCATTGATTGTTTAAAGGAGGAGATCGTGTGAAGTTGAGGGGAGATCTGTTCATGAGTTTTAACTCATCTGGGAGGTGAGCGCGCAATTTTATCGGTGGTGGTGTGCAATCCTTTTGAGGACGAACAATCACAGTGATGGATTAGCGTTGAAACACTGATCATAAGAAGAGCCTTTATTTATTCAATTTAATTTATGGACTATTTATCACTTATGTTATGATTCATGATTATATGCACTTTTATTTTATTAGATATTAATAGGTTTATACACATAGCGCTACATTTATTCACTTTAATTTTGCAACCAGTGTGGTGTATCACTTAGAATGTTTAGCAGCTGTGCTTTTCAGCGGGTCCGGGATCGTACGTGAAGGGATCTATTGGTTTTAAAGGAGTCTCTGTCGAAAGCGAGTCTGTCTGGCTGAAAGGGTAAATACACTATGAATTTAACATAACATAAGATATCATATAAGTAAATAATGAGACTGTATTGGTTGTTAAACTCAATGTCATTTAAAATATTGAAATCTGTCCTTTTCAATGTATTTGTAGAAATGTATGAACCCCCTGAAGAAGACCATAACTTCTAAGGTCGAAATGCATCGAAGCAATTCCATACATCAGATGCTGCAATTTTGATAATGTATCACTTTTGATGTATAAATCATTTCAGCCCTATTTTGTCTCGCCCTGTGTACACCAGAGCTCATATTTTAATTCTTGTACATATTTTACGTCCAATTATCTTTTGTAATAAAAAATCTGTGATTTTTACAAACTCCTGTCCTGACTCCTATTTTCTGCTAAAAAGCCCCGTGGGGAATCCTCCACCTGTTTTCTAAGTTTTCAATTGGGGTGTGCAGCCTCTTCAGACTCCCATACATGTGTTGTTCTCTTGAGATAGATAGATAGATAGATAGATAGATAGATAGATAGATAGATAGATAGATAGATAGATAGATAGTCTATCTATCTATTTATCTTTTATCTATCCATCTATATATCTATCTATCTATCTATAGACTGTTAAACCAAATATGATTAGCTAATATGCCAGTAGATTTATTCTCCAATCTCAACAACAGACATTTCAGAATTCAGTAATAATTCTGAAGGCAATTACTGATTGTTAGCGAAATCCTATAACCTAAATTTGTCGTCTGGCTTAAGAGTCCTAGTAATTGGCATTCCAGTCACAAGAGTCCTATCTCAAAAATGTATCATAAATGCTGTACAAATATAGATAGATAGATAGTTAGATAGATAGATAGTCTATCTATCTATGTATCGATCTATCTATGTATCTATCTTTTATCTATCTATCTATCTATCTATCTATCTATCTATCTATCTATCTATCTATCTATATTTGTACAGCATTTATGATACATTTTTGAGATAGGACTCTTGTGACTGGAATGCCAATTACTAGGACTCTTAAGCCAGACGACAAATTTAGGTTATAGGATTTCGCTAACAATCAGTAATTGCCTTCAGAATTATTACTGAATTCTGAAATGTCTGTTGTTGAGATTGGAGAATAAATCTACTGGCATATTAGCTAATCATATTTGGTTTAACAGTCATGGTTCAAAGATTAGTGAATTTTGCAAATACAGGTTTAAATTCACTGATTAGAGTAGGAGCAATAGAGTTGTTAGCTTATGGTTTTTCTATTTTCAAAACTTTTATTTAATCTGGTATTGTTGTGCTGAAGGATCTTTGTCTTTTATGTAATGCAGACCTTTGCGTAAATTACAGTATATTTTGCTTCCATCTGCATATTTATTAGAGGAGAAAGTTGCTTTTCATTCTAGATGGGCATACTTTTGTTAGTTGGATTGGCCTGCTAATACAGTATGACTGAGACATTGGGGCTGATTTACTAATAACAGTGCGCTGCGCTGCTTCTAACCTTAATTGGTGCGCCTGATAACTCCTTCGCTGGGCGCAGAAAGCAGCGGCGCACTGTTATAGTAAATAGAAATGTCAGCGGCGCTCTATTGAAAATGAATGGTTCCCTATGGGAGCCCATTGATTTGAATAGAGGTCGCCCGGGAAGTCGGATCCGACTTGCGGGCGACTCGTGTGCCGGCTGACACAGGGACAGCGCGACTTTGCGAGGCGATCTGGACACGACCTGAGCGTGCAGCAGCCGCTCAAGTCGTGTCCTAGAGGCGACTAGCCGGCCGAGAATGTGTCCAGCGCGATGTCATCGCGCTGGTCCTCGGCAGCCTCGCTGTCCCATGTTTTGGTATGAATCATGAAGGGGAACTCCAAGCCAAATTTTAATGAAAAAACCGGCATGGGTTCCCCTTCAGGAGCATACCAGGCCCTTAGGTCTGGTCTGGATTCTAAGGTGAACCTCCTAAGCCGAAGAACGGCATGGGGGTCCCCCCCAAAATCCAAACCAGACCCTTAGGTCTGGTCTGGATTTTAAGGTGAACCCCTCAAGCTGAAAAACGGCGTGGGGGTCCCCCCAAAATCCAAACCAGACCCTTATCCGAGCATGCAACCTGGCAGGCCACAGGGGAAAAGGGGGGGACGAGAGCGGCCCCCCTCCCTCCTGAACCGTACCAGGCCGCATGCCCTCAACATGGAGGGTTTGGTGCTTCGGGGCAGGGGGGTGACCTGCGGCCCCCCCACCCCAAAGCACCCTGCTCCCATGTTGATGGGGACAAGGGCCTCTTCCCGACAACCCTGGCCGTTGGTTGTCGGGGTATGCGGGCGGGGGACTTTTTGGAATCAGGGTGCCCCCTTTAAAAAGGGGGCCCCCAGATGCCGACCCCCCACCCTATGTGAATGAGTATGGGGTACATCGTACACCTACCCATTCACCTGGTGGAAAAAAATTGCAATAAATAAACCACACAGCTTTTTAAAGTATTTTATTCCACAGCTCCGGGGGTCTTCTTCCGACTTCGGGGGTCTCCGGTGTCGTCGTCGCCGCTCTCCGGTTTTCTTCTGCCGGGCCACCGCTAACTTCTTTAGCTCTTTTGCTAGCGGAGGCTCCGGTCTTCTCCGTCGCCTTCTCCCCTCTTCTCCTCTCCGGTTCTTCCTTTCTTCTGCCGGGCCTCCGCTAACTTCTTTTAGCTCTTTTGCTAGCAGAGGCCCGGTCTTCTCCGTCGCCTTCTTCTTCTCCCACTATCCGGTTCTTCTCCCGGTTCTTCTACCGCTTCTTTCTTCTGCCGGCCCCTCCACTAACTTCTTTAGCTCTTTTGCTAGTGGAGGGCCCGGTCTTCTTCGTCGCCTTCTTCTTCTCCCGCTATCCGGTTCTTCTCCCGGTTCTTCTCCCGCTTCTTTCTTCCGCCGGCCACTCCACTAACTTCTTTAGCTCTTTTGCTAGTGGAGGGGCCGGTCTTCTCCGTCGCCGTCGTCGTCTTCTTCTCTCTTCTCCTCCTCGATGTTGACGCGTCGCTTCCTCCCGCTGTAATACTGGCTGTCCGCTCCGCTCCGCATTAATATAGGCTTCTCATGATGTCACAGTCACATGTTTCGGGGCACATGGCCCCGGAGCATGTGACTGTGATGTCATGGGAACATGTGACTGTGACATCATGAGAAGCCTATATTAATGCGGAGCGGAGCGGACAGCCAGTATTACAGCGGGAGGAAGCGACGCGTCAACATCGAGAAGAGAGAAGAAGACGGCGACGGCAACTGCGACGGGAAGACCGGCCCCTCCACTAGCAAAAGAGCTAAAGAAGTTAGTGGAGGGGCCGGCGGAAGAAAAGCGGGAGAAGAACCGGGAGAAGAACTGGATAGCGGGAGAAGAAGAAGGCGACGGAGAAGACCGGTCCCTCCACTAGCAAAAGAGCTAAAGAAGTTAGTGGAGGGGCCGGCAGAAGAAAGAAGCGGGAGAAGAACCGGAGAGCGGGAGAAGAAGAAGGCGACGGAGAAGACCGGGCCCCGCTAGCAAAAGAGCTAAAGAAGTTAGCGGTGGCCCGGCAGAAGAAAGAACCGGAGAGCGCGGCGACGACACCGGAGACCCCCGAAGTCGGAAGAAGACCCCCGGAGCTGTGCAATAAAATACTTTAAAAAGCTGTGTGGTTTATTTATTGCAATTTTTTTCCACCAGGTGAATGGGTAGGGGTACGATGTACCCCATACTCATTCACATAGAGTGGGGGGCCGGGATCCAGGGGCCCCTTTATTAAAGGGGGCTCCCGGATTCCGATAAGCCCCCCGCCCGCAGACCCCGACAACCAACGGCCAGGGTTGTCGGGAAGAGGCCCTTGTCCTCATCAACATGGGGACAGGGTGCTTTGGGGTGGGGGGGCCGCAGGTCGCCCCCCTGCCCCAGAGCACCAACCCCCCATGTTGAGGGCATGCGGGCTGGTACGGTTCAGGAGGGAGGGGGGCCCGCTCTCTCGTCCCCCCTCTTCCCCTGCGGCCTGCCAGGTTGTGTGCTCGGATAAGGGTCTGGTTTGGATTTTGGGGGGACCCCCACGCCGTTTTTTCGGCGTAGGGGTTCCTCTTCAAATCCAGACCAGACCCAAGGGCCTGGTATGCTCCTGGAGGGGGAACCCATGCCGGTTTTTTATTTAAAATTTGGCCTGGAGTTCCTCCTCAAGATTCATACCAAACACAGTGCCTGCTATTGGCGGGGATCCAAGATGTGAAAGATGTTGTTATGCTGAGTAAATAGATACCTAACACGTCACGCTTTAAAAATGCGCACACACATGGCATGACACCAAACTTCAGTAATTAAAAATCTCCCTAGGCGATGCTTTAAAATTTTTACACGCTACCATGTTGGCATTACAGAGGAGGTCTAGTGCTAGAATTGTTGCACTCGTTCTAACGCACACAGCAATAACTCACATGTGTGGTTTGAACGGCGTTTACATATGTGGGCGGGACTTACGTGTGTGTTCGCTTCTGAGCGCGAGCTACCGGGGACATGGGCGTTTTTTCTTATTTTTTTTTTTATTTATTTTTTTTGACTTTTTTGTATTTCTTACTCTTTTTTTTTTTTCTTGGGATCTCTTTTATTCCTATTACAAGGAATGTAAACATCCCTTGTAATAGGAATGTGTGTGACAGGTCCTCTTTATGGAGAGATGCAGGGTCAATAAGACCCCGCATCTCTCCTCCAGGCTGGAAAGCATGATATTGTTCCAAAAAAATCACCAATCTCATGCTGATAGTCGAGATCACGGCTTGGTTAACATACGGGAACACGGCATGATGTCATAACGTCGTGCCCGCGCCTCCGACGGTCATAGAGATGACTGATGACCATCTGGTCACCAGTCATCTCCAAATCGTTCTCCGAGCCCCAGATGGCACGGGAGAGCCCGGAGAAGCACCGGATGGCGGCAAGAGGGGGGGGGGACGTCCCCTCCCCCCGCCTATAAGAACGATCAAGCGGCGGTACTGCCACTATGATCGTTTTTATTGTGCACAGAATCGCCGGCTGAAAAGAATGATATCTGAATGATGCCTGCAACAGGCATCATTCAGATGTCACCGCACAAAGCCAAGGATGTCATTTGACGGTGGGCGGTAGGAAACTGGTTAATATTTTTAAAAAATTTAATTTTTCTTCTTCATTGATGTACACTGATGAGACTGCACTGATGGGCACCGATAAGGTGGCAAGGGTGGGCACTGAGAGGTGGCATTGCTATTTGGCACTGGTGGGCAGTGAGAAGTGGCACTGCTAGGTGGCAATGATAGTTGGCAGTGATGGGCACTGATAGGTGCCACTGATTGGCACCAGTGGTGGGCATTGATAGGTGGCACTGGCAGGGGCTACTAATTGTCACAGATGATGCAGAATTGCCTCTTCCTCTTCGGGCCCCATGTCCCTTGCACATAAGCCGGTGATTTCCTTTTTTTTATGCTCACGCTGTCAGCACAAGGAGAAAACAAAAACCATTACCCAGCTTTTGTTTACATCACGTGATCAGCTGTCATTTGCTGACAGCTGATCACATGGTAAAGGGCAGGGATCGGCCCCTTACTCGGATCTGTCATCACCCGAGTCACAGTGACTGTGACCACAGCGCACGCAAAGGGGAGGATGTTTATTGACGGACTCCCGACAATTGTGGACCATGCTGTGGCCGTCGATCAGTTATAGCGCTGATCTCAAGTGATTAAAGATGGTCTAAATGGGCCATTGACATGCATCACAATTCAACTTAGGAATGAGTCTTTGAAAAGTTAAACTAAATAATTTGGCCACTTTATCCTTCCAAATAATTCACTTCCTGTAACATAGCCACACAGGAAGTGAGTGAAAATCCCTAACAATGTCTTTCCTTGGGGACACACAGGTCAGTCTAAATACTTTCCCCATTATGCACACGAGCATATTGCGGGGTACACCACAATTTATTAGGTAGTTTGGACTGTGGGGTTTATTTACTAAAGGCAAATCTACTTTGCACTACAAGTGCACTTGCTGTATATCTGAGGGGGACACGCAAGCCAAAAAAACAAAAACATCTTTGCTTTTACATGATTGTAACATCCAATCACCAGTACTTTCCCTCAGATTTTCAGCAGCTACACTTTTACTGCAGAGTGTATTTGTCTTAACTAAACCCCAAACTACCCAATGATTTGGGGTGTACACAACAAAGTGCTAGAGTGCAATTTGCTTAATGGGGACACTAGTTAGATTGATCTGTGTGTGCCCAAGAAAAGCTATTGGTAGGGTTTTACCTTCACTTCCTGTTTAGCTGTGTGACAGGAAGTAAAGCCAATGTTAAGAAAAGGAGACAAAGGCCAAACTACAAAAAAAAAATATATTAAAAAAACACACGCAGGGGTTCTAACACTTACTTTGTTTCCCTCAAAATGCCCACAATTAGAATTGTATGGCCTTGAGTAGGGATGAGCTCGGTGTTCGAGTCGAACATACGTTCGACTCGAACATCGGCTGTTCGATCGTTCGACGAAGATCGAACGATTTGGGCCGTTCTCGCCTAATTCGAGTGACGCGAACGGCCCACAATGCACTACGCCATCGCAGTGTCATCCAGGCGCTGTGATTGGCCAAGCATGCACTGTGACCCCGCATGCTTGGCCAATCACAGCGCCGGTAGCGAGGAGAGCAATGATTGGCCACAGGCAGGATGCCTGTGGCCAATTATTGCTGAGGGTGTTTAGTACACGCCCCACACTATAAAAGGCCGCCAGCACGGCGGCCTAGTGTAGTGTGTTCCGGAGCAGGGAAAGAGAAGCATAGGCAGGGACAGTGACATTTTTTTTCTTGCTTAACCTGGATTCCTTTAGTTTAGGGAAAGAGAAGGATAGGTAGGGAGAGTGTCAGTGTGTTTTACTGTGCTAATCCTTGTTTCTAGGGACAGGGAAGGACAGTGAGGGAAATTCTCCTTGTGCTATACTGTGCTAAAGCATTCCTCATCAACCATCTTTAAAAAAACATTTTTTCTAGGGACAGAAAACTATAGGTAGGGAGAGTGTCAGTGTGTTTTACTGTGCTAATCCTTGTTTCTAGGGACAGGGAAGGACAGTGAGGGAAATTCTCCTTGTGCTATAGTGTGCTAAAGCATTGATCATCAACCATCTTTAAAAAAACATTTTTTCTAGGGACAGAAAACTATAGGTAGGGAGAGTGTCAGTTTCTTTCACTGTGCTAATCCTTGTTTCTAGGGACAGGGAAGGACAGTGAGGGAAATTCTCCTTGTGCTATACTGTGCTAAAGCATTGATCATCAACCATCTTTAAAAAAACATTTTTTCTAGGGACAGAAAACTATAGGTAGGGAGAGTGTCAGTGTGTTTCACTGTGCTAATCCTTGTTTCTAGGGACAGGGAAGGACAGTGAGGGAAATTCTCCTTGTGCTATACTGTGCTAAAGCATTGATCATCAACCATCTTTAAAAAAACATTTTTTCTAGGGACAGAAAACTATAGGTAGGGAGAGTGTCAGTTTCTTTCACTGTGCTAATCCTTGTTTCTAGGGACAGGGAAGGACAGTGAGGGAAATTCTCCTTGTGCTATACTGTGCTAAAGCATTCCTCATCAACCATCTTTAAAAAAAAAATTTCTAGGGACAGAAAACTATAGGTAGGGAGAGTGTCAGTTTCTTTCACTGTGCTAATCCTTGTTTCTAGGGACAGGGAAGGACAGTGAGGGAAATTCTCCTTGTGCTATACTGTGCTAAAGCATTGATCATCAACCATCTTTAAAAAAACATTTTTTCTAGGGACAGAAAACTATAGGTAGGGAGAGTGTCAGTGTGTTTCACTGTGCTAATCCTTGTTTCTAGGGACAGGGAAGGACAGTGAGGGAAATTCTCCTTGTGCTATACTGTGCTAAAGCATTGATCATCAACCATCTTTAAAAAAACATTTTTTCTAGGGACAGAAAACTATAGGTAGGGAGAGTGTCAGTGTGTTTTACTGTGCTAATCCTTGTTTCTAGGGACAGGGAAGGACAGTGAGGGAAATTCTCCTTGTGCTATAGTGTGCTAAAGCATTGATCATCAACCATCTTTAAAAAAACATTTTTTATAGGGACAGAAAACTATAGGTAGGGAGAGTGTCAGTTTCTTTCACTGTGCTAATCCTTGTTTCTAGGGACAGGGAAGGACAGTGAGGAAAATTCTCCTTGTGCTATACTGTGCTAAAGCATTGATCATCAACCATCTTTAAAAAAACATTTTTTCTAGGGACAGAAAACTATAGGTAGGGAGAGTGTCAGTTTCTTTCACTGTGCTAATCCTTGTTTCTAGGGACAGGGAAGGACAGTGAGGGAAATTCTCCTTGTGCTATACTGTGCTAAAGCATTGATCATCAACCATCTTTAAAAAAACATTTTTTCCAGTGACAGAAAACTATAGGTAGGGAGAGTGTCAGTTTCTTTCACTGTGCTAATCCTTGTTTCTAGGGACAGGGAAGGACAGTGAGGGAAATTCTCCTTGTGCTATACTGTGCTAAAGCATTGATCATCAACCATCTTTAAAAAAACATTTTTTATAGGGACAGAAAACTATAGGTAGGGAGAGTGTCAGTGTGTTTTACTGTGCTAATCCTTGTTTGTAGGGACAGGGAAGGACAGTGAGGGAAATTCTCCTTGTGCTATACTGTGCTAAAGCATTCCTCATCAACCATCTTTAAAAAAAAAAATTTCTAGGGACAGAAAACTATAGGTAGGGAGAGTGTCAGTTTCTTTCACTGTGCTAATCCTTGTTTCTAGGGACAGGGAAGGACAGTGAGGAAAATTCTCCTTGTGCTATACTGTGCTAAAGCATTGATCATCAACCATCTTTAAAAAAACATTTTTTATAGGGACAGAAAACTATAGGTAGGGAGAGTGTCAGTGTGTTTTACTGTGCTAATCCTTGTTTGTAGGGACAGGGAAGGACAGTGAGGGAAATTCTCCTTGTGCTATACTGTGCTAAAGCATTGATCATCAACCATCTTTAAAAAAACATTTTTTCTAGGGACAGAAAACTATAGGTAGGGAGAGTGTCAGTTTCTTTCACTGTGCTAATCCTTGTTTCTAGGGACAGGGAAGGACAGTGAGGGAAATTCTCCTTGTGCTATACTGTGCTAAAGCATTGATCATCAACCATCTTTAAAAAAACATTTTTTCTAGGGACAGAAAACTATAGGTAGGGAGAGTGTCAGTGTGTTTCACTGTGCTAATCCTTGTTTCTAGGGACAGGGAAGGACAGTGAGGGAAATTCTCCTTGTACTATACTGTGCTAAAGCATTGATCATCAACCATCTTTAAAAAAACATTTTTTCTAGGGACAGAAAACTATAGGTAGGGAGAGTGTCAGTGTGTTTTACTGTGCTAATCCTTGTTTCTAGGGACAGGGAAGGACAGTGAGGGAAATTCTCCTTGTGCTATAGTGTGCTAAAGCATTGATCATCAACCATCTTTAAAAAAACATTTTTTCTAGGGACAGAAAACTATAGGTAGGGAGAGTGTCAGTTTCTTTCACTGTGCTAATCCTTGTTTCTAGGGACAGGGAAGGACAGTGAGGGAAATTCTCCTTGTGCTATACTGTGCTAAAGCATTGATCATCAACCATCTTTAAAAAAAAAAAATTCTAGGGACAGAAAACTATAGGTAGGGAGAGTGTCAGTTTCTTTCACTGTGCTAATCCTTGTTTCTAGGGACAGGGAAGGACAGTGAGGGAAATTCTCCTTGTGCTATACTGTGCTAAAGCATTGATCATCAACCATCTTTAAAAAAACATTTTTTCTAGGGACAGAAAACTATAGGTAGGGAGAGTGTCAGTTTCTTTCACTGTGCTAATCCTTGTTTCTAGGGACAGGGAAGGACAGTGAGGGAAATTCTCCTTGTGCTATACTGTGCTAAAGCATTGATCATCAACCATCTTTAAAAAAACATTTTTTATAGGGACAGAAAACTATAGGTAGGGAGAGTGTCAGTGTGTTTTACTGTGCTAATCCTTGTTTGTAGGGACAGGGAAGGACAGTGAGGGAAATTCTCCTTGTGCTATACTGTGCTAAAGCATTCCTCATCAACCATCTTTGAAATCCTTGTTTTTTGGACAGTCAGGGAAATTGTCGTTGTGCTATTCTGTGCGAAAGCAATCATCCTCAACCATATTTAGAAATCCTTAAGTAAAGGGACAGAGAAGGACACCTGAAGGTAGCCCTTATTGCTTTTTTCCCATCTCCCTGCAGGCCATCTATTAGAATGTCTGGAAGGCAAACAAGGAGAGGCAGACAGTCAGGAGGCAATAAAAGAGGGCAAGCAGGCTCTGTGTCTGGGGGCAACAGTGCTGGTCGTGGACGCGGTGCATTGTCATCAGCACATGGCCATGGGACACGCTTGTCCTTCTTTTCGGCAGCTGGACATGTTGAGCCACATCATGCCGAAGACTTGGTAGAGTGGATGATGAGGTCACTGACTCCACGTGGGTGCCTAATAGGAGAGAGGAGGAGGAGGAGGATGAGGAGGAGGCACATCTCCAACGAGGCAGGATGCCCTTTGGTGGCCAGTGTAAGGGCAGTACACCGACGGAATCACACCGCAGAGCTCCGCCTGTGCAGGGCGCTGCCTCTGCCCGTCATTCAAAAAGTTCTTTGGTGTGGGTCTTTTTTGAGGCTAGTGCATCAGATCACACAGCTGCTGTTTGCAACATATGTCTCAAGCGTATATGGCGTGGCCAAAACATCAGCCGCTTGGGTACCACATGCCTGACCAGACATATGTTGACCTGCCATGCAGCTCGTTGGCAAGCCTACCTCAAAGACCCACACCAAAGAACAAAGCGGACCTCTCCTTGCACCGCATCAGCTGGGATCTCCAACCCCACTATAACTTCAGTCCTCTCTGAAACATGCACTGAGAGGAATGAAGGTGTAGAATTAGGTGTGTCACAGCCAAGTACTTGCGGCCACTCTGCTAGCAGTACACCGACGTCCGATTCTAGCAGGCAAATTTCCCTGCCCCAGCTGCTGGACCGTCGAAAGAAGTTCACTCCCAGCCATCCACATGCCCAGCGGTTGAATGCTAGCTTGGCTAAATTGCTAGCGCTTCAACTGCTGCCTTTTCAGTTGGTAGACTCGGCCCCCTTCCGTGAGTTTGTGCAATGTGCGGTTCCTCAGTGGCAGGTTCCCAAACGCCACTTTTTCTCACGGAAGGCTATTCCGGCTCTCTACCGGCATGTGGAAGGCAATGTCTTGGCCTCGCTGGACAGGGCGGTCAGCGGTAAGGTGCATATTACCGCTGACTCATGGTCCAGCAGGCATGGACAGGGACGTTACCTTTCTTTCACGGCCCATTGGGTCACTCTTTTGGCAGCTGGGAAGGATGCAGGACAAGGTGCAGTAGTGTTGGAGGTTGTTCCACCGCCACGCCTCCAAAATGCTACTACTGGTTGTGACACACCTCTCTCCTCCACCCCCTCCTCTTCTTCTTCCTCCATGGCCTCTTCCTGTGCTTTGTCCTCTGAACCAGCGGTGCTCCGTAGCCGTTCAAGGGGCTACGCAAGTACGCAGGCAAAAAGATGCCATGCCGTGCTTGCGCTGGTGTGTTTGGGGGACAGAAGCCACACTGGGGCAGAGGTCCTGTCTGCTCTGCAGGGCCAGGCCGAGAGGTGGTTGACGCCACGCCAGCTTAAGCCAGGAATGGTGGTTTGCGACAATGGCACCAACCTCCTCTCCGCCCTCCGACAGGGACAACTGACCCATGTGCCCTGTGTGGCTCACGTCCTTAACCTGGTGGTGCAGCGGTTCTTGGGCAGGTACCCGGGCTTACAGGATGTCCTGAGGCAGACCAGGAAAGTCTGTGTGCATTTCCGCAGATCTTATAATGCCAGTGCTCGCCTGGCTGAGCTGCAAAAGGAGTTGAACCTGCCCAAGAACCGCCTTATATGTGACATGCCCACCAGGTGGAACTCAACGTTGGCCATGCTGCAGCGGCTGCACACGCAGCAGAGGGCCATCAATGAGTACCTGTGCGACTACGGCACCAGGACAGGGTCAGGGGAGCTTGGTTTTTTTTCTCCACGCCAGTGGGGCATGATCAGGGATGCATGCACTGTCCTGGCACCATTTGAGGAGGCCACGAGGATGGTGAGCAGTGACAGTGCATGCATCAGTGACACTGTACCTCTTGTCCACCTGTTGGAGCACACGCTGCGTGGAATAATGGACAGGGCACTTGAGGCAGAACAGAGGCAGGAAGAGGAGGACTTCCTTGCCTCTCAAGGCCCCCTTTACCCAGACAGTGTTCCTTCTGTCCCACCCATCGCACAGGAAGAGGAGGAGGAGGAGGATTGTGTCAGCATGGAGGTGGAGGCTGGCACTCAGCATCATCAGCAGCAGTCTTTTAGGGATGATTTACAGTCCCAAGAAACCAGTGGACTTGTACGTGGCTGGGAGGAGGTGGCTGCGGATCATGTCGTCCTTAGTGACCCAGAGGACTCCGGACCGAATGCCTCAGCAAACCTACGCTGCATGGCCTCCCTGATCCTGCAAAGTCTGCGGTAGGATCCTCGTATTCTTCGGATCAAGGAGAGGGACCATTACTGGCTGGCCACTCTCCTTGATCCACTGTACAAGGGTAAGGTTGCGGACCTTATGTTACCATCGCAGAGGGAGCAGAGGATGAGACAACTCCGGGAGGCCTTGCAGAAAGGTCTGTGCAACGCGTTCCCAGAGACTGGGAGGTTACAAACTCCTGGTCCTGGACAACGAGTTGCTGAGGCTTCGGCCAGTCAAAGAAGGAGCGGTGGGGAAGGTGGCCGTCTGACCGATGCGTTCAGACAATTCTTTAGTCCGCAGCCCCAAAGTATGATCGGTTCCAGCAACCATCGCCAGCGTCTGATAAACATGGTGCAGGAATATCTAGGGGCAAGGTCAGACTTGGACACCTTCCCCACCGAAAATCCTCTGGCTTACTGGGTCTTGAGGATGGATCACTGGCCAGAGCTTGCACAGTATGCAATTGAGCTACTGGCCTGTCCTGCATCCAGCGTTCTTTCGGAACGCACATTCAGTGCTGCTGGAGGATTTGTCACGGATCACAGGGTGCGCCTGTCCACCGACTCGGTTGATCGACTGACTTTCATCAAGATGAACCAGTCTTGGATCACCACCAGCTACCACACACCTGATGCTGATATAACAGACTAATTGATTTTAACATGTCACATCCCTTCAAGACTGATGCTGATGCTGAGTGCCTGTGCTGTTATGTTGACTGGCTATCCTCCTCCTCCGAGTCCTCAATGATACGATTGATGATGATAGCTTGGAAGATCATTTTTGTTTATGGGTGCCGCCACCAGTGGCTAAGGCCCAATTTTTCAGCCCCTGTTTAACAGGGGCGTGTAATTACAATTTTTGAAGCAATACTTTGCAACAGGGCTCATTGCTGTGCTCCAAGTACAGTATCTGTGAGGGGTTGGAGTGTTGTGCCACCAGTGCCTAAGGCCCAATTTTTCAGCCCCTGTTTAACAGGGGCGTGTCATTACAATTTTTGAAGCAATACTTTGCAACAGGGCTCATTGCTGTGCTCCAAGTACAGTATCTGTGAGGGGTTGGAGTGTTGTGCCACCAGTGCCTAAGGCCCAATTTTTCAGCCCCTGTTTAACAGGGGCGTGTCATTACAATTTTTGAAGCAATACTTTGCAACAGGGCTCATTGCTGTGCTCCAAGTACAGTATCTGTGAGCGGTTGTAGTGTTGTGCCACCAGTGCCTAAGGCCCAATTTTTCAGCCCCTGTTCAACAGGGGCATGTAATTACAATTCTTGATCTAATAATTCACAGCAGGGCCCATTGCTGCACCCACCAAGAGTAACTCTGAGGGCTTACAGTGTTGTGGCAATGCCACCACCACGAAAGGCCCAATTTTTCAGCCCCTGTTCAAAAGGGGCATGCAATTACAATTCTTGATCTAATAATTCACAGCAGGGCCCATTCCTGCACCCACCAAGAGTAACTCTGAGGGCTTACAGTGTTGTGGCAACACCACCACCACCACCACGAAAGGCCCAATTTTTCAGCCCCTGTTCAACAGGGGCATGCAATTACAATTCTTGATCTAATAATTCACAGCAGGGCCCATTGCTGCACCCACCAAGAGTAACTGTCAGGGCTTACAGTGTTGTGGCACCAGCACCACCATCAAAGGCCCAATTTTTACTACCACTGTTCAAGAATTATATGTAATTACAATTCCTGATATAATAGTTGACAGCAGGGCGTTCCAGCACCAACCAAGAGTAACTGTGAGTGCTTACAGTGTTGTGCCAACACCAACAACTAAGGGGCCTATTTCTGCAGAGTATATACGGCAGGTCCCTTCTTTCAAACATCCAACTTACAAACGACTACTACTTGCAAACGCAAGAAGACAACAGGAAGTGAGAGGAAATCTACCCCAAGGAAGGAAAATTCTCTCCTGTAAGAATTAATATGGGAGAAAGGTGTCTCCTCTGTACTGATGCTTTATCACCAATCCTTGTTTCAAGAAAAACACCACATTTCAAAAACAGTTGTCATTGGGACGGAAAGTGAGGTGAAATGTTCTGAACAGGGGCACAGACAGCAAAACAAATGTTACAGGGGTGATAACCCTTACCTATGTTTTCCAAAAAGTTTAAAAATAGATTTTTGGGCTGGAGCTACACTTAAACAATGTACCTGTTCAAAATTACAAACAGATTCTACATAAGAACAAACCTACAGTCCCTGTCTTGTATGCACCGCCTGTATACGGCTGTTCAGAGTATATAGGGCCTTTTTTATTTTATGTGCGGGGTTCCCCTTAATATCCATACAAGACCCAAAGGGGCTGGTAATGGGCTGGGGTACGGGGGGGGGGGGGTCATGGGGTAGCTATGCCATTTTTCTTAAAGATTTTCATCCATATTACCGGGACCAGACATTACATTACAGCCGCAAGCAGTTTTAAATGGCTTTTTTTTCCTTTAGAAGTGTCATTTTGTGCAGGGACAGTTCTAAACACGGGAAACACGTGGCACTTCACAGGCACACTTTAGACACCCCCCAGGTACGATATTTAAAGGAATATTTGACTTTTTTTTTTCACTTTATGCATCATTAAAATGACTGCTCCCGAAAAACGACCGTTTTTAAAACTTCTTTTTGCATTGATACATGTCCCCTGGTGCAGAACCCGGGTTCCCAAACCCTTTTTAGGACAATAACATGCATAATAGTCGTTATAATTAGCACTTTAGAATTCGAACGTTCGCATCCATTGTATTTAATAGGGTTCTAATGTTCGTACGAACTTTCGGTCCGTTCGGGGGTTCTGGTGCGAACCGAACCCGGGGGTGTTCGGCTCATCACTAGCCTTGAGCTATTTTTAAGTGCAGTGCTTTAAATCAGTGCTTCTCAAGTACCCCCAACAGGCCATGTTTGCAGGTTTTCCTTCATCTTGCACATGTGCTTTAAATCACAGTCAATGGTTTTGATTTTTGGACAGCAATTCTCGATAAGATAAATTCACAAAACATGTCCTGTTGGGGGTACTTTAGGACTGAGGCTGAGAACCACTGCAGTAAAAAAGGAAAATTGAATACTTACCGCTCTGTATTTCATTTCCTGGTGACGCTCCATGGCAGCACACAATACAATCCATATACTACCATGAAGGCACCAGGGTAGACAAATCACACCTGTTTTGTTTTGACATGCCAATCAGCTGTCACATTTGTTGCAAAGAAAACACAAAACAAACATCAAAACTTTACATCTAATTTTATTGTTCAACAAAACAAAAGGGAAGGCAAAATAAAAAAACATGGTCAATTTGAAACAGTTACAGACTCACAACATCTTGAGCAATTTTTGGCCCAAAAAATGCAGCAGACAATTAAATCAAAGTGAACAAACAACACACATGGAACATATCTCCCCCACACCAAAAATATACAATTCACAAAAGTTAACCAATACTTGACACACACACACACACACACACACACACACACACACACACACACACACACACACACACACACACACACACACACACACACACACACACACACACACACACACACACACACACACACACACACACACACACACACACACACACACACACACACACACACACACACACACACACACACACACACACACACACACACACACACACACACACACACACACACACACCTCTTCTTAAGGCAATCGACTGAATGCTCTGCAAGCTTTATATAACATATGTTTGTGTGCTAATGAGGCAATTGAAAACACATGCACAGTCCATGAAACACCCAGAATGCAAGTTCTCCCAACGTAGAGACTGAAATTCAAAGTGGGCACACCTGTTAAGATGTCCTTCAATTTCTTACCCATAAAAACACTCTCTGAGTGAGCATGCCCAGAAATATCCAGGCGCTGTTCACACACAAAAAGCACGCCAAAAAAAATAACTGGCTGGGCATGTGCAGAACAACACCAATGCAGCTAGCAAAAAATAACCCCCCCTCCCCCCGCCCAAAATTAAGCACATCATCCAGCATGCTACAAAGTTAGAGATGGGACAATCACCCCTCCCCCCCCACCAACAATACTATTGCAATTTATGGGAACTGACTTGTTAATTTTGCTAGTCCCCACTTGGCTGGCTTATCTTCTAGTAAAATTATTGGCCTTAAAATGGGGGCCCAGGTCCCACCCTAAGGGACATATATCAATGTCACCAATTTGGAAAACACCAAAAACAAAACAAGGAGAAGTGCCTTTAAATATGCCAAATTGCTTAAGGGCCATTTCACACCACATGCAGTCCATTGCGTTTTTTATGCATCCAAAATGCATGGAAAGTTGTTTATATGGTTCTAAATGGCAGTGTTTGTTCCAGTGCGTTCCAGTTCCACCAAAAAAGTAGACTATGCTGCATTTTACCCGCACTGGACTGTACTGGAACGCATCAAAACGCATCATAAACGCACTGGAACGCACAGGAACACACCTAAATGCACCAAAAACGCACTGGAACACACTTGTCCTTATCTATGGTTAATAAAAAAGAGGGGTGAAAACAAAGCACTGGACTGCATCAAAAACTTACCAAAAATGCACCGGAACGCATGAAAAAAGTGCATGCAGAAAAGCACCTGGAACGCATCCGGATTGTGTTTCTATGGTGTGAACTGGCCCTAGTTCACACTATAGAAATGCAGTCTGGGTGCGTTCCAGGTGCTTTTCTGCATGCGCGTTTTTGACACATTCCAGTGCATTTTTGAGGCGTTTTTGATGCAGTCCAGTGTTTTTTTCCGCCTCTTTTCACTTAGGACAAGTGTGTTGCAGTGCGTCTTTGGTGCATTTAGGTGCGTTGCGGTGCATTCCAGTGCATTTTTGGTACGTTCCGTTGCATTTTTAAAAAATGCAGCATGACCTATTATTTTTTGGCTTTCTGAAATGCACTGGAACGGACTGCAGTGGTGTGAACTATGCCATTGGCATTAATGTGATCAACTTTCTTTGCGTTTTTCAGGCATCAAAAAAACGCACTGCACTGCATCCGGTGTGAACTGGCCCTAAATATCATCCCCGGGGGGTGTCTATAGTATGCCTGTAAAGTAGCACATGTTTTCCATGTTTATAACAGTTGGCGAGCAAAATGACATTTCTAAAGTAAAATAATAGTCATTTAAAAGTCCTTGCGGCTGTAATGAATTGCTGGTTCCTGTCAATACAGATAAAAGTCATTGAAAGTCTTTGCTAACCAAAAAAAAAATGCATGGGGGTTCCCCCAAATTCCATAACCAGGCCCTTCAGGTCTGGAATCGATATTAAGGGGAACCCCGCTGCAAATAAAAAAAAAATGATGTGGGGTTCCCCCCAAATATCCAAACCAGGCCCTTCAGATCTGGCATGGATTTTAAGGGGAACTCCACCCCAAATTTAAAAAAAAATGGCGTGGAGTCCCCCTAAAAATCCACACCAGACCCTTTATCCGAGCACATAACCTGGCCGGCCGCAGGGGAAGAGGGGGGGACGAGAGAGTGGCCCCCCTCCCTCCTGGACCGTACCAGGCCACATGCCCTCAACATGGGGAGGATGTCCCCATGTTGATGGGGACAAGGGCCTCATCCCCACAACCCTTGCCGGTGGTTGTGGGGCTCTGCGGGCGGGGGGCTTATCGGAATCTGGAAGACCCCTTTAACAAAGGGGACCCCCAGATCCCGGCCCCCCCTGTGTGAAATGGTAATGGGGTGCAAATGTACCCCTACCATTTCACAAAGAAAGTGTAAAAAAATTTAATAAATGACAAGAGCCGGTTTTTGACAATTCCTTTATTAATGTCTTTTCTTTTCTTCCATCTTCTTCCTTCTTCTTCTTCCATCTTCTTCTTCCATCTTCTTCTTTTCTCCATTCGGGTTTCTTCCTCCATCTTCATCTTCCTCTTCATCTTTATCTTCATCTTCATCTTCCTTCTTCCTTCGGTCTTCTCGTCCAGCATCTTCTCGTCCAGCATCTTGCTCCGGCGTCTTCCCCTCTTCTTTCTTCTCCGGACGCTCCGTTTGAATTGGAGGTTCCCGCTGTGCGACGCTTCAGTTCGCCTCTGGGTCCGCTTACACCCGTGCCCCCCTCTGACGCACATGGATTTCACGGGGACTTTCCACGTGGTGACAGAGGGGGGCGGAGCCACCGGGTGTAAGCGGACCAAGTGGAGAACTGAAGCGTCGCACAGCGGGAACCTCCAATTCAAACGGAGCGGCCGGAGAAGAAAGAAGAATGGAAGACGCCGGAGCAAGATGCGGACGAGAACACCGAAGGAAGAAAGAAGATGAAGATGAAGATAAAGATGAAGAGGAAGATGAAGATGGAGGAAGAAACCCAAATGGAGAAAAGAAGAAGATGGAAGAAGAAGATGGAAGAAGAAGTTGGAAGAAGATGGAAGAAAAGAAAAGACATTAATAAAGGAATTGTCAAAAACCGGCTCTTGTCATTTTTTACATTTTGACACTTTCCTTGTGAAATGGTAGGAGTACAATGTACCCCTTACCAATTCACATAGGGGGGGGCCGGGATCTGGGGGTCCCCTTTGTTAAAGGGGTCTTCCAGATTCCGATAAGCCCCCCGCCCGCAGACCCCCACAACCACTGGGCAAGGGTTGTGGGGATGAGGCCCTTGTCCCCATCAACATGGGGACATCCTCCCCATGTTGAGGGCATGTGGCCTGGTACGGTTCAGGAGGGAGGGGGGGGGGCGCTCTCGTCCCCCCCTTTTCCCCTGCGGCCGGCCAGGTTATGTGCTCGGATAAGGGTCTGGTATGGATTTTTGGGGGGACTCCACGCCATTTTTTTAGAAAATTTGGGGTGGAGTTCCCCTTAAAATCCATGCCAGATCTGAAGGGCCTGGTTTGGATATTTGGTGGGAACCCGCACGTCATTTTTTTTTAAATTTGCAGCGGGGTTCCCCTTAATATCCATTCCAGACCTGAAGGGCCTGGTTATGGAATTTGGGGGGACCCCCACGCTTTTTTTTTGGTTAGCAAAGACTTTCAAATACTTTTCTCTATATTGCCGGGAGCCGACAATTCATTACAGCCGCGGCTGCTTTTAAATGTTTTTTTTTTCCTTTAGAAATGTCATTTTGCTGGCGCACTGGGAAGTTCAGGGCTGCGCCTGTTCAACTTATGCAAATTGACTTACGTGACTTGACATTTACTAAGATTTTGCCGGCGCAGTGTCTTGGCGCATTTAAACCATTGAAATTCCCGCGCTGAGCTCAAAAAAACCTCCCGCAGCTCGAATCGGAATTGCCGGCGCAGCGGGCTGGTTTTGAAAAACTTACTTTCCCTCTCTATTTTGGTCATGTTTGTTATTTGGGCAGGTGTCCCTACACTTCCTCACATCACCCCACATCACCCCCATTATATTCTCACTTCCAACTTCTTTATATTTAGTGTTTAACATGCCGTGCGCCAGGTCCATAGTAGCGCACTGAGCGCCTCCTCCCGGGCACAGAGAACACTATAGTAAATGGGAAATAGGGCTGCGCTACAGGCGCTAATGTTTTGTAAATACCAAAACAGCCATTGTGCACGCAGATGCGCCAATACTCATGGCGCAAACGTTTGGTAAATCAGCCCCATTGACTCAGAAGTGGGACTGAGCTAAATAATATGTAAAGAGTCAAAGGGACCGCTTTTGCAGGTACAGTATATGTGACTAAGTAAGGGAGTGTTTTCCTTATGGCATTTTATTCTATCTCATAGCGGGATCTGCTACAATAGGCTCAGGGGAGGAAGCATGAAATTGTGCATTAGAGATGGAATAGCAGGGACATAGGTGTCTGGTGTGTCATACAGAAATGTAGCCATGGAATCACAAAAAGGGATTTTTATAACAGCTTACCTGTAAAATCCTTTTCTTGGAGTACATCACGGGACACAGAGCGACTTAGTCATTACTAATGGGTTATATAGATTACCTTCAGGTGTTGGCACTGGCCAATTCCAAACCGGAAGTACCCTCCCCTATATAAGCCCCTCCCACCCGGGAGCACCTCAGTTTTGTAGCCAAGCAATAAGTGTCCCAAAAAGAGGGGTGGGAGCTCTGTGTCCCGTGATGTACTCCAAGAAAAGGATTTTACAGGTAAGCTGTTATAAAAATCCCTTTTTCTTTTTCGTACATCACGGGACACAGAGCGACTTAGTCATTACTAATGGGACGTCCCAAAGCAATGCCAAATGAGGGGAGGGATACATAAGCTGGGCGCCATCAGGCATGAGGATCTTTTGCGGCCTGCAACACACTGCGCCCAAAGGCGACATCCTCCTGACTTCTAACGTCTACCTGGTAGAATCTAGTAAACGTGTGTACCGAAGACCATGTTGCGGCCTTACATACTTGAGCCAGGGAGGCCTGGTGATGCACTGCCCATGAAGTTCCAACTGCTCTTGTGGAGTGCGCCCTAACTTTGAACGGAGGCGGTCTCTTTCTCAAGCCATAGGCTTGTATTATGACCTGTCGAATCCACTTGGCTAAAGTGGATTTTGATGCTGCCTGACCCTTTTTAGGGCCTTCCGGCAGAATAAACAAAGTATCCGTTCTGCGAATCTGAGCAGTGGCTTTTAGATAAGCTTTAACTGCTCTTACAACATCCAAAGAATGTAATAACTTTTCCTCTACCGAGCTAGGTTTGGGGTAAAAAGAAGGAAGAACCACATCTTGGTTCAAATGAAACCTCGATACCACCTTGGGAAGAAAGGCTGGATGAGGACGTAATACTACTCTGTCCTTATGGACAACCAGATATGGCTCCTTACAGGACAAGGCGGCTAATTCCGATACTCTTTTAGCCGAACAAACGGCTACTAAGAAAATCAATTTCCTGGTGAGAAGAACCAAGGAAATGTGTTGCAATGGTTCAAACGGTTGTTTCTGTAGAACTGACAGAACCAGGTTTAAGTCCCAAGGACATATGGGAATACTAACCGGAGGGCTAATACGCATCACTCCTTGTATGAAAGCTTTGACTAGTGAATGCGAAGCCAAGGGCCTTTGAAAAAATATTGACAAGGCCGAAATCTGACCCTTGATAGTACTCAAGGCCAGCTTCCTATCAACAGCCCACTGTAGGAAGTCCAAAATCCTCCCTATCACGTACTTACGTGGATGCCATTTCTTGGCCTCACACCACTTAATGTACGCTTTCCAGATCCTATAATAGATCTGCCTGGATACCGGCTTCCTGGCATTGATCATGGTAGATACCACAGAATTAGAGAGCCCTCTCTTTTTCAGAATGTGGGCTTCAATAGCCAGGCCGTCAAACCTAGGGCTGGTAAGGAAGGGTGGTATATTGGTCCCTGCGACAGCAGGTCCGGACGATGTGGGAGGGTCCAAGGACTCCTCACTGACATTTTTACAATCTCCGCGTACCATGCCCTTCGGGCCACGCTGGAGCCACCAGAATCACTGGTTTCTTTTCTACCCTGATTCGCGGAGTAATCGCGGTAACAATTGTGGCGGTGGGAATGCATATATCAGCTTGAACTGATTCCAAGGGAACACTAGGGCATCCGAGCCGCAAGCTAGAGGATCCCTTGTGCGAGACACAAATCTGTCCACCTTTGCGTTGAATCTGGATGCTAGCAGATCTACATCCGGTGTTCCCCACCGCTGGCATATTGCCTGGAAAACCTCGGGGTGAAGAGACCATTCCCCCGGGCATAATTGTTGGCGACTTAAAAAGTCCGCTCTCCAATTTTCCACTCCTGGGATAAAAACCGCGGATATGGCTGGGACATATTTTTCTGCCCACTCCAGGATGCAATTTGCTTCCCTCTGGGCTGCACGACTCCTGGTGCCACCCTGGTGATTGATATATGCCACTGCTGTGGCATTGTCTGATTGAATTCTGACAGGGGACCCTTGGAGTTTGGATGTCCATGCTACTAGGGCATACCGGGCTGCTCGTATCTCTAAGAGATTGATGGGCAGGGCCTTTTCTGCTTCTGACCACTTGCCCTGGAGAGACCATTGCTCCAGTACTGCCCCCCAGCCTATGAGGCTGGCATCTGTAGTGACTACCTTCCAAGAAACCGGACCCTTTTTCCAGATTCTGGGGCACCAACCACCAATGGAGGCTCTTGCGAACGGAAGGGGACAGGGACATTGGTAAGTCTAAAGCCTGACCTTTTTTGTTCCAGGCTGACAGTATGGCCCTTTGCAAATTCCTTGAATGGAATTGACCGTAGGGTACCGCTTCGAATGAAGCCACCATTTTTCCCAGCAGCCTCATGCAGAGGCGTATGGATGGTTTTCTTTTTGTACCCACTAAGTGGGTCAAATCTTTTAAAGACGACACCTTCTCTGGAGGTAAGAAAATCTTTCTCTGATTTGAATCCAGCCTTAGCCCTAAGTATTCCAGACTTTTGACTGGTCTTAGAGCTGACTTGTCCCGGTTGATAATCCAACCGTGATATTCCAGATACTCGATTGTCTTGTGAATAGCTACTTCCAGCTTTTCCACTGAGTGGTCTATTAGTAGCAGGTCGTCTAGATATGCCATTATCGTTACACCCTGTGTTCTTAGATTGGCCAATAATGGGGCCAGAATTTTTGTGAACACTCGTGGTGCTGTGGCCAGACCGAAAGGTAAGGCTCTGAACTGAAAATGGCGCCCTTCTACTGCAAAGCGTAGAAATTTCTGGTGGGCCGGAAAGATGGGAATATGCAGATAAGCATCCTTTATGTCGATCGAGGCTAACCATTCCTGCCCTTGTAGGGCGGTGGCCACCGATCGGATCGACTCCATCCGAAAAGTCCTGATATTTAGGAACTTGTTTAGCCCTTTTAGATTTAATATGGGCCTCACGTCCCCATTTGGTTTGGGGACCGTGAAAAGGTTCGAGTAAAACCCGAATCCGCTTTCTTCCAGGGGAACCTTCATGATTACACCTTGGAGCAATAGTTGTTCTAGTGCCAGAAGGAGGGATCCTCTCTTTTGGGGATCTCTTGGCATGTTTGACCTCATAAATTGGGCAGGAGGAGTGCCTTTTAACTCCAGCTTGTATCCCAGACTTACTGCGGAGAGCACCCATCTGTCTCTGATGGTGTCCCGCCAGGTCTCTGTGAACAACTGAAGTCTTCCCCCCACCCGATTGAGTGGGGGCAACGCTTCATGCCTTGGGGGGAGGTTTTGTACCTCTCTTGATCCAGGGCTTCTTGTTACCCTGTGATTGTCCCTGATTTCTGCCCCCTGAATTTGACCGCGGAGGCCGTCGGAACTGCTTCACAGCCGATGTGCCCGGGACTGGAGAAGTAGGCCTCTTAAAAGAAGGACTTCTACCCTTGTTCTTAACCGGTAAGAGTGAACTTTTACCGGCAGAAATTTTCTGGATATATTTGTCCAGATCTTCTCCAAATAAGCGTTCTCCATGAAATGGGAAGCTAACCAGCAGTTTTTTACAGGGAGCTTCAGCAGACCAGTTTTTGAGCCACAGAAGCCTACGCATATGTACTATAGACAGCGTAAAGCGGGAGGCCTGTTGGATTGTATCCTTTATGGCGTCCACCGCAAAACACAAGGCTCTAGGCAGGTCAGCTAGGGCAAGAGCCTGCTGATCTGGTAAGTCCCTTAAGACTTGTTTCAACTGATCTTTCACTGCTTGGCAGACTCCAATCACTGCTACCGCAGGTTGTGTCACCATGCTTGCTGTAGAGAAAGCAGATTTTAGTAAAGACTCCAATTTTTTATCTATTGGGTCTTTGAACATTGGAACATTATCTACTGGACATGTCAGTGATTTGTTAACAGAAGAGATAGCTGCGTCCACTGTAGGGACCCTCCATTTTTTTATGAACTTATCCTCCATGGGATAGATCACCGGAAATCTCTTGGGGGGAGCAAATATTTTATCAGGATGCTCCCAATCCTGGTAAATAAGCCCTTCTAATAAAGGGTGGATTGGGAAGGAACAGACAGCCTGGGGAGCTTTTAGCGACCCCAGCGAGGAAACCGTAGTGGATGGTGGTTCCGCCAGAGGCATTTTAAATGCTGATCGGACCATATTAGTCAGAGACTGAACCCATAATCTTTCAGCCTGAGATGCTGAGAAAGGTTCTTCCACTGTTGATTCCTCCATAACTGAATCAACCTCATCCTGATCCCCTTCAGGTAGGTCGATCTCTGTGTGGGGCTGTTCCTCCACTAACAGGCACTCTGAAGGAGGAGCCGGAGATCGGACGCGCTTTTCCTGTGACAGGGAAGCAGCGATCAATGCTGTTAATCTCTCTTCCAATCCTCCCAGAGTTGAGGATAAAACCTCCTCTGTTATATATACAGGAGCAGGTGGACTGGGGACAGCGGCAGCACCAGGCATTCCTGCGGGGTTTCTACGGCTACTGACCTCTGAATTCTCAGGGGAGATTGGTGCAGTACAAGCATGCCCAATATCCTCAGAGCCCGATGGAGACCCCTTTGGCTTCCTGGAAGATCTATTTCCGGAGCGTCTGGACGACATATCCTTTAAGCACAAAGCTGAGGTATTCCCGTCGTCATACACCAATTTTGCTGGTAATAGTCTAACACAGGTGCTGCTATATACCAGCTGGTGTCCACTAAAGTGCCTTTCTATGGGGATGCCTGCATCAACCGCCTCTGTGTGCCACTGTTTGTTGCTAGCTCTGTTTGCATCCAGCTGACACTTGTACTGTGTCTTTTAACCATGCTGGGACGCCCGCACATGCGCAGAAGCGCCGCGGCGCGCATCGAGCGTCATCCACCCGCCCCGCCCCTTTTTTTCATAGGAGGCGCGTGCACGCGCCCGCGCGCGTGCCCGTGCGCCATTGGCGCCCTTTTCGAAATCAAACAGGGGACTAGGAGCCAGGGCCCTTTTTGCCGGAGGGCCTGTGCGGTGGATGAGCGCAGCAACAGGGCAGAGGAAGTGGATTCCCACAGAGAAACTTACCAGCTGCCTGGATCTTTTGACTTGAGAAAACCAAAGATCCACATGACAAGAAAAATGGACTACAGCGGCCTCTAGTGGTTTAACACAGGTACCGCGGTCCCTTTTTTTTTTTTTCTTGACTACTATTAAAATTTTACATTTTCAGTAGTTACAGGCAAACACAGATATTTAGCGGGAATACCGTTAGGTAACAGACAGAAAGACAAATTAGGCTTGGGGGTCCCCCAATAGAACCAAGTTCCTGGGGGCCCCCACTTACCTGATCCCCGCCGCAGGACTTTGTTTGGTCCACAGAAGTCCAAACTTCACCTATCACGGCAGGCATTGTAATTAAACCTTCAGGGACCGGGTTCCCAAGGATTCCACTCCCCTGGACCTGTATAGCACCCTGCACAGACAACATCTTGGTCGTGGGTATGACCAGAGCTCTGGATCCCAGGGTCCAGCCCTCCTAAGAGAAGCATTACAGGCAAAACCTTGCTCTTCTGCTGCAAGGCACGGGTACCGACCGTTTAGCTATGAAGCTTTTTTGGTGGGATCCGGAACAGCTTACTAAGGCCCAAAAGAACCTGTACGCAAGCCCAGTGAAACGCATGTTACTCTTTGGCCAACACCTTAGACACTGGCAAAAAACTGAGGTGCTCCCGGGTGGGAGGGGCTTATATAGGGGAGGGTACTTCCGGTTTGGAATTGGCCAGTGCCAACACCTGAAGGTAATCTATATAACCCATTAGTAATGACTAAGTCGCTCTGTGTCCCGTGATGTACGAAAAAGAAAACAATATTCTCTGCTAGAAAGCTCAGCACATTCTTTTAAGCAGGTTTTAAAGATGCACTTCAGGGGCAAGAAGGACGTGTGGACTTTCTCAAAAAAATAAAAAGTCATGTTGCGGATGCTCACCTGGGAAAAGTGAGATGCTGTACTGTAAAATGGCAAGTGGTACTTGCACAGCATGGGAACCTATCTGCAAGGTGCAGAAGGATCAACTTGTCAGAATACTCAGTGCTAACATAAATGATTAATGTTCTGCCAAGAATCATTACTTATTTCCCACATAATGGGCTGCTACCTGCTGGAAAGGGTTGGCCCAGTTAAACATAAAAGGGAAATCTTTAAAATGGGGAGTTAGACTGCGCCTAGAAACGTTGCTTGTGATGTAAAGTACGCTTCTAGATTGGTTTAGAGGCCCATATCCCCTTTTGAGGTTGGCAAACAATCTTAAAGCCTGTCCATAGGACATCTTCCTTAAACCTCCATTGTCAACTAATGCGCCACCACATCTAGTATATGCCACAAATTTATTAGCAATTAGCCATCAGTGAATGTTGTCATTTAGTAGACAGAATAGATAGACACAGAAAGGAGCTAATAGTAAGCAAGGTTGGCATAACACATGTAGCACACCCCCCGCAGGAGCTGCTGCTTTAATTTTTGGGCCTGTACTCTGCCTATCAACCCCTGTAATTTGGCTCGATTCCCCCTTGGCACAACTTGACAATAATAACAATAATGTGATTGTGGACCCCTAAAGGCTATAGAGGGCCACAATGATATCACACAACAATAAATATAATTAAATATTGTTACCTTTTTGTGGTTTGCCTGCCACACAGCTGCAAAAGACAGAGTCCCACACAAGAAGTAGCTCAACCAAGAGATAATATGTTTACTTGGTAAAGAAATAGAGATTACACATTTGACTCAAAACAGATCCCTGTGAGAGTTCACTGACATACATTTACACAACAGTTCCAGGGTCTCACCTATAAACTAAGAGACCCAAATTTACTCAACTTAGGGTCTGACCTGAAGAAGTGGCTGGTGGAGGAATCTCCCACTGTAATGGTATCCGCAGTGGGGCACTTCTCCACCAAGTCCAACCCAGCTCACTAAAACAGCACAATGACAGTAAAATAAATGCAAACAGTTGACCTACATGTTCAAGTTCAACAAGCTATCTGGCTCCCCCTGGTGGGCAGCTTTACTGGTGCATGCCCCGCTGTATCGACCTAGTCAGTGAGCTGAACTGATGATTGTTCCTAAAAGGTTCCAGTAAACCTTGCTAGCCTTTGTTGGTGCACTTCAGTATTTGCAATCCAACAAAAGGGGGTGAAGAAAGATTAAACAATTAACATGTGTGGTGAAAGGGCAAGTGGAATGCTGATCCTTCCCAAAGCGCTAAAACACTCCTGAATGTAGCATGTCTCCACTTGTAGCATGTCTTCCTGCGACACAGTTAGTTATGTTGGTGGGCAGGTGCCCTCTCACCACATGAGGCCTCGCCTCGCTGGTATTCTCCGTTTGGGCCCTCTTGGTTCTCAGCCTCTGGATGGGTCGTGGTCCCTGGTCCTCCGCTTAGCAGCTCACAAGGCGTCAGTGAATAGGTGACTCTGAATGCTCGGGAGCATAGAGCGGTCCCTCTCCCTGGTCCGATCAGCAGCGCTGTGACAGGAATCCCTCTGTCAGGCGATCCGGCCTCCGTGACTTTAGGCCCAGGCTTCTCCGGCCTAAGCACCCTCGCTGCAGGCCTCTTGCCTCTTGCAAGATGGCGTCCCAAGAAAGCGTGCTGAGGCCTTACTAGTCTGTTATATAACATCCCCCAGCAGGCTGTGCGGTGGCGCACTGCATTCTGGTAGCACAGTTGCAGTGTGGGTTTGTAGTTTTCCCTGTGTGCCAGTCTATGGGGCCGTTTGGTGTGAGAACTTCATGTCCCAGAATCCATTGCTGCTCTCCTCAGTTCTGTACAATCTTCTCCATTGGCTTTTGTAACTCTGCTGTTAATTGGTTTTCCTCTCCAGTCATAGGAACACAATAGAGGTCACTCAATCCAGAGCTGTGTGTGTGTACTCATATTACATTCCCTCAAGTCTGTGAAAACAGGAAAGAGGAGGGGTGGAAAAAAAAAAACATGACAGGCACCTTCTTCCTAACTGAAGCTGGAAAGCCTGTGTACAATGTTCTGGCAAACTTGGCAGGATCTGCGGGTTATAATGTGAGACACCCGTTGCACGCAAAAAGTAGTTAAAAAGATTAACAGGTAGTAAATAACAATATAATATATATATGTCTCCATATAAGTTATGGAGGACATTCATTGGGTGCCTAATATCAGTAACCACATACTATGCCTTCAATTAAATTACAGTAATTCTTTCTATAGGGTTTGTTGGTCCTCCTGTGAGTTTCTGTTAAGTTTCTGTTGTGTGCCTACTCTCTACATGTACACTGACTGTTGCTGCTGAATGTGAGATGCTCTGATCAATCGAAACCCCCCAAATTAACGACATTTTGAATACTACTCTGATTTCTAACATCTTTCGGATACCTTGGTGGCAAGATCTCTCCAACAGAATTTTCACTTCCTAACCCCTTTATGGCAGCCCAATGCATATACAGTGCACCCGTAAAGTATTCAGTTTCCTTTTTTCCACATTTTATGTTACAGCCAAAATGGATTAACTTCATTATTTTTCTCAAAATTCTACAAACAATACCCAAACAATACCCCATAATGACAATGTGAAAGAAGTTTCTATCAAATATTTGGAAATGTATTAAAAATAAAAAACGACAAAATCACATGTACATAAGTATTCACTGCCTTTGCCATGACACTCAAATTGAGCTCAGGTGCATCCTGTTTCCACTGATCATCCTTGAGATGTTTCTACAGCTTGATTGCAGTCCACCTGTGGTGAACTCAGTTGATTGGATATGATTTGGAAAGGCACACACATGTCTATATAAAGTCACACAGTTAACAGTGCATATCAGAGCACAAACCAAGCCATGAAGTCCAAGGAATTGTCTGTAGACCTCTGAGTCAGGATTGTATCGAGGTACAGATCTGGGAAAGTGTAGAGAAACATTTCTGCAGCATTGAAGGTCCTAATGAGCACAGTGGCCTCCATCATCTGTAAATGGAAGAAGTTTGGAACCACCAGGACTCTTTCTAGAGCGGGCCGCCTGGCCTAACTGAGAAATCAGGGGAGAAGGGCCTTAGTCAGGTAGGTGACCAAGAACCTGATGGTCACTCTGACAGAGTTCCAGTGTTTTTCTGTGCAGAGAGCAGAACCTCTCCAGAAGAACAACCATCTTTGCAGCACTCCATCAATCAGGCCTGTATGGTAGAGTGGCCAGACGGAAGCCACTCTTCAGTAAAAGGTGAATGCAGCAATGTACAGAGACATCCTTAATGAAAACCTGCTCCAGAACGCTCTGGACCTCAGACTGGGGTTAAGATTGATCTTCCAACAGGACCACGGCCCCTTAAGAACACAGCCAAGATAACAAATGAGTGGCTTTGGGACAACTCTGTGAATGTCTTTGAGTGGCCCAGCCAGAGCTCAGAATTTAACCCGATTAAACATCTTTGGATATGAAAATGGCTGTGCACGGACGCTCCCCATCCAACCTGATGGATCTTGTTGAGACGTCCTGCAAAGAAGAATGGGAGAGACTCCCCAAAAAAAGGTGTGCCAAGCTTGTCGTAACATACTCAAAAAGACTTGAGGCTGTTATTGGTGCCTAAAGTGCTTCAACAAAGCATTGAGCAAAGGCTAAACAAACTTCTTTCACTTTGTCATTATGGGGTATTGTTTGTAGAATTTGGAGGAAAATACTGAATGTAATCCATTTTGGAATAAGGATGTAACATACAAAATGTGGAAAAAGTGAAGCACTGTGAATACTTTCCGGATGCACTGTATGCAGCAGCATAGCAATTGTGTCTTAACGCTCACATGCTCAATAGTTGCCCCCAGAACTGCAACCTGTCTCTAACCATCAGCTCATGATCAACAATCATTAACAAGTAGGACGGGCTCCCAGTTTTGTCATCACAGTGCAACCAGGGATTAGGGGGGAGGGTTGTGGCAGGTGACAACAAGGTTCCCATGTTACAAACAATAATTGGAAATTATAGTGCTATTTGTACTACTAAAAAGATATGCAAAACACAAGAGCAAAATGTAATAATGCATGAAAGTGTTTGTTCACCAATGCCAGGAGTCTGCCAAGAAAAATAGGTGAGTTGGAAACGTTGGCACATGAAGAGAAGTTAGAGTTAATCAGTGTTGCATCATAGAATGCATTAAGGAAAAACCTTCTGACTTTACAATCCCTTTAAAGTTTTATATAGCGCAACAGTTTGCGAAGCTCTTAACAAAATAAAGGGTGGCAGAACAGTTACAATACCAATTCAATGCCAGAGGTTTGGGAGGCCCCTCACAATCTAAAAGAGAAAGACGAGTGGTACAATAGGAAATAGCTGTGGGGGATGAGCAGATGGAGATAGTCAAAGTACAAATTTTAGGTGGAGGTGGGCCAGACTTCCCTTAATAGATGAGTTTTCAGGGATTGCCTATAAGCAGACAGAGTAGGAGATAACCAGATATATTGGCAAATTAAATTCCAGAGGAAGGGAGAGGTTCTAGGAAAGTCCTAGAAGCTTACTTGCTAGAAGGTGATTAGGGAGCTAGAAAGCAGAAGGTCTTGGGAGTAGTAGAATAGACAATTTAGGTGATATTTTGAGATGAGGTTGGTGATATAGCTGGGGGCAGAGCTGTGGATAGATTAATATGGTGTAGTTAATATTTTGACTTTTATATAATGGGCTAGTGGAAGCCAGGGGAATTGGCAGAGAAGGGCAGCAGCAACAGAGCAGTTAGTAAGGAAGATGAGTTCAGCATCAGCATTCATGATGGACTGAAGAGGGGCTAGCCTGGGTACTGTAGGCCAGTCAAAGGGAAGTTGCAGTAGTCAAGGCACGAGATAATCAGAGCGGGAATTCGTTGTTTTATGGTGTCGTTGTGAAGGTGTGAATTTTGGAAATGTTACAGAGGTTTAGACACGTTTTGGCGCTTGAAAAGCCTCTAAACACAGCTTCTGAATGCATTTTTTTGGGTTTGAGAAAAAGCCTCTAAACTGAACTCCATAAAAACGAATATATTCGACCATGTGTACATGTACTGATAAGATAACATAGAGGAGAGTTCAGGAGCTGTTGAAAAAAGTGCCAAACTGCTCCTAAACGTCTGTTTACCAGCAGCATTGTACATGAGGCCTTAGTAGGGCCGTTTAATGGAATGTTGCGGCTAGAAGCAAGAATGTAGGGGTCTAAAAGGATGTAATCAGACAGTGAGATAGCAATTTACACAGTTGTGGACAAAGTGTTCAAGAAAACTGGAGGCAAACAGGATCAAAGAGTTTAGTCTTACATTTTTCAAACTGGTGGGTAACCAGTGCATGTTTGAGAAGGGATAGAAAAAATCCAGAGGAGAGGGAGAGATTGAAAATGTAAGTTGGAGTAGTGTAGTGAGCTAGTGTAGAACAGAGTAAAGAGGAGGGTATAGTAGTTGTGAGACTATGGGGTGCAGGGGTAGGTGGTGGGGTGGATCTAAGAAAGGAGTTTAGCTACATCTTCAGTGGTAACTGGGTCAGAGGAGGAAAGAATTGAGCGTGATGGTAGATCTGGTAAGTTGGTAGGGGGGAGAACACTGGAGCGTTAAGATCTCATCACAAATTGTACATCATGATAGTTTATCAGAAGTGTATTAATTTATGATGGTAGATTAGAAGTTCATTATTTCTGAAACTATGTGAAGGGAATGTTGTGAAATAAGGTTAAAAGTTAAGATTTCCTTTATGACAAAGTATAACATTGGTCAATACCTTACAAGACTTTACAGACTGATATTTATGCTAGTGTCTGTAAGATTTAAGGCACAGCTTAATCGAAGTATATCTCTGCCATTAGCTATCTGTCAGCAGTATTCATCTCCGAGCCAGCTTTTCAGAGTAATAGCTGTAGATGTCTATGATTGAGAACATAGGGCACCAGCGTGGCACCGTGCAGGACTAGAACATTCTTCTTCAAGTTGCTGTAATTTTCCAAAACTTCACCCAGAGACTGGCAGCCTGAATTTGCTGTGTCAGCATGCCAGGATCGTTAAACTGTAAGGCCATTAAGCATCCAGTTAACAGTATCCCTTGAGGCTGGGTGAATAAAAAGTTGTGTGTTTGTCCTTTGACATCTTCTTAATGTTGCCTTTGTTTTTCTTACCTTGCAGTCATTGTTGTAGAGAAACAATTACATTTCACATTATTAGAGTAATTCAACTAGGAAACAAAACCTAATTTAATTGTCCACTGGGAGGAAAATACAACAGAGGGGAAAAGTAATGTTGGTTGGAACATTTTCAAATTTCAAATGACAGGTTACTATTTTCATGACGAGGATGGGTAAATAGTAAGTACAGTAGACAGCTTTAGTATTTTACTTAAGATGCTACAAACACATCATCTATATACATTGTTTCACTGCAAATCTTACCTGCTTATGTTCTGTAAATATTGATAAATGTCTTTTGGACATTTTCAAAAATTGACTATTAAGTGGGAGGGTCTGCCTTTACTGTAATTGCATGATCAATTATGGGACCAATTTATAAATCAGTGGTATGGCTTCATCACAGTCATACTACTGCTTTAACAAATACCTGTATACCCACTCTATATAATTTATGAATATCAGAATTGGTACAGGGCAGAGCCTTGGGGTACCTCACTTATCATTCCAGAACTTTCTGAGTACACTTTTTTTAAGGCATTGTATATTGGCACATTCAAGACTCTAAAGCACTAATAATTTGAATGTATGGGGAAATAGTACTAGAATCCAGAAAGGCTGGTCACATGATCTGTCAAAGTCATGTGATTAAGCCCCTCTATCATGTAGTGTTTTCTGCAGCATTGTGCAGAGAACACTCTAATTGACAATGTATCCTCAAAACATGGGCTGCATTATAGGAATGACTGTGTCAGAATTTTCATTTTTTTTGTAGAAACAGGAGGAATGCCGCATGTCACTGCACATGTTAATGCATGACCTCTGTTTGTTGTGTGAAAACTAACATTTCCTATGAAGAAACAACATATTCCATAATCCCTGTGTCAAGTGTCTGTGGTAGTAAGCCCTTGTAGATCTCCAACTCGAGGTTCCCCAGGGCACAGAGTCTAAGCCCAGCCTGCTTCATCACCAGAGCCCCTGAAAGTGGGGATGGACTTTCAGCAAAGCTAGAACCCGGTCGCGGCCCTCAGGTATGCCCAGTTGAGGATGCAGAGACCACTCGCATGTGCAGAGTGCAAACAGCAGGAGACAACAGAAAATCCAGGAGACAAGCTGAGGTCAGGATGGGCAGCAAACAAGCAGAAACGTTGAATGAAGCCGGGGTCCGTACATGGGCAGTCAGGTACAGGATACACAAGTAGCAAACAAACAGGAAATCAGAGAACTGTGAAGTTGCTCAGACAATGTCTTACATAGGCAAGCAATTTAAGAGGCAGGTCAGGAAGTGATGGATGGGAAGGAAACGAAGCCCGTAGAATAGCAGGTGACGCCCATACTTGAGCACAGCATAACCACACTTGTGAAAGGAATCAGGTTAGAAAAAGCACTGCAGCAAAGAGATAAGAATACACAGTTAAGAAATGGCAGGCTAACTTGTGGCACACTGGGTCTCTCAGTCTAGAGCTCTTCAGGGGAGAACTACAGAGTAATACGATCTGAAACATTCACAGACATACAGTGAGCTTACAAAGCAGCTGAAAGATGCCTTTTTTTTATTTTAGGACTTCCACATTTGTGATGCAATGCAGAGTAGATGGTAATGCATGCATTGGTCACTGTGTGACCCATAACAGGACAATTTCTTGTCCCTTTGGTGAATAGGGACAGATTAGTGGTTGCAAACCATGGACATAGGGGAGCTGATCAGCCATGACACTACAAACTGTAGGCACAACATGTGAGTCCATTAATATAGGGCAAGGCAAACAAACAGCACAGGGAATATACCTACACTAATATCTAGTTAAAACAACAAAAACAGCTGAAAGTGCACAATACCTTTGAAGCTTAAAGCCCTGTACACACGATCGGTTTTACCGATGAAAACAGTCCGATGGACTTTTTTCATCGGACAAATCGATCGTGTATGGGCCCCATCTGTCTTTTTTCCATCAGTGAGAAAAAATAGAACATGTTTTAAATTTATCCGATGGAAAAAAAACGATAGCAAATTCCGATCGTCTGTGTGGAACTCCATCGGACAAAAACCCACGCATGCTCAGAATCAAGTCGACGCATGCTCAGAAGCATTGAACTTAATTTTTCTCGGCTTGTTGGAGTGTTTTACGTCACAGCGCTTTGGACGGTCGGATTTTTGACTGATGGTGTGTAGGCAAAACTGATGGAAGTCAGCTTCATTGGATTTCCGATGGAAAAATCCATCGGATTAGAATCCATAGGAAATCCGATCGTGTGTACAGGGCTTAACTCTAGTTTACAGGACTTCCCTTCTCCCTCTTGTCAGCACAAAAATGTTTTGAATGCACTACTGACCCTCTCCGCACTCCAGTTATCCATACACTTGGCAATTTGGCCAAGCAATCTGACACCGACAGTTTCAACTGTTTTTAATTTTCAAGTGGCCAAATGAGTGACATGGAAAATCAATTGAAAATACCCTGCCAACTGTCACTGTAATTATTTTATGGTTTTGATTAGGGATGCACCGATACCGGTATCGGTGCCGATACTTGGCATTTTCAGGGGTGTCAGTACTTGCGAAAATGCACCGATACCAGAAAACGATACGAGAAGTGACGTCAGCTTGGGCGGAGCTCGGGAACCAGATAAGGTTGCGGCCTCTCCACACGGCGGTGAGTGCTGTTTCCCTCACGACATGTGTTTTGCTGCTGCTGCTGCGCCTGCTACATGGCTGCCCCACATGGCGAGAGTCCTCCTTACACCATATCCCCTCATGGCGGCCAGTGAGTGCTCTTCTCTATTTTTAACTGTTGCTTGCTTTCTTCTTATGTGTCCCGCGGCCGGTGATTGCTGTACAGTACTACTAGCTTACATCACTTGCCTAACATGGCGGATGGCCTGTGTTATACTTAAGTTAGTTTTGTCCCATATTGCCTCTCTCTCTCTTGCCTAACATGGTGGATGGCCTGTGTTATACTTAAGTTAGTTTTGTCCCACTTTGTCTCTCTCTTTCTCTCTTGCCTAACATGGCGGCCGGCCTGTGTTACACTTAGGTTAGTTTTGTCCCACGTTGTCTCTTGCCTAACAAAGCGGCTGGCCTGTGTTATACTTAAGTTAGTTTGACCCACATTGTCTCTCTCTTGCCTAACATGGTGGTCGGCCTGAGTTACACTTATGTAGCACTACCCCCGCAGGAGCTTCTGGTTTAATTTTGGGCCTTTGCTGTTACCTTACTGTTCCACCGTGTCCGTCATAGGGGTCCCATTGAAGAGTTGTTCACAGATGTCAGCACCAACACACAGTCTCTTTTCCAATGGTTTTATTCAACAAAATCAGTTAGAGGGATGGAGGTTTAGGGTAGATTCAGATACCTTGTATTTGCGGATCACGGGTACTTCTCTTGATCCAGAGCACAAACAGTTTCCACCCTGGATCTAGCAACCACCGGATAGGCCTCTCTCACTGACCTAGCAGCCGGTGCGGTACTCGGTCAAAAGTCTCTGCCACAGACTCGAAGAATACACATAGTCTCTGCCAGAGACTTGAAGAATACACATAGTCTCTGCGCAATCCTCTGCCACAGGATTGTATGATCCAGAACTTTTGCAAAATCTAAGTACAGTCACACAGTACCAGTTTCTTTCAGCCAAGCCGGCAACACTGTGAGGTAGACGGGCTGGGATACGTCCTCCACTTGAGTCTCCGGGGCTCTTCCTGAGATACCAGCTTTTTCGCTAAGTCCTCTCTGAGAAAAGTCCTCCCCTGGTTTCTCCAATTGCTGGGCTTCTTCCCGCAGGCAAGACAGCACAGGACCACCCATGGACCAGTAGGCCCCAGAAACTCCTGGGCCTACTATCAGTAACGAAGCCTCGGGCCAGCAGGCCCTGAGACAGAAGACTGTCACGGCACACCTTAGGCGAGGAGGGCCATCAGGTCAGAGAGACCCGGAAAATGGTGTCTGTCCCTTAAGTACCCTCTCCCAGAATGCACAGCGGGGGGGACCACTCCCAGTGGGATACTTCTGGGTAAAGAATACTCAATACACCCAGCCTGCTGCATTTCCAACCTTGACCTGTGGTGACCGTGACACCTACAGTCAAGTGGAAAATGTGCAACACAGCTGGACTGGAACAGAAACCAGCAATTTAACACAATCATTCTGAGCCAAACTACAGCTCAGATAACTTAAATTTAAACATAGCGCCTACTCAATAGGAGCAGGGCTCTACACTTAGTTTGTCCCACATTGTCTCTCTCTCTTGCCTAACATAACATGTCCACTGTCCAGCATGGCGGCCGGCCTGTGTTTGTGTGTGTTACATAACTTAGTGTCCCACATTGTCTCTGTTACCTAACATGTCCATCATGGTGGCAGGTGACTGCTGCTGTTACATAAATCATCATTGTCTCTTGCCTAACATTTTCCTGCATGTGCCTTTCTGAGACCATCCTCTGCTTTTTGTATTGTAGAGATACCGACCATTGTACCCGACAGATGGATTTCATCATCCCCGCTGGTTTACTTGGCCATATACCAAGATGCTGGATGCAGCAGGAACAAACAACAAGCACTGGTGAGAGCAGCTTCATTATTCTAAAAAATAGTAGGTGTCATCATGTGTGAAAAAATCAGAAAACAAAACATTTGGGCTGCTCAAAATTTTTTCCCCATTTTCCTAATTTTTTCCCCCCTTAAGGTGGAGAGACTTATGCCGCATACACACGATCGTTTTTAATGACGAGAAAAATTACAATTTTTAAAATGGTCATTAAAAATGATCCTGTGTGGGCTTTCCAGCATTTTTCCCCGACGACAAAAAACACTGAGAATCACGACGAGAAAAATTGGAACATGCTCTAATTTTTCACGTAGTTTTTTACATCGTAGTTTTTCTCGTCATGAAAAACGGCCGTGTGTGGGCTTTAACCACTTAACGACCGCTCACTGTATATATACGTCGGCACAATGGCACCGACAGGCACAATCACGTAGAGCATACGTGATTGCCTTTGTACAGTTGGGGGGTCCAATCGGACCCCCCTTCTGTACAGTGAGTGGTCGGAATTTGTTGGGGAGCGATCCGACATGAGGGGACGGCCGTTCGATTCCGGCCACCCCCCCGCGATCGCTCCCGGCGAATAGAAATGCCCCCTCTGTCTGTGTAATGTTTACACAGACAGAGAAAGCAGGAGGAAGTGATGTCATCTCCTGTGCGGCGCTCACATATACCGAGCGCCGTACAAGAGAAGACACACAGGTCAGTGCACAAACACTACACTAACACCAGCACACATATGCACATAAATCGCCCCCCCAGGCCCCCCCAGATCACCCCCAGTCACAGTGTCACTGATTGCAGTGACCATTTATTTACTGATCACTGCAATCAGTGACATTTGTGACTGTAAAAGTGTCACTACATTTAGTTTTAGGTCCAGTGTAGCCCCCTAACCCCCCCTAATAAAGGTTTAACCCCTTGATCACCCCCCAGATAACCCTTTCACCCCCTAGCACCGCCGTCGCTAAGCGATCATTTTTCTGATCGCTGTCTTAGCGTCTGTGATGCAGATCGGTACCCAGTAATTTTTTTTAGGTTTGCCGCAGGTTTTTATAGCGTCGGGTACCCCCATAAATTATCTAATAAAGGTTTAACCCCCTTGATCGCCCCCCAGGTAACCCTTTCACCCCCTATCACCACTGTCGCTAAGCGATCATTTTTCTGATCGATGTCTTAGCGTCGGTGATGCAGATCGGTGGCCAGTATTTTTTTTTAGGTTCGCCGCAGGTTTTTATAGCATCGGGTACCCCCATAAATTATCTAATAAAGGTTTAACCCCCTTGATCGCCCCCCAGGTAACCCTTTCACCCCCTATCACCACTGTCGCTAAGCGATCATTTTTCTGATCGCTGTCTTAGCGTCGGTGATGCAGATCGGTAGCCAGTAATTTTTTTTAGGTTCGCCGCAGGTTTTTATAGCGTCAGGTACCCCCATAAATTATCTAATAAAGGTTTAACCCCCTTGATTGCCCCCCAGGTAACCCTTTCATCCCCTATCACCACTGTCGCTAAGCGATAATTTTTCTGATCGCTGTCTTAGCGTCGGTGATGCAGATCAGTAGCCAGTATTTTTTTTTTTTAGGTTTGCCGCAGGTTTTTATAGCGTCAGGTACCCCCATAAATTATCTAATAAAGGTTTAACCCCCTTGATCGCCCCCCAGGTAATCCTTTCACCCCCTATCACCACTGTCGCTAAGCGATCATTTTTCTGATCGCTGTCTTAGCGTCGGTGATGCAGATTGGTAGCCAGTAATTTTTTTTAGGTTCGCCGCAGGTTTTTATAGCTTCAGGTACCCCCATAAATTATCTAATAAAGGTTTAACCCCCTTGATCGCCCCCCAGGTAACCCTTTCACCCCCTATCACCACTGTCGCTAAGCAATCATTTTTCTGATCGCTGTCTTAGCGTCGGTGATGCAGATCGGTAGCCAGTAAATTTTTTTAGGTTCGCCGCAGGTTTTTATAGCGTCAGGTACCCCCATATATTATCTAATAAATGTTTTAACCCCCTAATTGCCCCTAGTTAACCCTTTCACCAGTGATCATCATATAAGTGTTACGGGTGATGCTGGTTAGTTAGTTTGCTTTTTATAGTGTCAGGGCACCCGCCGTATATAACCCAATAAAGGTTTAACCCCCTGATCGCCCGGCGGGTGATATCAATTAGGTTTTAGCGTCAGAGGGGGTCTGCGTCACACCCCAGGCAGCGTCAGGTTAGTGCCAGTAACGCTAACACCCACGCGTGAAGCATACACCTCCCTTAATGGTATAGTATCTGAACAGATCAATATCTGATCTGATCAGATCTATACTAGCGTCCCCAGCAGTTTAGGGTTCCCAAAAATGCAGTGTTAGCGGGATCAGCCCAGATACCTGCTAGCACCTGCGTTTTGCCCCTCCGTCCAGCCCAGGCCACCCAAGTGCAGTATCGATCGATCACTGTCACTTACAAAACACAACACACATAACTGCAGCGTTCGCAGAGACAGGCCTGATCCCTGCGACTCCAGTGCTGTAGGAGGTGATTTCACCACCACAGTTAAAAAAAAAAAAGCAAATATGCCGAAGCATTGGGGCAGCAGGGGCGGAGGAGTGATTTTGCTCCTAATGCCCCGTACATACGGTCGAAATTCCGACGGAGGCTTGCCCGTGGAAAAGTCCGACCATGTGTGTGTGGCATAACTTTTTTGCGGGAGGATGCCCCCATGCTTCGGCATATATAAATGGTGCATGTATGCCCATCATTAGAAGTGGGTGTATGAAGGGCGGTATTCTAATGGTGGGCATACCCACCGATCAATCTTTTTTTTTCGTTCAGCCACCTGGCTGCATGAAAAAAAAAGATTACAATACATGTCCAACAAGGACCAGCAACGTACTGGTATGTTGCTGGACTTTGAATGGTTATACCAGATTGATGCCTGCGGGTTTAGGTATCATCTTGGTATCATTCTTTTCAGCCAGCGGCCGGCTTTCATGTAAAAGCAATCCTAGTGGCTAATTAGCCTCTGGACTGCTTTTACAAGCAGTGGGAGGGAATGTCCCTCCCCCGGATATAAAAAGCGCCATTGGGAAATTGGGAAAGCATTTTATCACACCGATCTTGGTGTGGTCAGATGCTTTGAGGGCAGAGGAAAGATCTAGGGTCTAGACCCCAGTTTTTTCAAAAAAAGAGTACCTGTCACTACCTATTGCTATCATAGGGGATATTTACATTCCCTGAGATAACAATAAAAATGATAAAAAAAAAAAAATATGGAAGGAACAATTTAAAAAAAAAAAAAAAAAAGCAAAATTAATAATAAAAAAAAAAGCACCCCTGTCCTGCCCTGATCTTGCCCAATGGCGAACGCAAGCGTCGGTCTGGCGTCATATGTAAACAGCAATTGCACCATGCATGTGAGGTATCACCGTGAAGGTCAGATCGAGGGCAGTAATTTTAGCAGTAGACCTCCTCTGTAAAGCTAACGGGGTAACCTGTAAAGGCTTTTAAAGGCTTTTAAAAATGTATGTAGTTTGTCGCCAATGCGCGTTTGTGCGAAATTTTAAAGCATGTCGTGTTTGGTATCTATGTACTCGGCCTAAGATCATCTTTTTTATTTCATCAAACATTTGGGCAATATAGTGTGTTTTAGTGCATTAAAATTAAAAAAAGTGTATTTTTTCCCCAAAAAATGCTTTTGAAAAATCGCTGCGCAAATACTGTGTAGAAAAAAAAAATGCAACACCCACCATTTTATTCTGTAGGGCCTTTACTTTAAAAATATATATAATGTTTGGGGGTTCAACATAATTTTCCTGCAAAAAAAATATGTTTTTATGTAAACAAAAAGTGTCAAAAAGGGCTTTGTCTTCAAGTGGTTAGAAGAGTGGATGTAAGCTTCCTAATGTTGTGTATAAAATGCCAGAACAGTTCAAAACCCCCCCAAATGACCCCATTTTGGAAAGTAGACACCCCAAGCTATATACTGAGAGGCATGTCGAGTCCATGGAATATTTTATATGTTGACACAAGTTGCGGAAAAAAGACAATTTTATATTTTTTTATTTTTTTTTTTGCACAAAGTTATCACTAAATAATATATTGCTCAAACATGCCATGGGCATATGTGGAATTACACCCCAAAATACATTCTGTTGCTTCTCCTGAGTACGGGGATACCACATGTGTGAGACTTTTTGGGAGCCTAGCCGCGTACGGGACCCCAAAAACCAATCACAGCTTCAGGCTTTCTAAGGGTGTAAATTTTTGATTTCACTTCTCACTGCCTATCACAGTTTCGGAGGCCATGGAATGCCCAGATGGCACAAAACCCCCCCAAATGACCCCATTTTGGAAAGTAGACACCCCAAGCTATTTGCTGAGAGGTATTGTGAGTATTTTGCAGATCTCGCTTTTTGTCACAAAGTTTTGAAAATTGAAAAAAAAAATAAAAAAAATAATTCTTTCTTCATTTTCAAAAACAAATGAGAGCTGTAAAATACTCACCATGCCTCTCAGCAAATAGCTTGGGGTGTCTACTTTCCAAAATGGGGTCATTTGGGGGGGTTTTGTGCTATTTTGGCATTTTATGGCCTTCGAAACTGTGATAGGTAGTGAGGAGTCAAATCAAAAATTTGTCCCTAGAAATCCTGAAGGCGGTGATTGGTTTTCGGGGTCCCGTATGCGGCTAGGCTCCTAAAAAGTCCCACACATGTGGTATCCCCGTACTCAGGAGAAGCAGCAAAATGTATTTTGGGGTGCAATTCCACATATAACCATGGCATGTGTGAGCAATATATCATTTAGTGACAACTTTTTGCAATTTTTTTTTTTTTTTGTCATTATTCAATCACTTGGGACAAAAAAATAAAAATATTCAATGGGCTCAACAGGCCTCTCAGCAATTTCCTTGGGGTGTCTACTTTCTAAAATGGGGTCATTTGGGGGGGGTTTTGTGCTATTTTGGCATTTTATGGCCTTCAAAACTGTGATAGGTAGTGAGGAGTGAAATCAAAAATTTGCGCCCTTAGAAATCCTGAAGGCGGTGCTTGGTTTCCGGGGTCCCGTACGTGGCTAGGCTCCTAAAAAGTCCCACACATGTGGTATCCCCGTACTCAGGAGAAGCAGCAGAATGTATTTTGGGGTGCAATTCCACATATAACCATGGCATGTGTGAGCAATATATCATTTAGTGACAACTTTTTTTAATTTTTTTTTTTGTCATTATTCAATCACTTGGGACAAAAAAAAAAATATTCAAAGGGCTCAACATGCCTCTCAGCAATTTCCTTGGGGTGTCTACTTTCCAAAATGGGGTCATTTGGGGGGGTTTTGTACTGCCCTGCCATTTTAGCACCTCAAGAATTGAGATAGGCAGTCATCAATTTAAAGCTGTGTAAATTCCAGAAAATGTACCCTAGTTTGTAAACGCTATAACTTTTGCGCAAACCAATAAATATACACTTATTGACATTTTTTTTACTAAAGACATGTGGCTGAATAAATTTTGGCCTAAATGTATGACTAAAATTGAGTTTATTCGATTTTTCTTATAACAAAAATGAGAAAATATAATTTTTTTTCAAAATTTTCGGTCTTTTTCCGTTTATATCGCAAAAAATAAAAATCGCAGAGGCAATCAAATACCATTAAAAGAAAGCTCTATTTGTGGGAAGAAAAGGACGCAAATTTCGTTTGGGTACAACATTGCATGTCCGCACAATTTACAGTTAAAGCAGCGCAGTGCAAAATTCTGAATTCACCTCTGGTCCTTTAGCTACCAAATGGTCCGGGGCTTAAGTGGTTAACGACGTGAAAAAAAATGCGCATGCTCAGAATCAAGTATGAGACGGGATCGCTCGTTCTGGTAAAACTAGCGTTCGTAATGGAGATAGCACATTCGTCATGCTGGAAATTATTGCATCGTTTAATGCAGCGCATTCTTTTCTTCGTTATAATGCTGCAATAATCCAATTCTTTTGCTGCTGATATTCTCACAGAGTTATGACAACATTTTTTCTTTATTATTTATTGTGTTCTCATGATTAATCTATATTTATTGTAAGCCAGATCTCCCTAAAGAACAAAATATTTTTAGTTACCATCTTGTATTGAAGATGTTATTTTTGCTTATTATTTGGATAATATTTTAGACTGCTTTCCATTATTTTTTGATATTCTTGAGTGTGTCAAGTTACCACAACAACATTATTATTTATTATAATTTACCCTCAAGGAGGTTAGTGTCCCTTGGTAATTCCAAAAACCACAGGTAAAGGAAAACTAAAGAAGCCAGGAAGACAGCACTGGAGACCCTGCTTGAATTAGTGCAGACACAGATCACCACAGCAAACAACAAAGAATGTGAAGAAGAAAATTGGGACCATCAGAAGGACATATCATGGACTTATTTCTTGCTCTTCTTTGTTGCCTTCACTGCAGCCTTCCTTGGAGGCTGTGTCCGTGGAGGAGATCTTGTGGCTGGAGCAGGGACCGGGGCAGGAGCAGGGACTGGGGCAGGAACTGGAGCAACAACTGGAGCAGGAACAGGAGCAGGGACATAACAAATATCGACAACGTCTGTAAAGTCATTTAACTTTCCCATCATGCCCATGTTCACTACCTTCAAGATGAGGGTCTCACATTTTAGACGCTGGCCCATTTCCATTTCTGGCAGTTTGTGCCCAATAAGGGCAGCAAATCCCTCTGCAGCGGTGGGGGGCTCTCTGAGGGTCACAGTAGCGTCCCTAATTTGGGCCTGGGTCTCCTCCTCCATCTGCATAAGCCTCCTGGCCCTTTTTTGAGGAATACGCAGAGGAGGTATCTGGGGCCTGGTGTTCCGCTGTGTCCCACTGGGGCCTGCCTCCTCCTGGGTCCCACTGGGGCCTGCCTCCTCATCCTGTATAAAAAAGGTACATATTTAAATTTTTGGCTTCATCTATCACGCACATTTGTCACCTCCTGACATTTGTAAATTGAATGCTAATAAATATTAAAGACAATCATTATGACCCCAGCATTTTTCATTCTTGTCCCCATCATTTTTGGCCACTACTGTCTATTGATATGTCAAACACTTTTTGGTAAATGGTGAAAATTTTCACACGAGTTTAACATCTCTTTGACAACATTATACTTTTAGTACAAGAAATCTTTAGCTAAATACTATACCTGGCTCCCAATGGTCAAATCAGGCTCCTCCTGGAGTTCAGCTTGTTCCTCCAAAGAAGCTTCAACTTGGCTGCAGGGAAGGCTGGAGGGAAGGCTGGAGGGTTGGCTGCAGGGAAGGCTGGAGGGAAGGCTGGAGGGTTGGCTACAGGGAAGGCTGGAGCTCCTTCTGGGGGGAAGGCTGGAAAGGGATTGCCTTGATTCCAGGTGGTCATCCAGGAAGTTAAGATGATTATAGTACCACAGATTTGGCTTGTATATTTCCTCTGCAGCTGCTCCTGACCGCATTGATGTTAGGACTCTGTTCCGTTCAGTCCGATATGTGCCCCTAATGGTCCCAATTTTCTTCTTCACATCCTCTATTGTTGCTGTGGGGATCTGTGTTTGTACAAATTCCAGCATGGTCTCCAGTGCTATCTTCCTGGCTTCTTTATTTATTTATTTACTGGTCTCCCATAAAACAGGTAGATTTTCCACCTTTGCAGGAACTCTGCCATAAAATCTGGGTCTTTAAATACCAGACAAAAATAATAATGTCATTCAAGACTACTACTAATCTTTATCACCATATATAGGCCACAAACTCAGCAATTGATCAGTCACTCATCAAGTATGAAAAATGTTACGTACCCTCGATCTACACGTTCGTTTCTTCCGACCTTCTTCCACTCACTGAATGTCGTTTTCAACGATGCCTATTTCCGTTATATACAGTGCGCATGTGTGACGCTCCGCACGCTTTCCCCGCCCCTGACGTTCGTTATACTACTTTCCCCGCCCCTTCTCGCTTGTCCTAATGCTACACAACATGGCGGAGACTCTGCGATTTGAGGAGGAAAGTGTGGAAGAACCGCAGACCAGATCCCGGAGATACAAGGCCACAAACATGGCGTTCGAGGAGATTTGGGGTGCGCAGATCCAAAGAACAGCTCCGCAAAAGATGGTCTGACATCAAGTCGAGGGAGCCGGAGCAATACAGGAAAATCAAAAAAGTGATCAGAAAAAGTAAGTAGATTTACAGTTACTCAGATTTTTATTACTAGCGTGGTGCTGCATGTGCTTTTTCTTTAATGTAGTACAGTTCAAGATGTCAAGTTTCATGTTCTTGGGCACAAGAATCGATCGTATAAATCAACGTTCATTCGCAATAATACAATGTTTTTTTTAGGATACAGTGTGATTTTTCTTTAAAGTACAGTTCAAGATGTCAAGTTTCATGTTCTTGGGCACAAGAATCGATCGTAGAAATCATCGTTCATTCGCAATAATACGATGTTTTTTTTAGAATACAGTGTTAGCTAAATTTGAACATGCCTATTTAGGAATGATCAAATGTAGTTAACACTGTATCAGACCAAAACATCGTAATTTAATTAGTGAACGATTGAACGATGATTCCTACGACTGATTATTGTGCCCAAGAACATGAAACTTGACATCTTGAACTGTTTATGTGAGAATATTTTTGAAACATGGTTGTGTATATGTGTTGGTAACTATATTTAATTAATGTAACTGGATTCAGTGTACGGTTAGGAGAGTATGCTCAGCAGCTGGTTACACACCTGGACTCATTAGTACAAGTGTGGGCCACAAGAACAACCTTTTTATGGTGTCACACACAGGTGATCCAGTGGATACTTGGTGTGTTTCCATGTGTGAAACCTGACCAAAATAGATCAATCTACCAGCTTTGCTAATGGATACAATCATGTGTTCAGCTTAGAAATATTGACAAAAAAGACAATTGTACCACACTTCCAAAGAATGATTAATATTCCTCTTTCAGGCCTAAAAATATTTATTTACTCAAGTCTACCTTTGGGTTCAATCTCATAGGGCTTCAAAGAGCTTTGAGACAGGAGGCTAGGAACCCCGCACCACCAACCCAAGACCCACAACCGCAGGATGTGGAGGAAGAAGTGGAAAATGGCAACATAACAGGTCAGTGTCATACACCACAGCCTCAGGTAATAGATGTAGACCTTCATATTTATAAGACATGGTGTTTTTCTAAATTTTAGGTGCTTTTCTGCCTGCAGCCCAAGCAACATTCACCAGTCACAGTGCCCAGATGTTGATCCAATAACTTATGGTCTGCTCTCGTGACCTGGATCAAATGAACCAAAACTTGCTCCAGATCAGGCAAGAGAGCAAGCAGCTGGAGCAAAGAATCCAAAAAATAAGAGATGTTCTTGGGAGGGTTTAAATCTTTTATATGGGCAAAAATGTTATTTTGTTTTTTGCTTGTTGTTTTGAGATTTTGTTTTGTAAGGTTTTAATTGTTTTTAGTACTATTGTACATGTTGAACTTTACTTGTTACATATGGTTCATGCGTTTTAGCAAGAAAAATACCCAAAATTCCAAAAATTATAAAATTTTCTATTTTTATAAAAATAAACAAAAACTTGTGCTCCATTTAAAATTATTTTGGAATCAACAATGTGTGGCTTCTTATATCAATGTTGCCCCCCCCCCCCAAAAAAAATGGGTGTGTTTACACTGACAATGATGGTAATTTACTTTTGAAAAATTAACATGGCACTACAACTGCACTAGGATAACCTAGGACAGTGATGGTGAACCTTGGCACCCCAGATGGTTTTGAACTACATTTCCCATGTTGCTCAGGCACTCTGCAGTGAAGTTGAGCATCATGGGAAATGTAGTTGCAAAACATCTGGAGTGCCAAGGTTCACCATCACTGACCTAGGAGAAAGATCAAATCAACCAAAATAAAACCAAACAAGATGTTCTCATTATAAAGTATATTTTTGTTCCAAAGAAATTTTCAAATGTTATCAGGCATTGCAATGGCCCCCCTACCCATAAAATAGTCTATGTAGCGTTGGCGCACATCACGCCTGCTTTGGGGGGCCAAGCCTGTAGGGCCAGCTACCTGGGCTGGCAATGGTCCATCAGAGAACTGTGTGGCCTGAAGGCCAACTGAAGAAAGATAATTATTTGAATGTCTTTTTAAAAAATTGTGGAGTATGCAACAGCACATTACTATATAATTCAACTTGTACTCCGCCATGTTTAGAGAGGTCAGAAAAAGGCAGAAATGACTGGCCATGATTCCAAAGGCATTTTCTACCACCCTTCTCGCTCTGGCCAGCCTATAATTAAAGACCCTCCTCTCAGGGGTGAGGGTCCTTTGTGGAAAAGGTCTCATCAAATGGGGACCTAGCGCAAACGCCTCATCTGCGAGGAAAACGAAGGGTAGTCCATCTTCATTCTCTGCCGCAGGTGGCAATGCCAGGTCCTCTGATTGAAGCCGGTCGGCGAATTCTGTCTGGGCAAAAACTCCACCGTCAGACATCTGCCCATTTTTCCCAACGTCAACATAAAGGGACTCATAGGTGGCAGACACCACCGCCATCAGCACAATACTGTGGAACCCTTTATAATTAAAAAAAAAGGATCCCGAATGGGGTGGTGGCATGATGCGGATGTGCTTGCCATCAATGGCTCCTCCACAGTTGGGAAAATTCCACCGCTGAGTAAACTCAGATGCCACATTCTGCCATTCCTGTGGCGTCGAAGGTAACTGTGGAGTCAAAAAAATAATAATTAATACTTTGATACCTAAACATTGCAAGCAGATTATCACAAAACATTCTTGGCAAAACATCAGTATAACATTAATTTGGAAGGAGTATTTTAATAAGAGCTAAAAATTACCAAATATCAGATTCATCACCCCCTCTGATGGACCAATGAAATTCTTTTAGGGGGGGTTGAAATGAGTTGGGGACATCTCAACCCCCCCCCCCTAGCACTATGTCAGAATTTTTAACAATTATATAAACAAAAAACATTTGGGGGGGGGAGGGTCAAGCACGTAGGTGTGCACATCCTATTGCATTAGGGTGTGCAGCCCAAAGCTAGACACATACTAGCGATCACTCACGATGAAAGGGAAGGGGCCGGTAAGTTACATATTTACCTGCCCCTTCCCCCACTCATCCTAAAACATCCCCAGCAGCAACAGCCGGTGGGAGAGGAGAGTAGGGAAGCTGGAAGCGCTGCAAGGGGAAGGAAGGGGGGAGCCAGGGCAGTAGGGGGAATCTGTGCTGCACAGTGTGATTAGGGTGTGCCTGGGCATACCTGGCACACCCTGTGCGCACGCCTATGGTCAAGCACTACAATGGAGCTGACAAAAAACATTGGGAAGTGACTAGGCTAGGTGTGTTTGGGCCCAGGATAAAATGCTGGAGAGGTTGGTTTTTGGAAATATGCATGTAGGCCCAAAAAATGGAGCATTAAAAGCTTCCAACATGCATGGGGACAAAGGGGACATTCACAGCATATTACAATCATGGTAATTAGAGACTGTTTAAAAAAATACTATACATTAGCAAGCATAAAATACATAGAATGTGATGTTAAAGGAGAAAACTTACCTTAATATAGTCCTCCTGCAGAACTGGATTATGGCAGAACAGGTTTCTGGGATAATGATGCCCAGAGCCTGGGGGGAGATGCCTGTCGAGAACTTGAGGTCCTGCAAGCTTCTCCCTGTTGCCAGGTAGCGCAACGTAGCAACTAGCCTCTGCTCAGCACTGATGGCTTCCCGCATAATGGTGTCCTGCCTGGTGATATAGGGGGACACCAAGCCAAGAGCTGCTGAAAAACGGGGTCAGACATCCTAATAAAATTCCTGTAGTCATCAGGGTTATTCTCCTGGATCTCCCGCAGCAGAGGCATGTGACAGAATTGGTCCCGCTGGAGCAACCAATTCTTGGTCCAAGAACTCCTCCTCACCCTGTTCATGGACCAGATCTGGGATATAGCAACAAGCCCAGAAGCAAGCACAGCACGATCTCGGCGACAAGAACGTACCCGCAACATGGCTACAAAACGGTTGTCTAATCAGAACGAACTAAAAGAACGCACTGAAGAACAGCAAGGCCTCTGAAGAACGACCTGAAAAACAGTAACGAGCGGACAAGAACGCACTGCAAAAACAGATACGAACTGACTACAAGCACTGAAAGACAGATACGAACCCACAAGCACAAACTGAACAACAGAAAACTATCTTTAAAGCACGAAGACTGAAAATCGCGAATCGTCTCTTCCCAAACTTTTACTAACACGCGGTAACACGAAATAAGCAAAAGCAGCCAAAAGGGTGGCGCCATCAGAATGGAACTTCCCCTTTATAGTGCCGTCGTACGCGTTGTACCTTAACGCGCATTGCTCGAGCATTTTGTTCCACGATCGTGTGTAGGCAAGGCAGGCTTGAGAAGAATCACGTCGAGAAAAACGCCGGTTTTCTCAATGACATTAAAAACAGTCATGTGTACGCGGCATTACTTGTTTCTGGCTTTAAGTGCAATGCAAACGGATGCCACTGCCAGCAAAATGTCAGCTGTCTGGAAGTTTTTTTAAATTGATGAAACCAACAAACGCATTGCAGACTGCAAACTCTGTTCTGCCAAAATATCCAGAGGAGGTTCAAAAGTTAGTTCTTATAATACCAGTAATCTCATAAAACACCTCAAAATGAAACACAAGACTGAGCATGGCGAATTTACAGCTGTCACTAGCTCTTGCACTCAGCAGCTGACACTGCAGCAAGCCCTTGCCAGATGTGAAAATTTTTCCATGGATAACCCAAGGGCTAAAAAAAATTCTGAAGTAGTTACCCAATTCATCGTTCTTGATGATCAGCCACTATCAATAGTTGACAATGTGGGTTTTCGGCGACTTATGAATCTTTTGGAGCCAAAGTGCGAAATTCCCAGCCGCCGTCATGTCACAGATGTCATGTTGCCGCAATTACACAATACAGTGAAAAAACACATTACCAACATGCTACAGGAGGACATAAAGGCTATCAGTTTCCCCACGGACATTTGGAGCAGTAGTGTGAGTCCCGTGTCTGTAATTAGCTTAACTGCACTGTGGATTGATGCCAATTTCACTCTGCACCAAGTCATGCTGCACGCAAAGAAATTTCAAGGCTCTCACACAGGCCAAGCTATAAGAAGCATACTAGAAGAAATGCTTGACACGTGGGTGATTCCCAAAAGTTCTGTCCATGTGGTAATCCGTGATAATGGCAGAAATATGATAAAAGGTGTACAAGATGCTGGTCTTCAGAGTCTTTCATGTGTGGCACATACACTGCAGCTGGCTGTCTCAGAGGGGCTTTTATCACAGCGCAGCATTACGGAGGCTGTGGGAGTTGGGCGCAAAATAGTTGGGCACTTTAAACATTCAAACCGGGCATATTCTCAGCCGCAAGATATTCAGATCCAGCTTGGTCAACCCAATTAAAAGACTTCAACAAGATGTTCAGACTCGCTGGAACAGCACTTTTTACATGCTGCAGTCTCTGATAGAGCAAAAACGGGCCATTGGAGTATATGTGTCAGAACATGAGCTGCCTGCAACGATCACTGCAAATCAGTGGAATCTCATGGAGAAGATGATCAACATCTTGACTCCCTTTGAAGAGTTGACTCGGCATGTGAGTTGTTCAGATTCTTTTGCTTTGGATTTAATTCCTGCAATGACTGTGCTACAGCGATTATTATCTAAAGAAGTGGATAAGGACCACGGTGTTAAAACGATGAAGAACACATTGCTTGGTGCTTTGCAGAAACGATTCTCTGACATGGAGAAAAATCCACTTTACTGCATCGCTACCTTACTCGATCCAAGGTAATCAATTATTTATTGCTGGCTGCTATTTTGCATTGTTTTTATTTGAATATTGATTGATGATATGATTTTGTTTTTTGGATGAAGGTGATATTTTACAGTGTTATCACTTGCTTGCATTAAAAAAAAAATGTGTAATGCAAGTGATAACACTGTAAATATCACCTTCATAAAAAACACAAAACAAAATCGATAATGACAAACACACTTACTTGCTCTGCCTCTGTGTAATGGTTTTGCACAGAGCAGGCCAGACAACAGTTTTTGCCGTGTCCCCCGCCGTCACCTTTCTTTCTAGCAGTGCCCCCACAGCAAGCTTCCACAGTTGTTGCTTTGCTTGCATAACGTTGTATTTTTCTTCTTCTAGGTATAAAGATCGCAGGCCAAAGATATGTTCCTGCTGGAAATGCAACAAATATCTTCTGTACAGGTACTACAGGCACAGGCAGCTACACCTGAGGTGCTTGAGAAACCAGCTACCAAAAGGCCTCGCACTGAGCAACAGCCAGGTACCAGTGTGACTGTGAACAGTGTTTTTCAAGAAATTGCTTATTGCTTATTCATCTACATTTGATTATTCATCTACATTTGAGAACAGTGCTCCCACAGCTCCTATCATACAACTAGAAGCATATCTTAGAGAGGTCACTGTGCCTCGTTCGGACAAACCTCTTGGGTATTGGGCAGTCAATAAACTGTGATTTCCCACTCTTGCCCAAATGGCTCATTAATATCTTTCAGCTCCTTGCAGTAGTGTTGAAAGTGAGAGATTGTTCAGTGCAGCGTCACACATTCTGACTTACACCAGAAACCGACTTCTAACTGAACATGCAGAGATTCTTCTGTTTCTTAAAAAAAACTTGCCACTTGCGTTTGAATTGGAAAAGTAATCTACCGCCTGTTACTATCCAACTGTAAGGCATCATGCACAGTTGCGCGCTGCAGCTCAAAGCAACTGTTCCACCTGGCATTTGAGCGGTTTTTTAGCGTTTCCTCTGCCTGTTAACTCCCCTCCATGTTGGCATAAAAAAAAATTGCCTTTTTAACTCCATGCCACAAACTTTTTCCCTAAGTGAAAAAGTGAATCACCTATGGTGTGCACATTGCACACTATAGGTGATTCAACGTGCAATGCATGGGGGACACATAGCCTAATATGGAGCGGCATAGAGTTAACACTACAGGCAAACGAAAGGCTCAAAAACAGGGAGCTCAAACGCCTGTAGGAGCAGCTACTTTGAGCTTTATTGTGCATGTGGCCTTACTGCTGCTAAGTCCTTGGCTCCTTGGCCTTGCCATCCTGGAATGAACCTAATTTTTGTCTGTGAATATTTTTTTTTTCACGAGTTTAATAAGAAGTTGAACTAGAAGATAGCACTTTTTTTATTTTATTTAAAAAATGTTTACAAAATAATGTTAGTTGAGGTACTGTTCAGTTGCTCCTTCTCAGGCCTAACATTATTTAACTGTATTGCACTTGGGTAGGTTGATGTGATGACGTGAACTTGTGATGTTTGTTTTATACGTGGCGTCATCAACAATGATGATATTTCATGTTCTGTGTGACATTTGAGCTTTTCATTTTCAAGGAATAATGCCTGTACAATGCAGCTAAAAGCATCTGCTCCTCAATGAGTTTGAGCTTTTTTCCTGCCTGTTAAGCCTCCCCTCCATGTCAGCCCATTGCACACTAATTTCAGGAGTTTAGTGGCAGGAAAGTTTACCGGCAGAAAAAAAATCTAAAGATTTCCATTTCCAATTTCTTTTGATTTTTTTTTATGCCTGCTGCCTGTAAGCTGCCCTGCCACTAAACTTCGGAAACCGCATAGTGTTCCTTGGCCAATGGCCTTGAATGAACACATAGGCTAATACATAGAGGGGAAGAGGTAAAAGGTAGAGAAAAAAAAAGCTCAAAAGAGCTAAAACACCTGGAGAAGCAGCTGCTTTGAGCTGTGCATGAGGCCTTACTGCAGCCTACATGCCAACTTAACACACATCCTTGCCATCCTGGAATGTTCTGTCTGTGAAATGTGTTTCTCTTACACATGTGTAAGAAGTTGAACTAGTTTGGTTTTTGAAATGGTACTGTACTGTTCTAGCTTCTCCTCATGCCTAAACATTGTGAACTTGCAATGTACATGTCATTGATGACATTGACATTATTTTATATAACATGCTCTGTGCAATTTGCACTTTAACAGCTTTGTGACCACTGCCAGAAAATAAACATGTTTTCTTTCATAATGTCTTTTGACTGTGTTTCAATTCCTCATATTATGGCGAAAATTTGTAATTTTTCATTATTTAAAAAAAAAAAAATGGTCACGTGACCAAAATCAGGTATCGGTAATTGGTATCGGCGAGTACATGATGTCAAGTATCGGTACTCGTACTCGGTGTCAAAAAAGTGGCATCAGTGCATCCCTAGTTTTGATGTTTGATGATGTTAATTTCACTCACAATTTTGACTGGTTTCATTTGGGTAACAAATAAAACCATATTGCTGATAGAAAGCTCCAAGCTTGCCAAACATATTGCCAGCATCGCAACACATTAAAACATAATTTGTGGAACAGAAGACAGCCCAGCTAAAAGTGTACATTTTCCTGTTGGAGTAACAGACACAAGTAAAAAATCACAGAGATGAATCCTGGCCCTTTCCTTTAAAAAAAAAAACCTCTCCACAAAATTCTGGGTTTAATACAATGTATTTATAAATTTGGTTACACAATTTATTAATAGATGCCTTCTCTAATGCAAAATGGGGACCTAATAATACAGGTGACAAACCCCCAAAAATATAACATTTTTGAAGAACGGTTTGGAGATCATTTTGGTATACCATTTCTTTTCACTCTGCATGGTGAACTAGTCTTGCTGTTTAGTTGGCAGGGTATTTTCAATTGATTTTCCATGCCACTCATTTAGTACATTTATTCACCTTTGTTTTAAATATACGGTATTTAATATGGTACACTAGAATATTTATAGGTAAGTAAACCAAGAGAATGGAGTGCCAAATCCTGATGCATATGGGTAAATCACATCTAGAAAAATTTGGATGGATGCAATAAATTGTTTTCTATAACATAAGGTCAGTTTGGAGGGGAGACTTAAAGTGGTTCTAAAGTAGGAGCCACAGGCTCCTACTGCTGTTAGTTAAACTGACTGAGAGCGGAGGCATGGCTTACCAGTGCTGTGTGTGTCTATGGATGCACACAGACTGGCTCAGGAGCACGCCAGCACAGGTGCGCCCTTGAAACACAACTTGCTTAGGAGACACCAAGAGAAAGGAGGACTGGGGGACTCCAGAAGAGGAGATAAGGAACCGCTCTGTGCAATATCATTGCACAGAGCAGGTTAGTATAACATCTTTTTTATTTTAAAGTAAAAAAAAATAAGCATTTAGTATCACTTTAATTAAAGCCTCTAACAACATAGTTATATCACTTTGATGCATAAATTGACAATCTGTGACTATCGCGAAGAGCGGTTCACTTGTGTTATCTTCTTGCTCCTCTCTTGGACAAGGATATGTATAATCCTTTGCAAGATTTGGCAGTTCCTCACAACCCCCTGTGGATTAATCACAAAGGTATGCACTAAAACTGATAATATTTATTAACAGAGAAGCAATATTAAAGGCAAGCCCTTCCATGATTCTCTGCAGTTTCCTTAGCTAGGAGGTCTGGCCTGTTGCACAAGTGAATGTTGATACATATGTTAACTGCCATGTTTAATCCATGCAATGCTATTCTAGTAAGTTATTCTACTGGATGAGCCATAATAAAAATAATTTAAATAGGGAATTCATAATGATGCAATTTTTATCACAGATAATCATTCCCAAGGCTTTTCCTGGGGAAGTGCACCGATGGTCTAAGAAACGTGGAGATAAATGTGTATTTTTCTATTGGTTACCCTTAAAGTGATACTAAACACACACTGGCTAATTTACATTGTCCCTTCTCTTTCTGTATGCAGATTATGGTACTGTAATTATTTTAATAATAAAAAAAAAATCTTAGTACCTTTTTCCTAATCGGTATACAGCTGTCACGTGACCCAGCTCTTTCCCAGCCTGTCTGTAGGGAAACAATGGCAGAAGGAGCTTCTAGTCCTCTGCTGCTGGTCACATGTTCCAAATATGATAAAAAAAGAACATTTGGGATACAGAGTAAAATTCAATACATTTGTAGTGGGTGGTTACATTTAGGGGGAAGCATCTGAGTGGTAACTAGGCTCAGATGCACTAATTGTTAGGTCTCATGGACCATTTCTGTCCCTGGGAGATAGTACTGGTGTGTAAGTTCACTGGGGCCTATGGGTGGCGCTGTTGCCATGGGTTGAACCGCAGTACAAGGTTGTGTCCTTTTTGTCCCCTCTTGGCAGAAGTGCGGCGGGGCGCGGAACCTGCTGTGCCTGTCGGGAGAGGATATAAAATGGAGCGTCAGTTCCGCGCTCAAGCACCTTAAGCCTGGGTGCGTGTGTGTCGCCTCTGGGTGCCCTAGGTCCGGAGGCCTGGTCGGGTTGTTTCTGGGTGCCCTAGGCCCAGAGACGGAGCTGCTGTTCCATCTCAGACACCTTCAGTCTGGGGTGAGGTACTTTGGAGAAAGGCCCGGAGCCCAGCAGCCTTCGGCTGGGATCTGCCGGGGACCGAGACTCCCAGGGATCTGCCTTGCGAGGGGACCCGTATCCAGGATGAGGAGGCCAGGGAGGTGACCCTTTCTGAAGACCCAGCGCAGAGTCAGGGTGACAGATGGGGCCTCTGGTAACTCTCCGGAGGGATGTTCTTGTCCTATAAGGGCTAGTTCACTAACGGAAGGAAGTGCGTGTTCTTTAAATCACAGTGGCAGTGATACTACGCACCCAAGGTCAGTAGCAGTGGCTTTCATATTTTTTCACCCGGTCAGTGGCAGTGACCAACCTCATGGTCTGTGGCAGAGACCGTGCGCCAAGCCTGTTCGTGCTGATCAGAGCAGGAGAAACCCAAATTCAAGTTTGTGCCTGGACCTCCTCCCTCCTTATCTGACCTGTGTCTTGTCCCAACCTGTCTGCTCTCAAAGAGACTGTTTATTGTGCAAGAAGGAATAAATAAGTGTTGGACCTTTCAGTTGGTGTGGACAGTTGCTTACTGGGGAGAATTAAAGACTTGTTTCTGACTACTGCAGAAACGAGGTCAGCACTGGAGGCTTTTTGAGACTGGCTGCAAGCAGGCCCGAGAAACTAACACCGCTCAACCTCCCTATTCAGGAGGGTGCGGGCTTGTGGTGCGGTGTGCCTCATTCTTTTCCTGCGTAGGAGCCAAGCAGAAGAAAAGCAGGTAAAGTCTGGGGTTGGTGCGCTACACGTTATATCAATAAACTGTTTTAAATTGTCATTCAAATATATATTTGAAATTAAAGGAGAAGTCCAGCCTGAGCTATTTAGGCTGGGCTTCTCCTCTGGGTCACAGGAGTGCAATTAATTTTGCACTCCTGTGACCCGTTTTCAGCAGACAGCGATCTGTAGTCCACTCTCCGCTGACGTCACTGCCATCAGTCGAGGCACCGTGTGATCTCAACTTCCCAAGTCTGGATCCGCCAGCTGCCTTGATTGATGGCAGTTTCAGTGTCTCGGTGAGGAGCTGAGACACTGAGCCGGCCGCTCCCCGCCGGGGGACAGCTGCAGCATCGGTCTGATGCTTCATCCACTGAATCAAAAAAAAAAAAAACAACATACTTCTCTTTTAATTCTTTATTATTTTGTGTAAATAACATGGTGTGGGTGGATTTCTTACAGTCACAGGCTGTGTCACGCCCCATCAGCCTGTGTCTTAAAATAAGAGAGAGGTGAAGCCACCATTAATCTACATGTAATATCCCTCCCCCAATGTGTTTAGCTGGTTAGTAGGCATGGAGGAGGAGAGAGGGAGTGGGATGTCATTTACCACTGTATATATGCCCACATGTTTTACTCTATAGTCACATGGGCTGCTCAGATGTGATAGGAAGAAAATGCTCAGAGTAAAAAAAAAAAATTAGCATGTGCACTAGCTGCCAACACTGCTCTGCAAAATCCCCAACTGCAGTGGGGATGTGGACAAGAGGAGGAGACAGAGAACAGCAGGATCAACAAGTTTTTTTGCAGAATACAGAAAACAAACCCCACAGTGACTGAGTGAGTATGAACAGCATGTAATATACAATTTATTGATAGTTTTTAATGATGTGGGTTTAATGACACTTTAAAGAGACAATGTAATATTGTGATTAATATGATCAACAATATGTTCTGGGTAGATATGGAGATAGCATAAATGATAATGCACTATATTAATAGTATGTATATGTTTGATAAAACAAATGATCTTTTATTAATAGCATATGTTTTTTTTTTTCATAAAGGCATTTTCTATTTATTTATTTTTTCATAAAGGCATTTTCTATTCTTTTCATGCCCAGAATCTCATTTTATATTTTTTTCTTCAAGTGCAGAAAGGAATTTTTTCATTTTATTTCTTTCAGGTTCAGAAAGGTGCTCTTCTCCACCTCCCACTGGTAAGAGTATAAGCTTATCTATCCCATCTCTCCTATATATCTTTTTTTTTGGATCTCATCAGTGTTCCTGCAATCTTTCTTTCATTGGTAAGTATAGGAAATATGTCTGAAAGTTCAGAAGTATTAGAAAAAAATATAAACTAATAACTAGTGTTTGGTTGAAATGTTTCTTTATACGTTTTTAAAGGGAAAGTATAGCAAAGATAATGGTTAGTGAATATTCTTCAAAAACATAACAAGATTCACCCATCAGTTATTGAAAACTTTCATTATTTTGAATATTCATATTTATTATGCAGGCAGCTTATTAACGAATACTGTAAAATCAAATGTTGCTGAGGCAAATGCCATTTGAATATTTGAAGTACAGTAGACGTAATTTTTGTAAGTCTGGTCATATCTTTGTGAGAAGCAGAATCTAGCAGAATTGTGGTAAATAATGGGAGCCCTTTCCCTCATTTCAGGCAATTGCTGTCCATCGTACAGAAATACAGGCTGGCATAAAATACAGGCTGGTATTCCCATAGCATGGGAGTGCCAAGTTTGCAAATTCACTGCATTTGTATACCAGCCTTGTCCTATGCATCTTTCCCAAAGTACTGATGCACAGGACAAGAATGCAGCAAGGGAAGTGCAGGTAGATGGCCGCCCCCTCACTTCGAACCACTGACCAGTTTACCGTGTGAGTAGGTTAACGTGCAAAAATAAGACACCACACAAAAATATTTTATTAATATTTTCTATTAATGTGCCCAAGGAACTTGATATATGAAGTTTCCTATGACATCATTGCCCAAGGAACTTGGTCAATGGAGCTCCCTATGACATCATTGCCCATATTCACACTAAGCTTCTCCTTGCTAGCTATGTGGAGATTCAGTTACAGAGAGACAGTCTGAAAGCTTTCCCAGTATGCTCATTCACAGATCAAAGTTTAAAATGTTCACTTGTAAAGATTGTAAAAAGATATAAAACATCACACTAAAACAAACAATCTAACATAACATTAACTACAAGCCATTATAGTTTCTCTTTAATGAGTTACAAGGTACTGTACTTGCCAGAAATGAGGACCCTTGGCATGGGTGGTGAACATAAGAATTTAGAGCACAAAATACATATAGCACTACCCCCGTAGGAGCTGCTGGTTTGTTTTTGGGTTTCCACGTTACCTCTTTAACTTCGTTGTCAGGGTAGGAAAGTCCATATTGAATGCAATGTTCACACAAAAGTAAAACCTTCAACAGTGAGGCCTCGTACACACGACCGATTTTCTCGGCAAAAACCAGCAAGAAACTTGCTGGCAGAGATGTCTTGCCGAGTAAATCGGTCGTGTGTACGCGGCTATCGGGTTTCTCGTCGAGAAAACCGACAAGTAACCTCGACGAGAAAATAGAGAACCTGCTCTCTATTTTCTCGTCGAGATTCTCGTCAGCCTGTTTCTCGACGAGAAAAGTGAGTGTGTGTACACTTACCTGTCCGCCGGGAAGCCCGCGCATGTTCGAAATGAATTCGACGCATGCGCGGTAGCTTCCTAGGCATACGTAGGGTATACCAAGATGGCGGCGACGGCATCGAATGTGACGAGCGCATGCTCGTCGTAGTCGATGACGTCACCGCGTACGCTCCATTCAAAGAACCGCAGGTTCTTTGAAACGAGCGTGTGTACACTCGGCCGGGACAATTTTCTTGTCCAGGAATCTCGTCGAAAAAAACGACATGTTTTTTTCGATGAGAATCTCGGCCGTGTGTACGAGGCCTCAGGCTTTATTCTTTTCTTCTGCAGTAAAACTTGAGAGAAAGTAGAAGGTAGGAGAAGAATAGGGGAAGGTTCAGGCACGCAGTATAGAATGCACAAATCAGTTCAAAATTCTTATCAATCCTTCACCACTCTCTCAGTAGAGTGGGTATTGCTCACCTGGATAGTTCCCTCTCACATGGCCTAGCAGCCGGGATGATGCACTAACCAGTAACAAGACAGCCTCTGCCACAGACTGCTCAAGATGGAGTCGGTCTCTGCCACAGACCTTCTTTAGAGGTAGTTAAATGGATAGCCCAGGAATCCTCTGCCACAGGATTTAAAGTCCCAAACTTCCAGCCGTGCAGTAAGAGAGCCTTTAAGCCGATCTGGAAAACTGCAGGGCTTTTAGTAGATTGGATCCCTCCTCAACAAGGTCACCAGGCCTCACCCGAGACATCAGCGCTTTGCCAGTCTCCTCCAGGGCAGGTCCTCCCCCGGTTTCCTTCATCAAGGCAGCTTCCTCCCTTTTTGGATGGACAGCTTGGGATCCCCTCTTGGGATGTAGGCCCCAGCCAGAATAGCCGGGCCCACTCGATAGCGATGCAGGCTCGGGCCAACGTGGCCCCAAGACCAGAATCACACACACATACCTCGCGCCAGGAGGGCCACGAGGCGAAAGACCCCGAACAATAGCGTCTGCCCCTTAAGTATCCCCTCCCAGCAAGCACAGCGGGTCGACCACTCCCACTGCACTGCTGCCGAGAAGGGTCACTCAATGCACCATGGTTTGCCTGTGATCCAACAGGTGCCTGAGGTGGTTACGCCACCTACAGGCAATAAGGAAACTGCTATCAGGCAAACCACAACTAGAACAGAGGCAAATTTGTACAAATCGACAGTCTGAGCCCAACTATTGGCTCAGACGCCCTTAAATTTAGAATAGCGTCCCCACCATTGGGGTAGGGCGCTACATACAATTCTCCAAACATACCCAATAACACTAGTGCCTATTCAAGATGCCATGCTAGAATGTAAGCAAAATGTCCAAAAACCTAGGGACAGGAAGAGAAATTCGGGTGAAATGGTTTTGCTGTAAAATTACCGAATTCACAATTGGTGAAATTTTTCTGAAGCCAAAAATCTCAATTCTGCTCGTAGAACTAACGGGGCAAAATTTACTTGAAAAAAACTACTGTTTTCACTTATTTAGACAGTGGGGCTGATTTACGAAACGTTTGCGCCATGAGTATCGGCGCATCTGCGTGCGCAACGGCAGTTTTGGTATTTACTAAACATTTGCGCCGGTAACGCAGCGCTATTCCCTATTTAATATAGTGTTCTCTGCGCACGGGAGGAGGCGCTCAGTGCGCCACTATGGACCTGGAGCACAGCATCTTCAAATCAAAATTATAAGAAACTGGAAGTGCCAATATAATGGGGTGATGTGGGGTGATGTGAGGAAGTATAGTGACAACTGCCCAAGTAACAAATATGGCCAAAATAGAATGAGAAAGTGACTTTATTTGAACCAGCCTGCTGCGCCTGCAAGTACGTTTATAACTGCGAGAGGTGTATTTGTGCACTGGACGGCAATTTCACTTGTTCAAATGCGCCGGTTCACTGCGCCGGCAAAATCTTAGTAAATGTCAAGTCACGTAAATGCATTTGCATAAGTTGAACAGGCGCACCTCCTAAACTTGCCATTGTATAACAGTCCCTGCACAAAATGACATTTCTAAAGGAAAAAAAAGGCATTTAAAAGCACTCGCGGCTATAATTGAATTGTCGGCTCCCGTCAATACAGAGAAAAGTCTTTGAAAAAAAAAAAAATGCGTGGGGGTTCCCCCAAATTCCATTACCAGGCCCTTCAGGTCTGGTATGGATATTAAGGGGAACTCCGCGCCAAATTTAAAAAAAAATTACGTGGGGGTTCCCATCAAAATCCGTACAAGGCCCTTCAGGTCTGGTATGGATTTTAAGGGGACCCCCGCGCCAAACTTAAAAAAAAATCCACACCAGACCCTTTATCCGAGCATGCAACCTGGCAGGCCACAGGAAAAGAGGGGGGGGCGAGAGAGCGCCCCCCCTCCTGAACCATACCAGGCCACATGCCCTCAACATGGGGAGGATGCTTTGGGGGTCTGTGACCCCTCAAAGCACCATGGGGACAAAGGCCTCATCCCCACAACCCTTGCCAGTGGTTGTGGGGGTCTGCGGGTGGGGGGGCCCGGCCCCCCCTATGTGAAATGGTAATGGGGTTTTGACAATTCCTTTATTAATGTCTTCTCCTTTCCCCGATTCTTCTTCCATCTTCTTGTTCCATCTTCTTCTTCCATCTTCTTCTTTTTTCCATTCAGGTTTCTTCCTCCATCTTGTTCTTCATCTTCATCTTCATCTTTCTTCTTCCTTCGGTGTTCTCATCCGCATCTTGCTCCGGATTCTTGTTCCCCTCTTCTTTCTCCTGATGATCCGCTTGCATTCGAGGTTCCCGCTGTGTGACGCTTCAGTTCTGACAGTTCTCCTCTGAGTCCGCGGCCACCCAGTGACCCCGGCCCCCTCTGACGCACATGGACTTGATGGGGACTTTCCCAGTGGTGTCAGAGGGGGGCGGGGCCCCAGGGTGGCCGTGGACTCAGAGGAGAAATGTCAGAACTGAAGCGTCACACCGAAGGAAGATGAAGATGGAAGAACAAGATGGAGGAAGAAACCCGAATGGAGAAAAGAAGAAGATGGAAGAACAAGATGGAGGAAGAAACCCGAATGGAGAAAAGAAGAAGATGGAAGAACAAGATGGAGGAAGAAACTCGAATGGAGAAAAGAAGAAGGTGGAAGAACAAGATGGAGGAAGAAACCCGAATGGAGAAAAGAGGAAATGGAAGAACAAGATGGAGGAAGAAACCCGAATGGAGAAAAGAACAAGGAGGAAGAAGAAACACGAATGGAGAAAAGAACAAGATGGAGGAAGAAACCCGAATGAAGAAAAGAACAAGATGGAGGAAGAAACCCGATAGGAGAAAAGAAGAAGATGGAGGAAGAAACCAGAATGAAGAAAAGAAGAAGATGGAGGAAGAAACCCGAATGGAGAAAAGAAGAAGATGGAGGAAGAAACCCGAATGGAGAAAAGAAGAAGATGGAGGAAGAAACCCGAATGGAGAAAGAAGATGGAGGAAGAAACCCGAATGGAGAAAGAAGATGGAGGAAGAAACCCGATTGGAGGAAGAAGATGGAGGAAGAAGATGGAGGAAGAAGATGGAGGAAGAAGATGGAAGAAGAAGATGGAAGAAGAAGATGGAAGAAAGGAGAAGACATTAATAAAGGAATTGTCAAAAACCGGCTATTGTCATTTTTAACACTTTTTTTGTGAAATGGTATGGGTACATTTGTACCCCATTACCATTTCACACAGGGGGGGTGGGATCTGGGGGTCCCCTTTGTTAAAGGGGGCTTCCAGATTTTGATAAGCCCCCCGCCCGCAGACCCCCACAACCACCGGGCAAGGGTTGTGGGGATGAGGCCCTTGTCCCCATCAACATGGGGACATGGTGCTTTGAGGGGTCACAGACCCCCAAAACATCCTCCCCAAGTTGAGGACATGTGGCCTGGTATGGTTCAGGTGGAGGGGGGGGCGCTCTCTCGTCTGCCCCTCTTTTCCTGCAGCCTGCCAGGTTGCGTGCTCGGATAAGGGTCTGGTGTGGATTTTTAGGGGGACCCCCCATGCCATTTTTTTTTATGTTTGGTGCGGGGGTCCCCTTAATATCCATACCAGACCTGAAGGGCCTGGTGATGGAATTTGGGGGGACCCCCACGCATTTTTTTTTTCAAAGACTTTCAGGCCGGGTTCACACCTATGCGTTGCGTTTTTGAGCTTGGAGTCTTTGCCAAATTCGCAATCAGTCGTTCAGTGGTTCCATTGCGTTTTTAGCTGCTGACTTGCCGACCTGGGAAGTCTCGCCGCTGTTATCATGAGTGGGAACTCCACGCCAAATTTTAAATAAAAAAACGGCATGGGTTCCTCTCCAGGAGCATATCAGGCCCTTAGGTCTGGTATGGACTTTAACGGGAACCCCTACGCCGAAAAAAACGGCCCCGCCCCATATGACGTCACAGTCCCTGGGAATGATGGGACTGTGACGGCATATGGGGGCGGGGTCACTGGGTGGCATTACCCTGTGACCACGCCCATGCCTATAAAAGTGAATGCACTCTGCTCATACGGCATTACAGCCGGAGAGAGCGACGAGTCAATATCTCCAGGAGAGAAGAGGGAAGAAGGCGACGAAGAAGACCAGGCCCCGCTAGCAAAAAAGCTGGAAGAACATAGCGGAGGCCCAGCAGAAGGAAGAAAGAACTGGAGAGCGAGAGAAGAACCGGAGAGCGCGGAGACGACACCGGAGACCCCCGAAGTCGGAAGAGACCGCCTGAAGTTGGAAGAAGACCCCCGGAGCTGACTAATTAATGACTTAAAAAACCTGTGTAGTGTTTTTATTGCCATTTTTTTTCCACCAGGTGAATGGGTAGGGGTAGGATGTACCCCATACTCATTCACATAGGGTGGGAGGCCAGGATCTGGGGGCCTCCTAATTAAAGGGGGCTCCTGGATTCCGATAAGCCCCCCCGCCCGCATACCCCGACAACCAACGGCCAGGGTTGTCGGGAAGAGGCCCTGTCCTCATCAACATGGGGGCAGGGTGCTTTGGGGTGGGGGGGCTGCAGTGCGCCCCCCCGCCCTGAAGCACCCACCCCCCATGTTGAGGGCATGCGGCCTGGTACGGTTCAGGAGGGAGGGGGGGCCGCTCTCTCGTCCCCCCTCTTTTCCTGCCGGCCTGCCAGGTTGCGTGCTCGGAAAAGGGTCTGCTATGGACTTGGGGGGGACCCCCAAGCCGTTTTTTTCGGCGTAGGGGTTCCCGTTAAAGTCCATACCAGACCTAAGGGCCTGGTATGCTCTTGGAGGGGAACCCACGTCGTTTTTTTTTTTTTTTATTTCCCCCTCAAGATCCCTGTTCAGAACGCAACACATGTGCGAATCAGATGCGTGCCCATAGAACATAATGGGCCTGAATTCGCACCTGAGCCGCACCGCAATGCCTAAAGAATGCACACGGTTTTTCGGTAATTCGCAGTGCGAATGCATCGCACATATGTGAACCAGCCTCATTGGAATCAATGTATTTTATAATGTTATGCGAATTGGATGCGATGTAAGCCGCAACCAATTCGCATAGGTGTGAACGGGGCCTCAATGACTTTTATATGTATTGACGGGAACCAGCAATTCATTACAGCCGAGAGTACTTTTAAATGACTATTATTTTACTTTAGAAATATCATTTTGCTCTTGGACTGTTATAAACATGGAAAAAATGCGCTACTTTACAGGCATACGATAGACACCCCCCAGGTATGATATTTAGGGCCAGTTCACACCGGGTGCAGTGCAGTGCGTTTTTTGATGCATGAAAAAGCAAAGAAAGTTGATCACATTAATGCCAATGGCATAGTTCACACCACTGCAGTCCGTTCCAGTGTGTTTTTATGTACAGAACTGTACTGGACCGCAGTAAAACACATCAAAAACACACCGGAACGTACCAAAAACACACTGGAACGCACCGGAACGCACCTAAATGCACCAAAGACGCACTGCAACACACTTGTCCTTATTGGGGCCAGTTCACACCAGACGCAGTTCCGTTCAGTTCTGTGTGCTTTTTTTCTGCACAAAATGCATGCACAGTATTTTCCATGTATTCCAATGGCTCTAGTTGGCTCTAGTTTACACCATGCAGTCAGTTTCCGGTCAGTTTCTGCACCGGAAACTGACCATAAACTGACTGTATGGTGTGAACTAGAGCCAACAAGAGCCATTGGAATACATGGAAAACACTCTGTGCATGAAACTGAATGGAACTGCGTCTGGTGTGAACTGGCCCTTAAGGTTAAGTGAAAAGAGTGGGAAAAAAGCACTGGACTGCATCAAAACTGCACCAAAAACGCATCAAAAATGCACTGGAACGCGTCACAAACGCGCATGTAGTAAAGCACCTGGAACGCATCCAGACTCCGTTTCTATGGTGTGAACCGGCCTTTAGGGCCGGTTCACACCATGGAAACGCAATCCGGATGCGTTCCAGGTGCTTTTTTGCATGCACGTTTTTGATGCGTTCCAGTGCATTTTTGGTACGTTTTTGATGCAGCCCAGTGCTTTTTTTTCACCCCTCTTTTATTAACCATAGATAAGGACAAGTGTGTTCCAGTGCGTTTTTGGTGCATTTAGGTGTGTTCCGGTGCGTTCCAGTGCGTTTTTGATGCGTTTTGCAGCATTCCAGTACAGTCCAGGGCAGGTAAAATGCAGCATGTTCTACTTTTTTTGTGGAACTGGAACGCACTGGAACAAACACTGCCATTTAGAACCATATAACCAACTTTCCATGCATTTTTGATGCATAAAAAACGCAATGGACTGCATGTGGTGTGAAATGGCCCTTAAGCAATTTGGCATATTTAAAGGCACTTCTCCTTGTTTTATTTTTGGTGTTGTCCAAATTTGTGACATTGATATATGTCCCTTAGGGTGGGACTTAGGCCCCCATTTTAAGGCCAATAACTAGAAGATAAGCCAGCCAAGTGAGGACTAGCAAAATTAGCAAGTCAGTTCCCATAGACTGCAATGGTATTTGTTGTATAACTTTTGCCCATGTTAGGCTCTTTGTTTGTCCCCCGGAACGGGGGGTGTTTGTCCCATCTCTAATTTTGTAGCATGCTGGATTATGTGCTTAATTTTGGACAGAGGGGGGGCTTATTTTCTGCTAGCTGCATTTGTGTTGGTCTGAGCATGCTCAGGAACTTAGTTTTTTTTTTTTTTTTTGGTGGTTTTTGTGTGTGAACAGCACCTGGATATTTCTGGGCATGCTTAGAGAGTGTTTTTATGGGTTAGTAATTGAAGGACATCCTTAACAGGTGTACCCACTTTGAAGTTCAGTCTCTACGTTCGGTGAACTTGCATTTTGGGTGTTTCATGGACTGTGCATGTGTTTTCAATTGCCTCATTAGCACACAAACCTAGGTTATATAAAGCTTGCAGATAGCATTCTCTCCCTTGCCCTGAAAAGAGGCAAGATTGTGTGTGTGGCGCCGGCCGGCAAAATGTTCATTTTGGTGTCATTATCGAGTTTGTAACACATGCATTTTATTTGTTATGTCTTTGCAAAACAGATGTTTGTTTTACTTTTGTTTATTGATGTTTTTTTTGTGTGGGGGATATGTTCCCATGAAATATTTTTGATGTTGTTAATGTGTGTCGTTTGTTCACTTTGATTTAATTGTCTGTGCTGCATTATTTTGCTAAATCTTTCTCAAGATGTGACTAATGTTTCAAATTTACCTTCATGTCTTTTATTTTTATTTATTTTTTGGCTTCCCTTTGTTTTTTCCAAGTCCTGTTTTGTTGACCAAAAAATGTGATGTTTGTTTTTTGTTTTCTATGCAACAAATGTGACAGCTGTAGCTTAACTATGCTTATTGGCATGTCAAAACAAAACAGGTGTGATTTGTCTACCCTGGTGCCTTCATGGTAGCATATGCATGTATTGTGTGCTGCCATGGATAGTCACCAGGAAATCAAAAATACAGAGCGGTAAGTATTAAATTTTCCTTCTTACTGCAGTGGTTCTCAGCCTCAGTCCTCAAGTACCCCCAACAGGACATGTTTTGTGAATTTTTCTTATCGAGAATTGCTGTCCAAAATACCAAACCATTGATTGTGATTTAAAGCACATGTGCAAGATGAAGGAAAACCTGCAAACATGGCCTGTTGAGGGTACTTGAGAAGCACTGATTTAGAGCACTGCACTTAAAAATAGCTCAAGGCAATACGATTCTAATTGTGGGCATTTTGAGGGAAACCAAGTAAGTGTTAGAACCCCTGCTTGTTTTTTTGTTTTTTTTAGGTTGGCTTTGTGTCCCTTTTAGTAAAATTGGCTTCACTTCCTGTCACACAGCTAAACAGGAAGTGAAGGAACCCTACCAATGTCTTTTCTTGGGGACACACAGATCAATCTAACTAGTGTCCCCATTAAGCAAATTGCACTCTAGCACTTTGTTGTGTACACCCCAAATCATTGGGTAGTTTGGGGTTTAGTAAAGGCAAATCCACTCTGCAGTACAAGTGTAGTTGCTGAAAATCTGAGGGGAAGCACTGGTGATTGTAACATTCAATCATGTAAAAGCAAAGAAGGTGTTTTTTTGTTTCCTTGCATATCCCCCTCGGATATCCAGCAAGTGCACTTGTAGTGCAAAGTGGATTTGCCTTTAGTAAATAAACCCCAAAGTACCTAATAATTTGGGGTGTATCCAGCAAAATGCTGGAGTGCAATGTACATAATGGGGAAAGTATTTAGATTGATCTGTGTGTCCCCAAGGAAAGACATTGGTAGGGATTTACCCTCCCTTCCTGTGTGGCTATGTGACAGGAAGTGAATAATTTGGAAGGATAAAGTGGCCAAATATGGGAGTTGTCTTCACCCTATCAGGGGTGCAGACATCCCCAAAAACTGTCCAGACTTCTAATCCCTCTGCACTCTATCCCCAAGCAAAAATATGAAAGGATTTCATTTAGTTTAACTTTGCAAAGACACATTCCTAAGTTGAATTGTGGCCCTCTTTAATCACTTGAGATCAGCGCTATAGCTGATCGACGGCCACAGCACAGTCCTCAATTGCCGAGAGTCCGTCAATAGACGTCCTCCCCTTCACGCGCGTGCTGTGGTCACCGAGTCACTGAGACTCGGGTGATGACAGATCCGAGTAAGGGGCCGATCCCTGCCCCTTACCACGTGATCAGCTGTCAGCCAATGACAGCTGATCACGTGATGTAAACAAAATCTCGGTAATGGTTTTTGTTTTCACCTTGTGCTGACAGCGTGAGCATAAAAAAAGGCAATCACCGGCTTATGTGCAAGGGACATCGGGCCCGAAGAGGAAGAGGCAATTCTGCGCCATCTGTGACAATCAGTAGCCCCTGCCAGTGCCACCTATCAATGCCCACCACTGGTGCCAATCAGTGCCACCTAGCAGTGCTGCCTATCAGTGCCCATCACTGCCAATTATCATTGCCACCTAGCAGTGCCACTTCTCAATGCCCACCAGTGCCAACTAGCAATGCCACCTCTCAGTGCCCACCCTTGCCACCTTATCGGTGCCCATTAGTGCAGCCCATCAGTGCAGTCTCATCAGTGTACATTAATGAATGAGAAAAATAACCTTTTTTCTAAATTTTCAAACTAAATATTAACCACTTCCCTACCGCCCACCTTCAAATTACATCTTTGACTTTGTGCGGTGACATCTGAATGATGCCTGCAGTTGCAGGCATCATTCAGATATCATTATTTTCAGCTGGCGATTCTGTGCACGATAAAAATGATCATAGCGGCAGTTCCCCCTGCTTGATCGTTCTTATAGGCGGCGGGAGGGGACGCCCCCCCTCCCGTTGCGATCCGGTGCTTCTCCGGGCTCTCCCGTGCCATCGGGGGCCTGGAGAATGAATTGGCCAGCGCCGGATGGGAAGCATAGAGATGACTGGTGACCAGACCAGTCATCTCTATGACCGTCAGAGGCCGGGCGCGACGTTATGACGTCACGCCGGGTTCCCGTATGTAAACAAAGCCTTGATCTCGGCTGTCAGCATGAGATCAGTGAATTTTTTTTACCGATCTCATGCTTTCCAGCCTGGAGGAGAGATGTGGGGTCTTATTGAAGGAGAGAAGGAGAGAAGTGTCAGAATAGGCCCGGTGCTGAAGTGGTTAAAATATCCTATTTTTTTTTTTTTTAGTCGGTCTTTTGTATTTATAGAAAAAAACAAAAACAAAGGCAGAGGTGATCAAATAGCACCAAAAGAGCCGGTTCACACAGGGGCAACACGACTTCAACACGACTTCAGACTTTAGACTTCAACACGACTCAGACACGACTTGAGCATGAATCACAGAGCTACTAAGTTGTGATTCTCAACACGACTGAAGTTGCCTCCAGGACAGGAGACATTCCAGTGGCCAATAAAACAAGAATCAGCTCTGTGTGAGCCGTTACTGGGACTTGCAGCTGGCTCTGTGCTCCCGGGTCCCGCCGCCATCTTGCGGCCTGCTGTCCTTCTCGGAGCCTCTGGGCTCGATTGCCGTGGTTCGCGGGGCTGGAGGTGCCTCATCCACGCACACCGAGGGCACCAGTAGTGGGGAGAGTGTTCCGGACCGGCGCTGTGACCGCCTGGGGGCCTCGGGAAATTGATTGCCCAGGCCTGCGGCCTACACACATCTTGCGGCCTACCGCAATTCCGGGAGCCTCCGTCCTCAATTTCTGAGTGCCGCCAGACACGCGGCGGACGGGCACGTCCTCCGGAGCTACCATCCGTGCCGGGGGGGGTCGGCACTGCGCCTGACGACTTTCGGGGAGCTGCTTCTACGCATCCACGTCTGCAGCCCGCAGCCATCTCTCGGCCTCCTGACCGGCCCCATCCATCGGACGCAGGTACGCCTCCACTCCTCCTGGGTTCCTTTGGGTGATCGACTGCCCCACAATACTGAGGGGGGGGACTCCCCCACTCCAGCACCTCTCCATCCTGTCTTTGTTGTGCCCCCCCGTCCTCCCATTTGGACTGGGCCCCTCTGCCTGCGAGCCCCCCTCTCCCCCCCCTGAACTTTCCCTAATTTTGGGGTTAGGATTGGATGGGCCGCCCTAGGACCCGCAGCTATACAAATAAGGGCCCGAAGGCTCCTCACATACCTCCGTCAGCAGTTGTTCCGTCTACCCGGAGATCCTCGGCTGGGATAGCGGCCGTTGCGCGGATGGCTGCGGAGTCGGGGGTGGCGGCGCCACCCACGGGAGTGGAGATCCTGGCAGCCATCACATCCTGTAAAGAAACTCTGACATCTAAGATTGATTTTTTGACAGTGGATGTCGGTCTTCTCCGTCAAGATATGGATACATTTCGCTCTCGCATCACAGAGGTGGAGGACAGGGTCTCTGTGGTGGAGGATACGGTTCGGTCAGACTCCAGGGAGATACGGGCCCTCCAAATTCAAGTGAAAGCGCTGCAGGAGCGCGCGATAGACACCGAGAACCGCCTCAGGCGGAACAACATCCGTATAATTGGACTGCCCGAGAGGGCCGAGGGCCCTAGGCCTGCTGAATTCACTGAGCAATTACTGACCACCCTGTTTGACCTGGGTGCTCCGGCATCTACCTTTGTGGTTGAAAGAGCCCACAGGGTTCCACCGCTCCCTCCGAGACCTGGGGCCCCTCCACGCCCCTTCCTGCTACGAATGCTGAACTACCGGGACCGGGACCGCATCCTTGCGGCGGCACGAGCCATGCCAGACATTAAGTATGAAAACACCAGACTACTTTTCTTCCCGGACTTCTCCCAGGAGGTACAGCAACGTCGCAAGTCCTTCACTGATGTGAGACGCCGGCTCCGGGAGAGGGGTCTGCGCTTTGGCCTGTTATATCCCAGCAGACTGCAAGTCACTGACGGTAGCGACACTCATTTCTTTGATACCCCGGAGGCGGCAGCGGCGTGGCTAGACGCCCGTTAACCTTAGGCAGCCGAGGACCAACGGTGGATTTCACCCGGCAGGGAACAGATATGCTTCAACTATCACATCAATGAACATCTTTCCTGTCTTTTGAAGAACCCCAGCACTGCCCCCTTCTATGTCCCTAATCCTGCTTATCCCTGCTGGCTTTCACCTTTGTTCCTTATACACAAATGTTCACTTCGGCTGATTGAACTTCCACTCACTCCTGTCTAAGGAGCTCCAATGGCAACTAACGAACTGCCTCGCTCATGAACCAAGGTGACTCAAGTTGTTCCCCCTTTCCACACCTTGGACTTCCACCCAGAGTTGAGGCGGACTGCCCCGGAAACGTATCCCTCACCTGCGGTCCTACGGGCCGACTTCTTAGGGTCGCAGTGACCTAAAGATTACATGTTTTTCTCAGTTAAGGGACAAAACCCTGCATCAGTTTTTATGGCTCTTGGGTCCCTTTTTTTTTGGCCCTTGACGCTAGGTTTGTATGGTGTTTGGGTAGGGTGTTTTATGTTATGGGGAGAGGAGTTCAATTTTTATGAAGGTCCAGATAATTACTGTATTGCTCAAATACCTTATGGGTCTCTGACCCTATTGAATGAGTGTGCCACTACTGTGTTTACTTATATGTGTTGGGTTGATGGTCTCATCCTGCTTCTATTTCCCCCTGGTGTTCCTTGATGGCTCCTCCGGATGCTGAGCTCCTGACCGTTCTGTCGTGGAATGTTCGGGGGCTCAACTCGAAGTTTAAGAGGTCACTCTTATTTCAATATTTGAAAATACATAATCCCCACATAGTGCTACTGCAGGAGACACATTTAACCGGCAGCAAGGTTATGGCTCTGAAGAAGCCCTGGGTACAGAAGGCGTTTCATGCGACCTACTCTTCATATTCTCGTGGGGTATCTATCCTGATTAGCAAACGTGTACCGTGTGTGATACACGATGTTCATCTGGACCCCCAGGGAAAGTTCGTTATGGTTGTTCTGAGTGTATATACCCAAAAGTATGTCATAGTGAATGTTTATTTGCCTCCCCCTGGTCAGGTACAGGCTCTGTACACTCTCTACGAGAGGTTGGCTCCGCATTGCCCAGCGCAGGTTCTGTTCATGGGAGACTTTAATGCTACGCTGTCCCGTGACCTGGACAGGCCTTCCCCCCAATCCAATTTTAACTCTGATCTCGGAACGTGGGCTCAAGCCACGGAGTTCCAGGAGGCATGGAGGTGGCTTCACCCCCAAGATAGAACGTATTCTTGTTTTTCGGCCACATTTAGAACCTCCTCTCGCATTGATCTAGCTTTTGCTAATTCCACCATGCTGGCTAACGTTCAGGAGGCATGTTATCTCCCCTCTGGCCTCTCTGATCATCACCCCCTTAAATTGACCATTAGGACCACCAGGTCGCGGAACAATGCCCTTTGGAGGTTGCAACCCCATTGGATCAATAACGAGGCTGTCCATGACAGAGTTCTTTCCCCCCTGGGGGAATATTGGGTGCACAATGCGGGGTCGGCTTCTCTGGAGACGACCTGGGACGCCTCCAAGGCTCACAGCAGGGGTCAGTATATCTCGGCTGTGGCGGCGGTAAAGGCGGAACTGGGAGATGGGGTATCTGACCTGCAGCGTAGGGTGGATGAGGCGATGAATCAGTATTCAGCCTCGCTGACGGTGTCCAATTTTGAACACCTGTCATCGCTTAGGCGAGAACTACATCTCTGTGTTACAGATGCCACTAGTCTTGGTATACAAGGTAGCAGACAGGCATACTTCGAACATGGTGACAAAAATAGCAAGCTGCTGGCGATGCTAGCACAGCAGGACAGGCCCTCAGCGGTTATATCGGAGATCCTCACGGCAGATGGCGCATTAGCCACCTCTCAGGAGGATATTCTGTCTACATTCAATACCTTCTACACTTCTCTTTATGTCTCTTCACTTCCTGACGGGTTTGATCCTGCGCCTATGACCTCCATGCTGGACACATTGGCCCTGGGGTGGCTCTCTGACACGGAGAGGCAACTCCTTGTCTCAGAGATCACCCCGGAAGAAGTCAAACTGGCCATTAAATCTTTTCCGGCAGGTAAAACCCCAGGGCCGGACGGCCTGCCCATTGAGTACTATAGGGCCCACGCAGAACTGCTCGCCCCTAAACTAGCTCAGATGTTTCAGGCTTGCTTGAATCAAGACTCCTTGCCACCCTCTATGAGAGAAGCCCATGTGGTACTTATTCCTAAGCCTAATAGAGACCCTAAGTTATGCGCCTCATACAGGCCAATTGCACTTCTCAACTGTGACCTTAAAATTTTGACCAAGTTACTGGCCATTAGACTCAACGTAGTGATAAAGTCCCTGATTGACCCCGACCAAATGGGCTTCATGCCCGGTAGATCTACGGACATTAATATACGCAGACTATTCACTAATATTCATGCCCCCCATACTAACCAGGGTACTAGAACCATTGCCACCTTGGATATAGAGAAGGCATTCGACACGGTGGAATGGGTCTATCTGTGGGAGGTGCTTAGATGAATGGGGTTCCCGTTAAAATTTATAGGCTGGATACGCACACTTTACACTGGTCCTACGGCCCGCATTAAGCTGAATGGCTCTTTGTCTCCTCCGTTCTCCCTGCAGAGGGGCACCAGACAGGGATGCCCTCTCTCCCCGGCTTTGTTCGCCCTGGCCGTGGAGCCTATTACTGAGGCCCTTAGGACCTCGGCCGAGGTCCGTGGTCTTCGGGTGGGCTGGCTGGAGGAGAGAGTGGCTTTATACGCGGACGATATGCTCCTGTTCCTGAATGACGCTGGTGACTCTCTGCGGGGCGCACTTGGTATCATGGATACCTTCGCCGCCTTCACGGGGCTGAGGGTGAACTGGCACAAGTCGCAATTGTTCCCAGTGGATGCGGGGGCCCGGTCCTCCTCGCCCTCCTCTCTCCCGCTTCAGTGGGTTGAGCAGTTCACCTACTTAGGAATTGTTATCTCAAAGGAGACTGGGGATTTTGTGCGGCTAAATCTCGACCCTGTCCTGGTGACCATTAAAGCCAAATTTAAGGCGTGGAGTAACCTCCCCCTTTCTCTCATTGGGCGTATTAACCTGATTAAAATGAAAGTCCTTCCTAAACTCACGTATATTTTTCGGAATTCCCCTCACTGGCTGACTAAAGTCTTCTTTAATTCCCTCAGGCAACTCTTCCTCTCCTTTATTTGGGGGGGCAGGCCACCTAGATTCAAATATTCCACCTTGACCAGGCCTGTGGACAGTGGCGGCTTGGCTCTCCCTGATTGTTACAAGTACTATTTGGCCACTCAGCTTGTGACCGCCCACTGGTGGCTGAGACCGGACCTGACCAATTCTGTGACGGTACTGGAGGCAGCCGTAGTGGGGTCCCTGGAGGCACTGGAGGGACTGCTATTCAGGGGGCAAAAAACGCCCCACAATCTCACCCCTTCCATGCGTACCACTATGCGGGCATGGAGGGCGGGTGAGGCACTAAGGGCACCCCAGCCGAACTCTTGGTCTCCTCACACCCCCCTGTGGCTGAATCCCAACCTGTCACAATTCCACACTATCCCCGATCCGCAGGCCTGGGCCAAGTACAAAATACTGACCCTCAAACATATTATCACCAACAGAGATCTCACTCCCTTTCACACTTTATGTGCTAAATTCAACGTACCTGACCGAGCCCGCTTTAGATATCTCCAAATTGCACATGCCTTCAGGTGCCAATTTCTGGGCAGGCCAGTCGAACTGGCGTACTCAGAGTTGGAATCTACTATCCGGGTGAAAGACCTGGAAAAACCCGCGTCTCAGATTTATGGATCCCTGCTGGTTGCTGCTATCCCCGAGCTGTCTTCCCTCCGCAGGAAATGGGTGGAGGACATACCGGGGCTGGACACGGACGACTGGAGGGAGGTTTGGGATTATCCCTTCTCCCCTCTGATCTCAGCAAGGGACAAATTAGTCCAATATAAAATTGTCCACAGGGCTCACTACACACCTCACAGGCTGCACCAGATGTCACCGGAGCATTCTCCGGAGTGCTGGCGCTGCTCCTACCGGCCAGGGGGTTTCTTCCATATTTTCTGGGCTTGCCCAGCAATTGTACAGTATTGGAGTGAAGTGATACGGGTGATCAATAAGGCCACCGGGACTTGCGTCCCATGCGAGCCCATACACTGTTTGCTAGGACTGGTTGACCAACTGCCAATACTCAGAGCCAGAAAAACACTCATATCCCTGTTGTTGTATTATGCACGCAAAGCCATTACAATGAATTGGAAAAAATCGTCTCCCCCCTCTGTTAAATTTTGGAAAAACTTAATTAATGCCAGTTTGCCCCTATATAGAGCCACGTACTTGTCTAGAGGTTGTCCGCACAAATTTGAAAAGGTATGGAACTGTTGGTTAGATGACAGAAGCACGGCAAGTGATACAGTGACCACGGTCTAGACTTATATTGTATCTTCAAAATATCGATTTATTAACCCAAAAAATGTCTTCAGGCTACCTTCCTCTAACAATAACACTTTGAAGCATGATGTATATTGAATGAACCCTCTCCCCAAGCTTGGGGTTGTAGTATAGACTAAGTTAAGTTTTTTGTTATTTGTCGCCCTGTGACGGTCTGATGCCGAAACAGGGTAATGGCCCCTGCGTGGGCAGCTGTTGTGCCTAGATGTGGGCAAATTGTGTGTATGTTTTATAAAAACTCAATAAAAAAGATTTAAAAAAAAAAAAAAAAGAATCAGCTCTGTGGGAGGGAGGGGGAGGGATGGGTTTGCCTGAGAAATGTATGTTCTCTTCCTGTAAAGTTGCCTTCAAAATGAACACTGATCAGACTTCTAAGCGACTTCCATTGAAATCAATGGTACAAGTTGCCTACAGGTCGCCTAGAAGTCTGATTGAAGTAGTACAGGAACCTTTTTTGAAGTCGGAGCGCCTGCAATCATGTGCATTAAAACGGCTCCATGCACTTCAATTCATTTTAAAAATAGCACGAGTTGGGGCAACTCGGGCGACCAGAAGTCGTGTCCGGAGTCGCCCCTGTGTGAACTGGGTCAAAGAAAGCTCTATTTGTGTGCAAAAAATGATTACATTTTCATTGGGTTACAGTGTTGTATGACCGCGCAATTGTCATTCAAAGTGCATCAGCGCTGAAAGTTGAAAATTGGTCTGGGCAGGAAGGGGGCTTAAGTGGCCAGTAAGCAAGTGGTTAATATAAGGCTACATGCACACGGACGTTTTTCCAGCCGCTTGTTTGAGCGTTTTTGAGCTGTAAATGGCATAGTCAGTTTTAGGCCCCATGTACACGGGACAGTGGTGCAAAGTCTTCAGAACTAAGGTTGAAACCGGCGTTTAGAAATGCGCGTTATCGCGTTTGCCTGCCGCGTTTTACCGCATTTGCGTCTATAAGCGTTTAGTTAGGAAACATCATAAGGACCCTCCCTAAGCTCAAAAAACAGTATTAATAACTATTTCAGCTATTTTGTGAGACCAGAGTGAGTAGCAGCAGCTGAGAGAGCAGCAGTGTACTTGTATTTAGCGTGTCACTTGCCACATCACTTGCCACAAGTTGTGGATTGTCCACTTGCCACATCACCTGGCACAAGTTGTGGATTGTCCACTTGCCATGTCACCTGGCCATGTCACCTGGCACAAGTTGTGGATTGTCCACGTGCCACGTCATCTGGCCACAAGTTGTGGATTGTCCACAATGCAATGCAAGCAATTACATTTTATATATATATATATATATATATATATATATATATATATTATGTTTTTTCAGCATTTGCCATAATTTTGGAGTTTTTCAATGTAAAAAAATAGGTCACCTTTAAAAACGCTTATAAACGAAAACGCGGCTAAACGCCGGTACCGCGTATGAAACGTGGAAATCTTTGGCGTCTGAACGCATTTTTGGGCTTTCTGAAAAACAAGGTTAAATGCAACTGCCTAAGGGCCAGTTCACACCTTGAAAACGCAGTGCAGATGCATTCCAGGTGCTTTTCTGCATGCGCGTTTTTGATGCAGTCCAGTGCTTTTTTCCCTCTCTTTTTTCTTAGGCCTCATGCCCACGGACGGACGTTTTAAAAAACGGGCTGTAAGGCTCGATTCACACTAATGCGTTTGTAGCGGCCTCACCCCATCTCTTTTGTCTAGGGGTATCACACACGACAGGGTGAGATGCGCTACGGCCCATGTCCCCCCCATGGCTGTGGGTGAGGTGAAGGCCAGTACCAGATATTTCCTCGGGGCTGTGCATTTCTGTAAAGGACCAAGACCCGCTGTGTCAACACTTCTCTTTGCTCCCATTAACCAGAGTTCCACACACCGATCACAGTCCAACTCTTGTTTTATTGCATAACCCACAATAAACAGTGCTTCAGTAGCCAACTGGTTGAGACTTGATAACAGTTTGATACAGTGGAATGAGCAGGTCGAGGCACTTTTCCTGATTTTCAGCTAAACCACTGTGGTTTCACCAGCGGTTACTATAGCCATCGGCTAAGAGAGAACTTAGAACTGGGAAGTCTCTACCAGCGACTCAAGAGAACATAGATAGGAGTACCTTTGCTGCGCTGTGGCCCCTGTCAGGGGAAGATGTCCCTCCAAAATAGTTACCAGAGGCCCATCCGTCACTGGGTTGATGCTGCTCCAGACTCTCTGAATGGGTAACCTCACCGGCCTCCTCACTTCAGACACGGGCCCCATCCACTTCAGGGACCCTCGGACTTCTCCACCCTCGCGGGTCCAAGTCGAAGTCACTGGGCCCCAGGCCTCCTGGTTTAGTACCTTACCCCAGGCTGAAGGTGCCTGGGATGGACTCCAACTCCATTCCGGTCAGGCCTAGGGCACCTGAGCCGGAATCCGGAACCGCCTGAACCCAGGCCTAAGGTGCCTGGGCACGTGATGAAGGACCTCCAACAGAGCAAGACCTCGTGACCAGGGCGTCTCCCCCTTTTATCCCCTCCATTGATGCCACGGCAGGTTCCCCGCCCTCGCCGTACCTTCTCCGAGAAGGGACAAAAAGGACAGCACTATGGCAGCAAATCTACCTTGAGCCTGCGGGCACCTGCCACCCACAGGCCAAGGAGATTATTACACCGCCCAATCCTCCACGAATACAAATGGTACAATTACTCCCATTATTCACACACCTGAATCATATTACCACCCAGGTGTACCCCACCTAAATTTAGAAACCCTGCTACATACTCCCCCCTGTGATTTGACGCTGGTCCCCAGCGTCTGGTACAAACCCATGTCTCCCAAAGAGTGGTGACATAAGCCTGACCCCAGAGGCTATCCCTAAAAATTTGAACCTTAACCATGCCAAGACCTGTTTAAAGGGGAGAGGAACATAAAACAATAAACTTTTTCATAAAACCCTCTAAGCATGTACACATATACAATCCCTCCCTTTACTGTCTAAGAACCACCCCACACTCAGTAGTCTTGACAGACGAATCTCCTGCAGAAGGGGAAAAAAAAAACAACACACAAGAAAAACCACATCCTAACATTCTGTGTTAATTTGGAATGAATGGGTCTATCAGCCGAGAGACCCACTCGCTCCAATTAGTAAAGTGATGCAAATGTACAAACAACAGCCGTTGCGTAACACCACCACCTGGTGACGATGCCACGGTGATGACACTTGGTGAAATCTTCAGTCTTCCTGCGTCCCTACTCTGATTCTACTCCCAAAGTCTCTGTCTTTAAATTGTGAAAGAAGAGAGAACAAACAGCTCTCATTCCTGCAAAGAGTAAGAAAAAAACAAAAACCCAAATAAAAAAACTAGGGTACAGTTCGATGCTCCGGCAAGAACACTTCCAGAAAGTTGCGGCAGTGAAAACACACAAGTGAGTCTCTTCTCACAAGTAAAACTTCGGGTCAGGCAAGAACAAAGGTTTCAGATGTTTGTCGAAAACCTCAATCGAATAGTCAGCATCCTCTCCATCTTTCCTGCAGATGCGCACCTTGTCTGCATGGATATGGCGGCCCCACATCCAGTCTGCTCTGCAGTCTCTGAACTTTTTAGACACAGGTGGCGAACAAGACAAGTACCGCCGGGCATGAGGCACTTTAAGTTTCTCCCATACGAACTCATTGTACCACCGCTGTCGCAGAACTTCAACTTCAAACAGTAAGTCCCTGGGCAAATAAGGATATTCCCATCCGTACTCGTGAGCGACCCTCTGAGAAAAGAGTCGTTGTAATCGGGCCAAGGGAGGCATTGTGGCCCGCTCACCTTCTCCTGGTTGAACAATGGCCTCTGGGTGCCGAGGTACTTTCACTACCTCTGATGGCTTTTCTCTCGGTGCCCGTAGTGATGCTCGCTGTTTCCCCGCCAACAAAACGGGTGATGCTGTGGATTATAGAAGAGCAACCGGAGGACTAGGCTTCCTCGTAGACTCAGGAGCTTCCGCCCGGGGCGTGCTATCTCCTATGGACATAGGCGAATCTTGGGGTGCACGTAGCATAGGTAATGGGCGTTTGTCCCAGCCCTTCTGGTGAAACAGTTCATCGATCTCACCGTCATCTCCACAATCCGACAGTGACTCTAGGTCGGAAGTGTCATACATCTCCGCGGGAAGGTAGTCTCTAGTAGACGTGGAACTACCCTCCCTAGCGGGCTTCACCGACTGTGGACCCCTGACACCTCCAACCACCACCACAGTCCATACCCCTGGCTCACCTTGACCTTTCGTAGAACTGGGATGTCCAGGACTCTTCCAAACGGATCCATCCAGGCCAGGCAAGCAACGGGGTGAAGCTCTTCCACGACCACAGGAGGCCTGCACCAGGCCGACTTTCCTCTTTGGAGGTGGGAGCAGAGAATCTGTGGTGACCGAAGCAGCATCCTCTGATTTTTCTTTCTCAGTCTCTGATTGGGCAGTCACATCGCCCTGGTCAGTGCGTACGGGAACCTCCGCAAAGGCCTGGATCTCCCCTTCCGGAGTAGCGGTACCTGTGAGGCTGTTGAGGCGAAGGGCCCGGGGCCTTACTGTGGATGGCTCCACCTCGAACAAGAACTCTTTGCATGCCTCGCAACGCCCGAATGGCTTTAGGTGGACCACCAGTCCCGAGCATCCGGGACAGATCACGCCGAGGGCCTCCGTGTCTCTGCAGGTGTACAGAGCCAACTGTCCTCGGGGCCTGAGTCTTATCCCCGTGTCTGTAAGGGGAGCAGCAAAGGTAGTCATCTTCGTGGGGTAGGGAACCGGAATCCACGGGGAGCTTGAGGCCACCCCGACTGTCTGCTGCTCCATCACGCACTGACCACGCGCCGAAGTCTCCACGTGAGTTCCTCCACATGGCCAGACTCCTCCCACGACTTGCACGTTTTCACGGGCTTCCATCAAACTCCGCCCACGAACTGTGTAGTCACGGGGTGCCTCATGGCGCAGTGCAGCAAAAGCTCCCACATGTAGTACGTCACATGGCTGGACCTCTCCCTCTTCTCGCTCCTCTGCATGGGCCTTTCCCGTTTTAGGGTCATTTCCACGACTTTGAGCAGGGATGCACTTTGGCCGATCACATGGCCGACCTGTTTGGAACTCCTCCGGGCAGCAAAGTCCAGACACAGCCATTCTTACTTCCAAAGTCAAATCACACATCATCCCGGACTCACGAGCCCCCACGTGTAGCGGCCTCACCCCAACTCTTTTGTCTAGGGGTATCACACACGACAGGGTGAGATGCGCTACGGCCCATGTCCCCCCCATGGCTGTGGGTGAGGTGAAGGCCAGTACCAGATATTTCCTCGGGCCTGTGCGTTTCTGTAAAGGACCAAGACCCGCTGTGTCAACACTTCTCTTTGCTCCCATTAACCAGAGTTCCACACACCAATCACAGTCCAACTCTTGTTTTATTGCATAACCCACAATAAACAGTGCTTCAGTAGCCAACTGGTTGAGACTTGATAACAGTTTGATACAGTGGAATGAGTAGGTCGAGGCACTTTTCCTGATTTTCAGCTAAACCACTGTGGTTTCACCAGCGGTTACTATAGCCATCGGCTAAGAGAGAACTTAGAACTGGGGAGTCTCTACCAGCGACTCAATAGAACATAGATAGGAGTACCTTTGCTGCGCTGTGGCCCCTGTCAGGGGAAGATGTCCCTCCAAAAGAGTTACCAGAGGCCCATCCGTCACTGGGTTGATGCTGCTCCAGACTCTCCGAATGGGTAACCCCCCCGGCCTCCTCACTTCAGACACGGGCCCCATCCACTTCAGGGACCCTCAGACTTCTCCACCCTCGCGGGACCCAGTCGAAGTCGCTGGGCCCCAGGCCTCCTAGTTTAGTACCTCACCCCAGGCTGAAGGTGCCTGGGATGGACTCCAACTCCATTCCAGTCAGGCCTAGGGCACCTAAGCCGGAACTCAGAACCGCCCGCACCCAGGCCTGAGGTGCCTGGGCGCGTGATGAAGGACCTCCAACAGAGCAAGACCTCATGACCAGGGCGTCTCCCCCTTTTATCCCCTCCATTGACGCCACGGCAGGTTCCCCGCCCTCGCCGTACCATCTCCGAGAAGGGACAAAAAGGACAGCACTATGGCAGCAAATCTACCTTGAGCCTGCGGGCACCTGCCACCCACAGGCCAAGGAGATTATTACACCGCCCAATCCTCCACGAATACAAATGGTCCAATTACTCCCATTATTCACACACCTGAATCATATTACTACCCAGGTGTACCCCACCTAAATTTAGAAACCCCGCTACACGTTTTTTGGTGCATTTTGCATTTTGCAGAAATGCAGAGAAATTTTTTAACATGAGTTCCTATAGAACATGTTCACATCAATGCATTTTTGTGCCTCTGCGTTTTTGGAAAGGGTCAGGAACTTTTTTTTCCCAGCAAAAAACAGCGTTTTGCATGTAATAGAATTCAATGGACCCGCATCCAAAACGCAAGTACCGCGATTTTGCCGCGACTTGCGTTTTTTTTACCTGTTTATAGCTGGTTGTTAAAGGAAATGTAAAAAAATAAACATTGCCGGCTATAAAAAAAAATCGAGAAAAAACTGCGTGGGGTCCCCCCCAGGTCCTTGGGTCCAGTATGGATTCTGAGGGGACCCCCCTCAACAAAATGTAAAAAAAAATGGCGTGGGGGTCCCCCAAAATCCATACTAGACCCTTATCCGAGCACGCAGCCCGGCAGGTCAGGAAAGGGGGGCGAGCAAGCGCCTCCCCTCCTGAACCGTACCAGGCCGAATGCCCTCAACATGGGGGGTCGGTGCTTTGGGGCAGGGGGCGCCCTGCGCCCCCCCCCACCCCAAAGCACCCTGCCCCCATGTTGATGGGGACAAGGGCCTCTTACCGACAACCCTGGCCGTTGGTTGTCGGGGTCTGCGGGCGGGGGGCTTATCGGAATCCAGGAGCCCCCTTTAATAAGGGGGCCCCCAGATGCTGGACCCCCACCCTATGTGAATGAGTATGGGGTACATCGTAACCCTACCCATTCACCTGGTGGAATAAAAATGTCAATAAAAAAACACAACACAGATTTTTTAAGTAATTTATTAGGCAGCTCCGGGGGTCTTCTTCCAAGTTCGGGGGTCTTCTTCCAACTTCGGGGGTCTTCTTCCAACTTCGGGGTCTCTTCTTCTGCTCTCCAGTGTCGTCTCTGCACTCTCTGGTGCCTTCTCCACGATCTCCGGTTCTTTCTGCCTTCTGCCGGGCGCCCCGCTATCTTCTTCCAGCTCTTTTGCTAGCGGGGTCCCGGTCTTCTTCGTTGACTTCTTCCCTCTTCTCTCTGACTGATGATGCCGCTACAATGCCGTGCGCGCGGAGCACAATGACTTTGTAACGACAGGGGTTAACGTCTTTTAAAGATATTCCCTTTCCTGAACACACATCAGCTACCAGACACTCCACAGTTAGGCGACCGCTTCCCATAGGAATAATTCTTCCAGAACAAACGAGACAACGCTGCGTGTTGAAGTTCCAAAACAGAGAATGAATTTATTACAAGCACATGGTAACACATTTCTCTTCAAAAAAACCTTACCTCCCATCCTTGGGGAACAGGGCGGGTTAAACTGTCCAATGACAATGGTCATACAGGTCAGGTGTGTTCAAACTTCTCTTTCAGTAAACAGTCTTAGCAGGAGGGGTGATTTCCCCCCCCTCCTCACAGCAAGACACTTAAACATCCCATAATAGGCAGCCAGACGGTCTACCAGCTCCTATCCACATCTTCACAGTAGCAGACTTAATTACCACAAGCCACAATAGACAATAGAATGCAATCACACCCCATCACAGCAAATATTAAACAGCCAACACCCAATATACACACAACATATACAATGTATATACAGCATTGAATCTTATTAGCACAGATCGTAGTGGGGTTCTCATTCACCCTGTGCCCAAAGTGACCCCTGTCACACATCTCCCCTTTCGGCAGGAGACTAACACAGGAGGAGACCCCAGACGGGTTGACTCCGAAGTTAGTCCATAGTTCCATTCCTCTAATGCCTGGACAACCCATCAGCATTGCCATTTTGCTTACCGGGTCAGTAGCTGATGGTGACGTTGTAAGGTTGTAGGGCGAATAATGGAATTCAGTTCTGGAACAGTCACTTGCTTTGCTCTCTCAATGGCTCCCAAAACTTGTTGCTGATGCTCTTGGGAAAGGTAAGGCAAAACCTGGGCACAAATCCCATTTAACTTTTTGCCAATTTCAGCCTGTTTGTGCATTTCAATGTTCAAGCCATGGGACATCTCATAATACATGACGTAGTGTCGTTGCATCTCCGATTTCTCCCTGGCCAACTTGTCAAATTCCAATTCTAGACTGTGATATTTTGCCTGATCTAAGGTACATGTCGGGGAGGATAGTCTTACCCAGTTCTCAGCCGCAAGCGGGCTGGTTCCAGCAGCATGGGTCTGGGCACAGGTCGTCACTGGGTTGGCTTCAGCGGGGCCCATCTGGGCGTAAGCAGAAACGAGGGGGGCCAAATCATTCCCCAGTAGTACATTCGCTGGCAAATCCTTCATCACCCCCACATTCACGTGTCCCGAACCAACCCCCCAATCCAGGTGAACACGGGCAACGGGTAGCCGGAAGATGGTACCTCCCGCTACTTACGGCTACAGTGTATCCGGTGTGTTGGCTCTCTGGGATGAGGTTCTTCTGTAGTAGCGTCATGGTAGCGCCACTATCACGTAGGCCATTGGCTATCGTTCCATTAACCCGGACAGTCTGCCTGTGTTGTTGCCTGTTGTCCCGGTTAGCTGCTTGTATTGGATCAGCCTCGTACAGAATGCCCCAATGTTCTTCTTCCTCAACGCAGTGGGCCGCAGGCATGGTTGTGTGGGGGTTCCCCCTTGCTGGCTGTCTCCACGACTGGGACTGCCTGGCTGGATTCAATGGACCATCTGGCTTTTTGTGCCCTAGCTGTTTACACCAAAAACACCTGATGGGTTGTGAGTAGTCCTGGGAGTTGAACCTGGGCTGCTGAGGATAAGTGGCCGCTGGAGGTGGTGCTGAACTTGGGTTAGAGGCTGGTAAACTGGGCCGAGATAGTGGATAGCGCTCGCTTTCGCCTGACCTTCGAGAGTCCAGATATTCATCGGCCAAAGTAGCCGCTTGCTGTACAGTCCGTGGTCGCTTATCTCGCACCCAATCCCGTAATACCGGAGGGGTGTGGTTAAAGAACTGTTCTAAGAGTACTAGCTGGGTGATGTCCTCTATGGTATGAGCGTGGCTTCCCTGGAACCAGCCCTTAAGGTCTCGCTGCAGACGATGTGCCCACTCCACGTATGTTATGTGGGTTTGTTTCCGGGATTCTCGAAACTTAATCCGGCTGGCTTCGGGTGTAATGGCAAATTGGGCTAGCAGAGCTTCTTTTACCCGGTCATAGTCTTTAGCGTCCTCATCCTCCAGGGCCCGATACGCATCCGCCGCTCTGCCAGTTAAATTACTCGTCAGTAAGGCGACCCGATCTTGGGGCCGTACTTCATGTATCTGGCATAGTCTCTCAAAGTCCTGCAGGAACGCTTCAATTTCCTTCTCTCCTTCCTTAAATAGTTTGAACGCCCGAAAGGGCAACTTACGGACAGGCGCTGCATCTTTAGGCGTTGTCTCTGATTGCCGTATTTCCGCCATTCTCCGCTCATGTTGCTGCTCTAGTTCTCTCTCTTGTCGCTCAAGTTCTCTCTCTTGTCGCTCATCCTGCAGCTGGATGTCTCTAATGGCTTTCTGTATGGCGGTCTCTGATGGGTTAGCCCCATATAATGCCAACCGCTCTCGAACTCGTTGCTGAAACAAGTCTTCAACTGACCGGGGTCCTGTATCACCATCCCTCTGATCCATCTCGGCTAGCTCCCTGATCAAGGTGGCCTTGTTCTTTGTCCCACCGGTCCCTCCATGGCTCTCAAGTAAGTCTTTCAGCGTGGCTTTCCTGCAGGCTACATAGTTGGTCATTCACTGTGGTGGTTTGGAGTGTCCTCTTGTAGCTGTCCTTCCGGCTGTGGGAATCAATCCGCTGCTTGCCACCAATGTAGCGACAGGGGTTAACGTTGTTTAAAGATATTCCCTTTCCTGAACACACATCAGCTACCAGACACTCCACAGTTAGGAGACCGCTTCCCATAGGAATAATTCTTCCAGGAACAAATGAGACAACGCTCCGTGTTGAAGTTCCAAAACAGGGAATTAATTTATTACAAGCACATGGTAACACATTTCTCTTCAAAAAACCCTTCCCTCCCATCCTTGGGGAACAGGGCGGGTTAAACTGTCCAATGACAATGGTCATACAGGTCAGGTGTGTTCAAACTTCTCTTTCAGTAAACAGTCTTAGCAGGAGGGGTGATTTCCCCCCCCCCTCCTCACAGCAAGACACTTAAACATCCCATAATAGGCAGCCAGACGGTCTACCAGCTCCAATCCACATCATCACAGTAGCAGACTTAATTACCACAAGCCACAATAGACGATAGAATGCAATCACACCCCATCACAGCAAATATTAAACAACCAACACCCAATATACACACAACATATACAATGTATATACAGCATCGAATCTTATTAGCACAGATCATAGTGGGGTTCTCATTCACCCTGTGCCCAAAGTGACCCCTGTCACAGACTTATATTGGCATGGGGCATGGTCACCGGGAAGGCAGAAAGAACCGGAGATCATGGAGAAGGCACCGGAGAGCGGGAGAAGAACCAGAGAGCACGGAGACGACACCGGAGAGCAGAAGAAGAGACCCCCGAAGTCGGAAGAAGACCCCCGGAGCTGCCTAATAAATGACTTTAAAAACCTGTGTTGTGTTTTTTTATTGCTATTTTTTTTTCCACCAGGTGAATGGGTAGGGGTACGATGTACCCCATACTCATTCACATAGGGTGGGGGGCTGGGATCTGGGGGCCCCCTTATTAAAGGGGTCTCCCTGATTCCGATAAGCCCCTCGCCCACAGACCCCGACAACCAGCGGCCAGGGTTGTCGGGAAGAGGCCCTTGTCCCCATCAACATGGGGGCAGGGTGCTTTGGGGTGGGGGGGTGCAGTGCACCCCCCTGCCCCGAAGCACCCACCCCCCATGTTGAGGGCATGCGGCCTGGTACGGTTCAGGAGGGAGGGGGCCGCTCTCTCGTCCCCCCCTCTTTTCCTGCGGCCTGCCAGGTTGCGTGTTCGGATAAGGGTCTGCTATGGACTTTGGGGGGGACCCCTGCCCCAAAGCACCCCCCTTATGTTGAGAGCATGCGGCCTGGTATGGTTCAGGATGGGGGGGCGCTCGCTTGCCCCCCTTTCCTGACCTGCCGGGCTGCGTGCTCGGATAAGGGTCTGGTATGGATTTTGGGGGAACCCCCACTCCGTTTTTTCGGCGTAGGGGGTTTCCCTTTAAATCCATACCAGACCTAAGGGCCTGGTATGCTCCTGGAGGGGAACCCATGCCGGTTTTTTATTTAAAATTTGGCGTGGAGTTCCCCTTCATAATTCAAACACAGGGGATAGCTAGCGCGAGGCTTGCAGTACAATGTCGCCGAGAACCAGCGCGATGGCATTGCGCTGGAAACATTCTCACGGGCAGGTACTGGCAAAGGAGCCTGTACTGGAGGCGACTTCAAGTCGCCTCCAGGACACGACTTGAGCGTCTGCTTCACGCTCAAGTCGTGTCCAAGTTGCCTCGCAAAGTCGTGCTGCCCCTGTGTCAACCGGCACACGAGTAGCCCCACAAGTCGGATCGTCTTGATCCGACTTCTGGTGCGACCTCTATTCAAATCAATGGGCTCCCATAGGGAACCATTTATTTTGAATAGAGACACAAGCGTCGCTGACATTTTTATTTACTATCACAGTGCGCCGCCGGTTCACGCGCCCAATTAAGGATTTATCCGTCGCACCAATTAAGGTATGAACCGGCGCAGCGCACTGTTGTTAGTAAATCACCCCCAGTGTGTTTTTGGGGAGGTATTTAGGGTAACATAGTTTATTTTATTAGTGTTCTTTGTATTAGTATTTACCTTTTTTTGTATTTAATCCTAATTCGTGCACTGTTGATCTCAGTTTTTTTTTTTACTTTTGTTTCTGTGAAAAAAGCTAAAATAATAAGACTAATGAGAGGTCATTTTTGGGCACAAGAGCAGGTGCTTTTGTAACCCTCAAGAGCAATTTAACCCTCACTGCAACCTTACAAACAGCTAAAAACATTTTGCCAAATGAAGACATTTAATCAAAATTATATTTTTTTTTTTTACAAAACTTCAGTTTTGTTAATTCCTAAAGATGACTTTCTTATGAGGAGAGATACAATGCACCCTTTGTAATTGCAGCCAACCTAATAGCAAATCCCTATTAGTAACTTGAAAGAAGCATGTATGAATATTCTAAATGTGTAATTTTTCATATGTTTGCACATAATACCAGGATAACTATATGGATGTTTAAATATATTAAAATTAAAATATATTAAAATCTGGGAAAAAATATAGTGTAATTTATATTTTGAAGGAGTAAAATAAGTACAGTCAGATCAAAAAGTACATTTCTCATTTTCCTTTTTTGTGATAGAACTTTTTTCTTTTCAGAATTCACTTTTTTCATTATGATTATACATACCTGTTTCATAAAAGCTTCACCTTGCTGCTGATCAAAGAGAAAAAAGCCTATTTTTGCCATTATTATAGTAGATTGCTTGGCCTTTAGCTATTTCCGTTCATTTTTCCTTACAAAGGCAAATAAAGAGGTGAAATACGGAAATGACTGCATTAATGCAAACTTTGCTTGACACGTTGAACCATTCACTGTCCTGTAAAAATGCCAAGTTTGAAAAGCCTTTTAATAAAATTAGGTGCATATTGTCTCAAATGCTTATAATAAAAGCTTCTCTGTGTTCCTGGAGCTGTCATTTATAGAAGAGGAATAAGGAATCTGTGTGCCACACTGCCAAGGTTGTATTTATCTGGTTTAGCATCTGACCTTTAGTAACCTCTAGGTCAGGGGTCTCCAAACTTTCTAATCAAAGGGCCAGTTTACTGTCCTACAGACTTTTGGAGGGCCAGACTGTGGCCATTGGAAGTAGAAAAAGTCCCAACCTCTATGGGAATAAAACAATCTTTGTGTCAATGGGAGGAATTGTGCCCCATCGCTGGTTATATTGGACGCCATTGTCAATGTCATTAGGAGAAATTGTGTCCTATTGTTAGTGTCATTGGGAGGAATTGTGCTTGTCCATTGGTGTCAGTGGGGGAATTTGCACCCACTCATTCTTGTCAGTGGGCGGAATTATGCTCCATTATTGGTATCAGGGAATAAAATATTGCTTCAAGAGCCGGATTAAAAGCAAGCAAAGGGCCACATCTGGCCCCCGGGCCACAGTTTGGAGACCACTGCTCTAGGTCATCCTCTAAACCATTGCATATGACCTGCCAAAGTGCTTAACCTCCCTGGCGGTATTCCCGAGTCGGGCTCGGGGTGGAATTTCAGTACCATAAGCGGTAACCCCGAGCCAGACTCGGGCTGCATCGCAGGATACAGGGAGAGTTACTTACCTTGTTCCCTGGATCCTGCGATGTCTCCCCGCAGTGTGTGCGAGCTATCTCCTCGCTCGATTCACACACAGTGCCGCCGAGCTCCGTTCCCTGCGACGTTGCAGCGCACGGGGGGCGGAGATCGGCGCCAAATTCAAAAAAGGAAAAACACAATACACATACAGTATACTGTAATCTTACAGATTACAGCACTGTATAAAAAAATTACACATCCCCTTTGTCCCTAGTGGTCTGTCCAGTGCCCTGCATGCACTTTTATATTATAAATACAGTTTTGTTTTTTCTGCCTGGAATTTGGAGATTGTCCATAGCAACCAAAAAGTGTCCCTTTATGTCAAAAGTGGTTTTAGACCAGCTAGAAAACAGCGATAATAAATTAGAATCACTTGCAGAATTGAGCGATGGCGATTTGTGGGGAAATTCGTCATCAAACACTGAAAGTAATGACAGTGACAATTCTGCAACTGAGCAAATTTCAGTGTTTTTGATTTGATTACATTATTGAATAATTTTTAATATTTTTATATTATTATTTGTTACAATTATTTATAATTATTTATTATAATATAATTTATGATTTTGTGTTTCAAACTTTATCATACCCAGGATGTCTACTAGACTCTGGTTTGGACAGATTTAAGGGAGTTATTCCTAAGAATTGCAGGCCTACAATATAAAACGCCAAATTTCCATGCAAAATAATTGTACCGCTTTCAGCACCTAAAATCAGAATCATACTGCCAGGGAGGTTACTAGAACTATTTAAAGAAAATATGACTGGTACTTGAAGAAGGATCTTACCAATTCACTTGGCCACCTTAAGATATCCACTGTCTCTGACCCCTCTACCTTTTTACCGCCATAGGACAACCGCAATATCACGATGCCCTTTCTAAACTCAGTACTGTATCATCACTTGGTATTACTGTTATGTCTAGACCAATTTACGAGATCACTAGTCAAACATATCCAAACGTTGCTTCCACTCCTGAGGTTAATGAGGTGTAAGGTACAGCCTATATAGGCATCGCATTGTCATACTTCTGGCATGATGGTAAATGTGATATACCGGTTTCCCTCCCCCCCCCACCTCTGGGTTAAACTTTGTTGACTTAAGAATTTACATATGTATGCTTTGCAGCCACTGTTTTATACCACTGTATTATGCAAAACCCAATAAATATTTTACAAAAAAAAAAAAAGAAAATATGTGCTTTGGCAATTGATTATTAGCATATCATCACCTACAGTTTTCTCTTAGCCCTCTGCAAAGTTCTACAAATACCTGTTGAATCTGGCATAGTCCACACAATGTAACTTCCAGTGATGGTGTGGCAACAGTGCTGCTTTCCTACTGAATTCACAGCAGAGTTGCCACTTTTATATAGTACAAACAAATGGCCACTGCCCATGCCTATACCTTTGCAGCAAGGAGCATATAGAAGGGTGAAGCATGTCAAACAAAACCAAAGAAAATTCCCAGCTCAACTTACAGACCAGCCTGCAACCAACCAAATTGTCCTGTCTAACAGTATGCGTTAAATACAGGGGTTTCGCTTGCACACATTTGCAAATACATGTATAAACTGCAGAGCTATTTCACGGCAACCCAATATTATTTGCTGTCCTAACTCTGAATTTTGAGAGACACCATGGTAGAACCTAGTGATGAGCCGAACACCCCCGGGTTCGGTTCGCACCAGAACCCGCGAACGGACCGAAAGTTCGTACGAACATTAGAACCCTATTAAATACAATGGATGCGAACGTTCGAATTCTAAAGTGCTAATTATAACAACTATTATGCATGTTATTGTCCTAAAAAGGGTTTGGGAACCCGGGTTGTGCACCAGGGGACATGTATCAATGCAAAAAGAAGTTTTAAAAACGGTCGTTTTTCGGGAGCAGTCATTTTAATGATGCATAAAGTGAAAAAAAAAAGTCAAATATTCCTTTAAATATCGTACCTGGGGGGTGTCTAAAGTATGCCTGTGAAGTGCCACGTGTTTCCCGTGTTTAGAACTGTCCCTGCACAAAATGACACTTCTAAAGGAAAAAAAAGCCATTTAAAACTGCTTGCGGCTTTAATGTAATGTCTGGTCCCGGTAATATGGATGAAAATCTTTAAGAAAAATGGCATAGCTACCCCATGACCCCCCCCCCCCCCTACCCCAGCCCATTACCAGCCCCTTTGGGTCTTGTATGGATATTAAGGGGAACCCCGCACATAAAATAAAAAAGGCCCTATATACTCTGAACAGCCGTATACAGGCGGTGCATACAAGACAGGGACTGTAGGTTTGTTCTTATGTAGAATCTGTTTGTAATTTTGAACAGGTACATTGTTGAAGTGTAGCTCCAGCCCAAAAATCTATTTTTAAACTTTTTGGAAAACATAGGTAAGGGTTATCACCCCTGTAACATTTGTTTTGCTGTCTGTGCCCCTGTTCAGAACATTTCACCTCACTTTCCGTCCCAATGACAACTGTTTTTGAAATGTGGTGTTTTTCTTGAAACAAGGATTGCTGATAAAGCATCAGTACAGAGGAGACACCTTTCTCCCATATTTATTCTTACAGGAGAGAATTTTCCTTCCTAGTGGTAGATTTCCTCTCACTTCCTGTTGTCTTCTTGCGTTTGCAAGTAGGAGTCGTTTGTAAGTTGGATGTTTGAAAGTAGGGACCTGCCGTATATACTCTGCAGAAATAGGCCCCTTAGTTGTTGGTGTTGGCACAACACTGTAAGCACTCACAGTTACTCTTGGTTGGTGCTGGAACGCCCTGCTGTCAACTATTATATCAGGAATTTTAATTACATATAATTGTTGAACAGTGGTAGTAAAAATTGGGCCTTTGATGGTGGTGCTGGTGCCACAACACTGTAAGCCCTGACAGTTACTCTTGGTGGGTGCAGCAATGGGCCCTGCTGTGAATTATTAGATCAAGAATTGTAATTGCATGCCCCTGTTGAACAGGGGCTGAAAAATTGGGCCTTTCGTGGTGGTGGTGGTGGTGGTGGTGTTGCCACAACACTGTAAGCCCTCAGAGTTACTCTTGGTGGGTGCAGGAATGGGCCCTGCTGTGAATTATTAGATCAAGAATTGTAATTACATGCCCCTTTTGAACAGGGGCTGAAAAATTGGGCCTTTCGTGGTGGTGGTGGTGGTGGTGGCGTTGCCACAACACTGTAAGCCCTCAGAGTTACTCTTGGTGGGTGCAGCAATGGGCCCTGCTGTGAATTATTAGATCAAGAATTGTAATTGCATGCCCCTGTTGAACAGGGGCTGAAAAATTGGGCCTTAGGCACTGGTGGCACAACACTACAACCCCTCACAGATACTGTACTTGGAGCACAGCAATGAGCCCTGTTGCAAAGTATTGCTTCAAAAATTGTAATGACACGCCCCTGTTAAACAGGGGCTGAAAAATTGGGCCTTAGCCACTGATGGCGGCACCCATAAACAAAAATGATCTTCCAAGCTATCATCATCAATCGTATCATTGAGGACTCAGAGGAGGAGGATAGCCAGAAAAAATGTTTTTTTAAAGATGGTTGATGATCAATGCTTTAGCACACTATAGCACAAGGAGAATTTCCCTCACTGTCCTTCCCTGTCCCTAGAAACAAGGATTCGCACAGTAAAACACACTGACACTCTCCCTACCTATAGTTTTCTGTCCCTAGAAAAAATGTTTTTTTAAAGCACACTATAGCACAAGGAGAATTCCCTCACTGTCCTTCCCTGTCCCTAGAAACAAGGATTCGCACAGTAAAACACACTGACACTCTCCCTACCTATAGTTTTCTGTCCCTAGAAAAAATGTTTTTTTAAAGCACACTATAGCACAAGGAGAATTCCCTCACTGTCCTTCCCTGTCCCTAGAAACAAGGATTCGCACAGTAAAACACAATGACACTCTCCCTACCTATAGTTTTCTGTCCCTAGAAAAAATGTTTTTTTAAAGCACACTATAGCACAAGGAGAATTCCCTCACTGTCCTTCCCTGTCCCTAGAAACAAGGATTCGCACAGTAAAACACACTGACACTCTCCCTACCTATAGTTTTCTGTCCCTAGAAAAAATGTTTTTTTAAAGCACACTATAGCACAAGGAGAATTCCCTCACTGTCCTTCCCTGTCCCTAGAAACAAGGATTCGCACAGTAAAACACACTGACACTCTCCCTACCTATCCTTCTCTTTCCCTAAACTAAAGGAATCCAGGTTAAGCAAAAAAAATTAAATGTCACTGTCCCTGCCTATGCTTCTCTTCCCCTGCTCCGGAACACACTACACTAGGCCGCCGTGCTGGCGGCCTTTTATAGTGTGGGGCGTGTACTAAACACCCTCAGCAATAATTGGCCACAGGCATCCTGCCTGTGGCCAATCATTGCTCTCCTCGCTGCCGGCGCTGTGATTGGCCAAGCATGCGGGGTCACAGTGCATGCTTGGCCAATCACAGCGCCTGGATGACACTGCGATGGCGTAGTGCATTGTGGGCCGTTCGCGTCACTCGAATTTGGCGCGAACGGCCCAAATCGTTCGATCTTCGTCGAACGATCGAACAGCCGATGTTCGAGTCGAACGTATGTTCGACTCGAACACGAAGCTCATCCCTAGTAGAACCACATACATTATAATAGATAGGCAGGGGGCAGGTAAGCCTGGAGGGAGCCCACCCCTCCTTAAAGGCACAGGGGCACACTGGACACCCAGTATATAGCACGATGGCAGCAAAGGTGTCCACTGCCTCCCCTCACCAGTATTCCAACAGTACAAACAAATGGCCACTTCCCATGCCTATAACTGGTCTTTGCAGCAAGGAGCACATAGAAGGGTGACACATGTCAACCAAAACCAAAGAAAATCCCCAGCTCAACTGACCAGCCTGCAACCAACTGAATTGTCCTGTCTAACAGTATGCATTAAAAACAGGGGTTTCGTTTGCACACATTTGCAAATATATGTGTAGCGCTACCCCCAGTTAAGAGAGCCCCTTGTTTTTTTTTCGGGTCCTGTGTACAACACCGCCAACCCCCGGCAATTTACTCTACCCACTCTGGCACAGTTAGTCTAGGGATTTCTCTAGTATCACAATCTAACAGTGTATGCACACAATCTATCTGTATTGCATGGGTAACCTCTTTGCATAAAGGCAACACACTGATAGCAAGAGATAAGATATAACGTTTCTTTACTTTGAGTAAAAGGGCATAAGGTTAACACATATATATTTGTAGAGCACTGCAGCAGAAAGTCTAACACAGGCGATTACCCGCCAAGTACTACTATCTCTATCTATGTGCCCTTATGGCGCAGCAACTTAAGTTCTAAATACAGATCAGGCCTGATCCAGATTTTAAACTCAGTCTCTAGAAGAACAGTTTCTTTGCATGCAACTTGACTGGTGGTGCACAAACAGGAACAGTAATTTGTAATCCAAAGGGTAGAAAAACGAAAAGGGCAGAATGAACCCCTCACAGGAGACTAACTCAACTCAGTTCCGCCACCAGTCTCCTGGGGGGCAGTAAAGTAAAACCCGGAGGGCCAAGGCAGTCTCTAGGCCTAGTCAAGTACTGTTTATATGAATGAGCAGGTGCTCGCTCACCACTCCGGACGCAATCCCATTCCGGGACTTCCACCTACTGTGTCTCCGCACACAGTGTCTGCAACGGCTGGGTCTCTGGTCCAATTGATGTCCAAACTCGAAAAAGTCAGGTGCCACCCAGGCTCCGCAGTGGGGTGAAAGGCTCTCTGGAAGATGTGCAAGGCCCCGGCTTCAGGCCCTGCACTGCAGCAGATCCGCACAGGAAGACCTGTTGATTGCAGCGCAGTGTCCCAAAGAGAGCGAGCTCAACCTCGCCCCCTTCCTATATAGCCCCTCCCATGAGTATCTGCGGTGGCTCCATGCACCCTGGGTGCCGAACGGGGTTCTGGGTAACGTAGTCCCGGGGCCTTAAATGAGACCCCGCTACACACTCCCCCCACTCAAACTCTTTGGTCCCCAAAGATATCAAATTATAGCACGCACAACATCAACCAAAGTTGCGTATGATGTTGGCAGAGGAAATTCCCACCAAAAACAAGGAGGTGAACTTCCCTGCCCACAGGTCACACTATCATTAGTGTCCTGCCTAACTGTGCCAGAGAGTGAGTTGGGGTTGCCCCCCACCAAATGAACAGTGGAGGGATTAGGGTCTTCTATACTCCTCCTGGCAGTAACCACAGTGTCTTCCGAGCTCCTCCCCATCTGTGGGTAAGTCAATCTCCTGGGAGGCTTTATGGCCCTTCGCATCCTTTGTCCTCTTGGGTTTTCTATTTCTGCTAAAACAGGTTCCCCTTCTGGAACCGACTTAGGAGTTTCCATAGGCTCAGGAACACTTGACTCCGGAGCAGGGAGGTACATGGAATCTCTTGGATCCTCTTCTGAGAGTACGTCACAGGCATTTTCCCAAGAATCCGACAAAGGACTCGACGGGATGAACTCAGTAGCTTCTGCATTCAGTGTTTCGTCTATGGTGTCTTCTTCAGGTGGAAGATCAATAGCAGAAGTTTCTGGGGCCTGGGAAGGCCAAAGCCAATCAAGTTCTTCTCCCTCATCTTCACTTAGCTCCGAGGTCTCTGTATCCCCAATCTGAGGGGTCTGGGACCGAGTGTTTGGTCTGGGAGTATCCAGGATGTAAATTGGCTCGGGAGAACTCATCGCAGAGGGAATCCAAACTGCTTCAGCTAGTGGGAGTAGGTGGTTCCGATGCCAGGTCTTTAAGGGCCCCACCCTTCCCTCTGGCTTCAGTCTGTAAATGGGTAGGCCCGGTAGTCTCTTGCAAATAACATAGGGTTCAGGTCTCCATCTGTCTGCAAGCTTGTGTTTTCCAGGGACCCCCAAGTTCCGTAGCAACACTCTGTCTCCAGGTTGTAAATCTTGAATCCGAACTTTCAGTTCAAAGTTTTTCTTGTTGCGGGCCCCCCTTTGTTCTGAGGCCGCCTGGGCCTGTTCATAGGCCAATTTCAAATTGTGTCCGAGTCTATCAACATATCCTTTGTGAGAAGTGGCAGAACAATGGTCTATGGAGGTGCCAAAGGCCAGATCTACCGGTAGTCTTGCTTCTCTTCCGAACATAAGTCTATAGGGTGAGTACCCTGTAGCGTCATTGGTGGTGCTGTTGTATGCATGCACAACTGCCGCTATGTGGTTGCTCCAATGCTGTTTCTTCTCACTGCTTAAGGTCCCCAGCATGTTGAGCAGGGTTCGGTTGAACCTCTCCGGCTGAGCATCACCTTGTGGATGATAGGGGGTAGTTCTTGTTTTCTTGATCCCCAAGGAATCCAGGAGCTTCCGGATCAACCGACTTTCAAAATCCCTTCCTTGATCTGAATGAAGCCGTTGTGGCAGCCCATAGTGTACGAAGTATTTTTCCATAAGGAATTTGGCTACCGTGGAAGCCTTCTGGTCTTTGGTTGGAAAGGCCTGGGCATACCGGGTGAAATGGTCGGTTACTACCAGAACATTTCCTAGTCCACTCAGGTCGGGTTTGAGGCAGAGAAAATCAATGCATACCAGATCAAGTGGGCCTTGACTTTGCAGATGGCCCATTGGGGCAGCTTGATGGGGTAAAGTCTTTCTCTGGATGCATCGTGCACATAAGTGGCAGTATTCTTCAACTTCAGCCCTCATGCAGGGCCAATAGAAACGGTCCCTAACGAGTTGGAAAGTCCTTTCCGCCCCTAGGTGGCCATGGTTGTCGTGCAGAGCAACCATGACAGTCTCTCTGTGTTTCTCGGGCAGGAACAATTGCCATTTGTCTTCCAGGTCATCAGAGGGGCTGTCAAGGTCACCTGTGGCCAGGTGACAGATGCACACCGTAGGGGGACAGGAGTGCACCGCAAGGTAGTGAACCCTATGGCTGACTGCTGCGGATAGGAAACTGGGTGGTTGTGGAAAGCGGGACCAGAGGAGCACAACCGGGATCCTAACGGAAGCTAGAGCCAAGATTCCCCAGGGCGCGGAGTCTAAGACCCAGCAGGTCTTCTCCAGGGCCTCTAGTGGTGAGGATGTTATGCTGCAGGCTGGGACCAGGTCGCGGCCCCTGGAGTTTCCTAGCTCACGCCCCGTAGGATAAGGGGAAAAGAGGGGAAGCAGCAGCACAAGATATGAGAGAACCGAATAACAAGCTGAAGGTCAGGGGCCACAAGCAGACAAGGATAACGAAAGAACGAGCCGAAGGTCAAGGGTCACGAGCAGACAGGGATAGTCGGGGACAAGCCAAATATGTAACAGAGAGACAGACGTAGCACACGGCAGGCAGGAACCCAAACACACAATGCCTAACAAACACGTTGATCAGCAAAGCAGGCTTGCAGTGCACAGGTTAATATAGTGTTCTGTGATAGGGCCTGGGGTGGAGTCTGGCTGGGAGGAGATTATAAAGGAAGCCAGGTGAAAGGGCTCAGGCCTCTAAGATGAACACATGGGAAGGAAGGTAAGCTGACAGACAAACACTACTGCATATCCATGACAGTACCCTCCCTCTTATGGGCCCTCCCCCGCCTGGGCCCAGGCTTAAAGGGAAATCTCTGATGAAACCTTCTCAACAGATGAGGTGCAGCGACATCAGATGCAGCGATCCAAGACGCCTCCTCAGGACCAAAACCTCTCCAATGCACAAGGTACTGAAGAATGCCTCTGCAGAGCCGAGAATCCAGAACTTGTCTAACCTCGTACTTAAGATTATCCTCAGAGACCGAAAACGAGGTAGGGAGATGACAAGAAGATCTATTGAGGACCAAAGGCTCTCTAGGAATAAGCAAGGGCATTAGAGGATCAACAGGAATCTGAGGAGGGTCCCCTAGACCCTTAAAGGGGAACTGGTCATCTTGCACAGGACCATCAGACTGGGCAGATGTCAGTGGAACCCTGAAGTCAGGTTGGTTAGAAGGTGACATGTCGCCGGAGTCAAACTGAATAGCTGAAGGACAAGCAGAATGTCCCGAACAAGAAAAAGTAGGAGGCTCACTGGGCATGGGCTGGACTGGCATAACTAGTACAGAGGCAGAGTGAATAGCTGAGTCAGGTGTAGCGACTACCTGAATTGCATCGCAAGACGTAGCGACTGCAGGACTTGTAGACAAGCTAGCCTGGCTGTGCGTCCAAGGGTGGTTAGGGACAGAGAAATGTAAATGGTTATGCAACCTGGAATGAATGACCGGCTCAGATTCACAGGGGGCAACCTTGGGTAGGCAGGACGAGGAACAGGAGGGACCCCAAGCCAGGATCTGTCCAGTAGTCCAGTCCACATGAGGAGAATGGAGCTGTAACCATGGGAGACCCAAAATTATAGGCGTTGAGGCCTTGGGTAAGATAAGGAAGGATATCCACTCCTGGTGGAGTGTCCCTACCGACATCTTAACAGGGAGGGTCTGGAAGCGGATAGGTCCCCCTGGGAGAACAGTACCATCAATCGCCAAGACCACCAATGGTGTGGTGAGGGGCAAAAGAGTAAGTCTCATGGACGATGCAATTTCCCAGTCCATAAAATTACCAGCGGCTCCGGAATCCAGATATGCTGAGACCGAATGAGAAGAAGCACCAACATGAAGGAACACAGAAAGCAGAAGACGAGAAGGGGAAGGTGATATTTCTGGGTCCAATACTCCACTTTCCAGATGAAGTGGACCCGAACGTTTTTCTGGACAAAGAGAGCAAGTGTCACGAAAATGACCTTTGCCCCCACAGTAAAGACACAGACCAAGAGTTCTGTGCCTAGCACGTTCCTCGGGGGATAGCCTGGTCCGACCCAGCTGCATGGTTCCTCAGCTGGTAGGAGATGCTCTACGGGTCGAAGAGAGGGGAGCTCAGGCTGACTAAGAACCAAGGAGTGCTGGCGTTGCTTTTCTAAGGTCCTCTCCTGAAAGCGAATATCGATCTGGTTACACAAGGAGATAACGCCGGCCAGATCAGTGGGGATGGTTCTTCCTGCTAATTCATCCTTCACTCTATCAGACAGGCCATGCAAAAAGGTTGCGACTAAGGCCTCATTGTTGCAGCTCAACTCAGCCGACAGTATGCGGAAATGAAGGGCATACTGTCCCACAGAAGCAGACTCTTGGCGGAGACGTAAAAGGGCGCTGGCCGCTGAAGAGACACGAGCCGGTTCTTCGAAGATATTCCGAAAAAGTTTCAAGAAGCCAGACAGGCTAGAAACCACTGGATCATTCAGTTCCCACAGAGGGGCTGCCCAGGCTAAAGCTTCACCAGAGAGGAGGGAAATGATATAGGCTACCTTAGCCTGATCAGACAGGAAGTTTTGGGGCTGGAGCTCAAAATGAATTGTGCATTGGCTAAGGAACCCCCTGCAAGCCTTGGAGTCCCCAGAGAAACGGGACGGAGCTGGCAGTTGTAGTGAGTGTGTGGCTGTGACTGGTGCAATAGGTGCAGCCGCTGGTTGTATTTGAGGTTGCGGATTCAGGGTTCCCAAGGAGGCCTGAAGCTGCTCAAAGCGAGAAGCTAGATCCTGGAGGAATCGCATCACCTGAGTCTGATTCGATTCCTGGGTTTCAAGTCTGCAAACTATGCCCTGCAACGGATCATCCACGGGTAACGGGATGTCAGCCGGGTTCATGGCTGATCAAACTGTCAAGGTCACCTGTGGCCAGGTGACAGATGCACACCGTAGGGGGACAGGAGTGCACCGCAAGGTAGTGAACCCTATGGCTGACTGCTGCGGATAGGAAACTGGGTGGTTGTGGAAAGCGGGACCAGAGGAGCACAACCGGGATCCTAACGGAAGCTAGAGCCAAGATTCCCCAGGGCACGGAGTCTAAGACCCAGCAGGTCTTCTCCAGGGCCTCTAGTGGTGAGGATGTTATGCTGCAGGCTGGGACCAGGTCGCGGCCCCTGGAGTTTCCTAGCTCACGCCCCGTAGGATAAGGGGAAAAGAGGGGAAGCAGCAGCACAAGATATGAGAGAACCGAATAACAAGCTGAAGGTCAGGGGCCACAAGCAGACAAGGATAACGAAAGAACGAGCCGAAGGTCAAGGGTCACGAGCAGACAGGGATAGTCGGGGACAAGCCAAATATGTAACAGAGAGACAGACGTAGCACACGGCAGGCAGGAACCCAAACACACAATGCCTAACAAACACGTTGATCAGCAAAGCAGGCTTGCAGTGCACAGGTTAATATAGTGTTCTGTGATAGGGCCTGGGGTGGAGTCTGGCTGGGAGGAGATTATAAAGGAAGCCAGGTGAAAGGGCTCAGGCCTCTAAGATGAACACATGGGAAGGAAGGTAAGCTGACAGACAAACACTACTGCATATCCATGACAGGGGCCCCTTCGGTAGACCACTGCCTGATGCACCTGCAACCTGTCCCACTCCTTCCTCAACAGGCAAGCTTCCTTTGAAGGGTTACGTAAGATTCTATTCGGATCCTGATTCTCCAGGGCCTCTAGAACCAATCTCCCCATGGGGTCTTCCAATTGGTCAGATCTCAACTCCTTTTTGGACAATTTTGGCAAGTTATCTTCCCCCAGTTGGGTTACCCAACAGTACTGCTTGGGAACTCCTACTATGGTAACCCCTATCTCTTCTGCTCTTGAGCCGCCACTGGCTTGTAGTTCAGCCCCTTGACAGAGGGCCCGCACCCCGTCGGGTGCCACTTGGGTCCAATCTTCTGTACTGCAGGTGGGGACAGATCTTCTAGACAAGGCGTCTGCATCTCGATTTCCAGCTCCAGGTGGTGAAAAGATAGGTGAGGGGGTTGTTGTCGGTTTTCACAGTGAATTCTGCCCCATACAGATAGTCTCTGAGTTTGTCAACTACCGCCCACTTAAGGGCCATTAACTCCAACCTATGGGTGGGATAGTTCTTTTCAGAGGGAGTCAGGCTTCAGCTCACATACGCAACGGGCCTCAGTTGCTCTTCATGCTCCTGGTAGAGCACTCCTCCCAGACCATCGTGACTGGCATCTACGTGAAGTTCATAAGGCTTCTTAGGGTCTGCATAGGCCAGGACAGGGGCAGTGGTTACGTTTTTTTTCAACATCTGAAAAGCACCTTCACACTTCTCATTCCACTGGTCCTTAACTGACTCCCCTGGCTTCCTGGGGCCCGAGTCATCCTCTTCCCCCTCCGTCTTGAGCAGCTCATTCAGAGGCCTGGCTATCTGAGCAAACCCCTCCACGAACCTCCTGTAATAGGAACAGAAACCCAGGAAGGATCTGAGCTCTGTCACAGTGGTGGGCCTTGGCCAGGAGGTGACTGCCTCCAATTTTTCGGGGTCTGTGGCTACCCCATCTTCAGACACTATGTGTCCCAGATAGTTAACTGATGACTGATAGAATTGGCATTTTTCAGGTGAGAGCTTGAGTCCTTCTTTACTCAGTCTTTTCAAAACTTTCTCCAGCCTCTCTTCATGCTCTTCCAAGGTTCTTCCGAAGACAATGATGTCATCCAAGTATACAAAGACTTCGATGAGGTTCATGTCTCCTACAGTCTTCTCCATGAGATGTTGGAAGGTAGCTGGGGCTCCAGACAGACCTTGAGGCATCCGGTCAAATTCAAAGAACCCCACTGGGGTTATGAAAGCCGTCTTCTCTTTGTCTTCTGGATGGATAGGGATTTGATAGTACCCGCTCTTGAGGTCCATAACACTGAACCACTTGGCTCCAGACAAGCTCTGTAGGGCATCCTCTATCCTCGGAGTGGTATACTGGTCGGGTATGGTTCTCCTGTTGAGGGTCCTGTAGTCTATGCACAGCCTCAATGATCCATTCTTCTTTCTGACCACCACTATCGGGGAGGCATAGGGGCTTCTAGATTCTCCAATCACACCGGTTCGCTTTAGCTCGGCGAGCTGTTCCCTCAAGTCCTCGAGGTCTGCTAACGGAACTCGCCTGACCCTTTCCCTGAAGGGCTTGTCTTCCTGGAGGCGGATTCGATGGGTGGCACTCCTTGCACACCCCACATCGAACTCATCATGGGAGAAGATCTTTTCCCACCTGGTCAACTGGGCCCTGGCTCTCTCTTTCCAAGCCCTGGGCAGGTTTGGGTTCTCCATGGAAATTTTCTCCCACATAGTGCTCTCTCCATCTGTGGTAGCAGGGCTCACCTGGCCCAGCAACATCCTGGCTGGGATCTCCATGAGACCATCTGTAGTATTCTTGACACTCACAGGTACCTTACAGTGGGCCTTCTTCAGGGCCCTCAATGGGACCACCTCTGGGACTACTTCTAGGCCCGAATGTTCTCCCCTTGGGTCGGGTTCCAACATAACAAAGGGCCCAGGCTGCTCCCAAGTGAGTTTCACTGTGGCTTTCAAACAGGCTACTTCACTAGGCTGCAGCACTATTCCTCGTCTTCCCAGCCTCCAGACCTTCCCTACCCCCTCCTCTGGGGCCTTCTGTTCCAAGATCAGCCGTTGGTAGGCTGTCTTCAACATTGGGTGGATCTCAGTGACCCTGGGGTCTTTCCCTTTTGTTAGAGGGGCCAAGAGTCTTCGGACCAGATCCGTGTGGGTCCCTATTATTAGGGAACTCTTGTTAGCTCGAGGGCACACCACAGCTAAAGTATCGAACACTTCGGCCTTCCCAGCTATGGACGGGTCAAAAGTCAGTTTTATAGGCAGATAGCCATCATAAGGGAAACTCTCTGTCCCAATCCCCCATATCTCCAGCTCTTCAATCTTCTGGATGGGTAGGTGACTTAGATGCTTGTCATAAAAGTCCCGGTACAACAGGGTCACTTGCGCCCCAGTATCCAATATGGCTCTTGTGTAGATTCCTTCCACTTGGACAGGCACTATCAGGGAGGGACCTACCAGCTTCTCTGGATATCGCTTTGAAGGAGTCTCTTTCTTTGGATCTTTCCGTTTCCCTTTTGGACTTTCTTTGTTCCATCTCTCTTTGGACTTAAGTCTCTCTTGGGCCTGGTACGCATTGATCTCTCTCCTTTTAATGGGTGTAACTACCCGCTGAGGGACATTACTCTCTTTTTTTGGGGTACTTTCCCACTGAGGAACCGTGTGTTTCTTCCGAGAGGTCTTCTCCACTCTTTTTATGTGCTTCTCATTCAGTTTGGAGTTCACTGGAGATGATGGGCACCCGGTTGACTCCTTCACCGGGGCCCGCTGTAGTTTTCCGGCGGCTTGTGGTTATTCATCTTTTTTTTCTTTGGACTGGCACACACTTTGGCCGCATGGCCAACCCCTCCGCAGTTGAAACAAGTCATGTCCCCCCAATCTTGTAGGGATGCGGGCGCTGAGGTATTTGGAAACAGCTCCTTCCTCAGACTTTCCCTCTCTGGTACACTTGACTTCTTTTCCATCAGGGAGGTCAGCATCCCCAATACTTGGGACATCTGTGACTTCAAGGTATCCACCTCTAAGTCTCTTTCCAGGGTCATGGCCGTCCTGACCATCACCGGAGGAGGATTAACTGACTCAACTAGTTGGTTCCTCTTCTTCTCCTCCAGCATTGCTTCTTCCTCTCTGACCACTCGGATCAAGTCAGGGTACTCCAGGCTCTTCCCGTCCTGTCTTGTACGTAGCGCCAATGCGATGGGGTCCAGGGGCTGAGATCCCCTCATCACCTGCTGAACACGGGCCTCATCCACCTTCCGCGGGTCAATCCCCTTCTTCAGTATCATCTTATGCAGGATCTTATCCAGGCGCCTCATGAACTCTGACAGTTTCTCTCCTGTCTTTTGGTAGCAGTGCTCCAGCTGGTAAGTGAGCTCAGTGATTTTCTCTGTTCCACCGAACACATTCTGCAGAATGTCCAGATAATCCTGCGCATCACAGTCTGTCTTGCTCATCTTGAGGTTGCGTATGGCCTCTAGAGCAGGCCCCTTCAAGCTCTCAGCGATTCTCTGCTTCTTTCTGTGATCTGGGACTTCCCATTCTTCTAAGGTCTGAGTGGCACCGTCTAACCACTCCTCAAACCCCTCTTCACCCGAAGGTACAGGTTTCCTCCCAGAGAATATTCTGAGTTTTCTGTATCCCGACATTTGATAGTCTGTAGGATCCTTCTTACACTGGGCTACAATCTCCCCCAGGACCGCGCATAACTCTGCGCTGAGGGTGGCAGGCGGTGACCCGGAGCTCTCTTTAGCCTTCCGGTTTTCTGCTTTTTGGGACTGCGGTGGAGATACCTGTGGAGATGATGGTTTAGATGTCTGAACCCATCCTCCTGGTATGAGTGGCAGCGCATGTATTAAGCTATAGGTCTGATCATCCATTGCTTTTATACTTGGACCCTTGAAATGTTCTGGGATTTCCTTCATCCAAGCTATTAGTGCGTGGGTCAGTGTGGAATTCATCCTGATATCCATCACCATACCTTCTGTTGTGGGGACAGTGAGGTTACTAACCGCTTCACTGCTTCTTCTTGCCAGGTCCCTGGAAGTTCTATGACTACTGCCGTGGCTGAATCTGTGTAGGCCGCCTTGCACCACTGTTCTACTTCCAGTGGGTCCATGCTGGTAATTTTGGCGCGTTTCTTGCTGCAACAGGATCCCGGACACAAGAGCCCCCACGTGTAGTGCTACCCCCAGTTAAGAGAGCCACTGGATTTGTTTTGGGCCCTGTGTACAGCACCGCCAACCCCCGGCAATTTACTCGACCCACTCTGGCACAGTTAGTCTAGGGATTTCTCTAGTATCACAATCTAACAGTGTATGCACACAATCTATCTGTATTGCACGGGTAACCTCTTTGCATAAAGGCAACACACTGATAGCAAGAGATAAGATATAACGTTTTTTTACTTTGAGTAAAAGGGCATAAGGTTAACACATAACACATATATATTTGTAGAGCACTGCAGCAGAAAGTCTAACACAGGCGATTACCCGCCAAGTACTACTATCTCTATCTATGCGCCCTTATGGCGCAGCAACTTAAGTTCTAACTACAGATCAGGCCTGATCCAGATTTTAAACTCAGTCTCTAGAAGAACAGTTTCTTCGCATGCAACTTGACTGGTGGTGCACAAACAGGAACAGTAATTTGTAATCCAAAGGGTAGAAAAACAAAAAGGGCAAAATGAACCCCTCACAGGAGACTAACTCATCTCAGTTGCGCCACCAGTCTCCTGTGGGACAGTAAAGTAAAACCCTGAGGGCCAAGGCAGTCTCTAGGCCTAGTCAAGTACTGTTTATATGAATGAACAGGTGCTCGCTCACCACTCCGGACGCAATCCCAGTCCGGGACTTCCACCTACTGTGTCTCCGCACACAGTGTCTGCAACGGCCGGGTCTCTGGTCCAACTGATGTCCAAACTCGATAAAGTCAGGTGCCACCCAGGCTCCGCAGTGGGGTGAAACGCTCTCTGGAAGTTGTGCAAGGCCCCGGCTTCAGGCCCTGCACTGCAGCAGATCCGCACAGGAAGACCTGTTGATTGCAGCGCAGTGTCCCAAAGAGAGCGATCTCAACCTCGCCCCCTTCCTATATAGCCCCTCCCATGAGTCTCTGCGGTGGCTCCATGCACCCTGGGTGCCGAATGGGGTTCTGGGTAACGTAGTCCCGGGGCCTTAAATGAGACCCCGCTACATATGCGTAAACTGCAGAGCCACAATATTATCTGCAGTCCTAACTCTAAATTTGAGAGCCTCCATAGTAGAAGCACATACATTATAATGGATAGGCAGAGGGCAGGTGAGCCTGGAGGGAGCCCACCCCTCCTTAAAGGCACATGGGTGCACTGGAAACCCAGCATACTGGGGTGCAGTGAAGTGGCTCTGCAACTTATGCATGTATTTGCAAATGTATGCAAGCTAAATCCCTGTTTTCAATGCATACTGTTAAGCCCCGTACACACGATCGGTTTGACTGATGAAAACCGTCCGATGGATGGTTTTCATCAGACCAACAGATCGTGTATGGTACCCATCGGTCTTTTTTCCATCGGTTGTAAAAAATAGAACTTGTTTTAAAATTTTCCGATGGATAAAAAACCGATGGGAATTTCCGATCGTCTATGGGCAAGTCCATCGGTTAAAAAACCCACGCATGCTCAGAATCAAGTCAACGCATGCTCAGAAGCATTAAACTTCATTTTTCTCGGCTCATCGGAGTGTTTTACGTCACCACGTTTGGAACGGTCGGTTTTTTGACTGACGGTGTGTGGCCAAGACTGATGAAAAACAGTTTCATTGGATTTCCGATGGACAAATCCAACGGACGAAAATCCATAGGTTATCCGATCGTGTGTACGGGGCTTCAGACAAGATACTTCAGTTGGTTGCAGGCTGGTCGGTAAGTTGAGCTGGGAATTTTCTTTGGTTTTGTTTGTCACTCTCACATAGGCTGTGTTTGCTTGCCCTCCAGTGGGATGAAAACATATTGCAGGGGACATGGCTATCAGCATTGTCCCTGCTGATTCACAAGCCTGTAGCTTCAACTCATCAATCACCACCTAGTCCTGACCACAGCTTTCTGCATTAACGGCACTACCTCTGTTCTGAAACCCTCCCACTGCGAGCTGCAGTGTCTGGGAGGAGAAGCATGTGACACAAAAAAAGGGGGATTTGGCTCAATCCGAAAGGTTTAAGTTTTATTAACTTTATGAGGCTTGTGCATCACTCATTTTTTGAATTTGGGACTTGTTTAGACCGTCATACAGGAACCTATACTTTAAGTATAAAGTAAAATATAGTTCCTGTCCTGAGAAAATTTGTTTCCTTAAAGTATTTTTGGGTAAACCGTCTTCCACATAGTTATTATACGCTGCTGAAAAAAAATTAAAGGAACACTTTTTAATCAGAGTATAGCATCAAGTCAATTAAACTCCTGGGATGTTGATCTGGTGGGGGATTGTAGAAGTAATAGGATTTTCTGATTGTGGAATGATGTAAATAAAATATTATATGTTACATACAGTATGTATGGGAAATTAAAAAAAATATATATATATTTTATTTAACTGTACAGATATCTTCACAAAATCCATAAATGTAGTAACAATATTATATTCAAACAAAAACCTAGATACCAAAAAATAAACTTAAGAGAAATTAGAATGACAATAAATAAGCAATTAAAAAAAAATAGATAGCTTAGTACCTTTATTTCAATGTCTCCCATTTACAAAGGGTAATACCTTCTAATTCTCTTCTTTCTTTAAACCTTCCTAATCTGCTATTACTGTATTAGCTCTAGAATCCTCTTTAAACAGATGGAACTACTGAGTACCTAGCAGGATCTCTGATGTTCTTTTGGGATGTCATAAAACCTGTTTAGGGGTTACCCTATATAATGTATTATATACTTGGTTGATAGTAGTATATAGCATAATTTTAACCATAATTTCTACAATTATATAGCTCTTTATATGAAGAAATTAGCAACAATAAACAGCTATCAGCCCAGGTTATGCTTATTGTTGTAAAATCCTTTGCCAAAATAGGAAAATAAAATAGCTTTTGTTTAAAGCAACTCTGTCACTAAGATCAATGTTAAAGCTGTTCCTGCAAAGTAGCAATTGAATACTCACTGACCGATCTGCGCTATTGTAAAGAAAAACCATGGGAGTTGGATTGTGAAGTGCTGGGTTCTGCAGATTGACTCTCCACAACAGTGCAGATCAACAGCACAGGTGGAGGAGAGATGAGAATTCAATGGCTTCATTGCAGCAATAGCTTTGTTTTCAACATTGATTTTAGCAACTGAGTTGCTTTAAGTTAAAGAAGTGTAGCACCCTCTGCTTAGGTAGGTGCTAGAATAGGATTTTTGTTTTTGAGAGTAGGTAAATTTAGGCAGGCCTGGCTGTTTGTTTAGGTTTATGTGGGCTGGGAGTGGCTTAGAGTTAGCAGCTGGTGACTCACAGGCAGCATCACTGAGACCTCTCTCTTTGTTCTAGAGGATTCTAGAAGGAGAGGAGGAAAGGTGGAACTACCTGGGGTGTTCTTAGGAGCCCTGACCAATCCCCAACCTGGATTGGCAGGGGGCAGTCCTTCTTAAATACCTAGGGTCATCCCAGCAGGGGAGGAGTTATCGGTTGGAAGAACTGGAGATGGAGTAATAGGCTGTCGGGACCTTGGAATATAATGAATATATTCCTCAATCCCCACAAGAGAAGTAAAGGGAGAAATCTCCCTCTCCTGCCACTATGACACTGTGTTCTGACAGCAGAACCCGGTGCTGTCAGAATACACTGATTAGCAGCTGCAGCCCATTAGCTGCAGATCATCAAAAGTTTTCCAATTTGACATTTCTACAAAAGTTGATCTAACAATCAACTTCTTTCGAACAGGTATGGACACACTGATTGAAATTAGAAATTTCGATCCATGTATGGCCACCTTAAGCACCTTGAGGGTAGAAAATTATGTGAATGTACGGTATGTAAATCTCTACATAAATTGTTGCCCAATATAAATACCTGAAACATATAAATAAATAAATAAAGGCCGCACCTTCAAAGAGCAATAGCAGCTTGCGCATTTCTATTCTCACTGGTTCACTTAATGCATTAGCATGTAAGCCTACTTTAGGAAGTTTCTGCTTTTTAAAGGTAATTGTGCCTATGTATGTACAGTATACATCCACCCACATATGTACATGTATTCATAGGAGTGTGCCTACATGTACACACATTCCTGTATCCTGAAGTGTTCACATTAATGTACACACAAACAAGCATAATCCCATGCATGCATTCTTGCATAGAGGCATTCTGTGATTGGAGGAGGGGAGATTGCAATGTTCCTCTGCCCCTCTCCGCTTCTCTTCCAGCCACAGAACTCCTTGTATTCAGTGAAAAGAATACAAGATGTTTTATGAATAGGGGAGGTGTATTGTAACAGACAGCCTTTGCTGTGTGCACTGAATGAGAGCCGGGTCTCAGGGCTGGAAGTTCAGTCTGGGCTAAATTAAACAAATGCTTTTAGGTAACGCAGCAGCTACCTCATTAGAGGTGATTTATTTTTACAAAACAAACATACAACAATAATTTTTACCCAGAATTCAACTGATTATACATTTCTAATCAGGTTTATCACAACATAGTTATAAGTCTGCTTGTTAAAAAAACAAAAAAAGAATAGAGTAGACTTAACGACTTCCTTACCAAGTCATAGTAATATGACGTCGGCAGGAACCCTCTCTCCCTCCGGGTGGACGTCATATGACATCCTAAGCTTCTCGGGCCGCTAGGGGACGCGCGCGCCGCATCGCCCAGGACCCGGTGCGCGTGGCCGATGGCCGCGATGTCCGCCGGGGAAACCCGCGATTGCCCGCAATCACGGCAGGACCATGGATCTGTGTGTGTAAACACACAGATCCATGTCCTGTCAGAGGTGAGGAGATCGATGTGTGTTTCCAAAACAGAGGAACACACATCGGTCTCCTCCCCAGTCAGTGCCTCCCCCTACAGTTAGAATCACTCACTAGGGAACATATTAACCCCTTGATCGCCCCCTAGTGTTAACCCCTTCCCTGCCAGTCACATTTACAAAGTAATCAGTGCAGTTTTATAGCACTAATCGCTGTATAAATGTGAATGGTCCCAAAAACGTGTCAAAAGTGTCCGATGTGTCCGACACAATGTCACGGTCACAATAAAAATCGCAGATCGCCGCCATTACTAGTAAAAAAAAAATAAAAAAAAAATGCAATAAATCTATCCCCTATATTGTAGATGCTATAACTTTTGCGCAAACCAATCAATAAACGCGTATTGCGATTTTTATTACCAAAAATATGTAGAAGAATATATATCGGTCTAAACTGAGGGAACAAATACAATACATACAATATATCAAATACCACCAAACGAAAGCTCTATTTGTGGGATAAAAAAACATAAAGATTTCATTTAAGTACAGTGTTGCATGACCGCGCAATTGTCATTCAGAGTGCGACAGCGATGAAAACTAAAAATTGGTCTGGGCAGGAAGGGGGTGAAAATGCCCTGTATTGAAGCGGTTAAAGAGTAACTCCACTTTCGTGGAGAAAAAAAATTGCAAATAAAGAAAAAATAATATAGTGTATACAATTGCGATACAAGTCATATTGTAATTGAATGCTATTAAAGATTACCTTTCCTTTTCAATCTACAGCCGCTGTAATTTTCTGTAAATGCAAAGCAATATGGCTACATGGAGTTGTTCTGTACACAGAATGTGTACTGACCATGCCCCAGAAAGATCATTTCCTGCTTGTGTGATTGGCTCACTGATTTTCCAAGAAGTTTGCCGAAGATAGAAATCAGATTTCAGGCATCCCCTGCAACATAAATGTCACTTTTGGTGAGATATTTCCAATAGAAATTTTGGAAGAGATGCCCCTGGGATAGTGCAGACTTAGACAGAAAGTAGATCAGGATATACCAGAGAAGAAGCGTAATGTAAAAGTATAAATATTTATTAAATGGGGAGTCACAAAAATAACATTTACATACAAAAAATACTCATAAAACCATGAATGGAGTGAGCATTCTAACAGTTTAACAGCTGCCAATATTAATGGGAGACATCCGGATGCCATACATGAAGTAAAGTCAGGAGGGTGTGTTATACCAAAGTACCCAACATGTTTCAGGAGAGAAATAAGTTTATTGGACAAACAGGTCAACTTCCTTCTTTAAGGGTTGTATATGGGCGCACTGTTATGTTTCTATCAGAGAAAAAGAGTATTACATCAACATTGTATCATTGTTTTTGTAAAGAATTTGTTAGAACATTTACAAATTTGCAAAGAATGGTTTGGCTTGACATCTAAATAGCAAGTATGGTGCAATATGCAAAAATAAATAAATGAATGAAGTCTGATTCTCACAGCTTAAGGTTGTTAGTTCTAAAACATATGCATGCCGGATAGATGTAATACCCAATCCTAGGGTCCACTAGGCTGCCACGTCACACCAAAAGAAAATGATATATCCAACTGAAGACCAATGAAATGGCGTTGATCAATTAGCATGCATGGAAAATTTCCGCAGCCAAAGTAGCACAATAAGGGGAAGTGCAAATATAGGTTGCCAAGGACCGAGCGACACCCCAATGCTCGCAAGGATCACAGAGTAGTGGAGGCACAGATATCCGGTAATACATCAGAGAAAAGATATAGGGATATTGAGGCACTGCGGTCAAGAATTATAAAGAGGAGAAGTGTGTGAATCTCCACCATAAAATAACATCCATTTACCTGTGCTCCTCAGATCTACGTGCGCCTCTGAATCCTGGGTGTTTCCTGGCAATGCAGCAATGTTTTGCTTGCAAGTCAGGGTATAAATGGATCAGATGATCAAAAAAAGACCAATCAAAGCTAAGCAAGGTTTGGCGCCAAGAGAGTAGCAACAGGTGATTGGGGGGGGGGCAAGATATCTGATTCATTAGCATCATCTAAATTTCAGGTGCTTCCAGATGGTGCCTTCCAATCGTGAACTCCCGGCCAATGCGGCGTCCAGCGTCACTGCGTCATGCGTGATGACGTCAGACGTCGACATGGCCGCCAGCACATACAGTGGGTGGAATCTCTGGGTGAGATGGATGTACCCAGTGTGCATATGCGTGAAACGACTGTCTCCTTCAACTGCAATAGCCCAGATAGAATCCAATAACGGGAAGCTGCCCCGGAGTGGTCTAGGCCACTGCGGGGCTCCTGTGTGCTGGGGAGCGTCGAAGCATCACAGGGACCCGTCATTAGATAAGTCTGCAGATATCAATATATTTAGTGTTTTGAAAAAGCAGCATAGTGTGCCTCATAGGGATCCAGGGTATCATCTGTACATGATGGCATGTTAAAAAGCCAAGTAAGGTTATATCTGAAACACAAAACAGACATTGTTGTTTATATAATACATACAACAGCATTGATTAACAGAGGCTATGGAGTTTACAATGTTTGAATATTGGAGCATCAGACTATATATATCATATATTTACATATTACAATTAAATGCAATTTAAACAAAGATATATATGAAAATAAAAAATAAGTAAAAAGAATGAAAAATAATAATATGGAACAGAAATAAGGGAGTGGGAATCAGGGATGCAGAGAGAGCTAGTATGGAGAGAGAGATAGAGTAGACAAATATGTGGACATGATCTGGTAGGCATATGCATTGTGGCACATCTCAGAGTTGGCCTTGATTGGTCAAATTGGCCAAGAGCCACATGTTTGTAGCTATAAATAAAAAATAATAAAATATGAGCAATCTTCTATTCTATTTTTGTAGGTCTCTGTCAAAGTTTCCGGAGGAGAAGCCTGGTAAAAAAGGTTTGAGAATAAAGGCCTTGTTGAGGCCAGGTGGCACAGTGGCATTCAGATTCGATATCCACCTCAGCTCTCGCTGGAGGAGAAACTTGTCATAGTCCCCCCCCACGGGAGCTGCGGTGTAACCGATCCAAGACCAACACTGTTATTTTTGGACATATGCTGTTATGGATTTGCAGAACGTGTCTGCCCAAAGGTAGATCCGGATCGCTGATTCTAATGGCTTTAAGATGGCGATACAGTCTTTGCCATAGTTTCTGGATGGTCTTTCCCACATAAAAGCAGTTACAAGCTGCATAATATGAGATAGACCACCCCGTGGTTTGACAGTTAGAGAAGTGTTTAGGGATAAATCGTGTTCCATTGGGTAGAAAAATGTCCTTCCTGGTATCCATTTGTTTGCAATATGTGCAAGAACCACATGGATAGGTATCCAGTATTTTACATGGGTCTCCTCTTTTGGAGCCTTGAAAAATTCACTTTTTACAAGAAGGTCGCCTACAGACGTTGCCCATCTATAAGTCATTGCGGTGGCTGGGGGCACAAATGGGCCTATGGTGGGGTCAGAGTTTAACCACTTAAGGACCAAGCCTGTTTTTCAGACTCTGTGTTTACAAGTTTAAAAAAATGTTTTTACTAGAAAATTACTTAGAACCCCAAAACATTATATATTGTTTTTTTTCTAACACCCTAGAGAATAAAATGGTGGTCATTGCAATACTTTTTGTCACACCGTATTTGTGCAGCGGTCTTACAAGCGCACTTTTTTTGGAAAAAATTCACTTTTTTTAATAAAAAAATAAGACAACAGTAAAGTTAGCCCAATTTGTTTTCTATTGTGAAAGATAATGTTACACCGAGTAAATTGATACCCAACATGTCACGCTTCAAAATTGCGCCCGCTCGTGGAATGGCGTCAAACTTTTACCCTTAAAAATCTCCATAGGTGACGTTTAAAAAATTCTATAAGTTGCATCTTTTGAGTTACAGAGGAGGTCTAGGGCTAGAATTATTGCTCTCACTCTAACGATTGCGGCAATACCTCACTTGTGTGGTTTGAATACCATTTTCATATGCAGGCGCTACTCATGTGTGCGTTCTCTTCTGTGCGCGTGCTCGTCGGGACGGGGCGCTTTAAAAAAAAAAAAAAAAAAAAAAATATTATTTATTTTACTTGATTTTATTTATTTTTACACAGTTTTTAAAAAAAATAAATGGGTCACTTTTATTCCTATTACAAGGAATGTAAACATCCCTTGTAATAGAAAAAAGCATGACAGGTCCTCTTAAATATGAGATCTGGGGTCAAAAAGACCTCAGATCTCATATTTAGACTAAAATGCAATAAAAAAAATTGTCATTTGAAAAATGCAATAAAAAAAATGTCCCTTTAAGACGTATGGGCGGAGCTGACGTTTTGAGGTCGCTTCTGCCCTGCTATGGTATGGAGATGGGTGGGGGCCATCTTCCCCTCACTCGTATCCATACCACAGAGGGACAAGGACCCGACTGGCGCTACCGACGACTCCGGTAAGCGGCGGAGGGAGCGGGAGAGCATCTCTCCCGCCACCGATAATGGTGATCTGCTGCAGAGACCACCATTATCGTTTACAGGACCGCCAGCTGAAAAGATGGATATCTCAGTTGTGGTAGCAGCTGCTGCCGTTACCGAGATATCCATCTTTAAAGTGCCGACGTATATGTACATGAGCTGGTCGGCAAGTGGCTAATAGATGCCAATACTTTTTACAAATTTGTACTACCTGAGCATGGATGTTGGAGTAGGTGGTAACAATGCAGAGACCACCCTCCAAAGATTTAGATTGTTTGGGTATTAGTAAATGATGTCTATTTCTAGCTTTGGTACGATTAAACGCTTTCTTTAGGCATTTGTGGCTATAGCCCCTTTCCAACAGCCGTCGTTTTAGATTATTTGCTTTGCATTTGAAGTCTTTGGGGGTTGGAGAAATTACGATTGATTCTCAAATATTGTCCATATGGGATGGACTCAACAAGTGGTCTAGGGTGAAAGCTTGACGAGTGCAGGATAGTATTCCCCGCAGTAGGTTTGCGAAATAGCTTGCATTAAAGCATGTTATCATGGTCCTTGAATATCTCCACATCTAGAAATGTGACTCTGGATGTATCAGAGACCATGGTGAGTTTAAGATTAAATTCATTTCTGTTAAGAGCTATCAAGCACTCGTCGAGCAGCTGTTGAGGTCTATCCCATACGACGAAGATGGTGGCGTGGCTAGTTTCTCTCTTCTTATCTTGTTTTGAGATATTTCCAATAGGAACACGTCTAAAGGGATGCAGACCCAGCAGCTTTCCTCATTAGTGCTCTGCAGCTGCCACAGCTGACTGATAATTATGAAACCACCCCCATTGGACTCACTCCACCAAGAGACACAGACAAACACACATGGATTTCTTCAGAATAACAAGAGGTAGGAATCTGCAACAAAGGTTGTTATAATCCTTGCAATGTACATATATCACCCAGAGGGGAATGTTTTTTTTTTTCAACAAAAGTGGAGTTACACTTTAAAACACAAAAACTGGTTGGCTTATCAGTCCGACTAACACCAAGGGAATGAAAAATGTATTTTTAGATATGCCAGTTATGTTTTAACATTTAATGCAGGTTTCACAACGGCTGAAGCCTTGGTAAGCTCACAAACCAAAATAAGCGGTTGGGGGCAGTATTGGCTTTAGGCATAAATACGTTTGGGTGGTTTTGGTAGAATCAAGCAATTTTTGGTAACATCTAAGATCAGCCAAAAGGGATTGTTTTTTGGTATTTGGTATTTGTATATTTTGGACATCTATAGTGTGTTATTTTAAAAGCTGTGGCTGATTTATACATTTACATAAAATATGTATTGTTCCAACATAAGAACTGTGTAAGCCCATGTTCACATGGGGCCGTTTTGACATGCAATTTTACATGTCAAATTGCATGTCAAATCGCACGCTATTGCGGGCAAGGGCACCATCTAAATCGATACAACGCCGACTTTGCAGCACCACACTGATTCCCAAAAGTAGTTCCTGCTTCCATTTCAATAGACATCTGTGCAGGAACCCACATAGATGTTTTTGAAATTGCTCCCGCAGTCTGACTGACATGCGGGTTCAAAATTGTGCGAGTTCAGCTGAATTTCAAACCCGCATCAGTGTGAACCTAGGCTAAGTGTCACTTGTTATCAGGGCATAAGGTCATTGGGAGGGAGTTGTGGTTATTGGGGGAGTAAGAGATGACACTACACGAGTCAAGTGCATGCCTTGCTATTTCCTCTGTGTTTCAACACAAATGTGGGAGTGCTAATGTGATGAAACAGCATCTCTTCCAGCATGGTGAGCTCTCTAATAATTGCTCTGCCTGATTGTGTCTGTGTCAGATTTATTTACTAGCTCTCACCTGCACAAGACCCAAACTGAGAGTCCCAAGGATTGTGGGGTATATGGTTTCTTCACAGGAAGTGACAGTTCTTAGATTACAGACAGAAGTCATAAATTAACCTGTGCACAGCCATGCAACATGCATCATGTTTGAACACAGACAGAAACTTTTAACACCAGAATGTGAAGATTTACTCTGCTATAGGATGTACAGTATGCACAGGACAAAAAATGACACAATGAAATGCAATCTTATGCCGCGTTCACACGATCAGAATTTCCAACAACAAATGTTCGATGTGAGCTTTTGGTCGGATATTCCGACCGTGTGTAGGCTCCATCAGACATTTGCTGTCGGAATTTCCGACAACAAATCATTGAAAGCTGGTTCTCAATTTTTACGACAACAAAAGTTCTTGTCGGAAATTCCGACCGTGTGTATCCAATTCCGACGCACAAAAATCCTACGCATGCTCGGAATCAATTTGACGCATGCCCAGAATCGTTGAACTTAATTTTTCTCGGCTCGTTGTAGTGTTGTACGTCACTGCGTTCCTGGCGATCCGAATTTCCGACAACATTTGTGTGACCGTGTGTATGCAAGACAAGTTTGAGCAAAAATTTAGTCGAAAAAAAAAAACACGATTTCATAAATAAAGGTATAGATTACCTTTAAAGGTCACTTCTTTGTAAAAAAAAAAATCATTGCCTTTCAATTACGGTATATGCATTATTTTGCTATGATCTGTAATTCAATTACATCGTATTACTTGTGTTTCCTCATTTTCCTTTCCTTAGCTAAGACTAAAATGTACATTGAGAGAGTCTTTGAAGAAATACAGGTGGCAATTATTCTGCAGTGAATGGATGTAAACATGCTGCTGTTTTGGCTGTGATAATTATTTAGCAGGGGCTGTTTGCTGCCTGGTTTGGAGGCATTGCATGTTTACGACACCAATTGAATTCAATAAAAAAACATCAATTCAATGTAAACAGTCACAAGTCACTAGTCCCACATTACGAGAATTGCAAATGAGGAGACGTTTTAAGCATGAATCTGATTGCATGCATGTACCTAGTTCTAAGAAACGAGTTAGCTGTCTACGTGAAATGACTTTTTCCTCTGTAAAATGATTTGTCTGGACAAATTCAGTGAGGTGTGTCTGTCATTTCTCTATTCATTCTACAAATGGTAAATGTACGTGGTTCTGCAGCTGGAAAGGAAGAAAATTACCCCTTACAAAGATATACTTCAACTTAGCTAGAAGAATTGTGCATCTAATTGATGAGCCTTAGCAAAGAAGAACCGGTGTTATCTCCCAATTTGAATAACGAACAATCATTTATGGAACGAACAGCTGCCATTTTCTTGTGCTCTCTGGGTTGTTTAAACGTGTTCATTATTTTCCAATCACTTGAATGTGTGCTGCTCATTATGTTCCTACGATTAAACAAACAGTTCAAGGTGAAATTCAATCAAAACCACAGAGAACGATATAAATATAGTGGAAGTTGATTGTTAAGTGGAAGGAAATACAGGTAAACTGGCTGAACATTGGCAATTTCAATCAAACATTTCTTATTCGCAGCTGTGCACAGCCAGACCTGCAAAAGATATAGGGCCCATTCACACACGTCCGGTACTGCACTTTCCAGTAATGTGCACAATAACATGGGCTTCAGTACAATGCACGTTACACGCCTTTTATTTTGATTGCCACCCCAATGCTTTAAGGTAATGCACATCACAACTCATGACCACCGTGCATTGTGGTGTGCTGCATTGCAAAATAGGCGCATGTTTGTTTTTTATGTTTTTCTGTGTTGCCAGCTTACTCATTTAAATGGGCTGTCTAGGGGCTTTCACATGGCGGCTGGGGGGAGGTAAAATCAGGCAGCTGAGCTGCGGTTTTTCCACCCTCCAGCCACTCACCCAGATGTTAACATTACAGCCTACTTATGTAAAGTGAAATAATTCAAGCACTAATATGAATAAATAAACCGGATTATTTTAAAAGACTAATAATAAATGGGTTCAGCTGTAGCTATTCAGAGAGTGTTCTTACACCACATGAAATAGATAAAATAATTAATAGTGCGCTAAAACTAACCGCTTAATATTGCACAGTGCTAAGTATAAGTGCATCCAAAATATACATGTGATGTAAAAAATAAAAATAAAATTCTCCTTGTACATGTGATAATAAAAATATTAAAAATATTGCAAAAAACACCTTCCTCCATGTAGATAAACATAGATAGATAAAGTGCAGACCGAAATTCACCACCACCTACATGTGAATTGCCTGCTCAACTTCCAAATAAACAAAGATTGTCTGTAATATCACTTTAAGACACCTTAAGAGAGGTCAGTTCTTGTACGTTCAGATTCCAAGTAGTGGTCCACAACACTGTCTGGGATTCTCCGTGTATAAAGATTCTCAAATAAAGCAAAATAAGATCATCGCACAGGATTGCTAAAATATCATAGGATCTAATAATCATATAATCTCACTCACATTTGTTCCTGAAGAAATGCATATTGAACGATCAGTTTCGCATGCAGCTTGTTCCTCCTCACTACACATCCAGTCTGAACGAGACACCGGAAGTGTCGTCACTGGCCTCGCCTGACGCGTTGCGTAACAGGTCACGTGACTTTCTCAAGGGAAAAACGTACCTACTTATGGCTGTACACATGCTCCTAAATGCGTATATGTTAATGCAATGTACCAGGACACCAAGGTGTGAATAGGTCATTACTCATTCACAGCTGCAGTTAGATCTGTGGATACCTGGCTTGATTTATTAGGGTTAGGGCTGTCTTTAATATTGATTGGACCCTGGGCGACAATTTTGTTTGGGCTCCACGCATGCAATTTCGCTCTCCACCTGCTTTGAGACTTACAATAAATAGCAGCTAAACTCAGTTTAGTGTAGAAGATCAGGCAGTAATTGTGATTGGTTGCTAAAGGTTACTGCACATCATTTCTGCTTGCTGATTGGTTGCTAGAGGTTACTGCACATCATCACCGCTCACTTATTGATTATTAGGGATAGGGTCGGTGTGATTGGCATCAGTGGTGGTGGGGGGGTGGGGGATAGAATGGTAATAATGGCAGTGCTGGGGGGGAGGGAGGTGTGACCATTGGCAGTGCTGGGGGTTGATGGAATCAGTGGCAGTGCTGGGGGGATGGGATCAGTAGCAATGTTGGGGGATGGGGGGTGGGATAAGTGAATTTGCAGTGCTAATGGGGAGATGGGATCAGTGGCAGTGCTTGGGGGGGATAGGATCAATAGCAGTGCTTGGGAGGGGGGAATTGGATCAGTGGCAGGGCTTGGGGGGGAATCAGTGGCAGTGCTTAGGGTGGATGTGGTCAGTGGCTGTGCTGGGTGAAGATGGGATCAGTGTCCACTCAGTTCCCCCTGCCTGCATATGAGAGAGCGAGAGCGAGGTGAGAGAGAGAGAGGGTGATTGAGCAAAAGAAAGAGCGGGTTGGAGATAGAGAAAGGTGAGAGAGAGGCAGGTGGGAGAGAGGGGGTGAGAGAGGGAGTGAGAGAGAGCGAGGGGGTGTGAAAGAGTGAGAGAGAGGGGTCAGAGAGAGAGAGGCATCACAGAGAGGGGGAGAGAGAGGGGGTGAGATAGAGAGAGAAGGGTCAGGGAGGTGGGTTAGAGAGAAAGAGGGGTCAGAGAGATGGTGGTGAGAGAGGTCAGAGAGGGGAATGAGAAAGAAAGAGAGAGAGAGGGGGGGTCAGAGAGGGGGTGAGAGAGAGAGGGGGTCAGAGAGGGGGTGAGAGAGAGAGGGGGTGAGTGAGGTGTCAGAGAGAGGGGTGAGAGAGAGAGGGGTGAGAGAGGGGTCAGAGAGGGGTGGGAGATATGCTCAGTACCTTCCATAGGACATTCATGCTGACCAGCAACGGGCAGGGCCCATTCTCTTTCTGGGTGAGGTGCTCTGCTCCTTCCAGTGGATTTATAGACCGCGGACTGTCCTGGGCAGGTAGCAGCCTATCCACTGGATGCTGTAAGTGGAGAGGAGGGTGGATAGCAGTCCCTGGCTGCATGCGCCTCCCACCAGTCCTGGAAATGCCCGATCCGCCTTTCCTCCAGGCTCGCTGTCAGTGCTGGAAGTCGAGAGGAGGGTGGATAGCAGTCTCTGGCTGCCGACACCTCCTGTGGGTCCTCGGGGGCCCGATCCACCTGTCCTCCAACCACTGTCAGAGCTGGGAGTGGAGAGGAGGGCGGAGGAATCCAGGCTCTGTATGGCGCCGCTGTGTCAGGTATGCTGCACCTGCTGCTCCTCACCTCTCTGGTGGTGAGGGAGGTATTCTCCCTCCCCGGTCTCTCTCCACCCTGCTCCATGTACATTGCAAGGATTATAACAACCTTTTTTGCAGATTCCTACTGACATGGACATTCACTGTATTGTTCATTTAAGCACAAGAGACTCCATTTTGTTCACGCTGTTCACGCTGTTGAAATGTGTTCTGTAACCTTCACCTAACACACAGACACATCTTCTGCTAGAAGCTCTCTCTGTCTCTTCTCCCCCCTCCCCTCTCAAGGTTTTACTTTTGCAATTGTTCTATTTGCTAGCTTTTAATAATATATTCCTATTTGTTAGCTTTTAATAACATATTTCTATTTGTTAGCTTTTAATCACATCTCACACCACCCTTTCTTATCTATGTATAAAATAACATGTATTAATACATTTTGGCACTGAACGGACATTTTACACACAGTGATTGCGTCTTGTGAATCTGTTCCTGCAGCTGCAGTATTAACTTTTGTTTTTAGTGTCCCAGTCAGAAAAAATTCCATAAAAGTTTTGGCGAGCCAGACAGAAGTTTGGCGGAGTCTCCAGAAGGAACCACGCTTTGATCGGTATCATCGGGAACGCAGATCTCTAAGTGTCGGCTTGGTAAGCTGTCCTTAAGCTTGCTATATTTCTGCCTTTCCTATGTATCCTATCTGACGGTTCTCACGGAAACCAAACCACTCTCTGACCTTTCTGGTTTGGTAACGTGTGTGTGTGAATGTGTTTGTGTCCCCCTACATGGGTTGGACTGTGTGTGGATAGGGAGAATCCTCTGCAGTTTCCTGCATTGACTCCTTGTGGGCGACCTGGGTCAGAGGCGAATGGTAGGTTCAGATAACAGAAGAGACGAGGAGGGTCTCTTAATGAGTGTTTTGTCTATTGTCATAAACCCCTTCTATCCACGTAGATAAGTGGAGACTGTTCTTGTAAATCTGCAGATTTGCTGTACTATTTGTTTTAGAGGCAAGAGGGTATAGGCACAAGTAGAAAAGACTGGCCAGTCATTATGGGCATTAAATTAAATAAGGGAATGAAGGGTAAGAGGCCTTCAGATAATGCCCAGTGAAAGATGAGCGCTAGAGAATATATGAACTGAAGGTATAGTTCTGCCTATACTGAGCCCCTAGATAAATGGGTAGAATGGACAAAAGGAACAGCTAAACCTTTAAAATCTGAAGGGACTTTTGATTTACAATTATGGCAAACTTTTCTGCATGATTATGGCCCACTACTGTACAGTGAAGGAATGTGGGGAATAGCTTGCACATGGGAGACAGAAGCTAAAGTTGCAAATCAAACTGAATTGATGGAGATGTTTAATAAAAGTACTGCCCAAATTTACTACATTTGGCCAGAAGACTCTGTAGAGGAGGACCCCCCACCTTATGTGGCTGCCAGTTTGGCTTTAAGGGGTCCATCCACAAAAGCACAAGAATTAGATTACATGGAACACACAAAAGATGAGCTGGGCAATATAGTGGAGAGCAGAGGTTTACCAGCCCCATATCAACCTACAAAGAGGGATTTGGCTCGTATCCTAGAAACAGATAATTGGCATAAATCAAAAGGCACATATGCAAAACTAGATCTCTCTGAACTTAAGGCCTTGGCCAGAGAAAGAGAGATAGAGTCTGAACTTCCGGAGCAAACTATAATTTTTTAAATTGTGGCAGCAAGATGAAGAGAGAGGGAAGGGAGAGACGCCACCCCTTCTGCCCCTGTCACAGAGCAATCTGTTGCAGTTTATCCTGTCAGACCCCAATTCGTTTTTTAAGGTAATGCTGTTGACAGTAAGTCTCAAATTAAATGGCATGTACCTTTTAGTCCCCAAGAAATGAGAGCCATATTAGAGGGATGGGGCGACCCTAGAAAGAATCCAATTGGGTTTGCAAACAAACTAAGCGCTGCACAGGAAGCATATGAGGCTTCTGCTACTGACATTCATCAGCTTCTTATTAACCACTTCCATACCACAGTACGTCATATGACGTCCTGAACTTTAGGGGGGGTATCTGAATGATGCCTGCAGCTACAGGCATCATTCAGATATCATTGTTTGCAGCCGGCGATCCTGCACACCATACGAATGATCATAGCGGCCTTTCCGCCGCTTGAACGTTCTTATAGGCGGCAAGAAAGGACGTCTCCCCCCCTCCCACTGCCATCCGGTGCTTCTCCGGGCTCTCCCGTGCCATCGGGGGCTTGGAGAACAAATCGGCCGGCACCGGATGAGGACCATAGATATTTCCGGTGACCAGATGGTCACCGGTTATCTCTATGACCGTCGGAGGCCCAGGCGCGACGTTATGACATCACGCCCGGGTACCCGGAAGTCAACAAAGTGAATTTTTTTTCCCGATCTCATGCTTTCCAGCCTGGAGGAGAGATGTGGGGTCTTATTGACCCCACATCCCTCCATAAAGAGGACCTGTTACAATGATTCCTATTACAAGGGGAGTTTACATTCCTTGTAATAGGAATAAAAGTGATTAAAAAAAAAGTGTAAAAATAAAAAAATTAAGTAAAATAAAAAATTAAATAATAAAAAAAAAATTAAAACACCAATGTCCCCGGTAGCTCACGCTCAGAAGCGAACGCGCACATAAGTCCCGCCCACATATGTAAATACCGTTCAAACCACACATGTAAGGTATCGCCACGTGCGTTAGAGCAAGAGCAATAATTCTAGCACTAGACCTCCTCTGTAACTCTAAACTGGTAACCTGTAAAAAAAATTAAAGCGTTGTCTATAGAGATTTTTAAGTACCGAAGTTTGGCGTTATTCCATGAAGGTGCGCAATTTTAAAGTGTGACAAGTTAGGTATCTATTTACTCGGTGTAACATCATCTTTTACATTATACAAAAAAATTGGGCCAACTTTACTGTTTTGTTATTATTTTATTCATGAAACCGTTTTTTTTCCCCCAAAAATTTGTTTGAAAAATAATACAAATTGCAAATACTGTGCAAGATAAAAAGTTGCAATGGCCGCTACTTTATTCCCTAGGGTGTCTGCTAAAAAAATATATATAATGTTTGAGGGTTCTGAGTAATTTTCTAGCAAAAAAATTATGATTTTTACATGAAGGAGAGAAGTGCCAGAATAGGCCCGGTATGGGAAGCAACATGTCTGGCTATATACTTAAAGAATGTGGTGTAGGCATAAAGCTAATGCTAAGCAAGGGAAAGAGGAAGCAGCAGGTGCTTATTGGAGGCGGTTAAGCGATATGGCTGAGGAAGCAGGCCTTAAAATAGAGGAAGAGAAGGCGGGAGAAACTGCAAGTCCATCTACACAACTGGTGAAACAAAAGTTTCTTGATGGTTTAACCACTTAAGGACCACCGCACGCCGATGTACGTCGGCAGAATGTCACGGCTGGGCACAAGGGTGTACAGATATGTCCCTTTTAAAATCCCAGCAGTGGGTCGCGACCCGGTCCTCTTCTCTGTGACCGCCCCCGCGGGAACAGCGGACCCGATCGCCGCCGGTGTCCCGCGATCGGGTCACAGAGAGGAAGAACGGGGAGAGGTAAGTGTAAACAAACCTGTCATAGGGAACGATGATCAGTGACATCACACGCTAAGCCACGCCCCCCCACAGTAAGAAACACACATCAGGGCACACTTAACCCCTACAGCGCCCCCTCCCGGTTAACCCCTTCACTGCCAGTGTCATTTTTACAGTAACCAGTGCATTTTTATAGCACTGTTCGCTGTAAAATGACAATGGTCCCAAAATGGTGTCAAAAGGGTCCGATGTGTCCGCCATAATGTCGCAGTCACGATAAAAATCACTGATCGCTGCCATTTCTAGAAAAAATAAATTATTAATAAAAATGCAATAAAACTATCCCCTATTTGGTAGACGCTATAAATTTTGCCCAAACCAATCGATTTTTTTTTTACCAAAAATATGTAGAAGAATACTTATCGGCCTAAACTGAGGAAAAAAAATGCTTTTATAAATATTTTTTGGGGATATTTATTATAGCAAAAAGTAAAAAATATTGCATTTTTTTCAAAATTGACGCTCTATTTTTGTTTATAGCACAAAAAATAAAAATCGCAGAGGTGATCAAATACCACCAAAAGAAAGCTCTATTTGTGGAAAAAAAAGGACGCCAATTTTGTTTGGGAGCCACGTCGCGCAATTGTCAGTTAAAGCGACGCAGTGTCCAATCGCAAAAAGTGGCCAGGTCTTTAAGCTGCATAATGGTCCAGTCCTTAAGTGGTTAATACCCCAGTTGAAAGAAAAGTTTGCCTGAGGCAGGCAATACTGTATGTCTATTCGAGACCTCCCGCCTATCCTGTTATTAGGGATGAGCTTCGAGTTCGAGTCAAACTCATGTTCGACTCGAACATTGCCTGTTCGCCCGTTCGCCGAACAGCGAACAATTTGGGGTGTTTGTGGCAAATCCGAAAAGCCGCGGAACACCCTGTAAAAGTCTATGGGAGAAATCTAAAGTGCTAATTTTAAAGGCTTATATGCAAGTTATTGTCATAAAAAATGTTTGGGGACCCGGGTCCTGCCCCAGGGGACATATATCAATGCAATTTTTTTTTTTTAAACTGATGTTTTTTCGGGAGCAGTGATTTTAATAATGCTTAAAGTGAAACAATAAAAGTGAAAGATTCCTTTAAATTTCGCACCTGGGGGGATGTATAGTATGCCTGTAAAGCAGCGCTTGTTTCCCGTGCTTAAAACTGTCCCTGCACAAAGTGTAATTTCTGAAGGAAAAAAAGGAATTTAAAACTACTCGCGGCTATAATGAATTGTCGGCTCCCGGCAATACAGAGAAAAGAGAAAAGTCATTGATTAAAAAAAAAATGCGTGGGGGTCCCCCCAAATTCAATTACCAGGCCCTTCAGGTCTGGATATTAAGGGGAACCCTGCGTCAAATTTAACAAAAAATATGACGTGGGGTTCCCCCCAAATATGGATTTTAAGGGGAACTCCACCCCAAATAAAATAAAAAATAGCGTGGAGTTCCGGTGGTGAGGAGCAGTCTGGCGTGCTGTCTGAAGGGGAGCTGTGCAGCTTGGAGGAAGATCGGAGACCCGGAAGGTCGGTGGCTGCGGTTGAATCTGGTCGATCGGCTGGTGGGACCAGGCAGCCCGGTAAGTCAGCTTCCTTTACTGATTCCTGGGGCTATGCTGGGGGTAGTGGCCGGGGTGGTGGGCCTGCAGTTAGTGAAGGGTTGGTGGCACTGGGACAGGGCCCAGTGAGTGGGCAGGCTGGGGGGAGTACGGTCCCCGCTGGGGGTGGCATACGGCAAGATGGGTTGCAGGGTTTTCTTGCGGGCATTAAGAATTTGGTCAGCCAGTTTCACAACAGGGACAGCGGGAATGTCAGCCCGGCCGTGGCTTGGATTCTGCCAGCGGGAACGGCGGGGTCCTCTGCAGCGGTGGTGACACCGGCTCCTCCTGCTGCTACTAGTACTGTGGGGGACACGGCAGGGTCGGTTGGCGGGACACTGGGGGCCTCGCAGGTGGGTGGTGGGGTGGAGCAGGCTGCTCGGCAGGACATCATTAGGTTGGCAGACGCCGCAAAATGTGAAGTTTATATTTGATATGAGGCACCCCTGGGGGCGCACCTGAAACCAGAAGTGAGGGAAAAGATATGGAAAGGTGAGTATGTGGAGATGTTCTCACTGTTACCATTAGAGAAGTTTCATTTGGATAGGGTGAAGCCGGATGATTCAAAAAAGGAGGATGAGGAAAAAAGGAGGTAGAGGCTCATTCCGCTGACATTCACGAATTGGCTGCAGTCGTTCGCCATCATGGCAAGTGTGATAGGACAAAAGAATCCTGAGCACTGTTCAGCACTCTTTGGCTATCAGGACGCTATTGGGGAGGCCTACAGGGTGTATGGGGGCACGGGGTGGCTCCGTTATGATGAACAGTTCAGGCAGAGGAGAGCGGTGCGGACAGACCTGCGGTGGGATCATAAGGACATCAGTTTATGGATGCGTTTTATGACCTCGCCGAGGGCACCTGGTCAGTTTTTTCGGGGGGGGGGGGGGGGCGGTGGAACTTCTTCCCCAGGACAATCGGGCGGTAAGAAAAAGGGGGTTTGCTGGCAGTACAATGAGGGCACCTGCAAGTTTGGGGGGTCCTGCAGATACAAGCATGAGTGCTCCAGTTGCGGAGGTTCTCACACACAGGCCAGATGCTTTAAGCAGGGAAAAGGCCGTATCGGAGAGTCTGGGCAAAAGAGGGAGGACTCCGGTGATGGTGGAAAGGATGCGGCTGTTTCTAGGTAGGTATCCAGATAAGGGGGCGGCTCGATTGTTGGATAATGTTTTTTCAGAGGGGTTTCACATTCCGTGTTCCTTGCAGGTTATCCCCCCGGTTTCGCGTAATTTACGGTCGGCCATACAACATGCTGAGGTGGTCACTGAAAAACTGCGCAAGGAGGTTGCTTTGGGCCGCATGGGCGGTCCTTTCCCTTCCCCCCCCGTAGCAAATTTGGTGGTCTCCCCGCTCGGGGTTGTCCCCAAGAAGGAGCCCAACAAGTTCCGTCTCATTCACCATCTGTCCTTTCCAAAGGGTGGGTCGGTCAATGACGCGATTGATCCAGAAGCGTGTACAGTGAGTTACACTTCATTTGATGCAGCAGTAGGTTGGGTTCGCCGGTATGGGCAGGGGGCGTTGATGGCTAAAGCCGACATCAAGGCGGCTTTTAGGCTGTTGCCGGTACACCCGGAAAGCTTTCACCTCCTGGGGTGTCACTGGAATAACGCGTTTTATGTGGACATGTGTTTACCGATGGGATGCTCCATATCATGCGCGTTATTTGAACAGTTCAGCTCATTCGTGGAATGGGTGGTCAGGGACGTGTCGGGGGTGATTTCCATTATTCACTACCTGGATGACTTCCTTTGTGTGGGTCCGGCCTCGTCCAGGATCTGTGCGGTGCTCCTGGCCACCTTGAAACACATCGCAGTGCGTTTTGGCATTCCACTGGCGCCCGACAAAACTGAGGGACCTCGCACGGTTATCACGTTTTTGGGCATTGTCCTGGATTCGGATGCCATGGAATGCCGCTTGCCAAGCTGGAGGATCTTAAGCGGGAGCTGGATGGGGGTAAGAAAGTTTCAGCTTAGGGCGCTGCAGTCGCTGCTGGGCAAGATTAACTTTGCGTGCCGCATTCTCCCGATGGGCAGGGTGTTCTGCCGACGGTTGTCGGCCAGCACGGCTGGGGTCCGGTCACCAACACACTTTGTGCGTTTGGGCAGGGAACACAGGGAGGACTTGCAGGTTTGGCATTCCTTTCTGGAGTCCTTCAATGGCAGGGCATTGTGGATGTCCGGACCGATTAGCAATTTTGATTTGGAGCTCTACACTGATGCAGCTGGGGGGTCAGGGTTTGGGGCTTTCTTTCAAGGAAAGTGCAGTGCGGGCCCCTGGCCACAGTCGTGGATTGATGCTGGTTTCACTAGGAACTTGGTCCTGTTGGAACTGTTCCCAGTGGTGCTGGAGGTAGAACTGTGGGGTACATGTTTCAGGGATCTGAAGGTGAGGTTTCACGGGGACAACCTTGGGGTGGTACAGGTGATCAATAAGGTGTCAGAATCCTCCCCTCCGGTGGTGCGGCTGCTGCGCCACCTGGTGTTGAGATGTTTACAACTTAGCGTGTTTGTGTATGCGGTATATCTCCCGGGGGTGGATAATGTCATAGCTGACGCGCTGTCTCGCTTTCAGTGGGACAGATTCCCGGGAGTTGGCACCGGATGCGGAGCAACGTGGGGTCCCTTGTCCAGGCTGGCTGTGGAAGATTCCGTTGGAATAGTTTCAGGTTGGATCAGGAAATCGGTGAGTAAGGGCACATGGGCGGCTTATGAGAAGGTGTGGCTGGAATGGCAACAGTTGTGGAGAGGGAGGCTGGAGCTGACCCTGTGAGTTCCGATGTGCGGTTACTGGTGTTGTATTTTCTGTCCAGGAACATGGAAGCTGGGGTGTCCAGGTCGAGTCTGAGTAAGAAGCTAGCAGGGTTGGCTTTCCTGTTCAAATGGCAGGGGTGTCCTGATTTTACTAAGGATTTTTGGGTACGTCAGGCATTCAAGGGCTATGGACGGGGGGGACAGAAGAAAGACGGCAGGCGGCCTGTCTCGTTTGCTCTTTTAAGAGGTATCATGGGGAAGTTGACGGGTTTGTGCTCGTCTGGGTATGAAGTCTTGCTGTTCAAGGTGGCATTTTCCTTAGTGTTTTTTGGAGCATTTCGGATAGGTGAGTTGGTTAGCCCATCCAAAGCGGTACACGGGGGTTTGCTGAACAGTGAAGTAGGGTTGACAGAGAAAGGAGTGTCATTGGTGCTCAGGAAATCTAAGATGGACCAGATGGGAAAAGGTAAGTTGGTGCAAGTTTTCCCGGTTTGAGGTTCTCAGTTGTGCCCAGTAGGGGCGGTGAAGGGTTACTTAGAGGCTCGCCCGTCCGTCGTGGGTTCATTCCTGATACACGAAGACGGGTCCCCTCTTTCCAGATATCAGTTTATTGCTGTATTTAGAAAGTGTGTTCGGGCTTTGGGGCTCCAGGATAAGGAATTCTCCTCTCACTCTTTCCGGATTGGGGCGGCTACAGAGGCGGCCAGGTGCAGAATGGATGAGGAGGCGGTTAAGAGGATAGGCCAGTGGGAGTCTAGACGATTCCGGCTGTATGTCTGCCCTCAGTTACTGGTGGGGTGGGCATAAAAAAGGTTAAATGCCTGGGGTGGTTGACTATGACTGTGTATATGTTGGTTCAGGGGTTGATGGCAGTTGTTGCTTTCTTCTTTTATTTTCAGGCGGGATGCAAGGTTTGGTCTGGATACTGGGCCATTCGTTTGTATTCTGGCGGGCTAAGAGGGCTGACGTTAGGCCTGAAGGTCGGCAGCTGGGGTTCCCGAGACATGAGGCATGCGTCCGCTGGCTGGGAGTTCCTGGTATGCTGTGGAGCAGAATGGTTCCTGAAGTGCCCCGTTTAGCTAGGTTGGACAGGCCACCTGTTTTAATACTGCACGTAGGTGGCAATGATCTGGGAATGAGATCCATGTTGGATGTGTCGAGGGACATAAAATTTGATTTTTTGCGGCTCCGAATGTCCTTCCCGGACATGATCATTGTGTGGTCCGATATGGTTGCACAGACTGCCTGGAGGGGGGCGAGGTCTGTGGAGGGCATCAACAGGGCTCGTAGAAAAATTAACCGGGATGTAGGGAGGTTTGTAGTAAAAAATGGAGGGTTGGTGGTAAGGCACTTGGAGCTGGAGGTGGACACATGACGATATTTACGGGATGATGGGGTCCACTTGAACGAGGTGGGGATGGACTTGTGGGCCTTGGGTCTCCAGGACAGCCTTCAACAAGCCCTGAGGGTTTGGAGGGGCACCAAAGGGTAAGGAGTTCCCCTTTGGTGCTGTGGCGGGTGTTTGGTCTTTGCAGGGGAATGAAGATACCTCAAAAAAGCAAGTGGTCAGGACCTATCAGTGGTATGGGTTCTGAGGGTGGATTCCAGCTAACAGTGGTTTAGCTGGAATAGTTTGATAATGGGGGCACTGCGGTCAGTGGTCGTCTCTGAGCAGCTGGTCGGCTTGAGGCCTATGACCAGTTGAAGGTACCGCAGTGTCAGGTGGGTTTTTTATTGTTATGTTTATTATTATTATGGTAATTAGAGGTCCCTTCAAAGACCAACGCTAGGAGGCAATGTTAGTAGAACATGGGGTTCAGATTATGTTTGATGGTTGATGTTTTTGCTAACTGGTGTAACGTTTAAAATAAAGGAGGCTGCTACGGCCATGTTTTACTCCAAACTGAATGTGTGGTCTCATGTATTAGGTATAAGTATGGTTTAGAATGTGGTATGGCAGGTCATAATACATCTGTTATACAATAGTCAAGTAGGATACAAAAAGAAGAGACTTCTTCAGTTACTCCAAACTGAATGTGTGGTCTCATGTATTAGGTATAAGTATGGTTTAGAATGTGGTATCGCAGGTCATAATACATCTGTTATACAATAGTCAAGTAGGATACAAAAAGAAGAGAGACTAAAGCTACAAAAATTACAGACATAGAACAAGATTTATTTTTATTTATTTTTTAAAAACCTAACTCTAAAATTAGCTAATATTGTCTAAATTCAAGAGGGATGTGTATTCTTACATAAATTGTGGTGTGCTTATTGTTGTCTGTTTTCCTGGTGCAGATTTTCCCTCAGTTCCTGTCTAGTAAACTACTGCCCCCAAAACAGAAAGTAAGGGGGGATGTATCTAATAGAGCCCCATACAGAAGTGAACCCTGACAAGGTTTATTTTGGTAGTGAATCCATTACACTTATGGTCAGTGTAGCGCCCCTTTACATTTAGGTCAGTGGAGAAGTAACATTGTATTTTGGATGTCCAGTAGTGGCAGTAGTGGCACTGGATGTCCAGTAGTGGCACTTTATATTGGTAGTCAGTATAGTACCTCTTCACATTGATAGTGGAGAAAAAAAACAACCTAATTTGGATTTTAGTGGAAAGCTGTACCCTTATGTTGGGGTCAATGCACAGGGATGCCCTAGTGACCTCTAGGGGAAACCTGGCTGAGAGGAATTTTCATCTGTCATTAGCAGCTGGAAAGGCAACTCATGTTTACCCTTTTTATTTTTTTGGTAAGTAACAAATATATACACCAGTAAAATATATAAATGCTGCATTTATTCATTTACCACTGACTCAATTGCTGTCATTGCCATTCTAGGGTTCACCATAAATACCTGGGATAGGGTAGAATAAGCCTCAGAATGTATAAATTACAGTAACATGTTCCTTATTATGTTTGCCCTCATTTGATCGTTTCAGGCTAAATGCAAAAATGGAACTGTAGAATGAAGGAGTGCAGAGGATGCCAAGAGGAGTCAAAAGGCTCTTTAAGATTCAGGTAACAGGAAACCACCTTTGCTTCCTCTTGTTTGGTGAACAATACAGTTTAAATAGTTTAAAGGTAGTTTCCTCCAGCAGCACATTCTAGCAGCTGGAGGGGCGAAACATGTACAAGGGCATTATTATTGGTGTGCCTAGGGAAGCATGGCATCCAATATGGTCCATTAGGGACACACTCAGCAATAAAACCGCCAATGGAAGTTCTAAGCCTTCCACAATTTATCAAAACTAAACAACAAAAAAAAAGTTGTCCTTTAACCACTTCAGCCCCACCCCGTTTGGCTGCCAAATGACCGGGCCACTTTTTGCGATTCTACACTGTGTCGCTTTAACTGACAATTGCGCTTTTGTGCGACGTGGCTCCCAAACAAAATTGACGTCCTTTTTTCCCCACAAATAGAGATTACTTTTGATGGTATTTGATCACCTCTGCGGTTTTACATTTTTGTGCTATAAACAAAAATAGAGCGACAATTTTGAAAAAAAAAAGCAATATTTTGTACTTTTTGCTATAATAAATATCCCCCATTTTTTTTTAAAAAAGCTAATTTTTTCTCAGTTTAGGCCGATACGTATTCTTCTACATATTTTTGGTATAAAAAAAAATGCAAAAAGGGTATATTGATTGGTTTGCGCAAAAGTTATAGCGTCTACAAAATAGGTGATAGATTTATGGCATTTTTATTATTATTTTTTTTTTTACTAGTAATGGCGGCGATCTGCGATTTTTATTGTGACTGCAACTTCATGGCGGATACATCAGACACTTTTGACACATTTTTGGACCATTGTCATTTATACAGCTATCAGTGCTATAAAAAATGCACTGATTACTGTAAAAATTACACTGGCAGTGAAGGGGATAACCACTTGGGGGCGCTGAAGGGGTTAAGTGTGTCCTAGGGAGTGATTCTTACTGTAAGGGGGAGGAGCTACCAGTGACACGTCAGCGATCACTGTTCCTAATCACAGGAAACAGTAGATTCCTGACGTGTCACTAGGCAGAACAGGGAAATGCCTTGTTTACAAAGGCATCCCCCTGTTCTGCTTTTGCCGACCACAATCGCGGACCAACCTGGAACATCGAGTTCCCGGGACCCACGGGCGCACTCACAAGGCACGTGGCGCGCCCGCCGGGCGGCAAATTTAAGGGGACGTACAGGTAAGCCCATTTGCCTGCCCGTGTCATTCTGTCAACGTATATCGGCGTGCGGCAGTCGGCAAGTGGTTATGGGATTATTTTATCAATAAATACACTAACCAGCTAAGGTTTAGAATTATGCAGTTGGGAATTATGTAACAATTATCCAACGCTTACTTTAGTAATCACTTTGAATATTATAACTCTTTCAGTTGACAATAAATGTAACATTCTGTCACAAACACTTTAGCAAGACTTTCTATTTTCCATAAAAATAAGAAACTGTCTGTACAGTTCTTTACAGTGCTTCCAAGCTGAGCTTTGTCAGCAGTACACAATGTATATTTATTAATCTAAACTCCTGTATCAGAATACTGAATCACTGACACAAAGATTTTTTGCCTCCTTTGTGCTGTGAAAAGAATACATGAATACAGACTTAATGGATGTTTTTATAATGGCTTCTTGGAAAATGTTGCAAAATAATTGGCTCAGTCTGTACTGCTTATAGTTATTAGAATGTTTTTTGCAGAAGTCATGTACCCTAAAAATTGTAAAGGGACACCCACTTTTTCTATAGAAATATCCAAATCAGGTTATCTTGGTTCTGAGATCTCTTTTGCTGTTTGCTTTTGAATCATGAACATCATGCTATTAGCACTGAGGCTTTTAATGAGATGCGCATGCAGTGGTACAGGGCTTAATTAGTCTCAAGACTTAGGTCAGATTAGTGTTGGCAGGGCAGCCTTATGAGTCAAGCCAGGGACCTCGTCGGTTAGCAGGGGTGAAGCTTAAGAAGTATCTGGAGTGCCATGCTAGGGACCCTGGAGGGAAGCATGGGTGACACTTGAGGGAGATACCACCGACAACCTTGGAGGAGCTCAAGGGATTCAGAGTCAGGGAAACAGAGGGTCTAGTGAGAGACTGGGAGCTCAGTGTTGAAGAACTACAAGAGGCAGTTGTAGTGGAGATAAAACAACTGTTACGTTTGAGTTAGGAACTGTTAAAGGACTTTTGTCATAGGAGACAGCGTTCCTGCATGTGCAGAGGTGGTGCCTTGCTGGGGCCTTTCCCTGCACGGCTGTCCTCCTATTGGAGTCTCGGAGTCTGCCAATTGAATCTATAACTACTTAAGGGTGTCCTGGCTCTTACCCTCTTTCCCCCAAAAATACAAAGGGGACTGTCAAAAGAAATAAAACCTCTTTTACATCCAAGAAGTGTCTGGCGCCCAATAACTTTCACCATCTTTGCACCCACTATGCCTCACAACCCACTACATATTGAAGGATGTCAGCTATCTTTGACCTTGAAGGTCCTCATTAGACTAGACAAGGCCAGGGACCTTGATACACACACATACACATGTAGTGCCCTTCACCTCTCCCCCTACCTGCCCTTTTGTATGTGTTTTCGGCTCCTCGCAGGGAGGGGAGAGGCACATCGCACCACAAGCCCGTACCCTCTTGAGTAAGGAGGTTGAGCGGTGTTACTTTTCGGGCCTGCCTGCGGCTGGAGTTGAATCCTCCCGAGGATGATTCTCACCTCTACTTAGGTAGATGCAAGTCCTTATGTTTCCCCAGGAATATAACTTCTATATTTATTTCACACGGATAATAAATATGCCTCTTTGAAAGCAGACAGGTTGGGATGAGACACAGGACAGCTTAGGTGGGAGGAGGTCCAGGCACAAACTTGAATCATGTTCTCTTACTGTTTAGATTTCACAAACAGTTATGGCGCACGATCTCTGCCACAGACCGTGAGGTTGGTCTCTGCCACAGACCTGGTGAAATAGGGCCTTGCCCTATGAAGTCACTGCCACTGACTTGGTGAACAGGTCACAGCCACTGTCCTGGTGAATAGGGCCTTGCCCTATAAAGTCACTGCCACTGACTTGAAGTGAGTAGGGTCACTGCCACTGACCTGGTGAACTTCCTTCTTAAAGTATTGGCCCATGTCAAGGAGAAAACCATCCCTCCGGAGAGTTACCAGAGGCCCTCACCGTTACCACGACTCTGCACTGGGTCTTCGGAAAGGGTTACCTCCCTGGCCTCCTCATCTCAGATACGGGTCCCCTCGCACCCTGGGAGCTCTCGACCCCCGGCGGAACTCAGCTGAAGGTGCTGGGCCCCAGGCCTCCAATTAGTACCTCACCCCAGACTGAAGGTGTCTGGAATGGAACAGGAACTCGGCCCCTGGGCCTAGGGCACCCGGAGATAACGAACCCACACACCCAGGCTGCAGGTGCCTGGGCGTGGATGAAGAACCCAATGGAAGATGGCCGCCCCTTTTTATACCCTCTCCTGACAGGCACAGCAGGTTCCCCGCCCCGCCGTACTGCTGCCGAAAGGGGACAAGAAAAGGCACAACCCTGTATTGCGGTTCAACCCGGACCCAGGGCGACAGCGCCACCTGTAGGTCCCAGGGAACTACACACCAATACCAACTCCCATGGTACACAAATGGTCCCTTAACCCTAACAATAGTGTGTCTGAGCCCAACTACCACTCAGACACTCCCCTAAATTGTACACCCTGCTACACACACAACACTGCAATATATACATAAACACGTATACATGCAAGCCCCTGGCCACAGAAACTATGTAATGAAAGTTTATTATCAGGCAAAATTAATAATCCAGATAATAGGGTAATTTTTTCTAAAGTCTACCAAAAACCAGGCAGAGATTTAAAGGGAATATATATGGTAGTGATCTTTTTTGGTCCCCCTTCAGTGCCCCCAAAAGCATGGATGTGATTGGATCAGCCAGACACTTAACATTTTCAAAAGAAGAGGTCAACAATGGCAGCCTCCATATTCTCTCAGTGCAGGGTTGCTTTAAAGTGTTAGTTCACCTTTACAGAAAATCTGTAAAGGTGACCTAAAAGCAGACCCCTTCTTTACCCCCCCCCCTCAGTTCCCGCTGTACTTACATCCCGCAATCCCATCACATGGATGGCACTGACCAATCAGAATCTGTCTGGACCGTCTTTTGCCGCACTGGATGAAGAGGAGAGAAATCCTAGGGAATTAATAAACCTCTGGAACAGTAGAGCAGGCTTGTGGGAGCCCTGACAGCTAAGGATCGCAGGAGGTAAATACAGCTGTGACTAGAGAAGTAGGAGGAGATCACTAACACCGGACCTCCTTAAAAAAAAGTGCCTGTTGTTAATCAAGCTCATGTTAAAATTACACACTTAACCAAATTAATAACTTCCACTTCTCCTCTTCTTCCCTGACTGCCTCTGAAGGCAAAAAGAATTGTGCTGTCTCTATAGAAAATCCATAATGCTCTGTGAATCACTGACTCTATTCATTAAGACAAGGAAGGGGCTGGTAAATGACAGTATACCCGGTGGGAGGTGGAAACCAGGCAGCACTGGGCCAGAAAAAAACACAGGAGTCCGGGGCAGCAGGACAGCAATAGAGAGGCGGTGGGAGCGGCATGTGGTAGAACGGATGTCTTACAATTCCATACCTCCCAACTGTCCCTGATTTTGAGGGACTGTCCCTGATTTGAAACAATGTCCCTCTCTCCCTCATTCCTCTTCATTTGTCCCTCATTTTGGTCTGATCTATATAGCTGTATATAAAATGCACTTTTTATCTATTGCAGCAATACCCCCGAAGGGGGCGCTGGTTTAAGATTTGGGCCTGCCATTACCTTTCTGTTCCCCACACTCGTGTCAGGGGTCCCTCTTAAAGAGCTTTCATGAATGTCCACACCAACACTTGGTTGCTTTTTCTTCAATAGTTTTATTAAACAGTTCCAACAGAGGGGAGGAGGGATAGGGGAGGTTCAGGTACCTTGCTTTGCAGATCACGGGCACAATCTTAGATCCAGAGGACAAATCGGTTCCGCACTGGATTCAGCAACCACTGGATAGGCCTACTCTCACTGGCCAAGCAACTGGTGTGAAGCTCGTTCAAAGTCTCTGCCACAGACTTGATGAGTGCTGTCGAGTCGTTTCACAATCTTCTGCCACCAAAACGTGCAACCACACTGACACTTTGCAAAGTTCCTCAGAAAGTACACAGCTCACAGTGGCAGAATCTTTCAGCCAGCCGGCAGCACCATGAGGTAAATTGGCCAGAATGTGTCCTTCAATTGAGTCCCCAATTGTTCCGCTTCTTCCCGCAGGCAAGACCACGTAGAACCATCCCTGGACTAGTAGGCCCCAGAAACTTCTGGGCCTACTGTCAGTTGCAGAGCCTCTGGTCAGCAGGCCCCGAGGCCGAGAATGGCTCACACATCCCTAAGGCCAGAAGGACCCTCAGGTCAGGATCCGGCAACGAACCCCGCTAGAGCGGTCTCTGTCCCTTAAGTACCCCTTTCCAGAATGCACAGCGGGTTGACCACGCCCCCTGAGCCACTTCTGGGAAAGGAATACCCAACACATCCAGCCTGCTGCATTTCCAACCTTGACCTGTGGTGACAGTGACACCTACTGTCAAGTGGAAAAACGTGCAACCCAACTGGACTGAAACAGAGCCAACAATTTAGCATTATCCTTCTGAGCTAAACTACAGCTCAGACAACTAAATTTAACACATAGCGCCTACCCAACAGGAGCAGGGCGCTACACTATCAAAAAGTGTTTTCCAGCGCTAAACCTTTTATCTGATTTCTAAATTGCTGCATTTGTAAATTCCAAAAGCGAATATAAAGAAATAGTAGTGGTAAAAAAAGCACTTGTGTTTATTTTTTGTACAATTCTCCTTTAAGGGGCGTGGCAAGGAGTGTGTCCTATGCCTGCATACTTTTGCTGATAGGTGTCCCTCATTCCCATCTCAAAAAGTTGGGAGGTATGCAATTCCCTCTTGCAGCTGCTGAATGTCTGTGGAAGGGAGAGGAGGGAAAACGAAATTCAGCAGCTACATGGAGGGATCAGTTCCTCTACATGCCGCTGCCCCCCTATCCAGGCATATGGAGGGGGGGCACACTGGTCCCTTGGAGCATGGGGTCGGGTCGACCCCTGTACGTATTAGGGGTGCGGAATTTAATCGATGCATCGCGGTTCGGGTGTCCCCGATGTGGCACCGATGCAGGCAACCGTGATAATCGATGTCTAGCTCCACCCCTCCCGGGAGAGCTGTTATCTCATTCGTTTGTATATGCCGCGCTCATGTGACTGCCCTCTCTCCTCTCACGTCTCACGTCTCTCCTGGCGTCAGCCCCACCCACTGACTAGCCATCAGAAGAGAGGCGGGCGGGCTGACGCCAGGAGAGATGGGAGACGTCAGAGCAGAGAGGAGAGAGGGCAGTCACATGAGCGCGGCATATACAAACACTGCCCTCGTTCAGAAGAAGCCATGTAACCCCAGTTGAACGGGGTGAGAGAGATGAAGTGTGGAGAGTTGCAGACAGGAAGCCAAAATTAATTACATCTCAGCTGTTACAGCTGATGCGGGAGTGAGAGAGGAAGCGGAGAAGGATCCATAGGTTAAGGCAGGTGAACCTCCGGGAATAGACAGCGTGAAGTCTGTCGCTATTTCACCCCCAAGGAGGAATGTGTGTACACATGAAGAGAACACCAGATGAAAGTCAAGCCTCCGGTTCTTGTGGAGATGTAATTCATCATATCGTGGGTCTTTCATTTAAAGGGGTTGTAAAGCATTCCCATAGCCTGTTTCACTCTTCTACCAGGGAACCTTAGGGAAGACAAATGACACTTCCATTTTCCTCACTCCCCCTGCCTTCCCTTCCTTAAAGGGGTTGTAAAGGTTTTTTTTTATTTTCTAAATAGGTTCCTTTAAGCTAGTGCATTGTTGGTTCACTTACCATTTCCTTAGATTTCCCTTATAAATATTTTTTTTCTTTGTTTTCTTTGTCTGAATTTCTCACTTCCTGTTCCTCCACCACTCGGATGATGGTGTGAAGTTTATTGAGGAGAAACAGGAAGTGAGAAATTCAGACAAAGAAAAAAAACATTTAGAAGGTAAATCAGAGGAAAAGGTAAGTGAACCAACAATGCACTAGCTTAAAGGAACCTATTTAGAAAATAAAAAACGAACCTTTACAACCCCTTTAAGTGACCGGACGGTAAGATAAAAATCCTCTTCACTCATATATCTATCAGCACCTTTATACCGCTATATGTGGGGAGCCTACTGATCCCAGCTCATGGACTGCCATGAATATACTAATCAAAGGGCAAGCACTGACACTTATGAGGTACTGACTATCATTTATTTTCATACCGTTTTTTTTTTGCAAAACATACAAAGGAAATTCATCCTTGGTATGTGAAAGTGTCAGAGTGCAACTCATTAAGATAAGGACAAGCTCCAAACATCTACAGTTCCCTATAAGACAGTCTGTTCAGGAAGCGACTCTCTTCGGTATCTCAACATAAAGGAACACAGCAATATTTCCAGGGAAGCAGCAACAATTTTTTTCTGCCCCCTCATTTTTTTGTTCTCTAGCAAGTTGACAATAGCAATATCACGGGAATATTTTATTAGCAGTTTGGAATGACAGTTATCAATACTAATTTGATTTATCTTACTATCTACTTGCTATTCCTGCTTGACATATAAGCCTCCCTTCTTTTAACCCGCTTTTTTGTTTTAGGTGTTGGCAATTTTGTTTTTATTTAAACATCCACATCTACTATTCCCATCTCCATCCCCCAGGGGGCCACAGCTGTTTTGAAAGCCCTATATCAGGGATATGCAATTAGCGGACCTCCAGCTGTTGCAAAACTACAAGTCCCATCATGCCTCTGCCTCTGGGTGTCATGCTTGTGGTTGTCAGAGTCTTGCTATGCCTCATGCGATTTGTAGTTCTGCAACAGCTGGAGGTCCGCTAATTGCTTATCCCTGCCCTATATAATTGTCCGCAGTCTCTGACCATCTCCTGTAGCATGTCCGCAGTCTCTCTGACAGTCTCCTGTAGCATGTCCGCAGTCTTTCTGACCATCTCCTGTAGCATGGCCGCAGTCTCTCTGACCATCTCCTGTAGCATGGCCGCAGTCTCTCTGACCATCTCCTGTAGCATGGCCGCAGTCTCTCTGACCATCTCCTGTAGCATGTCCGCAGTCTCTGGCCATCTCCTGTAGCATGTCCGCAGTCGCTGATCATCTACTGTAGCATTTCCGCAGTGTCTCTGACCATCTCCTGTACTAGGTCTGCACTCTCTGACCATCTCCTGTACTATGTCTGCAGTCTCTGATCATCTCCTGTACTATGTCTGCAGCCTCTGACTATCTCCTGTACTATGTACAAGTTGTTGTCTGCTTTATTTAGACTTTGCTACATGCAGGGAGTGTTGTCTTTTTTTTAAAAGAACAGATAGAATAAAAAAAATGGAGTTCTCCTGACTGCTTTAATTTTTTTGATGAAAACCATGCGCACTTGCACTGTAATCGTGATGCATCACGGAATCGAATCGAATCGTTGACCTGATAATCGTAATCGTATCAAATCGTGAGGCCAGTGAAGATGCGCACCTCTAGTACGTATGTCCCTGGTGTGTGTGTGTAAAGGAGACAGTGCCTGGTGTCCTATAAACCTCAGTATATTTCTCTGTGAAGGGAAAGAAAAAAACTTTTGTGTTTTTAACTGCTTCTACTACAAGGCCAAGTCCATGGTTTGCTTTTGCAAGAACTATTTTGCAAGAACTCTTGCTTCAGTTCTACAGAAGGAAATTTACTGTCCTTATTTTGTACATATTTATTTTTGGAGTATCCCACTCAGTTTCCCGAACCCTATCCAAGTTACCTTAAAGATGAAAAACACCAAAAAGAACAACCCCTAGACTGCTTATTGGGCCAAAGAGTGATTGCGACTGTGTGCCTGGCTGCAGGGCAAGTTCTGGGTAAAGAACCCGGGCATATATAGGGCTACATATATGTAGCGGGTGGTCATATTTAGGGGAGGCATCTGAGTGGTATCAGGCTCAGATGCAACAATTGTTAGGGTTCCTGGACCAATGTATGCCAGTGGAGGATATCAATGGTGTCTAGTTCCCTGCGGCATATAGGTGGCACTGTTGCCATAGGCTGGGGTTGAACCACCATTGGAGGACTGTGCCCTTTGTGTCCTCTCATGGCAGTAGTACAGCGGGGTGGGGAACCCGCTGTGCATGCTGGGAGAGGGTATAAAGGGGGCAGACATCTTCCGCACGAGGTCCGCGCCCAGGCACCTTCAGCCTGGGTGCAAGTGCGTGGGGTCTCCAGGTGCCCTAGGCCCGGGGACGGAGTTGCGGTTCCACCCCAGACACCTTTGGTCTGGGGTGAGGTACTCTCTGGAGGCCTGGGGCCCAGTACCTTCGACTGGGTCCCGTAAGGGATCGAGGGCTCCTAGGGTGTCCTCCGGTGTTGGACACCCGAATCTGGGACTAGGAGGCCAGGGAGGTGACCCTTCCGAAGACCCAGTGAAGCATTTGCTGGTGACGGCGGGGCCTCTGGTAACTGTCCGGATGGATGTCCTCTCTCTGACAGGGGCCATTTCCTATAGAAGGTAGTCCACGTTCTCATGGTCTGTGGCAGGGACCCATCGTGAATCAGGTCGGTGGCAGAGACCCAACAACCAGGTCTGTGGCTGAGGCCTTATTCATCTGGTCTGTGGCAGAGACCCCCCTCACGGTCGGTGGCAGCGACTGTGCGCCAAGCCTGTTCGCGCTATAACGGAACAGGAGAAAACACAAGTTCAAGTTTGTGCCTGGACCTCCTCTCCACTGTGTTCTGTTCTATGTCTAACCAGTCGCTCCTAAAGGACTATTTAATGCTCTGAAGAATAAATAAGTGTTGGACTTTCAGTGGTGTGGAACTTGACTTTCTGGGAGGTAAAGGGTCATTCTCAAGGGACGTTTTGGCTCTGGACAGGGACACAGGCCCGAAGGTAAAAGGTTATAGCTCACACCTCTGCACACAAGAGGATATGAGCTGGTGGTGCGCCACACTCTCCTCCCTGGTCCCCTAGACGAGGGCCATTGATTGAGAAGAAAAGGAGGGAGTCACAGGTGAGGTCGCTACATATATAACAGAGCTTGTCAGGATTTGGGGTCCTGGAGTGCTATGAAAGGTAAATAAATATGCATTCTGCAGCCAGGTATACTTTAATCTTAATTTTCTTAGCATTATGTACAGTTTGTCACACAGTATAACAGAATAATCAGAAAATGTAGCATACAGACTGCACGCCTCCCGACATTTTGCGATAGGAATGAGGGACGCCGATTAGCAAAAGTATGTAGGCATAAGACACGCCCACTTCCACGCCCCCTTATAGGAGAATTATACAAAAAACGAAATGATTACCGTATTTATCGGCGTATAACACGCACCGGCGTATAACACGCACCCCAAGTTTAGGAGGGAATTTTAGGGAAAAAAACTTTTAGGAGGGAAGTTTGAGGAAAAAAAACTTACATTTAAACTTACATTTAAATGCAGCCTTACCAGTGTCCATTGCAGCCTTGTCAGTCTTGCCAGCAGTGTCCAGTGCAGCCTTTCCATAGTGTCCAGTGCAGCCTTTCCAGCAGTGTCCATTGCAGCCTTTCCCCAGTGTCCAGTGCAGCCTTTCCCCAGTGTCCAGTGCAGCCTTTCCATAGTGTCCAGTGCAGCCTTTCCAGCAGTGTCCATTGCAGCCTTTCCCCAGTGTCCAGTGCAGCCTTTCCCCAGTGTCCAGTGCAGCCTTTCCATAGTGTCCAGTGCAGCCTTTCCAGCAGTGTCCATTGCAGCCTTTCCCCAGTGTCCATTGCAGCCTTTCCCCAGTGTCCAGTGCAGCCTTTCCCCAGTGTCCAGTGCAGCCTTTCCAGCAGTGTCCATTGCAGCCTTTCCAGCAGTGTCCATTGCAGCCTTGCCTCAGTGCCCAGTACAGCCTTGCCCGAATTTCAAAAATGGCGCCGCTGAGATCGCCGCAGATACTGGGCGGAGCGGGGCGAACGCAGGGACTGGGCGGAGAGATACACATAGCCGAGTGCACTCGGCTCTAGTCGGCTCTTCTCGGCTCCGCTCACAGTCATGCCGAGTCCCGCCCTATGATGGACATAACACAGGTCCTGGACTGGGCGTGACTGTGAGCGGAGCCGAGAAAAGCCGGGTACACTGGGCTATGTGTATCTCGGCGGCGATCGCTGCGCTCCGCTCAGTCAGCGGAGATTCGACGGGGATAGGTGAGTATCGGCGTATAACACGCACCCACGATTTTCCCCTGATTTTAAGGGGAAAAAAGTGCGTGTTATACGCCGATAAATACGGTAGTTAAGCCCACACGTGTGGGTTTTTTTTTTAACCACTACTATTCCTTTATGTTGGCTTTTGAAATTTATCAATGTGGAAATTTAGAAACTGGATGAATGGTTTAGCAATGGATTGCAAATATATAGATCAAATCAAAATGAGGGACAAATGAGGAGGAAAGAGGGACAGAGGGACTGTGTTCCAAAACCGGGACAGTCCCTGAAAGCAGGGACAGTTGGGAGCTATGAGACTGTATTTCCAGTTACAAACCACATGTGTATGAAAGCATCTTAACATTCACTACACTTTCTTTCACCTCAATACTAATTTCTTTACTACTCCCAAAACATTTTATAGCAACATAAAATACAGCATTTATTTATGTATTTCAAAAGAGCTTTAAGCAATCTAGTTATTATCAGCAGTTTGCCTTGATTTCGGCATTATTAATTTCTATACAGGATGTTCACTGCATTAGATGCTAGAGTGCATAACTGGAACAAACTCCTGCATATACAATGACTGAGCAGTTCCATGAAGCAGCACTAATATCTTTTTTACTGTTATTCTCTATATATGTTACATGACAAAACAATTAATAATAACAATCCGCTACAGATAATACATTTAAATATTTTTGCAGAATATCCAAAAAGTCCATATCCTCCTTTTGTTAGCTATACATATTTGCAGATTATCTGCATGCTAAACAGTATGGTCAACATCCTCACTGAACAGCTGCAAAAAAACAAAAAAAACAATTGCAGAATAATCCACCTAGCAATTGTGAGGATATTCAAACATGGCTTTCATTTTCTCTAGATGCACATGCACCTTTGAACTAAAAGAGCCCTTCTTGTTCAGAATTTTATACAGTTCCTAAATGAAGAAGTGAAAAAAGTTCAAATGCTGGATCCTAAAGCAACACTTATGGACAGGGCCAGCCCTACCATGGATCCCGGTGGGACCAAAGGATCAAGGCAGTCGTTTAAGAGTGGACAGCAATACAACAGACTTTCTCAAATCTCCCTCCCTGCAGCGTGCAGTGTCATGCTACTTGCGCTGCCTCCTGCACATATGGGGCCGCTCCACAATAAGTGGCATCGCTAGGGGTCGCTAAGGGGCAGGGGTGCGCGCCGCACCAGGGTGACACCCACTAGAGGGGTGACACCTGTGGGCAGAGGGGCACCACTAACACCGCACCCCTACACTGCTCTGTCTCGCCAGTTGTATACCTCAGCGGAGTGGACCACAGCCTCCTCCCCCTCCTCTCTGTTTACATGTACACAGAAGGAGGGAGTCCAAAGAGGGACACACCGCTGTACATGTGCCACGCTGTTCTGAGGTCTGTATACTGTATTGTAACGTAGATGGACATGTGCAGGGGAGGCACTATGGGAGGGGAGAGGGGGGTCTGCACTGGGGGGGGTAGTGACAGGTAGGTCAGTGGTCATCAACCCTGTCCTCAGGGCCCACTTACAGGCCAGGTTTTATGTATTACCTTGGGGAGATGCAGACTAGAATACTGCAATCACTGAGCAGCAAATTATATCACCTGTGAAGTATTTCAGATATCTTGCAAACCTGGCCTGTTAGGGTTGATGACCACTGAGGTAGGTTATTTGGCTTCTCCCCAATGTGATGCCTGTGTGGATTGTCTGATGAGGCTGCATTGATGGACACTGATAGGCTGCACTGATGGGCATTGATAGGCTGCACTGGTGGGCACTAATGAGGTGGCACTGACGGGCACTGATTTGCTGCACTGGTGGGCACTAATGAGGTGGCACTGATTAGCACTGATAAGCTGCACTGATGGAAACCTATGGGCACTGATAGGCTTCACTGATGGGCAATGGTAGGCTGCACTGATAAGCTGAATTGATGTGAACTGATAAGGTGGCACGGATGGCCTCTGATAGGCTGCACTGATGGACACTTATGGGGCTGCACTGATGGACACTTGTAGGCTGCACTAGTGGGCACTTATGAGGTGGCACAGATAGAAACTGATCCTCAATGGTAAGCTGCACTGATGGGGACCGATGAGGTGGCACCAATAGGCTGCACTGGTGGACACTGATAGTATGCACTGATGGGCACTGATGAGGAGGCATTGATTGACACTGATAGGCAGCACTGGGTCGCACTAATGAGGTGGCATTGATGGACATTGGTAGGCTGCACTGGTGGGCATTGATGAGATGGCACTAGTGGGCACTAATAGGCTGCACTGGTGGGCACTGATAGGCTGCACTGGTGGGCATTGATGAGGTGGCACTGATAGGCTGCACTGATGGGTTTCACTGGTGGGCACTGATGGAAACTGATGGGCAATGATAGGCTGTACTGATAAGCTGCACTGATGGGCATTGGTGATGTGGCACCGATAGGATGCACTGGTGGACACTGATAGGCTGCACTGATGGGCACTGATGAGGTGGCGCTGATTGACACTGATAGGCTGCACTGGGGGGGCACTGATGAGGTGGCACTGATTGACACTGATAGGCTGCACTGGTGGGAACTGATAAGGTGGCATTGATGGACACTGATAGGCTGCACTGGTGGGCATTGATGAGTTGGCACTGGTGGGCACTGATGAAGTAGCACCGATGAAAACTTATGGGCACTGATGGGCACTGATGAGGTGGCACTGATGGACACTGATAGGCTAATGAGGTGGCACTGATGGGTACATATAGGCTGCACTGATGGACATCGATATGCTGCACTGCTGGACACTGATGAGGTGGCACTGATAGGGTGCACTGGTGGGTACTGGTGAGGTAGCACTGATGGGCACTGATAGGCTGCACTGACGAGGTGGCCCTGATAGGCTGCACTGGTGGGTACTGATGGATACTGATGAGTATATAATTATCATGATATAAAAAAATGGATTTGGTGGGCATGATTTTTTTTTGGGGGGGGGGCAGCATTTCATTCTTGGACCCAGGCAGCTTAACCACTTAAGCCCCGGACCATTGCGCAGCTTAATGACCAGAGGGGATTTCACAATTTGGCACTGCGCTGCTTTAACTGGAAATTGTGCGGACATGCAATGTTCTACCCAAACAAAATTTGCGTCCTTTTCTTCCCACAAATAGAGCTTTCTTTTAATGGTATTTGATTGCCTCTGCAATTTTTTTTTTTTTGCGATATAAACGGAAAAAGACTGAAAATGTTGAAAAAAAATGATATTTTCTACTTTTTGTTATAAGAAAAATCGATTAAACTAAATTTTAGTCATACATTTAGGCCAAAATGTATTCAGCCACATGTCTTTAGTAAAAAAAATGTCAATAAGCGTATATTTATTGGTTTGCGCAAAATTTACATAGCTCTCAGCAAATAGCTTGGGGTGTCAACTTTCCAAAATGGGGTCATTTGGGGGGGTTTTGTGCCATCTGGGCATTCCATGGCCTCCGAAACTGTGATAGGCAGTGAGGAGTGAAATCAAAAATTTATACCCTTAGAAAGCCTGAAGGCGGTGCTTGGTTTTTGGGGTCCCGTACGCGGCTAGGCTCCCAAAAAGTCTCACACATGTGGTATCCCTGTACTCAGGAGAAGCAACAGAATGTATTTTGGGGTGTAATTCCACATATGCCCATGGCATGTTGGACTAATATGTCATTTAGTGACAACTTTGTGCAAAAAAATAAAAAATAAATTGTCTTTTTTCCGCAACTTGTGTCAACATATAAAATATTCCATGGACTCGACATGCCTCTCAGTATATAGCTTGAGGTGTCTGCTTTCCAAAATGGGGTCATTTGGGGGGGGTTTGAACTGTCCTGGCATTTTATACACAACATTAGGAAGCTTACATCCACTCTTCTAACCACTTGAAGACAAAGCCCTTTCTGACACTTTTTGTTTACATGAAAACATATTTTTTTTTTATGTTGAACCCCCAAACATTATATACTATTTTAAAGCAAAGGCCCTACAGATTAAAATGGTGGGTGTTGCATTTTTTTTTTCCACACAGTATTTGCGCAGCGATTTTTCAAACGCATTTTTTGGGGAAAAAATATACTTTTTTTCCATTTTAATGCACTAAAACACACTATATTGCCCAAATGTTTGATGAAATAAAAAAGATGATCTTAGGCCGAGTACATAGATACCAAACACGACATGCTTTAAAATTTCGCACAAACGCGCAGTGGCGACAAACTACATACATTTTTAAAAGCCTTTACAGGGTACCACGTTAGATTTACAGAGGAGGTCTACTGCTAAAATTACTGCCCTCGATCTGACCTTCGCGGTGATACCTCACATGCTGTTTACATATGACGCCAGACTGACGCTAGCGTTCGCCATTGCGCAAGAGCAGGGCAGGACAGGGGTGCTTTTTTTTTTTTTTTTTTTTATTATTAATTTTGCTTTTTTTTTTTATTTTTAAACTGTTCTTTCCATTTAAGGTAATCTTTTTTTGAAAAAACTGGGGTCTATTGAACCCTAGATCTTTCCTCTGCCCTCAAAGCATCTGACCACACCAAGATCGATGTGATAAAATGCTTTCCCTATTTCCCAATGGCGCTTTTTATATCCGGGGGGGGGACATTCCCTCCCACTGCTTGTAAAAGCAGTCCAGAGGCTAATTAGCCGATAGGATTGCTTTTACATGAAAGTTGGCCGCTGGCTGAAAAGAATGATACCAAGATGATACCTAAACCCACAGGCATCAATCTGGTATAACCAAAGTCCAGCAACATACCAGTACGTTGCTGGTCCTTGTTGGACATGTATTGTAATCTTTTTTTTCATGCAGCCTGTTGGCTGAACGAAAAAAAGAGATTGATCGGTGGGTATGCCCACCATTAGAATACCTCCCTTCATTCACCCACTTCTAATGATGGGCATACATGCACCATTTATATATGCCGAAGCATGGGGGCATCCTCCCGCAAAAGTTATGCCGCACACACATGGTCGGACTTTTCCACGGGCATAGAAGAAATAAAAAATAAATGCGCAACCTCTAAGTGACAAATACTATACTAAAAATTTGCAGCTGACATGGTGCTGCAATATGGTGTATGTAAAACAACAAACAAACTTTTCATAAAAAGCACAACAAAGTTCATAGAAGGGATGGCCACTCGGAATATTATCCTATATTCCCCACATTGAAGATGGGTGCAGGTAAAAATTCAACACTTCCCAACTTGCTCAGGTAGAAAATGGATGTACAAACTGCTTACCAGATCAGACGGATCCCCATTACAGGGATCTTTTGAGGCTCAATGTCCTTCACGGATCACTCAGATGGTAGGAACCCAGCAGCACATCCAGCGGGAACTCCAAGGAACACGTCTGCTGAGGCAGGGAAAAACCGAACCACCTTTCTGTTGCTCAGCTTGTCAATTCCCCCTCCAGGCGTGTTAGATTGTATAGTGGGATTAAAAGGAAAAAAGACGCTTCATGGTGCAATATTCTTAAAAATAAGATACCCTTTATTTGCAATCATGGGTATTATACATGAAAGCGCCAAACTTTTCAAACGAAAAAAAGGATTCTCAGCTGCGGTGTGATCCGAACAGCTGATGCGTGGTGACGTCAGGATCTTTCAGCTCCGCCCGACGCTGCGTTTCTCCGTATGAGGCTTTGTCTGGGAGAGGAGGCAGGATACGGACGTCACACACCACAAGTTATATATCCGCAGGTAAGGTTGACACCGGAAATTCCAAAGCAACCTACATCCGGGTATCACGATTCATTCCTCTTACTGAAAAATGCAAACGTGATCCCACAGCAGTCAGATAACTAACCATTGGTGGGACATGCAGTGACATTACACATATCACCCGCACATCCCAGCAACGGAACTACTGAGAACTAAAACAAAACATCTCTCACGTTTAAAAAAATGTTGTTACTACCCAGTTTTTAATGTACACTGCTACCCTAAAAAAGACTTTTACTAGTACCTGCTGCAAAAGTTTCATAAACCCTTATCCATTTATAAAAATCAATTTATACAAAAAAACAATTTTATAAAAAAACAATTCATAAAAATGAACTTTCTTTAAAATATATTTAAAATGCGATTCAATTTCCTCTCCTTACACGACCATTTATTGGTATGCAAAAAAGAAATTAAATCAATAAAACCCATACATATGAACATAAACACAAATTTATGTATACATATATATGTGCACAACCCTCCAATACCCTGTATCTCACCCCTCCAGTGTCAGTAAAACAAACGGGCACATAAAGGATAGATGGGTATTTATATACACATATATATACATATATACATATATATATATGTAACACAACCTTTTATGGATATCATTACAATTGTTTATCATACATTTCAGAAACACATTAAACATATCAAACATGTCTTAAAATAATGACCTCTAGTGGTATATGTATAAACTGACCAAAAGAAAACTCTAGGGTAATAGATGGCCTAGTATGTTCCCAAGAGACTCTACCACACATTGGCAATTTCAGGCATATTTCCAAAAAGTGGCAGTGACCCCTATTGGTATATGTGGGAACCACCCAAAACATTCCCAAAGAAATTTTAAACAAATGGGTGGCCTAATGTGATCCTATAACTAAAAAGGATATAACTGTAAATAAAAACAACTGAAGTGTATAAAAAATGTCCTTCCTAACCATTATTAATATAACAGTTTATATCCCACTCAATGTTAAGGCCATATGGCCGATAACATTGGAGGTCAAAAATCCACCGCGTTTCTCTGCGGGATATTTGCCGCTTCAGATCGCTACCTCTCCAATGTGGGGTATAAGCTTCAATGCCTATCACTTCTAAGAGGGATGGATCTCTATTATGGCACAAATGAAAGTGCCAGGAGACACTATGATCTTTGAACCCCCTCCGAATATTGGAGAGGTGTTCTCCTATTCTGATCTTTAGGGCACGGGTGGTCCTTCCCACATACTGAAACCCACATGGACAACGCAGCAGGTATATCACCCCCACTGTTGTACATGTAATAAATCCAGATATTTTAAATTCTTTAGAGGTGGTATTGGAAGAAAAAGAGGAGGTCTTTAAGGTTTTTGAGGACTTACATACCTTGCATCTTCTGCAAGGAAAGAAGCCCTTTAAATTACCAAACATGGTCACTTGTGGAGGAGGATCTACCATACTCGGGGCTATAAGGTCTTTCAAGTTTTGATTCCTTCTAAACAGGACCTGAGGCTTTTCTGGAAGTGTAGGCCCCAAAACTTGGTCACATTTCAGAATTTTCCAATGCTTTCGTATCACTTTGTTGACCCACCAAAAGTGTGACGAAAAGGTGGTCAGGAAGGACCATTGGAAATCTGTGGTCAAATTCTTATCTTTCACTTTTGGAACTAGGAGCTTTTGTCTATCCAGACTGCCTACTTCCATTAGGTCCTTTTCCAACATAGATTGCCCATATCCCTTTTCAGCAAAACGTCCTTGTAGTATCGTGGCCTGTAGTTGGTAATCTTCTAACCGTGAACAGTTACGCCTTATCTCGCCAATTGTTCTCTCTACAAGAGCCCCGCCTACTTATATGGCGGAGGTACATAGACGACGCCTTTTTTTTGTGGAAAGGGGATGCAGAGTCATTACATGGATTCATGAACACTCTCAATTCTAACAACTGGGGGATAAGATTCACGTATGAATATAGTGTGTCATCAGTGAACTTTCTAGATTTGGTGATCTTTAAAGAGGAGGACCTATTGTTAACGAAAACCTTCTTTAAAAGTACAGATAAGAATGGGTATATCCCTATCGATAGTGGACATCATCCCAACTGGCTGAAAGCCATACCCAAAGGTCAATTCCAGCGGATAAGGCGTAACTGTTCACGGTTAGAAGATTACCAACTACAGGCCACGATACTACAAGGACGTTTTGCTGAAAAGGGATATGGGCAATCTATGTTGGAAAAGGACCTAATGGAAGTAGGCAGTCTGGATAGACAAAAGCTCCTAGTTCCAAAAGTGAAAGATAAGAATTTGACCACAGATTTCCAATGGTCCTTCCTGACCACCTTTTCGTCACACTTTTGGTGGGTCAACAAAGTGATACGAAAGCATTGGAAAATTCTGAAATGTGACCAAGTTTTGGGGCCTACACTTCCAGAAAAGCCTCAGGTCCTGTTTAGAAGGAATCAAAACTTGAAAGACCTTATAGCCCCGAGTATGGTAGATCCTCCTCCACAAGTGACCATGTTTGGTAATTTAAAGGGCTTCTTTCCTTGCAGAAGATGCAAGGTATGTAAGTCCTCAAAAACCTTAAAGACCTCCTCTTTTTCTTCCAATACCACCTCTAAAGAATTTAAAATATCTGGATTTATTACATGTACAACAGTGGGGGTGATATACCTGCTGCGTTGTCCATGTGGGTTTCAGTATGTGGGAAGGACCACCCGTGCCCTAAAGATCAGAATAGGAGAACACCTCTCCAATATTCGGAGGGGGTTCAAAGATCATAGTGTCTCCTGGCACTTTCATTTGTGCCATAATAGAGATCCATCCCTCTTAGAAGTGATAGGCATTGAAGCTTATACCCCACATTGGAGAGGTAGCGATCTGAAGCGGCAAATATCCCGCAGAGAAACGCGGTGGATTTTTGACCTCCAATGTTATCGGCCATATGGCCTTAACATTGAGTGGGATATAAACTGTTATATTAATAATGGTTAGGAAGGACATTTTTTATACACTTCAGTTGTTTTTATTTACAGTTATATCCTTTTTAGTTATAGGATCACATTAGGCCACCCATTTGTTTAAAATTTCTTTGGGAATGTTTTGGGTGGTTCCCACATATACCAATAGGGGTCACTGCCACTTTTTGGAAATATGCCTGAAATTGCCAATGTGTGGTAGAGTCTCTTGGGAACATACTAGGCCATCTATTACCCTAGAGTTTTCTTTTGGTCAGTTTATACATATACCACTAGAGGTCATTATTTTAAGACATGTTTGATATGTTTAATGTGTTTCTGAAATGTATGATAAACAATTGTAATGATATCCATAAAAGGTTGTGTTACATATATATATATGTATATATGTATATATATGTGTATATAAATACCCATCTATCCTTTATGTGCCCGTTTGTTTTACTGACACTGGAGGGGTGAGATACAGGGTATTGGAGGGTTGTGCACATATATATGTATACATAAATTTGTGTTTATGTTCATATGTATGGGTTTTATTGATTTAATTTCTTTTTTGCATACCAATAAATGGTCGTGTAAGGAGAGGAAATTGAATCGCATTTTAAATATATTTTAAAGAAAGTTCATTTTTATGAATTGTTTTTTTATAAAATTGTTTTTTTGTATAAATTGATTTTTATAAATGGATAAGGGTTTATGAAACTTTTGCAGCAGGTACTAGTAAAAGTCTTTTTTAGGGTAGCAGTGTACATTAAAAACTGGGTAGTAACAACATTTTTTTAAATGTGAGAGATGTTTTGTTTTAGTTCTCAGTAGTTCCGTTGCTGGGATGTGCGGGTGATATGTGTAATGTCACTGCATGTCCCACCAATGGTTAGTTATCTGACTGCTGTGGGATCACGTTTGCATTTTTCAGTAAGAGGAATGAATCGTGATACCCGGATGTAGGTTGCTTTGGAATTTCCGGTGTCAACCTTACCTGCGGATATATAACTTGTGGTGTGTGACGTCCGTATCCAGCCTCCTCTCCCAGACAAAGCCTCATACGGAGAAACGCAGCGTCGGGCGGAGCTGAAAGATCCTGACGTCACCACGCATCAGCTGTTCGGATCACACCGCAGCTGAGAATCCTTTTTTTCGTTTGAAAAGTTTGGCGCTTTCATGTATAATACCCAGGATTGCAAATAAAGGGTATCTTATTTTTAAGAATATTGCACCATGAAGCGTCTTTTTTCCTTTTAATCCCACTATACAATCTAACACGCCTGGAGGGGGAATTGACAAGCTGAGCAACAGAAAGGTGGTTCGGTTTTTCCCTGCCTCAGCAGACGTGTTCCTTGGAGTTCCCGCTGGATGTGCTGCTGGGTTCCTACCATCTGAGTGATCCGTGAAGGACATTGAGCCTCAAAAGATCCCTGTAATGGGGATCCGTCTGATCTGGTAAGCAGTTTGTACATCCATTTTCTATCTGAGCAAGTTGGGAAGTGTTGAATTTTTACCTGCATCCATCTTCAATGTGGGGAATATAGGATAATATTCCGAGTGGCTATCCCTTCTATGAACTTTGTTGTGCTTTTTATGAAAAGTTTGTTTGTTGTTTTACATACACCATATTGCAGCACCATGTCAGCTGCAAATTTTTAGTATAGTATTTGTCACTTAGAGGTTGCGCATTTATTTTTTATTTCTTATATATTTGTAATTGCATATTCCAGTTATTCATTTGCAGCACCTAAAGCCAAATAGAAAATATATATATATATTTATATTTATATATATATGTTTTCCATGTGTATCTAATCATATACATGATACCCTTCACATTTTTTTCCACTTACTCTTTTTACCTTATATGGTTTTAGAGTATTCACAGGAGATCAGCGTTAGCACGGATACACCCCTCCCCTTTCTTAAATATATTTTTCCACGGGCATGCCTCCGTCTGAATTTTGCTCCTCTGCCCCTGCTGCCCCCCTGCTTTGGCATATATGCTCTTTTTTTTTTTAACTGTGGTGGTGAAATCACCTCCTACAGCACTGGAGTCGCAGGGATCAGGCCTGTCTCTGCGAACGCTGCAGTTATGTGTGTTGTGTTTTGTAAGTCACAGTGATCGATCGATACTGCACTTGGGTGGCCTGGGCTGGACGGAGGGGCAAAACGCAGGTGCTAGCAGGTATCTGGGCTGATCCCGCTAACACTGCGTTTTTGGGAACCCTAAACTGCTGGGGACGCTAGTATAGATCTGATCAGATCAGATATTGATCTGTTCAGATACTATACCACTAAGGGAGGTGTATGCTTCACGCGTGGGTGTTAGCGTTCCTGGCACTAACCTGACGCTGCCTGGGGCGACGCAGACCCTCTCTGACACTAAAACCTAATTGATATCACCCGCCGGGTGATCAGGGGGTTAAACCTTTATTGGGTTATATACGGCGGGTGCCCTGACACTATAAAAAGCAAACTAACTAACCAGCGTCACCCGTAACACTTATATGGTGATCACTGGTGAAAGGGTTAACTAGGGGCAATCAGGGGGTTAAACCTTTATTAGGTAATATATGGGGGTACCTGACGCTATATAAAAACCTGACGGGGAACCTAAATAACAAAATAACTAACTGGCTAACCAGTGTCACCAGTAACACTTATACAGTGATCACTGGTGAAAGGGTTAACTAGGGGCAATTAGGTGGTTAAAACCTTTATTAGATAATATATGGGGGTACCTGACACTATAAAAACCTGCGGCGAACCTAAAAAAAAAATAACTGGCTACCTATCGGCACCAGCATAACTAATACAGCGATCAGAAAAACGATCGCTTAGTGACACTGACAAAAGGGGGTGAAAGGGTTAGCTGGGGGGCGATCAAGGGGTTAAACCTTTATTAGGTAATATATGGGGGTACCTGACGCTACAAAAACCTGCGGCGAACCTAAAAAAAATAACTGGCTACCTATCGGCATCACCGACACTAAGACATCGATCAGAAAAACGATCGCTTAGTGACACTGGCAAAAGGGGGTGAAAGGGTTACCTGGGGGGCGATCAAGGGGTTAAACCTTTATTAGGTAATATTTGGGGGCACCTGACGCTATAAAAACCTGCGGCGAACCTAAAAAAAATAACTGGCTACCTATCGGCATCACCGACACTAAGACAGTGATCAGAAAAACGATTGCTTAGTGACACTGGCAAAAGGGGGTGAAAGGGTTACCTGGGGGGCCATCAAGGAGTTAAACCTTTATTAGGTAATATATGGGGGTACCCGACACTATAAAAACCTGCAGCGAACCTAAAAAAAATAACTGGCTACCTATCGGCATCACCGACACTAAGACAGCGATCAGAAAAACGATCGCTTAGTGACAGCAGTGAAAGGGTTACCTGGGGGGCGATCAAGGGGTTAAACCTTTATTAGGGGGGGGGGTTAGGGGGCTACACTGGACCTAAAACACTCTGCCCTGACACTTTTACAGTCACAAATGTCACTGATTGCAGTGATCAGTAAATAAATGGTCACTGCAATCAGTGACACTGTGACTGGGGGCTGGGGGGCGATCTGGGGGGGGCCTGGGGGGGGCGATCGTGTGCCTATGTGTCCTGGTGTCAGTGTGCTGTTTAGTGCACTAACCTGATGTCTTCTCTCATGCGGCGCTCGGTATATGTGAGCGCCGCATGATAGATGACATCACTTCCTCCTGCCTGTGTAAACATTACACAGGCAGAGGAAGCTTTTCATTCGCTGGGAGCGATCGCGAGGGGGTGGCCAGAATCGAATGACGGCCCCCTCATCACGGATCGCTCCCGCAGCGATCCCGGCTGCTCACTGTACCGGAGGGGGGTCCGATGGGACCCCCCACCCATACGAAGGCAGGCATGTACAGGTACGTGATTGTGCCTGTCCGTGCCATTCTGACGACGTATATATACAGTGAATGGTTAATGATATCCTTATTTTCCAAAAAAAAAATAATTCATAAACCTTCACTACCTAATAGCCCTATAATCTATTTTTCTTGTTAAAGTATTTTATTGAAAGAGATATAACAGAAATGTACAGAACATACATTTATAATGGTTGTAGAACATTGACTACATATTTCTATTATAAAGAATAAGTAGTAAATTCATGGTCTACAATGTGCATATTGCTGTATAGTTTCTAAGGGCTAAGCAGAAATCAACGGTGGATACATCCACGCACTAGATGTATGTTACAGTAGATGGTAAGTAGGGATGAGCTTCGAGTTCGAGTCGAACTCATGTTCGACTCGAACATTGCCCGTTCGCCCGTTCGCCGAACAGCGAACAAATTGGCGTGTTCGCGGCAAATTCGAAAAATCTATGGGAGAAATCTAAAGTGCTAATTATAAAGGCTTATATGCAAGTTATTGTCCTAAAAAGTGTTTGGGGACCTGGGTCCTGCCCCAGGGGACATGTATCAATGCAAAAAGAAGTTTTAAAAACTGCTGTTTTTTCGGGAGCAGTGATTTTAATAATGTTTAAATTAAAAAATAAAAGTGAAATATCCTTTAAATTTCGTACCTGGGGGGTGTGTATGATATGCATGTAAAGTGGCGCATGTTTCCCGTGCTTAGAACTGTCCCTGCAAAAAATGTCATTTTTGAAAGAAAAAAATGCATTTAAAACTGACTCGCGGCTATTAATGAATTGTCGGCTCCCGGCAATACATACAAAAGTCATTGATAAAAAAAAAAAAAAAAAACGTGGGGGTTCCCCAGAATTCAATTACCAGGCCCTTCAGGTCTGGAATGGATATTAAGGGGAACCCCGCCGCAAAATAAAAAAAAAATTGACGTGGGGTTCCCCCAAATATCCATTCCAGGCCCTTCAGATCTGGCATGGATTTTAAGTGGAACTCCACCCCAAATTTTTTAAAAAAATGGCGTGGAGTCCCCCTAAAAATCCATACCAGACCCCTTATCCGAGCACGCAACCTGGCCGGCCGCAGGGGAAAAGGGGGGGACGAGAGAGCGGCCCCCCCTCCCTCCTGAACCGTACCAGGCCACATGCCCTCAACATGGGGAGGATGTCCCTATGTTGATGGGGACAAGGGCCTCATCCCCACAACCCTTGCCCGGTGGTTGTGGGGGTCTGCGGGCGGGGGGCCTTAACAAAGGGGACCCCCAGATCCCGGCCCCCCCCCTACCATTTCACGTAGAAAGCGTAAAAAAATGTTTAAAAAAACACACAAACACCTTGAAAAAGTCCTTTATTTAAAAAAAAAAAAAAAAACACATTCCAGCGGTGAAATCCAGTGTCCCGCGGCGATCCCGATGTCCAGCGCTGTCCTTCATTGGTTGTGCCTGAGCGGACCTGATGGGGAACTCCCTCTCAGTATTTTAAATGTATAGACCCGCCCCTTCTAAAGTTCCCCATCAGGTCCGCTCAGCGGACCAGATGCGGAACATGAGAAGGGGCGGGTCTATACATGTATTACCACAGTGAGAGAAGTTCCCCATCAGGTCCGCCCCCTCGGTATGTCGGACCCGCCTACGTCATTGGCTTGAGCGGGGAACTTCCTTCACTGTGTAATTTAAATTTACATAGTGAAGGAAGTTCCCCGCTCAAGCCAATGACGTAGGCGGGTCCGACATACCGAGGGGGCGGACCTGATGGGGAACTGCTCTCACTTTGGTAATACATGTATAGACCCGCCCCTTCTCATTTTCCGCATCTGGTCCGCTGAGCGGACCTGATGGGGAACTTTAGAAGGGGCGGGTCTATACATTTAAAATACTGAGAGGGAGTTCCCCATCAGGTCCGCTCAGGCACAACAAATGAAGGACAGCACTGGACATCGGGATCGCCGCGGGACACTGGATTTCACCGCTGGAATGTTTTGTTTTTTTGTTTTTTTTTAATAAAGGACTTTTTCAAGGTGTTTGTGTTTTTTTTTTAAACATTTTTTTACGCTTTCTTCGTGAAATGGTAGGGGTACAATGTACCCCTTACCAATTCACATAGGGGGGGCCGGGATCTGGGGGTCCCCTTTGTTAAAGGGGTCTTCCAGATTCCGATAAGCCCCCCGCCCGCAGACCCCCACAACTACCGGGCAAGGGTTGTGGGGATGAGGCCCTTGTCCCCATCAACATGGGGACATCCTCCCCATGTTGAGGGCATGTGGCTTGGTACGGTTCAGGAGGGAGGGGGGGCCGCTCTCTCGTCCCCCCCTTTTCCCCTGCGGCTGGCCAGGTTGCGTGCTCGGATAAGGGGTCTGGTATGGATTTTTAGGGGGACTCCACGCCATTTTTTTTTTAAATTTGGGGTGGAGTTCCCCTTAAAATCCATGCCAGATCTGAAGGGCCTGGTAATTGAATTCTGGGGAACCCCCACGCTTTTTTTTTTTTTTTTTTATCAATGATTTTGTATGTATTGCCGGGAGCCGACAATTCATTAATAGCCGCGAGTCAGTTTTAAATGCATTTTTTTCTTTCAAAAATGACATTTTTTGCAGGGACAGTTCTAAGCACGGGAAACATGCGCCACTTCACATGCATATCATACACACCCCCCAGGTACGAAATTTAAAGGAATATTTCACTTTTATTTTTTCATTTTAAGCATTATTAAAATCACTGCTCCCAAAAAAACGGCCGTTTTTAAAACTTATTTTTGCATTGATACATGTCCCCTGGGGCAGGACCCGGGTCCCCAAACACTTTTTAGGACAATAACTTGCATATTAGCCTTTATAATTAACACTTTAGATTTCGAACGTTCGAGTCCATTGTATTTAATAGGGTTCTAAAGTTTACACGAACATTTTGTCTGTTCGCAGGTTCTGGTGCGAACCGAACAGGGGGGTGTTCGGCTCATCCCTGATGGTAAGATAATGAATAAACAAATATTATTTGGTTTAGTACAATTAAGAACTAATTACATAGTGCAATATTATAATGCCGCTTAGATAATGCTTTTCAAATAAAAATAAAGATCTAAGTGAACTTTAAATGGACGTAAAAGATAGCGTAAAAATGACATGAAAATAGAAATGGATAAGTAGGTAACCTAAAAATAAGTAGAATAGGATAGTAGGAAAGTAGAGGGGGGGGGTATAGGAGTCCACTCGGATGGCTCGAGTTCATTGGTCTTTGACCTGTGTATTACAACAGGATAATAGAGTGTTCACGATATGATCCACCTGCTACCATGGCATGAGAATCAAGTCTTCGCGGAATGAAGATAGGTGATATTTAATCCATGGGTTCCATAACTTTTCAAAGATTGGAATTTGATCTCTTTCTATGGCCAGTATTTTGGCGTGAGCCATAAATCCATTGACTCTACGTATAGTCTCGGCTATTTCCAGTTTAGGGGTCTTCCATGCTTTTGCAATTGTTTGTTTGGCTGCCGTAAACAATTGAGTGAGAAGTTTAAATTGTTTATATGTGATGTAATCTGGTTTTAAATTGAGCAAGGCCGTGGCTGGGTCAGGATGTATAGTGAAGCCAAATATTCTGGAGGCAGTTTCAAATATCTGTTCCCAGTATAATTGTATCGACGGGCAAGACCACCAAATGTGTAGGTGGGTGCCCGGGTCGGGACAGCCCCGGAAGCATTGGCCTGTTTGGTTTGGCGTAAATTTCGCCAATCTATAGGGAACGAGGTACCAACGGGTTAGAACTTTATAGTTGGTTTCTACCGCCAAAACATTTGGTGAAGAAGATTTTGTTATAGACCATATTTTGGACCAATCAGCCACATCGAATTCTCTTTCCAGGTCCTCCTCCCATTTATGTGCATAAGGTGGTTTGTCTAAACCTGGGTAAATTGTAATGTGGGTGTATATTGACGATATTAGTCCTCTTGAATGGGGGTCTTTTAAACATGCAGATTCAAATATTGTAAGTTGGGATAAAGGGGTGTCAGTAATTAACAAAGGTGCGTAAAAGTTTTTAATTTGGAGATATCTGAAAAGTTCAGAGTTCGGCAAGTTATAGGTGTCGCAAAGGGTAGGAAACGTATGAAAAGATGATGTAGAGGTTAGGTAATTAAGCCGAGTAATATTCAATGAATTCCATACCCTAAATGACTTTGGTGAGACCCATGCTGGGTAAAAAGCAGGGTTTTTAAGGAATGATAAGAGAGGGTTGTGAGGTGATTGTAGCTGATGTTTAAATCTAAGGTTATCCCATACGGCTAAAGAGTGTTTTATAATAGGGTTACTTAGGGTTTTTCTTTCTTTAGGGAGGAGCCATAGTACATTGGATATAGATAGAGGGTCACATTCTGCTGCTTCTATTATTACCCATATAGGTATATCGTCATTAGTGTGATATTTAGTGAGGCTGGCAATATGTGCCGCTCTATAATAATTAGCAAAATTAGGGAACCCAAGGCCTCCCTTAAGTTTCGGTAAATAAAGTGTATGTAACGATACACGGGGTTTTTTGGAGCCCCAGACATAGTTTGATGTTTTTCTTTGGAGTATTCTAAGATAATAAGATGGGATAGGGATTGGTAAGACTCTAAATAAGTAGAGTATTTTAGGGAGAATTGTCATTTTGACTGCATTAATTTTACCTATCCATGAAATTGGGAGATGTGTCCATTGTTGTAAAAGAGTTGTTATTTGTTTGAGGAGTGGGGGATAGTTTGCTGCAAAGAGATCTAAGTATGAGGCTGTTAGGTGAATCCCTAAATAGGGGATTGACCTCTCAGTCCATATGAAAGGAAGTGCAGTTTTGGCCGAGTCTGATTCTACTTTAGTGAGGGATATATCTAGGGCCATGGATTTTTTGGGGTTTATTGTAAGTCCCGAAATCACTGCAAATTTATCTAAAACGGATAGAAGATTAGGTCCAGAGACTTGTGGGGATGATAGAAATAGGAGTATGTCATCCGCAAATAGGCATAATTTATGATGGTATCCAGCTAATTCGATGCCTGTGATTGTCGGATCTGTGCGGATTCGTTGAGCTAGGGGTTCTATTAGGAGGGCGAATAGGAGGGGAGAGAGTGGACATCCCTGGCGCGTTCCTCTTTCTATATTAAAGGAATTAGATTTATAGCCTGCGTATTTTATATATGCAATTGGTTTGTTATAGAGTGCTTCTATCCATGTTAGGAAGTGAGGGCCAAAACCCCATTTTTGTAATGTGTAATTAAGGTACGGCCAGGCTATGGAGTCAAAGGCCTTTTTTATATCTAGGGACAGAAAACAGGAGGGTATACGTCGTTTTTTGGCTATGTGGGCTAGCAATACGGCCCAACGGACATTGTCTCCCGCCTGCCGCTTTGGCATGAATCCTACTTGATCCTTATGGATGAGCTTGCCTATTATTCTATTTAGTCTTTTGGCCAATATTTTGGCTAAGATTTTGATATCTAGGTTCAGAAGGGAAATTGGGCGAAAGTTTGTACATAGGGTATCATCCGTGAGAGGTTTTGGGATCATACAAATAATGGCGGTCAGGGTTTCCTGTCTAAAGGATTCTCCTTTCAATAGTACATTGAAGGCGTCTGCTAAGATTGGTGATAATATGTCTGTATAGGTTCTGTAATATAAAGCTGAGTAGCCATCTGGGCTTGGTCTCTTGTTTATTTTTAATTCTTTAATAGCCTTGGCGACATCTTCTGGTGAAATAATTTCTTCTAGGATTTTATTTTGGTCAGGGGAAAGTCCTGGCAAATGTAAGTCGGAGAAAAATGTATCTGCAGCTAGCGGGTCAAAGTTATTAGATGAAGCATATAATGAGGATAGGTGGGAATGAAATTTTTTGACTATTTTGTGAGGGTTGCATGTGTATACTTCCTTTGCTAGTTTTAGCCGAATTGGTTTAAAGGGTTTGTTTAGGGAGTTGAGTGTTCTTGCAAGGTATGTCCCGGGCTTATTAGCTTTCATGAAGCGGTTAAATCTTGAGCGTTTATAGGATTTTTCTACGGCTTCTGTGAGAAATAAGTTGTATGCAGTTCGGGTCTTGTCTAATCGGGATTTAGTTAATGTGGATGGATTTTCTTGATGGGATATAAAGGCCGTGTTAAAATCCATTTCCAGTTTACGGGCAAGGGTTTTCCGTTCTTGTTTAAATATAGCTGATTGTTTCTGGATTGTGTTGCGTATCACAGGTTTATGGGCTTCCCATAGAGTTAGCATACTAATTTCTGGGCTAGAGTTAAGGGTAATGTATTCTTTTATGTCTTGTTCAATAGTTTGGCGATAAGCTGGGTGTTTGAGTAGAATGTCTGGGAGATTCCAAGTACGATCATGGCCTTTGGGTAATGATGATTTAATGGAGGTGAGTACAGCATTATGGTCGGACCATGGAATAGGGACTATGTCTGCAGCAATGATTTCAGGGAGCATGCCTATAGTTAGAAATATATGATCAATCCTTGAAAATGTTTTGTGGGGATGGGAATAGTATGTGTATTTCCGTGCAGTGGGGTTGGCTTCTCTCCATGAATCTACTAAATTATGTTTGGATAGGATTTGTGAGAAGGACTTCTTGACATGTGTTTGTGATGGTGTGTACGGGGATTTATCCAGAAATGGGAGGAGGACCTGGTTGGAGTCACCACAGAGCATAACTGTTCCTATTTTATGATCATTCACTACTTGTAATAAATGTGACATAAATGGATTGGGTTGTTTATTTGGTGCATAATAAGAAACTACAGTTATTGCGGTATCCACTATGTGACCCGTAAGAATTAAGTATCGTCCTTCAGGATCTTTTATTTGTGATTGGAGTATAAATGGGGTAGAACGATGGAAGGCTATGAGAGTACCCCGTTGCTTGGAGGCAGCCGAGGCCGTGTAGGTTTGCGGATAGAAATGGGATATAAATTTGGGTGTGGTGGTTTTTGTGAAGTGAGTTTCTTGTAAACAAACTATGTGTGCCTTTTTGGCATGAAATACGCGGAAGGCCTTGGTTCGTTTTTGAGGAATGTTCAGTCCCTGAACATTCAGGGACAAAATGTTTAATGGTGCCATGGTAGTAGGGTGGGTAAGGAGGACTTACCTGTTGCCAAGTAATTCGTGTTATTCAATGCGATCCGAGTGGACTCGAAGAGGGGGAAGGAAAGCAGATAGAAGATGAATACTAGAGTGATAGAATGGAATAAAATTTGACTTTTTAGACAAAATAATACATATACTAACATAAAGACACATTTAAGTGTTTTCCGCAAGTGGGGGCAAAAATCCCCCACTGGGGAAATAGCGCCTCCGTCAGACTTCCACATGTTTTATGTGGTCGAATGAGGGAGGCAAAGTAGGGCGCACGGATCTCCCGTTCAAAAGGGGGGGAGAGCCATCTGAAAAGAATAATACGATAAAGAATAATTTGTTAACCTAATAATGCATATGAAAACTGTTAAGATTATAGGTAAATACTCCAGGGGAGGGACTATAGGGGTGACAAAAATGTAAGAAAATCTGCTGATTGCTCCAGGATCTCCTGGTGAGAAAGCTACCTAAACTAGAGGGGTGGTAATAAAGGGTGAGGATAGAGCAGGAATTGGGGGTCCTCCTTTACACACTAGGAGTAATAACTAAACTGTCGGCTAGGGGAATTAATAAAAAAGATCCCCAAAGGTAAATAGTACTGTTGTTCTATTAGTTCCCATTCAGTAATATAAGATCAATCATTTGACTTACAAAGAGGGGGGACTGGTAAAATAAGTATGACCTATGTTCTTCAATAGTCTAGTGAACGTCAGGAGAAACTATATACTGTTCTTCTTCAAGAACCAGAAAATCTAGGATAGCAGGACTTTTGCTTACCCTAAGTTATGCTAAAAAAAAAAAAAAAAAATAGATCAAAAAAGACAAAAAAAAATAGAAAAAAATTCAACTGTATGCTGGTTAGCATTTTTAGTATTTAAGCTTAGTATTTAAGCTTAACTGGAAAACTATGAGCAATCAGTATAAGTGAAAAGGGACTGCATCTGGGGCAACACTTATTATTGTGCATTAGTTTGTTAATGAGTGCTATGTGTTGCACAATATGTCTTCAAAAGGTCCATAGCAGGGTAAAAGCGAACAGGTTGATTTCTTTGAGGTTTCTGTCAGTCCATTGAATCTTCTCTTTCCTGAGGAGGAGATGTATGACGACTTCTCTTGTGGGATGGATGATTTCCATTTTCCAAATTGGGTTGGGAGTGATGCCCTTTGGATGAAAGGGGCATTGCTCTACTCTGCAGAGAGGTATTTCTTGGATCTGGATCCATTAAATGTAGATCTATGAGTGTTTGTTGAAGTTCTTCATAGGTTCTGCAAGTGTATCTTTTCCCTTTATAGGCGAATCGTAAAGAGAATGGGAATCCCCATTGATATGGGATATCATGGCTTTGGAGTTCCTGAAGAAGGGGGTTTAATGCTCTTCTCTTAGAAATTGTAGTTTGGGACAAATCAGCAAACAGTTGGTATTCATGTCCTTGAAAATTTAACTGTTTTTTATCTCTGGCTGATGACAGAAGCATTTCTTTTGTGCGGTAGTAGTGTAGTTTCACTATGATGTCCCGTGGAGGACCATCAGGTTTTTTAGCAGCAAGTGCTCGATGAATTCTGTCAAATTCCATTCTTTCAATGGGAATGGCTGGTTGCAATTCCTGGAACAGTGCAGTAATTGTAGATTGCAGGTCAAGAATTGCCTCAGGGATACCCCTGATTCGCAAATTGGACCTCCTGTCCCTATTCTCATGGTCTTCTAGCTTATTGTGAAGCAAGATATTTTCCTCTTTGAGATTTTCAAGTTCCATTGAATGTTCCAGAGAAATATTTTCTAAGTCCTCAGTTTTTATCTCTAAGGCAGCTGTACGCTTACCAATTTCCCTTATCTCTCTTGTGAGGTTTGAGGTAATTTGGTCAGATGTCTGCTTTAGTGCTTTATGGAGCATATTTTCAAATTGTTTAAATATGGCTGGAGTTATTTGTGAGGTCTGAGGAGAGTCTTGTATGGTAAATAAATCATTGTCAGAGTCAGCTGAGAATAAAGGCTGTGACAGGTTTAACTGGTGTGAGCGCATAGAAGCTGTGAATGAGGCAGAGGATTGTGCCCCTTTAGTCACGGTTCTCCCCTTAGGAGCTTTCATGACAGGATTTTTTAACTTGGTACCGCTCCCTCTCTGAGCCATAATTCTGCCCACAAAATGGACTACAGGGTCTCTGGTACTTGTTCTACCCCTCTGGTATGTAATTATACTTGCGGGTTAACGCTGGATACCGGCTCTCCCCACGAACGGTACGGAGCTCTAGCTCTGCATTACCGCACTGCTAGACTCCGCGCATGCGCCCCTATAATCTATTTTTCATGATCATGATCATCATCTCTTATGCCGCGTACAAACGGTCGGAATTTCTGACAACAAATGTTCGATGTGAGCTTGTTGTCAGAAAATCTGACCGTGTGTATGCTCCATTGGACATTTGCTGTTGGAATTTCCGACAACAAATGTTTGAGAGCTGGTTCTCAATTTTTCCAACAACAAAAGTTGTGGGCGGAAATTCCGACCGCGTGTACACAATTCAACGCACAAAAGTTCTACGCATGCGCGGAATCAATTCGACGCATGCTCGGAATCATTGAACTTAATTTTTCTTGGCTCGTCGTAGTTTTGTACGTCGCCGCTCTTGACGTTCGGAATTTCCAAGCAACATTTGTGTGACTGTGTGTATGCAAGACAAGTTTGAGCCAACATTCGTCGGAAAAAAATCCACGGTTTTGTTGTCGGAATTTCCGATCTTGTGTACGCGGCATTACTGTGTATTTCTGCCTTGTTGTAATCTCCTCCGTGGGCTCCGGAATCTTTCAGTTTCTCGATCCCATAGTTTATAACTCCTAATCCATCTTGGGAACAAGCAAGAGAGTGTGTCTATGTTTCAACATAGAGTGGGACCATAGAGACCATAGAGAACAATTTTACCACCCTCTAAAAGGAAGTCAGATCACAGCAGCAAAAACAAAGGAATTTGGAGATTTGGAGGAGGCTGAGTGAAATAGAAGGTACTTATTATAAATGCATACTTTATTCAATAAAAGGGTGACATACCGCGCTAAAGTGAATGTAATTATAATGTGAAATGAGGACAGCATTGATTAACCAAGTGATATAAATCAGGTAACAATTGGGATACATGGGACAGAGAAAAAATAAAAGAATCCTGGAATCCACACACCAACAAAAAGTCTAATTGATTTGTGTACCAGCCGATACGTCAGGTGCTGGACGGAATAACTGCCGGATATAGCTCAGGGAACTGTATGAAAAATTAGATGTGGAAGAAAGCAAATTGAGGCAGGTCAACTACGGCTTATGGTACAAAAATGTATAAAAGGCTTTATTTGGGGTGGGGGTACATATACATTAAATCTAAGGCCCCTTTCACATTGAGGTGCTTTGCAGGCGCTATTGCGCTAAAAATAGCGCCTGCAATGCGCCCCAAAAAAGCCGCTCAATTGTATCCAATGTGAAAGCCCGAGGGCTTTCACACTGGAGCGTTGCGCTTGCAGGAGGGTCAAAAAACTCCTGCAATCCGCATCTTTGAGGGGCAATAGGAGCTGTAAAAATACCGCTCCTATAGCGCCCCTGCCCATTGAAATCAATGGGGTAGCGCCTCCAAAACGCCGCAAAGTGGCGTTATTGCGGGCGTTTTAACCCATTTTCGGCCGCTAGCGGGGGTTAAAATCCCCCCGCTGGCGCCCGCAAATCGCTGGAAAAAATACGGTATAGCGGTGCTAAAAATAGCGCCGCTATACCGCCAGCGCATCCAGTGCCTCAGTGTGAAAGTAGCCTTAGGCATATGTGAGGGATACAGTGTGTCCGAATCAACACAGTGTAGCTCACTATACCTAACCATCTAAGTAAAAAATGATATGCTGCAGCAAATAGACATTAGAAATGCAGAGCGCTCCGACAGGTTCCAAAAAATGGCAAACTCCATTTATCCATCAAAAGAAAAAGTCACAACTATAACGGTCCTGAAAAAAGCTGTTGAGTGGATATGGGGTCTGGTATGTTATTGAAGTTGAAGCAGGGCACATATGCACATCCACCGTATTGATGTTGTGCACAGATGAAATTAGTCCGTTTGCAAAAAAATGCTCATGAAATCTATGAGACAGATGTAGTTCAAAATTCAAATATACAGATCCATTAATCACTATGGATAATCAAGCAGCATTTTTGACATATACACTTCAGCAGTTTAAGCCACGTCATACTGTGATTCATTGTTCCAAACACAGAATGTGTTACACTCATGGAGCATGCATAGCACCTAGAGAAACTTTGAATGTCACTGAATATTCACTTTGACCGATACAGATGAACTGAACACACTTTGTGGTAAAGCCACACAGTCTCATCAAGCCTCTATTATGCAAATGAAAGAGCAGGCATGTAGGAGAGAGGTATTGAAGATAGGGAATGGCGGTAGGTTGCCCAATTGGGCTCTCACCAGATCCTTGCGAGGTATGCTCCTTCCCAGGGACAGTATAAATTTCTGTCAGATCACTGCTCGGCTAGTAGATGGCTGTGTGGCGACTCCAGGCTCACTTCAGAGCGGCAGCGCGCCGCTGTACTCTCCAGTGAGTTCTCCAAAGGAAAGTTCCGCGTGATGTGCGGTCATGTGACCGGTCAGGTGTGTGAATGAAGAGTCTTGGAACGCAGTACTGAACCAGTGAAGGCAGAAGTGGACCGCAAATAGCGGTGCTCTGAGTGTAATCAGTTGCTAATGAAAAGTCTTTAGCATTACTGGATAAGGGATCATAATCAGGGCCTGTAGTTTGGCTCTGCACAGGCTATGCCGTTGAACCGGTTGAACTGATTAGACTCAGAGCACCGCTATCTCATTTTTCATACATGGGACAGAGCATGGTCACCCTAAACTAAAAAGTGCCTGAACTGGTGGTGAGTGCAGATCACTGTGCATTACTTTAATGAAACCTGCCAAATTAAAAAAAATGTTGAATGCCTTTAAAAATCACATTAATATGTTAAATCTTATATGAGAATTTAAAGAATATACAGGTATAAACCCAACATTTCATATTCCTGATATTTGTCTGCTGTACCACGTACCTGTATGAAAAATAATTCTGTTCTTTTCGCATTGCTTCCTTTGTATTCCTGCCAGCCCCTCTGCTTTCCTATTAAAAACTGACCACACGAAGCAGGATAGCACAGCATTGTCAGTTCTCTAGCTGTGCTAGGATCTCAGTGTGCTCTCCTCCAAAGAGCAAGCTTGTCCTGATCCCCCCTGCACAACCATTCACTGGGAAGTTCAGTGTTCTGCTGCTTCTCCTCCCCCCAGCTTTTGTGCTGCTGAGAACAGAGGATATGGGATCACTTAGAAAAAAGAAGAAAGAAATAGGTATTTATAATTTCTTTGTATCTATACACAAATGTTTTGCCTTTCTGGCTATGACTGGTAGATCGCGTCCCATGGGTTGCCAACCCAGGCCATAGAGGAACTAGGTTCCTCTGAACTTCCTCCCCCATCTGCATTGCCGCTGTGGATGAGAATATAGACTGCACCTGCCTACAATCTCGACCTATGGTTGCTGGCCAATGCTTCCTGACACTCATGGGTGTTATGGCAATTGTATAATTGGCTAAGTGGGTGGAGCCCCTGGGCAGAGATGTAGGAACCTTCCAGTGCTGAGGAAGAGTACAGAGGATGTTATTCCTTTTTAAATGAGCTCCACACAGGAATTACAATAAAGGGTCAGAGAAATGTGGGGACTGTTCCTGCTTGGGAGGTAAGACTTACATATAGCACCCCTACTCATTAGGATGGCTTGGACACATTTTGCTGGTGATGTGATGCAGGTCTTCTCATTGTTCTCCTCCAAGAATTGTTGTAACTAATCTCTTTTCCTAATTACAAGAAATGTTGAAACGTATATATTTTTTTTAAGTATTGTGCCCTCCATTATTCTATATGGTTGACTATTAAGTTACTATTTTGTTAGGGAGCCCGATGTTAATTCTGTTCCCGCTTGGGGACTACAGTACATTTGGACATGGGTTTGTGCGCAAGGAAATGAGAGGAATCAAAGCCAGCTGGATGCGACAGCGAACTAGATCAGAGGAGCCTGGGATCAGGTTAGGCCAGACTTGATTGCCCATAGGGTGCCCCCAGAGGTGTGATGTCTAGAGTTTTATACCCAGCAACTATGGGAAGCCTAGTGGGCCCCATGACAAGAAACCTTACAGTGCTCTTGAATCACCAAAGCCACAGGAGAAAGGGTTAAAGTACACTACATGTGGTCCCGATACACTACAATGTATATCTAAAGCTTGGACTGAGTTTATTTTCCTTTTATAGTGGCTATAGAAGCATGCAAATGCCAGTCAACTGGTTGCCAATCACTGACTTAAAGCAACTATGCAGATAAGGACTTCTTACTTTTTTGAGATGCCCTTGTACTGGATCAGTGACCGTTCTAAAGTATTGATGCCAGTGGGTTTTGCCACTGCTACTGGGTAACTTGCTTTTACAGAATGAGGTCAGCAATTGCAACTTCTGCATTTCTCTTGGGAGAGGTTTACTTAAATGTATTTATTTTTTTCTGCCCACAGCATTATTTTCACTAGTTTCATAGAAAAGTTTAAATTTATGAAGCATTTTGCTGAATATTCTTTTTATATAATTTTTGGGATAGTGACATATGACAAAGTTATATGGAAAACAAAAGATTTAGAAACCCCTGTGGGCTTTATTTGCAGTAAAATCTCCACATTGCTATTCCGACAAGAATAATTAATGTAAGTAATCATGTTTATAATTAGAGTTTGTGCAGCCTTCGGCTATTGCAAATCAATGTTTACAAAGTTAGAATTGTATGACCCTCTTACTGAAGGCACATTATCCCCAAATTCTTCCCCTTCATTGTCTTTTCTGGATTAACAAATAGCTGATACAAATTAAATATACATTTAGTATAATTAGTTGTCAAAAAAAACAGCATCATTGGTGATGTCATAGATGTAGCTTTGCTGAGCTTGATATAAATAAAGTCTTTTCTGTTACTCGAATAAAACCGAGCATGAAATAAGTCATTTGGAACAGAATGAACTAGAAGTAAAATGGCAAACTCATGTTTAATTTAATATGAGATCCAAAACTGCTGGCAATGGAGTTTAAAAATCAATGTACAGCAGCAGCTGTAGAGATATCCAGTGAACAGAATGTGGGAGGGTCATTGTTTGTATGTGCACTGACAAGCTGGTGTCTATATTTCTCCCAACAAAGCTGGTACTGACAGATGCTAAAGCTATTACTAGCTAAAAACTGGGAAAGAATAGTACTTATTTGTTCTATAGGTAGATAAAAAAAAAAAGCTGACACGGTCTAAAAGTTATATAAAGTACAACTTCTCTTTTAATGAAGTCCTTTGAATAAACCTCCTGAGTGAAGGCAGCATGCCTAAATACTTATCTATATCACCAAGTTCTTTATTATTACCCTGTCCTCAGCCGCACAACTTTGAAGGCAAAACGTCCCAGCCTGGTCTTCTGCCTAGTGCACACACACGCCATGGCCCCACTCATTCCTTTTATTCCATTCAATTGATAGTCCATACTGGAGGGCTGGAAGCTGCAATGAATAGGGATGAAGGCAAGTATTTAACTCTGACCACTACACTCAGGTGGGTGAAGGGTTTACTTTACACTAATATTGAAGTTTTATTTTAATGGATGCATACCTAAAGTGCTGCAGTACAAATTTTGTACAAGCCACTTTCATATTTACTGCAAATACGGTATGTCTACACATTTAGAGGGAATTTAAAGGCTTATGTTTTTATAAATGTGATCAAGCCCAATGTATCAAACTGCATTAAAATTTAATTCAGGCAGGCAGCTAAATGCAACCAGAGTTACTGAGTTTACTGTTTTACCTGCCAAGGGGTTTGTAATTCTGTATAACCATGCTTGTAAATATAGCACACCCCCTAAAGAGCTGCAAGTAACTGGGATCCCCCACCCTGCACAGCTAGTATAATACTAGACTGGATTTCCCAGAAGCTACTAACAATAAAAAAGTAGCTCTGGTGGCTTTGGCAATCTCCCGACAGATTCATTGGCTCACCAATCCGGCATCGGTCCTCTGCCAGGTTGAATTGAATCCCATTGTCATTCAACCCACTTCCTGTGAATGTCAGGGCTCCTCCTCTTGTCCCTGGATTCACCTGAGAATGCTGCAGAGAGGCATTTTTTGTGGTGTAGTTCTCTACAGCATTTAGTAATAGCTAGCTAATTCCATAGGCAGAATAGGGTGAAGAGGACCTGTGACATCAATGTAGATCCAGGATTTTTTTTTTAAACTGCTGAGGTACTTCTATGGGTTGGGCTTTAAATAATTGGTTTAGCAATGCGTTCCTACGTTGCTTCTCAAGCTTCCTCATTGGACAGAGAATCAGCATTATTTGTCAATAAGGTGAAATACCAGGATCCAGATCTGAACCCAGGACCTCATCATTGTCTGGCTGTGGCTCTTCTCATTGTGCTACCTGAAATAATCTGGTCCGGTGGACATTCCTGCTTTATACCTCATCTCTGCTAAATCTTGAACTCTTTCCTCCCATGAACTTCCTATTTAAGCCATGTCCTGTGATATTGGGGTAATTATGGTGATGAGCAGTTTCAATGAGTCGTGTCGGTCCAATCTTGTGGTTTGAGGCTTTTCTGGCATACTTTCAAACAAAAAGAAAAGTTCAACACCTCAGTTGACCATGCAGGGGATTCCAGTTTCCCACAGAAAAAAGTAAAAAAAAATGCAGAGCCAACTGGCTCTCTTTCCAGCAGCACCCCTGCTCTTGTCCCTGGGCTCTCAGACTTGGCTCTCTGGGTTTTCCTGGATCACTCAGCCTTTAGTTACAGCCCCCAGCAGTACAGGCAAACTGCTGGGCAGGAGGGTTCTTCTGAGACCTCAAGCTCTCTCACTCTTCTGAGACTTACAGACTCCATCCAGTCTCCTAGACTCACTAGTTGCATCAGCTTTCTCAGTCTCCCCAGGCTTATGCAGCTGTCCTCACTCTCCCAGTGCTGTGGGCAAGGAATACCTGCAACATGGGCTTTTGGCAGGAACACATGTCACTCCTGGCTGAAGCCTAACGCTCTCTCTTGATAGAGTTCTGTCTCCAAATGGAAGCCCTGAGCTATAGTCAGGCCTGGCTTATAACTAATTTTGGGACTACCAATCCTGATGAGCCAGTCTTCTCTACTCAAAAACATTGCTCTGAAGCTTTGCATTCTGCCGTAATGCGAATCCTGAGTGCATTTTTACTATATTCACACCATGCACTTCCGATTTGCCAGATTATTGTGCTCTCTCAAGCCAATATCTTGCTCCTTGCTGTCAGGTCACCTGTGGCCAGGTGACAGATGCACACCGTAGGGGGACAGGAGTGCACCGCAAGGTAGTGAACCCTATGGCTGACTGCTGCGGATAGGAAACTGGATGGTTGTGGAAAGCGGGACCAGAGGAGCACAACTGGGATCCTATGGGAAGCTAGAGCCAAGATTCCCCAGGGCGCGGAGTCTAAGACCCAGCAGGTCTTCTCCAGAGCCTCTAGTGGTGAGGATGTTATGCTGCAGGCTGGGTCCAGGTCGCGGCCCCTAGAGTCTCCTAGCTCACGCCCCGTAGGATAAGGGGACAAGAGGGGAAGCAGCAGCACGAGATATAAGAGTAACGAATAACAAGCTGAAAGTCAAGGGCCACAAGCAGACAAGGATAACGAAAGACAAGCCGAAGGTCAAGGGTCACGAGCAGACAGGGATAGTCGGGGACAAGCCAATAACGTAACAGAGAGACAGACGTAGCACACGGCAGGCAGGAACCCAAACACACAATGCCTAACAAACACGTTGATCAGCAAAGCAGGCTTGCAGTGCACAGGTTAATATAGTGTTCTGTGATAGGGCCTGGGGTGGAGTCAGGCTGGGAGGAGATTATAAAGGAAGCCAGGTGAAAGGGTTCTGGCCTCTAAGATGAACACATGGGAAGGAGGGTAAGCTGACAGACAAACACTACTGCATATCCATGACAGTACCCTCCCTCTTATGGGCCCTCACCCGCCTGGGCCCAGGCTTAAAGGGAAATCTCTGATGAAACCTCCTCAACAGATGAGGTGCAGCGATATCAGATGCAGCGATCCAAGACGCCTCCTCAGGACCAAAACCTCTCCAATGCACAAGGTACTGAAGAATGCCTCTGCAGAGCCAAGAATCCAGAACTTGTCTAACCTCGTACTTAAGATTATCCTCAGCGACCGAAAACGAGGTAGGGAGATGACAAGAAGATCTATTGAGGACCAAAGGCTCTCTAGGAATAAGCAAGGGCATGAGAGGATCAACAGGAATCTGAGGAGGGTCCCCTAGACCCTTAAAGGGGAACTGGTCATCTTGCACAGGACCATCAGACTGGGCAGATGTCAGTGGAACCCTGAAGTCAGGTTGGTTAGAAGGTGACATGTCACAGGAGTCAATCTGAATAGCTGAAGGACAAGCAGAATGTCCTGAACAAGAAAAAGTAGGAGGCTCACTGGGCATGGGCTGGACTGGTATAACTAGTACAGAGGCAGAGTGAATAGCTGAGTCAGGTGTAGCGACTACCTGAATCGCATCGCAAGACGTAGCGACTGCAGGACTTGTAGACAAGCTAGCCTGGCTGTGCGTCCAAGGGTGGTTAGGGACAGAGAAATGTAAATGGTTATGCAACCTGGAATGAATGACCGGCTCAGGTTCACAGGGGGCAACCTTGGGTAGGCAGGACGAGGAACAGGAGGGACCCCAAGCCAGGATCTGTCCAGTAGTCCAGTCCACATGAGGAGAATGGAGCTGTAACCATGGGAGACCCAAAATTATAGGCGTTGAGGCCTTGGGTAAGATAAGGAAGGATATCCACTCCTGGTGGAGTGTCCCTACCGACATCTTAACAGGGAGGGTCTGGAAGCGGATAGGTCCCCCTGGGAGAACAGTACCATCAATCGCCAAGACCACCAATGGCGTGGTGAGGGGCAAAAGAGTAAGTCTCATGGACGATGCGATTTCCCAGTCCATGAAATTACCAGCGGCTCCGGAATCCAGATATGCTGAGACCGAATGAGAAGAAGCACCAACATGAAGGAACACAGAAAGCAGAAGACGAGAAGGGGAAGGTGATATTTCTGGGTCCAATACTCCACTTTCCAGATGAAGTGGACCCAAACGTTTTTCTGGACAAAGAGAGCAAGTGTCATGAAAATGACCTTTGCCCCCACAGTAAAGACACAGACCAAGAGTTCTGCGCCTAGCACGTTTCTCGGGGGATAGCCTGGTCCGACCCAGCTGCATGGGTTCCATAGCTGGTAGGAGATGCTCTACGGGTCGAAGAGAGGGGAGCTCAGGCTGACTAAGAACCAAGGAGTGCTGGCGTTGCTTTTCTAAGGTCCTCTCCTGAAAGCGAATATCGATCTGGTTACACAAGGAGATAACGCCGGCCAGATCAGTGGGGATGGTTCTTCCTGCTAATTCATCCTTCACTCTATCAGACAGGCCATGCAAAAAGGTTGCGACTAAGGCCTCATTGTTCCAGCTCAACTCAGCCGACAGTATGCGGAAATGAAGGGCATACTGTCCCACAGAAGCAGACTCTTGGCGGAGACGTAAAAGGGCGCTGGCCGCTGAAGAGACACGAGCCGGTTCTTCGAAGATATTCCGAAAAAGTTTCAAGAAGCCAGACAGGCTAGAAACCACTGGATCATTCAGTTCCCACAGAGGGGCTGCCCAGGCTAAAGCTTCACCAGAGAGGAGGGAAATGATATAGGTTACCTTAGCCCGATCAGACAGTAAGTTTTGGGGCTGGAGCTCAAAATGAATCGTGCATTGGCTAAGGAACCCCCTGCAAGCCTTGGAGTCCCCAGAGAAACGGAACGGAGCTGGCAGTTGTAGTGAGTGTGTGGCTGCGACTGGTGCAATAGGTGCAGCCGCTGGTTGTATTTGAGGTTGCGGATTCAGGGTTCCCAAGGAGGCCTGAAGCTGCTCGAAGTGAGAAGCCAGATCCTGGAGGTATCGCATCACCTGAGTCTGATTCGATTCCTGGGTTTCAAGTCTGCAAACTATTCCCTGCAATGGATCATCCGCGGGGAGCGGGATGTCAGCCGGGTTCATGGCTGATCAAACTGTCAGGTCACCTGTGGCCAGGTGACAGATGCACACCGTAGGGGGACAAGAGTGCACCGCAAGGTAGTGAACCCTATGGCTGACTGCTGCGGATAGGAAACTGGGTGGTTGTGGAAAGCGGGACCAGAGGAGCACAACTGGGATCCTATGGGAAGCTAGAGCCAAGATTCCCCAGGGCGCGGAGTCTAAGACCCAGCAGGTCTTCTCCAGAGCCTCTAGTGGTGAGGATGTTATGCTGCAGGCTGGGTCCAGGTCGCGGCCCCTAGAGTCTCCTAGCTCACGCCCCGTAGGATAAGGGGACAAGAGGGGAAGCAGCAGCACGAGATATAAGAGTAACGAATAACAAGCTGAAAGTCAAGGGCCACAAGCAAACAAGGATAACGAAAGACAAGCCAATAACGTAACAGAGAGACAGACGTAGCACACGGCAGGCAGGAACCCAAACACACAATGCCTAACAAACACGTTGATCAGCAAAGCAGGCTTGCAGTGCACAGGTTAATATAGTGTTCTGTGATAGGGCCTGGGGTGGAGTCAGGCTGGGAGGAGATTATAAAGGAAGCCAGGTGAAAGGGTTCTGGCCTCTAAGATGAACACATGGGAAGGAAGGTAAGCTGACAGACAAACACTACTGCATATCCATGACACTTGCATACCTTCTGCTGTCCTTTACTTGGCTACCACTCATTATCAACCCTTTTTTGTTCATAAACTATGCTTCCGCCTAAACCCATCCAGTTACTGACTAGGGATGAACCTAACACCCCCCAGTTCGGTTCGCACCAGAACATGCGAACAGGAAATAAATTTGTTCGAACATCCGAACCCCGTTAAAGTCTATGGGACACGAACATGAAAAATCAAAAGTGCTAATTTTAAAGGCTTATATGCAAGTTATTGTCATAAAATGTGTCTGGGGACCTGGGTCCTGCCCCAGGGGACATGTATCAATGCATCAATGTATCAATGCAAAAAAAAGTTTTAAAAACTGCAGTTTTTTCGGGAGCAGTGATTTTAATAATGCTTAACCCCAGGCAATTTTTTTTTAAATTTGGCGCAGAGTTCCCTTTAAAATCCATACCAGACCTGAAGGGCCTGGTAATTGAATTTGGGGGGACCCCCACGCATTTTTTTTTTTTTATCAATGACTTTCGATTACTTTTCTCTGTATTGCTGGGACTGGCAATTCATTACAGCCGCGAGTACTTTTTTCCTTCAGAAATGACATTTTGTGCAGAGACTGTTCTAAGCACGGGAAACAAGCGCTGCTTTACAGGCATACTATATACACACCCCAGTTACGAAATTTAAAGGAATATTTCACTTTTATTGTTTCACTGTAAGCAATTATTAAATTAACTGCTCCCGAAAAACAGCAGTTTTTAAAACTTTTTTTTGCATTGATACATGTCCCCTGGGTCAGGACCCGGGTCCCCAAACACTTTTTATGACAATAACTTGCATATAAGCCTTTAAAATTAGCACTTTAGATTTCTCTCATAGACTTTTACAGGGTGCTCCGCGGCTTTTCGAATTTGCTGCGAACACCCCAAGCTGTTCGCTGTTCGCCGAATGGGCAAACAGGCAATGTTCGAGTCGAGCATGAGTTCAACTCGAACTCGAAGCTCATCCCTATTACTGACCCTTTGGCTTGGTTATCAACAGCTTCAGCTGGTTCCCTATCTGCTTCATCCACTACCTGACCCTTACTTGATCTCTTTCTGCTGGGGCAATCCAGAGGGCTGCGACTCAGCAATAGCATGCAGTGAAACCCATCTCCACCATCAGGAATTCTGGTGAAGAACAACTAGTACTTAAACCCCACACCTCGAGTGAGACCACGTCATTCACTAGGGGGATCTGCTTGTGTATTCATCCAGCTGACTACTGTGTGAACCTCTCTACTGGTACAGCCACTGTCCTCCAAGCCGTGTCGTGTCGGTCCAATCTTGTGGTTTGAGGCTTTTCTGGCATACTTTCAAACAAAAAGAAAAGTTCAACACCTCAGTTGACCATGCAGGGGATTCCAGTTTCCCACAGAAAAAAGTAAAAAAAAATGCAGAGCCAACTGGCTCTCTTTCCAGCAGCACCCCTGCTCTTGTCCCTGGGCTCTCAGACTTGGCTCTCTGGGTTTTCCTGGATCACTCAGCCTTTAGTTACAGCCCCCAGCAGTACAGGCAAACTGCTGGGCAGGAGGGTTCTTCTGAGACCTCAAGCTCTCTCACTCTTCTGAGACTTACAGACTCCATCCAGTCTCCTAGACTCACTAGTTGCATCAGCTTTCTCAGTCTCCCCAGGCTTATGCAGCTGTCCTCACTCTCCCAGTGCTGTGGGCAAGGAATACCTGCAACATGGGCTTTTGGCAGGAACACATGTCACTCCTGGCTGAAGCCTAACGCTCTCTCTTGATAGAGTTCTGTCTCCAAATGGAAGCCCTGAGCTATAGTCAGGCCTGGCTTATAACTAATTTTGGGACTACCAATCCTGATGAGCCAGTCTTCTCTACTCAAAAACATTGCTCTGAAGCTTTGCATTCTGCCGTAATGCGAATCCTGAGTGCATTTTTACTATATTCACACCATGCACTTCCGATTTGCCAGATTATTGTGCTCTCTCAAGCCAATATCTTGCTCCTTGCTGTCAGGTCACCTGTGGCCAGGTGACAGATGCACACCGTAGGGGGACAGGAGTGCACCGCAAGGTAGTGAACCCTATGGCTGACTGCTGCGGATAGGAAACTGGATGGTTGTGGAAAGCGGGACCAGAGGAGCACAACTGGGATCCTATGGGAAGCTAGAGCCAAGATTCCCCAGGGCGCGGAGTCTAAGACCCAGCAGGTCTTCTCCAGAGCCTCTAGTGGTGAGGATGTTATGCTGCAGGCTGGGTCCAGGTCGCGGCCCCTAGAGTCTCCTAGCTCACGCCCCGTAGGATAAGGGGACAAGAGGGGAAGCAGCAGCACGAGATATAAGAGTAACGAATAACAAGCTGAAAGTCAAGGGCCACAAGCAGACAAGGATAACGAAAGACAAGCCGAAGGTCAAGGGTCACGAGCAGACAGGGATAGTCGGGGACAAGCCAATAACGTAACAGAGAGACAGACGTAGCACACGGCAGGCAGGAACCCAAACACACAATGCCTAACAAACACGTTGATCAGCAAAGCAGGCTTGCAGTGCACAGGTTAATATAGTGTTCTGTGATAGGGCCTGGGGTGGAGTCAGGCTGGGAGGAGATTATAAAGGAAGCCAGGTGAAAGGGTTCTGGCCTCTAAGATGAACACATGGGAAGGAGGGTAAGCTGACAGACAAACACTACTGCATATCCATGACAGTACCCTCCCTCTTATGGGCCCTCACCCGCCTGGGCCCAGGCTTAAAGGGAAATCTCTGATGAAACCTCCTCAACAGATGAGGTGCAGCGATATCAGATGCAGCGATCCAAGACGCCTCCTCAGGACCAAAACCTCTCCAATGCACAAGGTACTGAAGAATGCCTCTGCAGAGCCAAGAATCCAGAACTTGTCTAACCTCGTACTTAAGATTATCCTCAGCGACCGAAAACGAGGTAGGGAGATGACAAGAAGATCTATTGAGGACCAAAGGCTCTCTAGGAATAAGCAAGGGCATGAGAGGATCAACAGGAATCTGAGGAGGGTCCCCTAGACCCTTAAAGGGGAACTGGTCATCTTGCACAGGACCATCAGACTGGGCAGATGTCAGTGGAACCCTGAAGTCAGGTTGGTTAGAAGGTGACATGTCACAGGAGTCAATCTGAATAGCTGAAGGACAAGCAGAATGTCCTGAACAAGAAAAAGTAGGAGGCTCACTGGGCATGGGCTGGACTGGTATAACTAGTACAGAGGCAGAGTGAATAGCTGAGTCAGGTGTAGCGACTACCTGAATCGCATCGCAAGACGTAGCGACTGCAGGACTTGTAGACAAGCTAGCCTGGCTGTGCGTCCAAGGGTGGTTAGGGACAGAGAAATGTAAATGGTTATGCAACCTGGAATGAATGACCGGCTCAGGTTCACAGGGGGCAACCTTGGGTAGGCAGGACGAGGAACAGGAGGGACCCCAAGCCAGGATCTGTCCAGTAGTCCAGTCCACATGAGGAGAATGGAGCTGTAACCATGGGAGACCCAAAATTATAGGCGTTGAGGCCTTGGGTAAGATAAGGAAGGATATCCACTCCTGGTGGAGTGTCCCTACCGACATCTTAACAGGGAGGGTCTGGAAGCGGATAGGTCCCCCTGGGAGAACAGTACCATCAATCGCCAAGACCACCAATGGCGTGGTGAGGGGCAAAAGAGTAAGTCTCATGGACGATGCGATTTCCCAGTCCATGAAATTACCAGCGGCTCCGGAATCCAGATATGCTGAGACCGAATGAGAAGAAGCACCAACATGAAGGAACACAGAAAGCAGAAGACGAGAAGGGGAAGGTGATATTTCTGGGTCCAATACTCCACTTTCCAGATGAAGTGGACCCAAACGTTTTTCTGGACAAAGAGAGCAAGTGTCATGAAAATGACCTTTGCCCCCACAGTAAAGACACAGACCAAGAGTTCTGCGCCTAGCACGTTTCTCGGGGGATAGCCTGGTCCGACCCAGCTGCATGGGTTCCATAGCTGGTAGGAGATGCTCTACGGGTCGAAGAGAGGGGAGCTCAGGCTGACTAAGAACCAAGGAGTGCTGGCGTTGCTTTTCTAAGGTCCTCTCCTGAAAGCGAATATCGATCTGGTTACACAAGGAGATAACGCCGGCCAGATCAGTGGGGATGGTTCTTCCTGCTAATTCATCCTTCACTCTATCAGACAGGCCATGCAAAAAGGTTGCGACTAAGGCCTCATTGTTCCAGCTCAACTCAGCCGACAGTATGCGGAAATGAAGGGCATACTGTCCCACAGAAGCAGACTCTTGGCGGAGACGTAAAAGGGCGCTGGCCGCTGAAGAGACACGAGCCGGTTCTTCGAAGATATTCCGAAAAAGTTTCAAGAAGCCAGACAGGCTAGAAACCACTGGATCATTCAGTTCCCACAGAGGGGCTGCCCAGGCTAAAGCTTCACCAGAGAGGAGGGAAATGATATAGGCTACCTTAGCCCGATCAGACAGTAAGTTTTGGGGCTGGAGCTCAAAATGAATCGTGCATTGGCTAAGGAACCCCCTGCAAGCCTTGGAGTCCCCAGAGAAACGGAACGGAGCTGGCAGTTGTAGTGAGTGTGTGGCTGCGACTGGTGCAATAGGTGCAGCCGCTGGTTGTATTTGAGGTTGCGGATTCAGGGTTCCCAAGGAGGCCTGAAGCTGCTCGAAGTGAGAAGCCAGATCCTGGAGGTATCGCATCACCTGAGTCTGATTCGATTCCTGGGTTTCAAGTCTGCAAACTATTCCCTGCAATGGATCATCCGCGGGGAGCGGGATGTCAGCCGGGTTCATGGCTGATCAAACTGTCAGGTCACCTGTGGCCAGGTGACAGATGCACACCGTAGGGGGACAAGAGTGCACCGCAAGGTAGTGAACCCTATGGCTGACTGCTGCGGATAGGAAACTGGGTGGTTGTGGAAAGCGGGACCAGAGGAGCACAACTGGGATCCTATGGGAAGCTAGAGCCAAGATTCCCCAGGGCGCGGAGTCTAAGACCCAGCAGGTCTTCTCCAGAGCCTCTAGTGGTGAGGATGTTATGCTGCAGGCTGGGTCCAGGTCGCGGCCCCTAGAGTCTCCTAGCTCACGCCCCGTAGGATAAGGGGACAAGAGGGGAAGCAGCAGCACGAGATATAAGAGTAACAAATAACAAGCTGAAAGTCAAGGGCCACAAGCAAACAAGGATAACGAAAGACAAGCCAATAACGTAACAGAGAGACAGACGTAGCACACGGCAGGCAGGAACCCAAACACACAATGCCTAACAAACACGTTGATCAGCAAAGCAGGCTTGCAGTGCACAGGTTAATATAGTGTTCTGTGATAGGGCCTGGGGTGGAGTCAGGCTGGGAGGAGATTATAAAGGAAGCCAGGTGAAAGGGTTCTGGCCTCTAAGATGAACACATGGGAAGGAAGGTAAGCTGACAGACAAACACTACTGCATATCCATGACACTTGCATACCTTCTGCTGTCCTTTACTTGGCTACCACTCATTATCAACCCTTTTTTGTTCATAAACTATGCTTCCGCCTAAACCCATCCAGTTACTGACTAGGGATGAACCTAACACCCCCCAGTTCGGTTCGCACCAGAACATGCGAACAGGAAATAAATTTGTTCGAACATCCGAACCCCGTTAAAGTCTATGGGACACGAACATGAAAAATCAAAAGTGCTAATTTTAAAGGCTTATATGCAAGTTATTGTCATAAAATGTGTCTGGGGACCTGGGTCCTGCCCCAGGGGACATGTATCAATGCATCAATGTATCAATGCAAAAAAAAGTTTTAAAAACTGCAGTTTTTTCGGGAGCAGTGATTTTAATAATGCTTAACCCCAGGCAATTTTTTTTTAAATTTGGCGCAGAGTTCCCTTTAAAATCCATACCAGACCTGAAGGGCCTGGTAATTGAATTTGGGGGGACCCCCACGCATTTTTTTTTTTTTATCAATGACTTTCGATTACTTTTCTCTGTATTGCTGGGACTGGCAATTCATTACAGCCGCGAGTACTTTTTTCCTTCAGAAATGACATTTTGTGCAGAGACTGTTCTAAGCACGGGAAACAAGCGCTGCTTTACAGGCATACTATATACACACCCCAGTTACGAAATTTAAAGGAATATTTCACTTTTATTGTTTCACTGTAAGCAATTATTAAATTAACTGCTCCCGAAAAACAGCAGTTTTTAAAACTTTTTTTTGCATTGATACATGTCCCCTGGGTCAGGACCCGGGTCCCCAAACACTTTTTATGACAATAACTTGCATATAAGCCTTTAAAATTAGCACTTTAGATTTCTCTCATAGACTTTTACAGGGTGCTCCGCGGCTTTTCGAATTTGCTGCGAACACCCCAAGCTGTTCGCTGTTCGCCGAATGGGCAAACAGGCAATGTTCGAGTCGAGCATGAGTTCAACTCGAACTCGAAGCTCATCCCTATTACTGACCCTTTGGCTTGGTTATCAACAGCTTCAGCTGGTTCCCTATCTGCTTCATCCACTACCTGACCCTTACTTGATCTCTTTCTGCTGGGGCAATCCAGAGGGCTGCGACTCAGCAATAGCATGCAGTGAAACCCATCTCCACCATCAGGAATTCTGGTGAAGAACAACTAGTACTTAAACCCCACACCTCGAGTGAGACCACGTCATTCACTAGGGGGATCTGCTTGTGTATTCATCCAGCTGACTACTGTGTGAACCTCTCTACTGGTACAGCCACTGTCCTCCAAGCCTGATTCCAGATCATGACACTAAATAAAATAATGTAGTAAAACAAAAATCTCCTGCGCTCTGGTGTTTCCTCTAACACGGGTAGTGTGGTTCCATCTTAAGGCAAGGTCTAGAGTCTTGCAGCCCTCCTCAGAACAATGGGTGTTCATACGGCTAGAGAAAGAAAGAAAAAAGGAGGGCGCACCGACCTAGTGCATTGCCACTTAAAAGTTGTAATAAAAAATAGATAAAAAGCAATGATCCTACTCACAAAAGGAGCTTAGGTAAACACTTTTCTGACAGTTGAGCTGGAACTCTTGGCACCTGCCGACAGGACTTGATGACAGAGAGGGTCTGTCAGGGCCCGGACTGGTGGCTAGTGAGGACACAGGAGGTGGATCCTCTGTGCCAGAGAGGCGAAGGCGCGGGTCGCACTGGAGGACCGGTTCTAAGCAGCTACCGGTTTTCACCAGAGCCCGCCGGAAAGCGGGATGGACTTGCTGCGGCGGTAGCAACCAGGTCGTGTCCCCCAGTAGCGGCTCGACTTCTCTGTTAGCTGAGATAGGCACGGTACACAGGGACTAGGCAGAGGCAAGGTCAGACGTAGCGGAAGGTCAGGGCAGGCGGCAATGGTTCGTAGTCAGGGGCAACGGCAGAAGGTCAGATACACTGGCAAGGCAACTACAAAACGCTTTCTCAGGGCACTAAGGCAACAAGATCCGGCAAGGACAGGAAGGGGGAGTGGGTTTTTAAGTGTTTTGGGTGTGTACACAGTAATTGGACCAGGCACCAATCAATGGTGCACTGGCCCTTTAAATTTAAGAAGACCGGCGCGCGCGCGCCCTGGAGAGCAGCGGGACCGCGCGCGTCGGGATGGAGCAGGAGGAGGAGGCCGGTGAGCAGGATGGGATGCGATCCGCGGGCGGACAGGTGCCGCCGCATGGATCGCATCCCCGCCAACATCAGAGCAGCGCTCACGGTCAGAGGGGCCGACTGGAGCGCTGAAGGGGGACAGACGCCGCGGGCGCTCCGGGATGGATGGGACACCCGGAGCGCTCAGCGTTACAGTACCCCCCCCCTTAGGTCTCCCCCTCTTCTTGGAACCCAAGAATCTACGGATGAGCTCTTTATCTAAAATGTTGGCCTCAGGTTCCCAGGATCTTTCCTCAGGACCACAGTTCTCCCAATCAACTAAAAAACATATTTTACCTCGGATGACCTTGGAGGCGAGGATCTCTTTCACCGAGAAGACATCAGAAGAACCAGAGACAGGAGCAGGAGCAGTGACCTTAGGGGAAAATCGGTTAAGAATGAGGGGTTTAAGAAGAGACACATGAAAAGAGTTGGGAATACAAAGAGAAGGAGGAAGGTGGAGCTTGTAAGAAACAGAATTGATTTGGTTTTTGATTTTAAATGGCCCGAGGTAACGAGGGCCCAGCTTGTAGCTAGGTACCCGAAACCGAACATATTTGGAGGAGAGCCACACTTTGTCACCAGGGGCATAGACAGGAGGGATTCTTCTTTTTTTATCTGCATGTCTCTTCATGCGGGCAGAGGCCAGTGAGAGCGACTTTTGAGTCTCTTTCCAGATAGAGGCAAAGTCCTGAGTTAATTCATCCACGGCCGGAACTCCAGAAGACGTGGGAATGGGGAGGGGGGGTAATGGGTGACGGCCGTAGACCACAAAGAAAGGCGACTTGGAGGAAGATTCAGAGTTCTTGAAATTGTATGAGAATTCTGCCCAGGGCAATAGGTCTACCCAATCGTCTTGACGGGCGGAGACAAAATGTCGTAGGTAGTCGCCAAAGACCTGGTTAACTCTCTCCACCTGTCCATTGGACTGCGGGTGATAAGCGGAAGAAAAATTCAACTTAATCTTTAGTTGAGTACAGAGAGCTCTCCAAAATTTTGAGATGAATTGAACGCCTCTATCCGAGACGATATGTGAGGGCAGCCCATGGAGGCGGAAAATTTGAAGAAAAAAATGCTTCGCCAACTGAGGTGCAGTAGGCAGACCAGGAAGCGGGACAAAATGAGCCATTTTAGAAAAGCGGTCAACGACCACCCAGATGACAGTGTTACTACGAGACAAAGGGAGGTCCGTGATGAAATCCATGGCGATGTGGGACCATGGTTGTTCAGGCACAGGTAGGGGAAGGAGAAGACCTGCAGGCTTCTGGCGAGGAGTCTTGTCACGTGCACAGATAGTGCAGGCCCATACAAAGTCAGTCACATCTTTCTCCTGGGTAGGCCACCAATAGTGTCTGGCAACCAATTGTATGTATTTTTTGATCCCAGCGTGACCGGCTAGATGGGAGGAATGGCCCCACTTGAGTATCTGAAGCCGAAGGCGTGGAGGAACGAAAGTCTTTCCAGGAGGAATTGGCACAAGAGAAGCGGGAGCAGAGGAAATCAGACACTCAGGGGGTACGATGTGTTGAGGAGGAGTCCCGGTTTCAGAGGTATCGGAGAAACGGGACAAGGCATCAGCCCTGACATTTTTGTCTGCGGGCCGAAAATGGATCTGGAAGTTGAAGCGGGCAAAGAACAATGACCACCTGGCCTGGCGAGGATTTAGGCGCTGAGCGGACTGAAGGCAGGACAAATTTTTATCGTCAGTGTAGATGGAGATAGGGTGAAGGGATCCTTCCAGGAGATGTCTCCACTCTTCTAATGCCAACTTGATGGCCAACAGTTCACGGTCACCTATGGAATAGTTTTTTTCCTGAGGGGAGAAAGTTTTAGAGAAAAAACCACAAGTGACGTTTTTCCCTTTAGTGTTTTTTTGAAGAAGCAGAGCTCCGGCTCCTACCGAGGAGGCGTCAACTTCAAGGAAGAACGGCTTTAGAGGATCTGGCTGAGACAGGACAGGTGCAGAGGAGAAGGCGGTCTTAAGGCGAGTCAAGGCTTCCTCCGCTTGAGGCGGCCAGGACCTAGGATTCGCGTCTTTTTTGGTCAGTGCCCCTATAGGAGCAACGATGGTGGAGAAGTGGGGTATGAACTGACGATAGTAGTTGGCGAATCCAAGGAAGCGTTGGATAGCACGAAGTCCAGAGGGGCGTGGCCAACCCAAGACTGCGGAGAGTTTGTCAGGGTCCATTTGAAGACCTTGTCCAGAGACCAGATAACCTAGGAAAGGAAGACTGCTGCGCTCAAAAAGGCATTTTTCAAATTTAGCGTAAAGATGATTTACGCGGAGGCGCTGGAGCACTTGACGGACATGGAGCCGATGTTCCTCAAGGTTGGCAGAGAAGATTAGGATGTCGTCAAGACAACCACACAGGTATACAGTAGGTCCCGGAAGATTTCGTTGACAAAATCTTGAAAGACTGCAGGGGCGTTGCAAAGTCCGTACGGCATGACGAGATATTCAAAGTCTCTGGTGTTAAATGCGGTTTTCCATTCATCTCCTTTACGGATTCTGATGAGGTTATAAGCGCCCCTGAGGTCCAATTTAGAAAAAACTTTTGCTCCACGCAGACGGTCAAAGAGCTCCGAGATGAGAGGCAGAGGGTAGCGGTTTTTAATAGTGATTTTATTGAGACCACGATAGTCTATGCAAGGGCGTAGAGATCCGTCCTTCTTGGCCACGAAGAAGAACCCCGCTCCGGCTGGAGAAGATGATTTCCTAATAAAACCTCTCTTGAGGTTCTCCTGAATGTATTCAGTCATGGCCTTGGTTTCAGGAGAGGAGAGAGGGTAAATTCTGCCACGGGGTGGTGTAGTACCTGGGAGCAAGTCAATGGGGCAGTCGTAGGGTCTATGTGGTGGTAAGACCTCCGCCTGTTTTTTGCAAAAGACATCAGAAAAGTCCTGATAGGCCTTTGGAAGGCCAGGCAAAGGAGTAGTGATGGGGACTTGACAGGTCGGTACAGACTTAAGGCAATGCTTGTGACAGGAGTCACCCCAGGATTTGATGTCCCCAGTGGTCCAGTCGAGGGTAGGAGTGTGACGCTGGAGCCAGGGTAGACCAAGAAGGATGTCAGAAGTACAGTTCGGCAAAACAAAGAATTCAATCTTTTCTTGGTGAAGAACACCAACGGACATGAGCAGGGGTTCGGTGCGGTAACGCACGGTACAATCCAAATTCTCTCCATTTACAGAGGAAATGAAGAAGGGTTTGATGAGACGGGTAACAGGAATGTTGAACCTGTTGATGAAAGAGGCTTCAATAAAGTTTCCTGCAGAACCAGAGTCCAGGAAGGCCACCGCAGAGAAGAGGGAGCCAGCAGAAGGAGAAATCCGCACAGGAATAGTTAGACGTGGAGAGGAAGAATTCACACCTAGTAACGCCTCTCCCACGTTCACTAGGTGCGGGCGTTTCCCTGACGCGGAGGACGAATAGGGCAGTCTTTTAGGAAGTGTTCAGAGCTCGCACAATAAAGGCATAAGTTCTCGTTCCTACGGCGAGACCTCTCTTGTAGGGTCAGGCGAGACCGGTCCACTTGCATGGCCTCCTCGGCGGGAGGCACGGTAACAGGATGCATAGGATTCGGAAAGAGAGGAGCCGGGCGCGGATAACGCCTGGTGCGAACGAGATCTTTCACCTGGCGAAGCTCTTGGCGTCTTTCGACGTAGCGCATATCGATGCGGGTAGCTAAATGGATGAGTTCCGTCAAGGAAGAGGGTATCTGACGTGCGGCCAGACAATCCTTGATGTGTCCGGATAAACCCTTCTTGAAGGTCGTGCAGAGAGCCTCATCATTCCAGGCTAACTCTGAGGCCAGTGTGCGGAACTGTATGGCATATTCGCCCACAGAGGAGTTTCCTTGGACAAGGTTAAGCAGGGCGGTTTCAGCGGATGAGGCTCGGGCTGGTTCCTCAAAAACGCTGCGAACCTCAGCAAAGAAGGACTGAGCGGTGGCTGTAGCAGGGTCGTTGCGGTCCCAGAGTGGCGTGGCCCAGGCCAAGGCCTTTCCAGACAACAGAGAGACCACGAATGCCACTTTAGACCGTTCTGTGGAAAACTGGTCAGACATCATCTCAAGATGCAGGGAACATTGGGACAAGAATCCCCGGCACATCCTAGAATCCCCGTCAAATTTCTCCGGAAGAGACAGGTGAATTCTCGAGGTAGTAGCGGCAGCTCGGAGAGGGGAAGATGCTGGAGGCTGTGGCGGCAGAAGCTGCTGGACCATGGCGGTCAACTGCGACAGCTGCTGTCCTTGTTGGACGATCTGTTGCAACTGCTGGGCAACCACGGTAGTGAGGTCAGCGAGATTTGGCAGCGGTACCTCAGCGGGATCCATGGCCGGATCTACTGTCAGGGCCCAGACTGGTGGCTAGTGAGGGCACAGGAGGTGGATCCTCTGTGCCAGAGAGGCGAAGGCACGGGTCGCACTGGAGGACCGGTTCTAAGCAGCTACCGGTTTTCACCAGAGCCCGCCGCAAAGCGGGATGGACTTGCTGCGGCGGTAGCAACCAGGTCGTGTCCCCCAGTAGCGGCTCGACTTCTCTGGCAGCTGAGATAGGCACGGTACACAGGGACTAGGCAGAGGCAAGGTCAGACGTAGCGGAAGGTCAGGGCAGGCGGCAATGGTTCGTAGTCATGGGCAATGGCAGAAGGTCAGATACACTGGCAAGGCAACTACAAAACGCTTTCTCAGGGCACTAAGGCAACAAGATCCGGGAAGGACAGGAACGGGGAGTGGGTTTTTAAGTGTTTTGGGTGTGTACACAGTAATTGGACCAGGCACCAATCAATGGTGCACTGGCCCTTTAAATTTAAGAAGACCGGCGCGCGCACGCCCTGGAGAGCAGCGGGACCGCGCGCGCCGGGACGGAGCAGGAGGAGGAGGCCGGTGAGCAGGATGGGATGCGATCCGCGGGCGGACAGGTGCCGCCGCATGGATCGCATCCCCGCCAACATCAGAGCAGCGCTCACGGTCAGAGGGGCCGACCGGAGCGCTGAAGGGGGACAGACGCCGCGGGCGCTCCGGGATGGATGGGACACCCGGAGCGCTCAGCGTTACAGTACCCCCCCTTAGGTCTCCCCCTCTTCTTGGAACCCAAGAATCTACGGATGAGCTCTTTATCTAAAATGTTGGCCTCAGGTTCCCAGGATCTTTCCTCAGGACCACAGTTCTCCCAATCAACTAAAAAACATATTTTACCTCGGATGACCTTGGAGGCGAGGATCTCTTTCACCGAGAAGACATCAGAAGAACCAGAGACAGGAGCAGGAGCAGTGACCTTAGGGGAAAATCGGTTAAGAATGAGGGGTTTAAGAAGAGACACATGAAAAGAGTTGGGAATACAAAGAGAAGGAGGAAGGTGGAGCTTGTAAGAAACAGAATTGATTTGGTTTTTGATTTTAAATGGCCCGAGGTAACGAGGGCCCAGCTTGTAGCTAGGTACCCGAAACCGAACATATTTGGAGGAGAGACACACTTTGTCACCAGGGGCATAGACAGGAGGGATTCTTCTTTTTTCATCTGCATGTCTCTTCATGCGGGCAGAGGCCAGTGAGAGCGACTTTTGAGTCTCTTTCCAGATAGAGGCAAAGTCCTGAGTTAATTCATCCACGGCCGGAACTCCAGAAGACGTGGGAATGGGGAGGGGGGGCAATGGGTGACGGCCGTAGACCACAAAGAAAGGCGACTTGGAGGAAGATTCAGAGTTCTTGAAATTGTATGAGAATTCTGCCCAGGGCAATAGGTCTACCCAATCGTCTTGACGGGCGGAGACAAAATGTCGTAGGTAGTCGCCAAAGACCTGGTTAACTCTCTCCACCTGTCCATTGGACTGCGGGTGATAAGCGGAAGAAAAATTCAACTTAATCTTTAGTTGAGTACAGAGAGCTCTCCAAAATTTTGAGATGAATTGAACGCCTCTATCCGAGACGATATGTGAGGGCAGCCCATGGAGGCGGAAAATTTGAAGAAAAAAATGCTTCGCCAACTGAGGTGCAGTAGGCAGACCAGGAAGCGGGACAAAATGAGCCATTTTAGAAAAGCGGTCAACGACCACCCAGATGACAGTGTTACTACGAGACAAAGGGAGGTCCGTGATGAAATCCATGGCGATGTGGGACCATGGTTGTTCAGGCACAGGTAGGGGAAGGAGAAGACCTGCAGGCTTCTGGCGAGGAGTCTTGTCACGTGCACAGATAGTGCAGGCCCGTACAAAGTCAGTCACATCTTTCTCCTGGGTAAGCCACCAATAGTGTCTGGCAACCAATTGTATGTATTTTTTGATCCCAGCGTGACCGGCTAGATGGGAGGAATGGCCCCACTTGAGTATCTGAAGCCGAAGGCGTGGAGGAACGAAAGTCTTTCCAGGAGGAATTGGCACAAGAGAAGCGGGAGCAGAGGAAATCAGACACTCAGGGGGTACGATGTGTTGAGGAGGAGTCCCGGTTTCAGAGGTATCGGAGAAACGGGACAAGGCATCAGCCCTGACATTTTTGTCTGCAGGCCGAAAATGGATCTGGAAGTTGAAGCGGGCAAAGAACAATGACCACCTGGCCTGGCGAGGATTTAGGCGCTGAGCGGACTGAAGGCAGGACAAATTTTTATCGTCAGTGTAGATGGAGATAGGGTGAAGGGATCCTTCCAGGAGATGTCTCCACTCTTCTAATGCCAACTTGATGGCCAACAGTTCACGGTCACCTATGGAATAGTTTTTTTCCTGAGGGGAGAAAGTTTTAGAGAAAAAAACACAAGTGACGTTTTTCCCTTTAGCGTTTTTTTGAAGAAGCACAGCTCCGGCTCCTACCGAGGAGGCGTCAACTTCAAGGAAGAACGGCTTTAGAGGATCTGGCTGAGACAGGACAGGTGCAGAGGAGAAGGCGGTCTTAAGGCGAGTAAAGGCTTCCTCCGCTTGAGGCGGCCAGGACCTAGGATTCGCGTCTTTTTTGGTCAGTGCCCCTATAGGAGCAACGATGGTGGAGAAGTGGGGTATGAACTGACGATAGTAGTTGGCGAATCCAAGGAAGCGTTGGATAGCACGAAGTCCAGAGGGGCGTGGCCAACCCAAGACTGCGGAGAGTTTGTCAGGGTCCATTTGAAGACCTTGTCCAGAGACCATATAACCTAGGAAAGGAAGACTGCTGCGCTCAAAAAGGCATTTTTCAAATTTAGCGTAAAGATGATTTACGCGGAGGCGCTGGAGCACTTGACGGACATGGAGCCGATGTTCCTCAAGGTTGGCAGAGAAGATTAGGATGTCGTCAAGACAACCACACAGGTATACAGTAGGTCCCGGAAGATTTCGTTGACAAAATCTTGAAAGACTGCAGGGGCGTTGCAAAGTCCGTACGGCATGACGAGATATTCAAAGTCTCTGGTGTTAAATGCGGTTTTCCATTCATCTCCTTTACGGATTCTGATGAGGTTATAAGCGCCCCTGAGGTCCAATTTAGAAAAAACGTTTGCTCCACGCAGATGGTCAAAGAGCTCCGAGATGAGAGGCAGAGGGTAGCGGTTTTTAATAGTGATTTTATTGAGACCACGATAGTCTATGCAAGGGCGTAGAGATCCGTCCTTCTTGGCCACGAAGAAGAACCCCGCTCCGGCTGGAGAAGATGATTTCCTAATAAAACCTCTCTTGAGGTTCTCCTGAATGTATTCAGTCATGGCCTTGGTTTCAGGAGAGGAGAGAGGGTAAATTCTGCCACGGGGTGGTGTAGTACCTGGGAGCAAGTCAATGGGGCAGTCGTAGGGTCTATGTGGTGGTAAGACCTCCGCCTGTTTTTTGCAAAAGACATCAGAAAAGTCCTGATAGGCCTTTGGAAGGCCAGGCAAAGGAGTAGTGATGGGGACTTGACAGGTCGGTACAGACTTAAGGCAATGCTTGTGACAGGAGTCACCCCAGGATTTGATGTCCCCAGTGGTCCAGTCGAGGGTAGGAGTGTGACGCTGGAGCCAGGGTAGACCAAGAAGGATGTCAGAAGTACAGTTCGGCAAAACAAAGAATTCAATCTTTTCTTGGTGAAGAACACCAACGGACATGAGCAGGGGTTCGGTGCGGTAACGCACGGTACAATCCAAATTCTCTCCATTTACAGAGGAAATGAAGAAGGGTTTGATGAGACGGGTAACAGGAATGTTGAACCTGTTGATGAAAGAGGCTTCAATAAAGTTTCCTGCAGAACCAGAGTCCAGGAAGGCCACCGCAGAGAAGAGGGAGCCAGCAGAAGGAGAAATCCGCACAGGAATAGTTAGACGTGGAGAGGAAGAATTCACACCTAGTAACGCCTCTCCCACGTTCACTAGGTGCGGGCATTTCCCTGACGCGGAGGACGAATAGGGCAGTCTTTTAGGAAGTGTTCAGAGCTCGCACAATAAAGGCATAAGTTCTCGTTCCTACGGCGAGACCTCTCTTGTAGGGTCAGGCGAGACCGGTCCACTTGCATGGCCTCCTCGGCGGGAGGCACGGTAACAGGATGCATAGGATTCGGAAAGAGAGGAGCCGGGCGCGGATAACGCCTGGTGCGAACGAGATCTTTCACCTGGCGAAGCTCTTGGCGTCTTTCGACGTAGCGCATATCGATGCGGGTAGCTAAATGGATGAGTTCCGTCAAGGAAGAGGGTATCTCTCGTGCGGCCAGACAATCCTTGATGTGTCCGGATAAACCCTTCTTGAAGGTCGTGCAGAGAGCCTCATCATTCCAGGCTAACTCTGAGGCCAGTGTGCGGAACTGTATGGCATATTCGCCCACAGAGGAGTTTCCTTGGACAAGGTTAAGCAGGGCGGTTTCAGCGGATGAGGCTCGGGCTGGTTCCTCAAAAACGCTGCGAACCTCAGCAAAGAAGGACTGAGCGGTGGCTGTAGCAGGGTCGTTGCGGTCCCAGAGTGGCGTGGCCCAGGCCAAGGCCTTTCCAGACAACAGAGAGACCACGAATGCCACTTTAGACCGTTCTGTGGAAAACTGGTCAGACATCATCTCAAGATGCAGGGAACATTGGGACAAGAATCCCCGGCACATCCTAGAATCCCCGTCAAATTTCTCCGGAAGAGACAGGCGAATTCTCGAGGTAGTAGCGGCAGCTCGGAGAGGGGAAGATGCTGGAGGCTGTGGCGGCAGAAGCTGCTGGACCATGGCGGTCAACTGCGACAGCTGCTGTCCTTGTTGGACGATCTGTTGCAACTGCTGGGCAACCACGGTAGTGAGGTCAGCGAGATTTGGCAGCGGTACCTCAGCGGGATCCATGGCCGGATCTACTGTCAGGGCCCAGACTGGTGGCTAGTGAGGGCACAGGAGGTGGATCCTCTGTGCCAGAGAGGCGAAGGCACGGGTCGCACTGGAGGACCGGTTCTAAGCAGCTACCGGTTTTCACCAGAGCCCGCCGCAAAGCGGGATGGACTTGCTGCGGCGGTAGCAACCAGGTCGTGTCCCCCAGTAGCGGCTCGACTTCTCTGGCAGCTGAGATAGGCACGGTACACAGGGACTAGGCAGAGGCAAGGTCAGACGTAGCGGAAGGTCAGGGCAGGCGGCAATGGTTCGTAGTCATGGGCAACGGCAGAAGGTCAGATACACTGGCAAGGCAACTACAAAACGCTTTCTCAGGGCACTAAGGCAACAAGATCCGGGAAGGACAGGAACGGGGAGTGGGTTTTTAAGTGTTTTGGGTGTGTACACAGTAATTGGACCAGGCACCAATCAATGGTGCACTGGCCCTTTAAATTTAAGAAGACCGGCGCGCGCACGCCCTGGAGAGCAGCGGGACCGCGCGCGCCGGGACGGAGCAGGAGGAGGAGGCCGGTGAGCAGGATGGGATGCGATCCGCGGGCGGACAGGTGCCGCCGCATGGATCGCATCCCCGCCAACATCAGAGCAGCACTCACGGTCAGAGGGGCCGACCGGAGCGCTGCAGGGGGACAGACGCCGCGGGCGCTCCGGGATGGATGGGACACCCGGAGCGCTCGGCGTTACAGGGTCAGACAATACCTCAAAAGTCTGGATGTCTGACGCGTTTCTGGGGCGCACCCCTTTCCTCAGAGCCTAGGTGATCCATGGTAGCTCTCGCCTAGTATGCCCTCAGTTATATATGTGTGTACATGTACGAAATAAAATTGCAGAGTGACCTTAATGACTATTAGAATAACTTATGAAAAGGACTACAGGGACGAAGTCAAAAGACAAAATGCCTTTATTAAATTAGCCAACTTTGGGATTTGATCTATGTAAAGTTAAAATTTTAATAAATGAATGCTAATTTTCTCAAACCCCTAATTACCATTAGGACTTTAATTCCTGCTCATTTTAAAGCAGAATTGAAGTTTAAAAACATAAAGCGAGAGTACACAGTCAGTATATAAAGGGTTATGATTGGGCCAAGTTGAACATTAGCAAAATATAAAATTACATTTACAAAATTATGAGTGGCATTAGGTTCTTGCTGTAAGTAAGGCCTAAGCATCATGACCCATATACATTCACCTTAAAATTCTAAGCACCAATAAGTGTGTGTTAAGGGAAATAAGAAACTATAAAATGTAAAACAAATTTACTCATAAAAACCTCACAATAACCGCTGTATACCCATAAAGCGTAATGTAATTGACATAGAAGTCATTATCACTCCTTGATAAGATTTCAGTGAGTCCGTGCTTTTATTTCAAGCTGAAGAAACCCAACAAACAAAAGTTTAATTTAGCCCAAAGCAAAATATTGAGTTGCTCATTAAACAGAGGAAAATGAAGTGATTGATGTCATCTCTGATGATATGATTATAAATGATTTCCATGTCACTCAATTCAATTTGTAGTAACCTGTATGGAAGAGGTCATCTCTACTAGGGATGAGCCGAACACCCCCCCGTTTGGTTCACACCAGAACCTTCGAACGGACCGAACATTCGCACGAACTTTAGAACCCTATTAAATACAATGGACGCGAACGTTCGAAACCTAAAGTGCTAATTATAACGCCTAATATGCATGTTATTGTCCTAAAAAGGGTTTGGGGGCCCGGGTCCTGCCTGAGGGGACATGTATCAATGTAAAAATAATCTTTTAAAACTGTCGTTTTTTCGGGAGTAGTCATTTTAATGATGCATAAAGTAAAAAAATATTCCTTTTAAATATCGTACCTGGGGGGTGTCTAAAGTATGCCGGTGAAGTGGCATGTGTTTCCCTTGTTTAGAACTGTCCCTGCACAAAATGATATTTCTAAAGGAAAAAAAGCCATTTAAAACTGCTTGCGCCTTTAATGTCATGTCTGGTCCCGGCAATATGGATGAAAATCATTGAGAAAAATGGCATGGCTACCCCATCACCCACCCCTACCCCAGCCCATTACCAGCCCCTTTGGGTCTTGTATGGATATTAACGGGAACCCCGCACCCAAAATAAAAAAAAGGCCCTATATACTCTGAACAGCAGTATACAGGCGGTGCAAAAAAGACACAGACTGTAGGTTTGTTCTTAAGTACAATCTGTTGTCTCCTTCCGTTTGCAAGTAGGAGTCGTTTGTAAGTTGGATGTTTGAAAGTAGGGGCCTGCCATATATAGTCTGCAGAAATTTGGCCCTTAGGTGTTGGTGTTGCCACAACACTGTAAGCCCTCACAGTTACTCTTGGTGGGCGCTGGAACGCCCTGCTGTCAACTATTATATCAGGAATTGTATTTACATGCCACTGTTGAACAGTGGTAGGAAAAATTGGGCCTTTGGTGGTGGTGCTGGTGCCACAACACTGTAAGCCCTCACAGTTACTCTTGGTGGGTGCAGGAATGGGCCCTGCTGTGAAATATTAGATCAAGAATTGTAATTGCATGCCCCTGTTGAACAGGGGCTGAAAAATTGGGCCTTAGGCGGGCACTGGTGCTGGTGCCACAACACTGCAACCCCTCACAGATAGTGTACTTAGAGCGCAGCAATGAGCCCTGTTGCAAAGTATTGCATCAAAAATTTAGGCTTTAGGTGAATGCTATGCAAAGCACACAGTAGTACACTAAGTGAAACACTGACTGTCTGCAGCTAGCACAATCACCTGCCTGCCTGTCACAGTATAGAGAATAACTGTATCCAGGTGAGCTTTAGGTGATCGCTATGCAAAGGACACAGTAGTACACTAAGGCCCCTTTCACACTGGGGCGGTTTGCAGGCGCTATTGTGCTAAAAATAGTGCCTGCAAACCGAGCCTAAACAGCGGCTGCTGTCTCTCCAATGTGAAAGCCCGAGGGCTTTCACACTGGAGCGGTGCGCTAACAGGACGTGAAAAAAAGTCCTGCTAGCCGCATCTTTGGAGTGGTGAGAGGAGCGGTGTGTTTACCGCTCCTACACCACTCCTTCCCATTGAAAGCAATGGGAAACCGCAGTATTACCGCCGGCAATGCGCCTCTACAGAGGCGCATTGCGGGCAGTATT